>CM051234.1:358368949-358968949 GCA_027917425.1 Gastrophryne carolinensis | reverse complement strand
TGGATATAGCCAAGGAGGCCTGGGAACAGCAACCCACACCCCACAAAAGTGTGGTAGAGTACGTGACTCAGCTACAGGAACGGATAGAGACCGCCTTGCCGCTTGTCAGAGAACACATGGAGGCAGCGCAGCGGGCCCAAAGCAGGGTTTATAATCGGCAAGCCAGGGTACGGAACTTTAACCCCGGTGACAGAGTTGTGGTTCTGGTACCCACGGTGGACAGTAAATTTCTAGCTAGGTGGCAGGGTCCCTATGAGGTCATTGAAAAAGTTGGGGAAGTGACTTACAAGGTACATCAGCCTGGGCGGAGGAAGCCCGAGCAGGTGTACCATGTAAACCTGCTGAAACTATGGAAAGACAGGGAGACCCCTGGGGGTGACAGTCCCCGACCAGGTATGGTGGGGGTGGAGCTTCCCATTCCTCGGTCTGTTATTAGAGAAGCAGTAGTCGAGGTGAAAACTGGCGACAACCTCTCCTCTAAACAGACTCAGGAAGCCAGGGAGTTTATTAGCAGAAACACGGACGTGTTTTCAGAACTCCCTGGGCGCACTTCGGTCATCCAACATGATGTTGTCACGGAACCTCAGGTCAAGGTCCGGTTGAGGCCTTACCGGGTACCTGAGTCCCGGCGACAAGCTATCGCGGAGGAAGTGCAGCAAATGCTCCGGTTAGACGTGATTGAAGAATCAAAGAGTGAGTGGGCCAGCCCCATAGTCTTGATTCCCAAGCCCGATGGTACGTTGCGGTTCTGTAACGATTTCCGCAAACTTAATGAAGTTTCCAAGTTTGATGCCTACCCTATGCCCCGGGTAGATGAACTCATTGAGAAGCTAGGCCAAGCCAGGTACTTTTCGGTTTTGGACCTCACAAAAGGGTACTGGCAGGTGCCCTTGACTGAGGCTGCCAAGGAGAAAACAGCCTTTATTACACCAGAGGGACTGTTCCAATACAAGGTGTTACCCTTTGGGTTACACGGCACTCCCGCTACGTTCCAAAGGTTAATGGATATTGTCCTCAGGCCACACCGTCGGTATGCTTCGGCATATCTGGACGATATAATTATCCATAGCACGGACTGGGAAAGTCACCTACCCAAAGTCCAGGCCGTAGTGGATTCCCTCAGGAAGGCTGGGTTGACGGCAAACCCGAAAAAATGTGCTTTAGGCCTAGAAGAAACAAAATACCTGGGCTATGTGATTGGACGAGGAGTGGTCAAGCCCCAGGTGAACAAACTAGAAGCCATCCGTAACTGGCCCCGGCCTAACACCACCCGCCAGGTAAAGTCATTTCTGGGGTTGGTGGGATATTATATGCGGTTCATTCCCAATTTTGCCACCCTAGCGGCACCATTGACAGACCTGTTAAAGGGACGCAAGTCTGTCATGGTGAAGTGGAATGAACAGGCCGAAAAAGCGTTCTCCGCTTTGAAGTCTGCCCTGTGTGGGTCTCCGGTGTTGGTGACACCCGACTTTAAGAGGGAGTTCATAGTGCAGACCGATGCCTCCGAGGTAGGTCTCGGTGCTGTACTGTCTCAGGAAGTCAACGGGGAGGAGCACCCCGTTGTCTACATGAGTCGCAAATTAACACCCGCGGAGACCCGGTATAGTATAGTGGAGAGGGAGTGTTTGGCCATTAAATGGGCCCTGGAGTCTCTTCGCTACTACTTGCTGGGGAGAAGGTTCCGTCTGATTACGGACCACTCTCCCCTCAAGTGGATGTGCCAGGCTAAGGACAGGAATGCCAGGGTCACCCGATGGTTCTTGTCACTACAAAACTTCAAGTTTACAGTAGAGCACAGAGCGGGACGATTGTTGGGTAACGCGGTTGCCCTGTCCAGAACACATTGTTTGGCATGTGTCCACCCCCTCAGGGTTGAACAAAGGGGGGGGGGTATGTGGTAAGGTGCAAGGGGCCGTTATTGACGGCAGGTATGTAGCACCAATGTACCTGGCATTGGTGCAGTAAAGCCGTATAGCTTGTTTTTCCAGCATCAGCTGCTGGTGGCAGTTTTCTGCTGATGATTTAGAATAGCCGAAAGGCTAACCTGGGACGGCTTTACTGGGATGGAGTAGAGCAGGGTGGGACTCCATCCCACTACCCAGGTCCGGGTTTTGCGGGCTGTTTAAATAGCCTGGGGAATCAGCTGTGCTCTGTCCTTTGTCTAGAGCTCACATGGGAGTGAGACTCTGTGAGCCTGGCTGAAATCTCCTGTGGAGGCTGTTTCATGCGGACCTGAGGCCTATTTGGACGGTAAACAGGACGTTTGCTCAAGGACTAAAAGCTGTTTGCCTGATTGAATCATTTATGCTGCTGTTTCCTGAAAAGGTGATGTAACCTGTATGGACATATGCTTTTGTGGATTTATGTGTGAAATACACACAGACTTTACTTTGAACTGCTTGCCTCCGCCTCTATACTGCTGACACCCGGTCGCCTACCAGAGCTAATCTCCACATTATATATATATATATATATAATGTGCATGCAAGTTAGTTTCCGTTATTGCCTTCTGCCATTATTTATTATATGTGATGTGTTTATGTTATGTGAGCCAGCTGCTATCATTTTAACTTGACTAACTGATCTTAGGAGTTATTCTGGTTTAAGGATACCTGGACCTTGGTTACCTCTGCAGGCTCCAGTGGTATTCTGGCCTTTGTTTCAATTGTTGGTAATCTCCTGACTACTTACCCTCCTGCTCAATTTCTTCCTTCAACTTCTGCAACAATTAAATCTGTGTCCAAACATTGATTGGTTCTGATCCAGAGAAAAGAGCTGGATGCCGGGACCATGGGATTTATGTTAAACAGGACCTTCACACTGAATATATGTTTCCTCCACTCTTTACTTACAGATTGCCCACATTAAAAATCACCCTACCTGAATCTACTGCATTTTTCTGTGCCTTTAAACGTCCAAGATGGTGGCAGGCAGCCTGCAAACAGGAAGTGTCTTCTGACTGTGCTGCTCTGCATTCTGGCGTCCTTTCCCTGACCCCAGCTCCGCTCTGTCTGTGCAAGGCACAGCTATAACCCACCCCCTGCACTTTTACCCTCCTCTCCTCAGTAAGTAAGATGGCGGCGCCTGTATCCTAGAGTCCTGACCTTGCAGCCCAGTGGGGCAAACAATAATAAGTAAGTGACTAAAAACTTAAAATATATTAATTTTAGATGCTGGGGAATTGTTTGCTAAAGGTTTGAGCTTTTCATTAAATGATGCTGAAGGTCCGGTTTAACTGAGGGATGCCACAAGAATGTGCAGGCATGTCTCCTAATCTCCTTTTCTTTATGTTCTGTCTAAGTTCTGTCTAAGAAAGCTAATTATATGTCCAGATTTACAAGGGAAGTTTATTCACTTGTTAGGCCCCCTCGCTTCAAACTTCTAAATCAAACTCTGGAGATATAAAGAAAGGGAGTACACCTTTTTTTTTGTTTTTTTTTTGGCTGGCTTTCACTGATTCAATTTTGACCTTGGAGAGCTTTGCTCAACAATAATCAACTAGATACATACATTTAAAAAAAAAGGCTTTGTGCTTCATTAACCCTTTAAGTGCCAGTCTACATAAAGTTTCTGTTGCCAAACTATTTTTCACTATTTTGCGCTACACATGTTCAACTGTGATTTTTGAAGGGATTTTCAGGGATTTCCCTGGATATATTGCTTTTTTAACCGTCTGGGCTTTAACATGAGTCTGGGCTTTAACATGAGTCTGGGCTTTAACATAAAATGTCTTGTTGTTGTTAGTGTATAAAATAAATCAATTTTTTACAAATTATAGTGTTTTTTGTATTAAAAAATCATATTGTGTGTAAAAGCCCTATTCTCCTGTTTAAACACCACACCCCCAACATGAAACTGCGCTTTAGGGGATTTTCATATAAAATAAAACTGCTATGCGTACTTTGCAGTTTTCAATACATTTTTTTGTCTCTTTATGTGATGGAGCAACACAAGGTAGCAAGTAGTCATAAATTGAAATGTGAATGTCTCTACCAGCTTTGCACTTCTAGAGGCAGACATTTTGGCTCAATCTTCTTTTAAACATAGTTTTACCCCAATCGGATTGGAGAGTGCTGGGAACAGCAATTTTCATCTCATGCCACAGATTCTCCATGGAATTTAGGTCTGGAATTTGACCGAGCCCTTCTAACACAAAAAAATGCTTTGATTTAAATCATTCCATTGTAGCTTAGCTTTGTATGTATTTTTTAGGGTTGCTGTCCTGATGGAAGATGAACCTACACCCTTGTCTCAAGTCTTTTGCAGCCTCTAACAGGATTTTCTCCAGGATTGCCCTGTATTTAGCTCCATTAATCTTTCCATCAGCTCTGACCAGCTTCCCAGTCTCTGCTGCAGAAATATGCTACTACTGCAGTATTTCACAGTGGGGATGGTGTGTTCAGGAGAATGTGCAGTGTTAGCTCTCTTCCACAGATAGCAATTGGCATTTAGGCCAAAAAGATCAACTAGCGCCTTCTTCCACATGCTTGCTGCGTCCCCTACATAGCTTGAGACAAACTGCAAATGAGCCTTTAAATAGCTTGTTTTCAAAAATGTCTTTCTTTTTGCCACTCTTCTTTGAGGAGTATGCGACTAATAGTTGTACCGTGGACAGATTATCTAACTTAAAGTGGTCCTTCACTCTGAATAAGAGTCTATCTTTTATGTTTCCCACACCCTGTACATACAGATTGCTCACATTAAAAATCATCCTACCTGCATCTACTGCATGTTATGAGCCTTTAAACATCCAAGATGGCGGCTTATGGAAGCCGCCATCTTATCAGGCAGCCTGCAAACAGGAAGTGCCTCCTGACTGTGCTGCTCTGCATTCTGGGATTGCTGACCATTACCTGACCCCAGCTCTGCTCTGTCTGAGCAAAGCACAGCTATAACCCCACCCCCTGTACCTTTTCCCACTCTCCTCTCCTCAGTAAGTGTGATGCTTCTGAGTCAAGATGGCGGCGCCCATATCCTAAATTCCTGAACAGAGTTGCAGCCCAGTGGGGGAAAGAATAATAAGTTAGTGACTAAAAACGTAAAATATATTAATTTCAGATGCTGGGGAATTGTTTTTTAAGAGTTTGGGCCTTTCATTAAATCACGCTGAAGGTCCGGTTTAAGCTATGGATGTCTGCAGCTCCTCTCGCGTTAACCTTGGCCTTTTTGCTACTTCTCTAATTAGTGCTCTCCTTGTCTGGGCCAGGATAGGTGGACAGCCATGTCTTTGTAGGTTTGTAGTTGTGTCATACTCCATCTATTTACAGATAAAAGATTGAGATGTTTAGAGCTTGGGCTATTTTCTTAAACCTAATCCTGCAATACACTTCGGCACAACCTTCCTGAGCTGCCTGATGTGTTCCTAGGTTTTCATGATGTTGTTTGTTCACTAATGTTCTCTAACAAACCACTGAATCCTTCACAGAACAATTGTAGTTATACTGAGAATAAATTACATACTGGTAGATTTTTAATTAGGTGACATCTGAAGGCAATTGAAAATACTAGATTTTATTTAGGTGTATCAGGGAGGTGAATTCATATGCATGCCACACTTTTAAGTTTTTTTTATTTTAGGAAAAGCATGTATGGTTTTGTACAAATAACTGACACTTTGTCTTGCACTTAAAAATCCTTATGGCGTTAACGTTTAACAATGTGGAATAGTTCAAGGAGTATGAATACTTTTTTCAAGGCACTGTAAATAAATAGATGGATAGATATATATAGATATGGGTCAGACAGACCGTTAGATGATAGATAGATAGATAGATAGATAGATAGATAGATAGATAGATAGCAGACAGATCGATAGATGATAGATAGATAGATAGATAGATAGATAGATAGATAGATAGCAGACAGATCGATAGATGATAGATAGATAGATAGATAGATAGATAGATAGATAGATAGATAGATAGCAGACAGATCGATAGATGATAGATAGATAGATAGATAGATAGATAGATAGATAATAGATAGATAGATAGATAGATAGATAGATGATAGATAGATAGATAGATAGATAGATAGCAGACAGACCGTTAGATGATAGATAGATAGATAGATAGATAGATATCTAGATAGATAGATAGCAGACAGATCGATAGATAGATAGATAGATAGATAGTAGATAGATAGATAGATAGATAGATAGATAGATAGATGAAAGACCGTGAGATAGATAGATAGATAGATAGATAGATAGATAGATAGATAGCAGACAGATCGATAGATGATAGATAGATAGATAGATAGATAGAAGAAAGACCGTTAGATGATAGATAGATAGATAGATAGATGACAGATCGATAGATGATAGATAGACAGATAGATAGATAGATAGATAGATAGATAGATAGATAGATAGCAGACAGATCGATAGATGATAGATAGATAGATAGATAGATAGATAGATAGATAGATAGCAGACAGATCGATAGATGATAGATAGATAGATAGATAGATAGATAGATAGATAGATAGCAGACAGATCGATAGATGATAGATAGATAGATAGATAGATAGATAGATAGATAGATAGATAGATAGCAGACAGATCGATAGATGATACTCCATAGATGATGAGAGGAAACTCCACATCCTGCTGGGGGAAGAGGAGCCCACCCTGCAAATAGCCGCCCAATATGTCTCCACCTGCCACCAACTGAGAGGAACATAAGAGACCATGGACTGATATACCCCTATACTGCCCCTATACCCCACGTATATACTGCCACAACTAAAAGGACTATTATAATCTATGGATTTCAAACCCATATACTGCCCCTTAATCCCGCCCAACCCCCCACTGCCTCTATACCTCTCCACCTGCCATCATCACTGGACCGATATACACCCAATCCTGCCCCTATAACCCAACACCCCCCCATTTGTTATTCCCTTTTGCTTTGGCAATGCTAAATGTTTTTTTGGACCTGCCAATAAAGCTCTTTTGAATTGAATTGAATTGAATTGAATTGAATTGATAGATAGATAGATAGATAGATAGATAGATAGATAGATAGATCGATAGATCGATAGATAGATAGTTATATACAACAAGGAGGCTTCCACACAGCCCCCAACCCCAAGACACAGTCTGCACCACTCCATTATAACAATAATCACTTTTATTAATTCATCTAAACACTACATAGGGTAAAATACATTAAAAACTGATTATATGAACATTCCACTAAAGGGCGCTGGTGGTAATGCACAATTAACTAGGTCAGATATCAAGCATATGTCCCTATGAAAACCGACTGAATCCCAGTGTTTCAAACAAAAAGTGCTATGTGCTATATATACAATTAATAAACAACTCTAATGATGATACTATAAGTGCTAAAGTGACCAAGTGCAAGAAAAATTTAAGCAGTGTACACCTACATATGCATAAAAGGTAAGAAAAAATGACCACACCAGGGGACACAGCAGGTTAACAAGAGGGACAACCAACCATAAATCTTACATGTGCCAGCCGTCACCGCACCCCTCCCCCAGCCTTCGCATTACGCGACGGATCGTCGCTTCCTCAGGGCAAATGGAGGGTCCAGACACTTGCTGCCAACAGCCCTCTCTTTATAAATGTACCTACCCCTCCCCCCCAGTACAGCCCCCGCCAAAACTCCAGGTGGAGGGTCACATGATGCTGATCACACTCCGGCCAGAAGTGTGTCAGCACCATGATGCAGCCTGCGTTCCAGCAAAACAGCAGGTATAACCAGGGGAACGCCAACCCAGGAATCAGCGGAGGCTGCACAAGGAGTGATTGGGGAGACAAGTAGGAGGACCAGGCTAAAAAGAAGCAGGCGTCGGGACAATGAAAAATTCATAAGAGGGATCACTTGTTGATTTGTAAAAAACAATGAATAACAATTATTATACACAGATAATAATGGCATTATTAAAGAACATACATCACATATATAACCACAAGAGAGTCCTAATCATGGCGGGGACCCCGCACACAGAAGAGGGATAACATGTTACATGAAACAGAGACTATAAATGCTTTTTGGACAGATAATAGGACAATATAAACACCCAGATACAATTGTACCTACTGGGGATATCTAAATTGAAAATTTAAAGAGGGACTACCCCACCTAGCACATGTGTGTAACCTAGCTTAAAGCACAAAAAGATCACAAAAGCAGGGTACCAACACATGCCCACTCATAATAAGAATTGATCACAGTCCCCATGAAAATAATAAGAGGGATAATACTCTAAGACAAAATGCATAACCCCTATATGTCCCTGGCCACAGACAAACAGACTCCCCCCAAAAAGAGTAAGGGGGAGAATATGGAGCCTATGGAGGGGAGGTAGGCGGGTTACTCATACAGACATTTTCAAACACTATCAATACAGGCAAGGTGGACATACAGTCCAATGGAATAAGCCGGTATATAAACAATTGCTGGACTAACATAGAACCATCCACCGAGGGACCAAGAAGAGGACCATTTCCATTGATCATTCAGATAGTACATTGATCATGCCAGATATTCTTGGTGATCCATTCTTGAGTGTGGCGGAGAAAGATATCCGGTAAGCAGGGCCGGAGCGCCAGGGGGCCGTCTGAGGAAACATAGTCTAGTGCCCACCTAAGGTGAAAAAATCATAATAGGTAATAATAACAGTAAAAAATAGCCACACATGCCACGAAACCTAACTAACAATAAACAACAACCAATGTGCTAGAAAAAAGTAACAAGTAAAAAAAGTAAAAAACAAAGTGGTCCCAATACTTACCTCTAACCCAAAAAGGTGTGAATGCTAAATCCTCATTTAGGCCCACATGTGCCTGGGTATCCAAATTGTAAATCCAACGAAGCTCTTCATCAAGCCTCTTGATAGATAGATAGATAGATAGATAATACATAGATAGATAGATAGATAGATAGCAGACAGATCGATAGATGATACATCAACAGATCGATAGAAGATAGATAGATAGATAGATAGATAGATAGATAGATAGATAGATAGATAGATGACAGATCGATAGACCAGAGATAGATAGATAGATAGATAGATAGATGACAGATCGATAGACCAGAGATAGATAGATAGATAGATAGATAGATAGATAGATGACAGATCGATAGACCAGAGATAGATAGATAGATAGATAGATAGATAGCAGACAGACCGTTAGATGATAGATAGATAGATAGATAGATAGATAGATAGATAGATAGATAGCAGACAGATCGATAGATAGATAGTAGATAGATAGATAGATAGATAGATAGATAGATAGATAGAAGCAGGGGCGGGCTGGCCATAGGGCATACCGGGCAAAATCCCGGTAGGCCGGTGCCAGCGAAGGCCAGTGGAAAAGATGCTGGAGGGTTTGGGGTGGCCGGCCTGCCGCCGCCGCTGCCGCCGCTCGCACACACACATACGCGCTTACCAGCACTTGCTGGGTGTTGCGCTCTGGACGGTGAGTGTCAATGGCCGGTGTCCATTGTTTTCATTGGACGCCGGCCACATGGGGCACGCCCACCGACCAACGCGCAACACCCAGGAAGTGCCGGTAAGTGCGCGTGTGTGTGTGTCTGTGAGAGAGCGGCGTCAGGGGGCCAGGCTGACCCTTTGGTGGTGCAGTCCCTGGGCTGCTGGTGCTGTGCTGTCAGTGGCAGGACTGAATGCCTGGCAGGGGGGAGAAGCCGGATACACAGCGGACCTCGCAGGTGGGTGATGTGAGGGGGACGCAGGGGGTATGACGAGGGGGGCAGCTTGGGCCGGGGGTTCCCTCCATGCTGCCCTCGTGTCATCTGTAAACCACTGCAGCACCCTTACTTGTCTGACCCACACAGATGCTGCAGTACTACAAGTCCCAGCATGCCTTGTTTATCCTCTGTAAAGGCAAGGCATACTGGGAATTGTAGTTCTACAGCATCTGGGTGATCCCTACTTTACAGTCTGACTGTGGAATCTTTGTGGTGGCCATCTTGCACAGACAGGACAAGCAAAGGCTCCAACATTTAAAGCGGAACCCCAGCCAGAGCTGATCAGTTTGAATTAGGTCCACTTAGATGTGGGCAGGGTTACAACCCTTTATCTGTCTTTGACTCCTCTGGGGAGATCTAGGGGCTCATGTACTATCATGATCACCCTATGGGGTGAGCTTGTCATCCTGGTTGGGCAGTATTCTCTAAAGGTTGCCCCTCTACACACAATAAAGTACGCACCTGACTGGTTGTTGAGGTGGAGAGGTTTTCCAGGGTGAGGTGCATTAATAAAAATAACAGGTCCTATGGGGTGCCCATTAAAGCATAAAAAAAGTTCTCTAGGGTGGAGTAAGAGCCCTCTCCACAGGGTCATCCCAAAACAGGATTGCCGCAAATCCCAACTTATTCCCTGACACCCATGATACATGTCCGGCATCCATAGCACCCCTTAATCTTATACGTGCACCCACACCACCCTCTCAGCCAGAGGTAACGCCCAGCAGAAGGTGCCCGGCGATCTGGTAGATTGCCAGACATTAAAAGACACAGCAATGTATTATGATTAGGGGAGAGCACCCTCACATCTCGTGGGAGCGATGAAAGATTTGTGGTGATCCAATGTGGTTTCACACAGACGAGTCCAATTTCAGAGCTCACTATTAGGAATTTAGCAGGACATGCCCCCACTGGCTGTACTGAGGGAGGCCCCCACTGACTATAGTGAGGGATGCCCCTATGTGGCTGTTTTGAGGGATGTCCCTATGTAGCTGTACTGAGGGATGCCCCTATGTGGCTGTACTGAGGGATGCCCCCACTGCCTTTAATGAGGGATGCCCCTAAATAACTAATGTAGGGATGCCACTCAATGGCTTTAATGAGGGATGCCCCTCACTGCCCGTAATGGAAGATGCGGCATTGTGCCTCTGTGGGATGCCCCTCACTCGCTTTATTGACGGATACCGATCACTGTCTATAATGGGGGATTCAGTGCACTGTCTGTAATGGGGGGATTTTAGTACCATTTGGTTCATAATATTTTCTCTTATTTTTGTCCTTATAGCCCTGTGTGCGTCTTATGAAACAAAAATAGGGTGTATATATAGTGACATTAAGATACTATTACTGGGCCAAGAACAGTGCAGCAGGGCCGGTGTGGCCCAAAAAGTCCCGGGCCGTTTTTTAGCCCCAGTCCGCCCCTGGATAGAAGACAGATCGATAGATGACACATCAATAGATAGATAGATAGATAGATAGATAGATAGATGACAGATCGATAGACCAGAGATAGATAGATAGATAGATAGATAGATAGAAGACAGATCGATAGATGATACATCAACAGATCGATAGAAGATAGATAGATAGATAGATAGATAGATAGATAGATAGATAGATAGATGACAAATCGATAGACCAGAGATAGATAGATAGATAGATAGATAGATGATAGATAGATGATAGATAGATAGATAGATAGATAGATAGATAGATAGATAGATGACAGATCTATAGACCAGAGATAGATAGATAGATAGATAGATAGATAGATAGATAGATAGATAGATAGCAGACAGATCGATAGACCAGAGATAGATAGATAGATAGATGACAGATCGATAGACTAGAGATAGATAGATAGATAGATAGATAGATAGATAGACAGACAGTGTGGAATGTGGGATCCCCCCATTCCATAGACAGTGTAGCATGCCCCCATTCCATTCCCCATATAGGCAGTGTGCCATTCCCCCCTCCCATTCCCCATATAGACAGTGTGGCATCCCCCCACCCATTCCCCATATAGGCAGTGTGGCATCCCCCCCATCCCATTCCCCATATAGGCAGTGTGACATTCCCCCCTCCCATTCCCCATATAGACAGTGTGGCATCCCCCCACCCATTCCCCATATAGGCAGTGTGGCATCCCCCCTCCCATTCCCATATAGGCAGTGTGCCATTCCCCCCTCCCATTCCCCATATAGACAGTGTGGCATCCCCCCTCCCATTCCCCATATAGGCAGTGGGGCATTCCCCCTCCCATTCCCCATATAGGCAGTGTGGCATTCCCCCCTTCCATTCCCCATATAGGCAGTGTGGCATTCCCCCCTTCCATTCCCCATATAGGCAGTGTGACATTCCCCCCTCCCATTCCCCATATAGTCAGTGTGGAATTCCCCCCTCCCATTCCCCATATAGGCAGTGTGGCATTCCCCCTCCCATTCCCCATATAGGCAGTGTGGCATTCCCCCCTTCCATTCCCCATATAGGTAGTGTGGCATCCCCCCTCCCATTCCCCATATAGGCAGTGTGGCATTCCCCCTCCCATTCCCCATAAAGGCAGTGTGGCATCCCCCCTCCCATTCCCCATATAGGCAGTGTGCCATTCCCCCCTCCCATTCCCCATATAGGCAGTGTGGCATTCCCCCTCCCATTCCCCATATAGGCAGTGTGCCATTCCCCCCTCCCATTCCCCATAAAGGCAGTGTGGCATCCCCCCTCCCATTCCCCATATAGGCAGTGGGGCATTCCCCCCTCCCATTCCCCATATAGGCAGTGTGGCATTCCCCCACCCCATTCCCCATATACGCAGTGTGGCATTCCCCCCTCCCATTCCCCATATAGGCAGTGGGGCATTCCCCCCTCCCATTCCCCATATAGGCAGTGTGGCATTCCCCCATCCCATTCCCCATATACGCAGTGTGGCATTCCCCCTCCCATTCCCCATAAAGGCAGTGTGGCATCCCACCATCCCATTCCCCATATAGGCAGTGTGGCTTCCCCCCTCCCATTCCCCATATAGGCAGTGTGGCATTCCCCCCTCCCATTCCCCATATAGGCAGTGTGGCTTCCCCCCTCCCATTCCCCATATAGGCAGTGTGGCATTCCCCCCTCCCATTCCCCATATAGGCAGTGTGGCATTCCCCCTCCCATTCCCCATATAGACAGTGTGGCATCCCCCCTCCCATTCCCCATATAGGCAGTGTGGCTTCCCCCCTCCCATTCCCCATATAGGCAGTGTGGCATCCCCCCCCATCCCATTCCCCATATAGGCAGTGTGACATTTCCCCCCTCCCATTCCCCATATAGGCAGTGTGGCATTCCCCCCCTCCCATACCCCATATAGGCAGTGTGGCATCCCCCCCCATCCCATTCCCCATATAGGCAGTGTGACATTTCCCCCCTCCCATTCCCCATATAGGCAGTGTGGCATTCCCCCCCTCCCATACCCCATATAGGCAGTGTCAGGGGCGGACTGGGACCAAAAAACGGCCCTGGACTTTTTGGTCAGACTGGCCCTTCTGTACTGTGCTCGGCCCGGTAAAGTGAGTCAAAGCCACATTAATATATATATATATATATATCTGAGCGGGATCGGCCCGGGACCTCCACCCGGGCATCCAAAATCAGGATGCCCCACTGTGTGAAACTCCCCCAGGTTACCTGCTACACTTACCTTACTTCCCGGTCCAACACCACATGCGTGGGCCACGGCCGCATCCCCGCTATCCCTCTAGCAGGGTGCATGCCCGCGCCAGGCATTTGTGAATGGCCGGTGCGGGCACGTTCCCCGTTTGAGGGTAGCTGGGGATGCGGCTGCGGCTCACACATGCGCCACTGCACTTAGGACGCTGGCTTAGGATAGTCAAAATCCTGGGTTTTGGTCCACTTCAAAGAGTTTTAATCCTTTTCTGTGGGGCGCCCTGATTTGGGATGCCCCATTTTGTGCAACCCCCTCAGATCACCAGTAAAACTTACCTGACCAGCGATCCACTGGCTCATGCATGGGTTCTCCTCGCTAAGGGCTGGGTGCAGCTGAGCTGGCTGCCAGCCACATCCCGCCAGCCTCTAGCTGGTGCAGACACATGTTTGAACCACGCATGTGTTGTTTGATTAGCGGCCAGGTATTTTTACTGGGAATTTGACACAATGGGGCATCCCAAATCAGGATGTCAGGGAGGGGCCATGTAAAGAAGCTTCCATCTGTCTATACAATACATTGCTACACCACAGTCCAGCTCCCCTGGCGCTGTGCGTCCTCAATAGATACTGGGTCATACCATGTGCGGGCAGGGGGGGTACTCAAGGAAAAGAAAATCAACAACCACAAACTGTAAAAATTGTACAAAAAAAACCCCACAAAACAGCAGTGTCCATGCTGCTGGGGCCCCATAACAATACTGGTGCAATGCAAATGCTGAAAGCAAACTTTTCTAATGCCCCTGCTGCCGCCCTATTCTATTACACTCTATTAGGGTATAAGGACGGATACAGGAGAAGAGCTTACACTCTATTAGGGTATAAGGGAGGATACAGGAGGAGAAGAGCTTACACTCTATTAGGGTATAAGGACGGATACAGGAGGAGAAGAGCTTACACTCTATTAGGGTATAAGGGAGGATACAGGAGGAGAAGAGCTTACACTCTATTAGGGTATAAGGGAGGATACAGAAGAAGAAGAGCTTACAATCTATTAGGGTATAAGGGAGGATACAGGAGAAGAGCTTACACTCTATTAGGGTATAAGGGAGGATACAGGAGGAGAATAGCTTACAATCTATTAGGGTATAAGGGAGGATACAGGAGAAGAGCTTACACTCTATTAGGGTATAAGGACGGATACAGGAGGAGAAGAGCTTACACTCTATTAGGGTATAAGGACGGATACAGGAGGAGAAGAGCTTACACTCTATTAGGGTATAAGGGAGGATACAGGAGGAGAAGAGCTTACACTCTATTAGGGTATAAGGGAGGATACAGGAGGAGAAGAGCTTACAATCTATTAGGGTATAAGGGAGGATACAGAAGGAGAAGAGCTTACACTCTATTAGGGTATAAGGGAGGATACAGGAGGAGAAGAGCTTACACTCTATTAGGGTATAAGGGAGAATACAGGAGAAGAGCTTACACTCTATTAGGGTATAAGGGATGATACAGGAGGAGAAGAGCTTACACTCTATTAGGGTATAAGGGAGAATACAGGAGAAGAGCTTACACTCTATTAGGGTATAAGGGATGATACAGGAGGAGAAGAGCTTACACTCTATTAGGGTATAAGGGAGGATACAGAAGGAGAAGAGCTTACACTCTATTAGGGTATAAGGGATGATACAGGAGGAGAAGAGCTTACACTCTATTAGGGTATAAGGGAGGATACAGGAGGAGAAGAGCTTACAATCTATTAGGGTATAAGGGAGGATACAGGAGGAGAAGAGCTTACACTCTATTAGGGTATAAGGGAGGATACAGGAGGAGAAGAGCTTACACTCTATTAGGGTATAAGGGAGGATACAGGAGGAGAAGAGCTTACACTCTATTAGGGTATAGGGGAGGATACAGGAGGAGAAGAGCTTACACTCTATTAGGGTATAAGGGAGAATACAGAAGGAGAAGAGCTTACACTCTATTAGGGTATAAGGGAGGATACAGAAGGAGAAGAGCTTACAATCTATTAGGGTATAAGGGAGGATACAGAAGGAGAAGAGCTTACAATCTATTAGGGTATAAGGGATGATACAGGAGGAGAAGAGCTTACAATCTATTAGGGTATAAGGGAGGATACAGGAGGAGAAGAGCTTACACTCTATTAGGGTATAAGGGAGGATACAGGAGGAGAAGAGCTTACACTCTATTAGGGTATAGGGGAGGATACAGGAGGAGAAGAGCTTACACTCTATTAGGGTATAAGGGAGAATACAGAAGGAGAAGAGCTTACACTCTATTAGGGTATAAGGGATGATACAGGAGGAGAAGAGCTTACACTCTATTAGGGTATAAGGGAGGATACAGGAGGAGAAGAGCTTACACTCTATTAGGGTATAAGGGAGGATACAGGAGGAGAAGAGCTTACACTCTATTAGGGTATAAGGGAGAATACAGAAGGAGAAGAGCTTACACTCTATTAGGGTATAAGGGATGATACAGGAGGAGAAGAGCTTACACTCTATTAGGGTATAAGGGAGGATACAGGAGGAGAAGAGCTTACACTCTATTAGGGTATAAGGGAGAATACAGAAGGAGAAGAGCTTACACTCTATTAGGGTATAAGGGAGGATACAGGAGGAGAAGAGCTTACAATCTATTAGTGTATAAGGGAGGATACAGGAGGAGAAGAGCTTACAATCTATTAGGGTATAAGGGAGGATACAGGAGGAGAAGAGCTTACACTCTATTAGGGTATAAGGGAGGATAGAGGAGGAGAAGAGCTTACACTCTATTAGGGTATAAGGGAGGAAACAGGAGGAGAAGAGCTTACAATCTATTAGGGTATAAGGGAGGATACAGAAGGAGAAGAGCTTACAATCTATTAGGGTATAAGGGAGGATACAGAAGGAGAAGAGCTTACAATCTATTAGGGTATAAGGGAGGATACAGAAGGAGAAGAGCTTACACTCTATTAGGGTATAAGGGGGGATACAGAAGGAGAAGAGCTTACACTCTATTAGGGTATAAGGGAGGATACAGGAGGAGAAGAGCTTACACTCTATTAGGGTATAAGGGAGGATAAAGGAGGAGAAGAGCTTACACTCTATTAGGGTATAAAGGGGGCGGGTTGACAGGAGGGTTGGTTGGTGGGTATGTGCGAGTGGGCAGGTGGTCAGGCAGGTAGGTAGGTAGGTGGGTGGGTGACTGCCACCTCCACGTCAGAATCCGCTGATTCCGCCTGCACATCACTCCAGTCTGCTGCTGGTCCAGGGTCTGGGTAGGTAGGTAGGTAGGTGAGTGGCAGGTATATAGATAGGTGGGTGGATTAGGCAGTTGGATTAATAGGTGGGTGAGTGAGCAGGTGGGTAGATGGGCAGAGCAGGTGGGTAGATGGGCAGGGCAGGGTGGGTAGATGGGCAGAGCAGGTGGGTAGATGGGCAGGGTGGGTAGATGGGCAGAGCAGGTGGGTAGATGGGCAGAGCAGGGTGGGTAGATGGGCAGAGCAGGGTGGGTAGATGGGCAGAGCAGGTGGGTAGATGGGCAGGGTGGGTAGATGGGCAGAGCAGGTGGGTAGATGGGCAGAGCAGGGTGGGTAGATGGGCAGAGCAGGTGGGTAGATGGGCAGGGTGGGTAGATGGGCAGAGCAGGTGGGTAGATGGGCAGGGCAGGGTGGGTAGATGGGCAGAGCAGGTGGGTAGATGGGCAGGGTGGGTAGATGGGCAGAGCAGGTGGGTAGATGGGCAGAGCAGGGTGGGTAGATGGGCAGAGCAGGTGGGTAGATGGGCAGAGCAGGTGGGTAGATGGGTAGAGCAGGTGGGTAGATGGGCAGGGCAGGGTGGGTAGATGGGCAGAGCAGGTGGGTAGATGGGCAGAGCAGGGTGAGTAGATGGGCAGAGCAGGTGGGTAGATGGGCAGGGTGGGTAGATGGGCAGGGCAGGGTGGGTAGATGGGCAGAGCAGGTGGGTAGATGGGCAGGGCAGGGTGGGTAGATGGGCAGAGCAGGTGGGTAGATGGGCAGGGCAGGGTGGGTAGATGGGCAGAGCAGGTGGGTAGATGGGCAGGGCAGGGTGGGTAGATGGGCAGAGCAGGTGGGTAGATGGGCAGGGCAGGGTGGGTAGATGGGCAGGGTGGGTAGATGGGCAGGGCAGGGTGGGTAGATGGGCAGAGCAGGTGGGTAGATGGGCAGGGCAGGGTGGGTAGATGGGCAGAGCAGGTGGGTAGATGGGCAGGGCAGGGTGGGTAGATGGGCAGAGCAGGTGGGTAGATGGGCAGGGCAGGGTGGGTAGATGGGCAGAGCAGGTGGGTAGATGGGCAGGGCAGGGTGGGTAGATGGGCAGGGCAGGGTGGGTAGATGGGCAGAGCAGGTGGGTAGATGGGCAGAGCAGGTGGGTAGATGGGCAGGGTGGGTAGATGGGCAGAGCAGGTGGGTAGATGGGCAGGGCAGGGCAGGGCAGGTGGGTAGATGGGCAGAGCAGGTGGGTAGATGGGCAGGGTGGGTAGATGGGCAGAGCAGGTGGGTAGATGGGCAGGGCAGGGCAGGGCAGGTGGGTAGATGGGCAGAGCAGGTGGGTAGATGGGCAGGGCAGGGTGGGTTAAGAGAAACACATTGCACCATTAATTAGTATTAGCATTTAGTTTGAGGTGTATTGGAACACAGTACAGCAACAGCATGGACTCACCTGGAGCCACTTCACTGCCAAGTTGGAGAATCCTTTCTGTTGTTGATTCTCCTTCATGGTGTCTGCAGGCTGCTAACTTGTCCTCGTGGGTGAGACACACACATCTCTCTCTCTCCCTCCCCCTTCCTCTCCTTGGGCTATGGCTGCAACACACACACTCAGACTCACACTCACACTCAGACTCAGACTCTCTCTCTCTCTCCCCCCTCCCCACTCACCGACCTCTGCTCCAGCCATCAATCACAGTTTCTCTCCGTGTAATCACGTCATCCTCTCCCCGCGCTGGCCGGCCAGCATGACAGGAAACGGAAGTGCTGGCCTCTGCTGTGCTGCGCTCTGGGCTGTCCCCGAAGTGGGGGGAAACAAGAGATGAGTTTTTGGTTCCACTGAGCCACCAATGTAAAAAAAAAAATGACAGCTGCACAACGTGCGCGGCCGTGCTCCCGCGCATCTTACAGGGAACACTGCGACTTGTGGCCCTCCCTGGCACCGGCCTACCGGGATTTTGCCCGGTATGCCCTATGGCCAGCCCGCCCCTGGGCAGTGTGGAATTCCCCCCTCCCATTCCCCATATAGGCAGTGTGACATTTCCCCCCTCCCATTCCCCATATAGGCAGTGTGGCATTCTTCCCTCCCATTCCCCATATAGGCAGTGTGGCATTCCCCCCTCCCATTCCCCATATAGGTAGTGTGGCATCCCCCTCCCATTCCCCATATAGGCAGTGTGGCATTCCCCCCTCCCATTCCCCATATAGACAGTGTGGCATTCTTCCCTCCCATTCCCCATATAGGCAGTGTGGCATTCCCCCCTCCCATTCCCCATATAGGTAGTGTGGCATCCCCCCTCCCATTCCCCATATAGGCAGTGTGCCATTCCCCCCTCCCATTCCCCATATAGACAGTGTGGCATTCCCCCTCCCATTCCCCATATAGGCAGTGTGCCATTCCCCCCTCCCATTCCCCATAGAGGCAGTGTGGCATCCCCCCTCCCATTCCCCATATAGGCAGTGTGGCATTCTTCCCTCCCATTCCCCATATAGGCAGTGTGGCATTCCCCCCTTCCATTCCCCATATAGGTAGTGTGGCATCCCCCCTCCCATTCCCCATATAGGCAGTGTGGCATTCCCCCTCCCATTCCCCATATAGGCAGTGTGGCATTCCCCCTCCCATTCCCCATATAGGCAGTGTGCCATTCCCCCCTCCCATTCCCCATATAGACAGTGTGGCATTCCCCCTCCCATTCCCCATATAGGCAGTGTGGCATTCCCCCTCCCATTCCCCATATAGGCAGTGTGCCATTCCCCCCTCCCATTCCCCATATAGGCAGTGTGGCATCCCCCCTCCCATTCCCCATATAGGCAGTGGGGCATTCCCCCCTCCCATTCCCCATATAGGCAGTGTGGCATTCCCCCACCCCATTCCCCATATACGCAGTGTGGCATTCCCCCATCCCATTCCCCATATAGGCAGTGTGGCATTCCCTCTCCCATTCCCCATATAGGCAGTGTGGCTTCCCCCCTCCCATTCCCCATATAGGCAGTGTGGCATTCCCCCCTCCCATTCCCCATATAGGCAGTGTGGCATTCCCCCTCCCATTCCCCATATAGACAGTGTGGCATCCCCCCCATCCCATTCCCCATATAGGCAGTGTGACATTTCCCCCCTCCCATTCCCCATATAGGCAGTGTGGCATTCCCCCCTCCCATTCCCCATATAGGCAGTGTGACATTCCCCCTCCCATTCCCCATATAGGCAGTGTGGAATTCCCCCCTCCCATTCCCCATATAGGCAGTGTGACATTTCCCCCCTCCCATTCCCCATATAGGCAGTGTGGCATTCTTCCCTCCCATTCCCCATATAGGCAGTGTGGCATTCCCCCCTCCCATTCCCCATATAGGTAGTGTGGCATCCCCCCTCCCATTCCCCATATAGGCAGTGTGGCATTCCCCCTCCCATTCCCCATATAGGCAGTGTGCCATTCCCCCCTCCCATTCCCCATATAGACAGTGTGGCATTCCCCCTCCCATTCCCCATATAGGCAGTGTGCCATTCCCCCCTCCCATTCCCCATATAGGCAGTGTGGCATCCCCCCTCCCATTCCCCATATAGGCAGTGTGGCATCCCCCTCCCATTCCCCATATAGACAGTGTGGCATTCCCCCTCCCATTCCCCATATAGGCAGTGTGCCATTCCCCCCTCCCATTCCCCATATAGGCAGTGTGGCATCCCCCCTCCCATTCCCCATATAGGCAGTGTGGCATCCCCCTCCCATTCCCCATATAGACAGTGTGGCATTCCCCCTCCCATTCCCCATATAGGCAGTGTGGCATCCCCCCTCCCATTCCCCATATAGACAGTGTGGCATTCCCCCTCCCATTCCCCATATAGGCAGTGTGCCATTCCCCCCTCCCATTCCCCATATAGGCAGTGTGGCATCCCCCCTCCCATTCCCCATATAGACAGTGTGGCATTCCCCCTCCCATTCCCCATATAGGCAGTGTGGCATTCCCCCTCCCATTCCCCATATAGGCAGTGTGGCATTCCCCCCTCCCATTCCCCATATAGGCAGTGTGGCATTCCCCCACCCCATTCCCCATATAGGCAGTGTGGCATTCCCCCCATCCCATTCCCCATATAGGCAGTGGGGCATTCCCCCCTCCCATTCCCCATATAGGCAGTGTGGCATTCCCCCACCCCATTCCCCATATAGGCAGTGTGGCATTCCCCCTCCCATTCCCCATATAGGCAGTGTGGCATTCCCCCCATCCCATTCCCCATATAGGCAGTGGGGCATTCCCCCCTCCCATTCCCCATATAGGCAGTGTGGCATTCTCCCCTCCCATTCCCCATATAGGCAGTGTGGCATCCCCCCTCCCATTCCCCATATAGGCAGTGTGGCATTCTTCCCTCCCATTCCCCATATAGGCAGTGTGGCATTCCCCCCTTCCATTCCCCATATAGGTAGTGTGGCATCCCCCCTCCCATTCCCCATATAGGCAGTGTGGCATTCCCCCCATCCCATTCCCCATATAGGCAGTGTGGCATTCCCCCCTCCCATTCCCCATATAGGCAGTGGGGCATTCCCCCCTCCCATTCCCCATATAGGCAGTGGGGCATTCTTCCCTCCCATTCCCCATATAGGCAGTGTGGCATTCCCCCACCCCATTCCCCATATAGGCAGTGTGGCATTCCCCCTCCCATTCCCCATATAGGCAGTGTGGCATTCCCCCATCCCATTCCCCATATAGGCAGTGTGGCATTCCCCCTCCCATTCCCCATATAGGCAGTGTGGCATTCCCCCTCCCATTCCCCATATAGGCAGTGTGGCATTCCCCCTCCCATTCCCCATATAGGCAGTGTGGCATTCACCCCCCTCCCATTCCCCATATACCCAGTGTGGCATCCCCCCTCCCATTCCCCATATAGGCAGTGTGGCATTCTCCCCTCCCCCCATTAGTATAGGCTGTGTGGCATCCCCACTCCCTCCATTACTATAGGCTGTGTGGCATCCCCACTCCCCCCATTAGTATAGGCTGTGTGGCATCCCCCTCCCCCCATTAGTATAGACTGTGTGGCATCCCCACTCCCCCTATTAGTATAGGCTGTGTGGAATCCCCACTCCCCCCCATTAGTATAGGCTGTGTGGCATCCCCCTCCCCCCATTAGTATAGGCTGTGTGGCATCCCCACTCCCTCCATTAGTATAGGCTGTGTGGCATCCCCACTCCCCCCATTAGTATAGGCTGTGTGGCATCCCCACTCCCTCCATTAGTATAGGCTGTGTGGCATCCCCCTCCCCCCATTAGTATAGGCTGTGTGGCATTCCCACTCCCTCCATTAGTATAGGCTGTGTGGCTTCCCCCCCCCCCATTAGTATAGACTATGTGGCATCCCCACTCCCCCTATTAGTATAGGCTGTGTGGAATCCCCACTCCCCCCCCCATTAGTATAGGCTGTGTGGCATCCCCCTCCCCCCATTAGTATAGGCTGTGTGGCATCCCCACTCCCTCCATTAGTATAGGCTGTGTGGCATCCCCACTCCCCCCATTAGTATAGGCTGTGTGGCATCCCCACTCCCTCCATTAGTATAGGCTGTGTGGCATCCCGACTCCCCCCCATTAGTATAGGCTGTGTGGCATCCCTCTCCCCCCATTAGTATAGGCTGTGTGGCATCCCCACTCCCCCCATTAGTATAGGCTGTGTGGCATCCCCACTCCCTCCATTAGTATAGGCTGTGTGGCATCCCCACTCCCTCCATTAGTATAGGCTGTGTGGCATCCCCACTCCCCCCATTAGTATAGGCTGTGTGGCATCCCCACTCCCTCCATTAGTATAGGCTGTGTGGCATCCCACTCCCTCCATTAGTATAGGCTGTGTGGCATCCCCACTCCCTCCATTAGCATAGGCTGTGTGGCATCCCGACTCCCCCCCATTAGTATAGGCTGTGTGGCATCCCTCTCCCCCCATTAGTATAGGCTGTGTGGCATCCCCCTCCCCCCATTAGCATAGGCTGTGTGGCACCCCCCTCCCCCCATTATTATAGACTGTGTGGCATCCCCCTCCCCCCATTAGCATCAGCGTCAGCGCAGGCCACGCCCTCCCTATTCACAGAAACGGCCAGTAAGAAGCAGCGGCAGGGCCTCTGGCTCTGCCCTGCTGCTCCTCCACTGCAGTGCCGCCGATGCGGAAGTCGGCTTTGCACGTGGGCAGTGACGCTCCCCGGCTCACCTCTGGCTCCACGTCCAGGGCTGCATCTTCGGGCTCTTCTGCCCCAGTCGACCGGACGCTGGACGGCTGCTGGCTCCAGGGGGGCGGCTGGACACCTCGCCCCCTCCCTGTGCTGGGTGAAGGGCTGCTCATGCCTCCCGGCCGCTCCTCCACTTCAGTGCCTCCGGCGCGGAGGCCGATGGCGCACGTGGGCAGCGCCGCTCCCCACCTCATCCCCGGCTCCACATCCAGGCCTGCTTCAGGCTCCTCTTGCCGGGACGCTTGATGGCCTGCACGCCCACCCCGCTGCCCTGACCTGCGCTGGGAACGGGTGAGTTTTTTTTTTACCTTCGCCTTGCATTTGGCTTGCATTTGTGAAGTGTGAAGAGGGAGCGTGTGATGCCATGGCCACACTCATGGTACCGTGCATGGAGGAACGGGAGTGGGGCAGCTGCCCCATATGTAAATAGACTCCATGAAAATATGTTTTTTTTTTATTGTCACGCTCTCAGTTGAGTGTTGTAACCCCCCAAGTTTTGTGTCTAGTACTTATCCTGCCTTACAAATTCCATGAATGAAAACTCTCATATTTTTTGTTATTCAAACCCACATAACTCTGCAAACACAAGCACTTTAGTGGCACTCTTTCAGGTAAATGATAACGTTCACCTTCCTACCTACCTCTGACCCAAATGGACTGTAGGGCTATTTTAACAGATACAAAATGAAAGAAATACTTTCTCAGCTTTAGCAAGCAGTAACACAGGTATTTCACCCATGAATAACTAGTTAAATCAAGAATCATCTCTCACAACCTGTATCCAATACACATCAGGCAATATATAGCCGGAAAATGAACTTTATAGGAAATCCTATAAGACAGCTGGAATAGCTACTCACTGACTTTCTTATAAAATGTTTAAACATATTGAATGTTAAACACATTAAATGTCCTAAAGCTGACGATGACCATGAATATGACATCATTTTGTAAATTGTCTTTGAAACATTGTTTTGGAGCTCTGTAAACACTATTCTGAAATGTCACAGAGAGCTCCAATAGCAATTTCCAATAGCAGTTTCTGAGTTTTCCTTATCATAAAAAATGCTCAGAAAAAATAAAGTTCCAGAGTGAGTATAATATCAAAGCAAATAAAAAGAGTCAACGTTATTGTGCTCTGCAGCATTTACTTTAAAACAGAATCTGTGTGTTTGATTCAAAACCAAAAGCATAATTCATCGGGAGTGTTGCTAAACAGTATCCAGATTTACTATACAAGAGAGTTCTGTGGTAGTTGGATACAATCATTCTACACAATAAAATTGAATGTCTGCACCAGTAACCTCTTAGTTTTAGGCTTTGGTTAGGATTGCTTCTGATCTGACCGTTGCCTTCAAACACAGAGTAGCCGTTCCATATACAGCTATTAAAACAATGACAACAAGATTACCTGTTAAACATAACAGATTCCTTTCCTTTGAAAGTGAAATGACACTTTCCTGGATATGAGTATTTTCCCCTTGCATATGGTTAGGTTGAATGGCAATAAAGGAAACCCTATGAGGGCCTTATTGAAGAAAGGCTAGTGCCACATAGCAAGACGTAGCGGCAGGCGTTTTTATTCAGTGCCACCAGCAAGTCATATTTATGAAGAGACAAAATGTTTAGCGTCACACAGAGCGCCATGTAGCGCCGGTGCAGTGTTCCCTACAGTGCTACATTTCAATTCAATTCAATTCAAGGGAGCTTTATTGGCAGGTCCAAAAAAACATTTAGCATTGCCAAAGCAAAAGGGAATAACAAATGGGGGGGGGGGTGTTGGTTTATAGGGGCAGGATTGGGTGTACAATGGTCCAGTGATGTTGGGAGTTGGAGACATATAGGGGGCAGTGAGGGGTTGGGGCGCGATTAAGGGGCAGTATAGGAGTATGAAATCCATTGATTCTAATTGTCCTTTTAGTTGGTGGCAGACCTATAGGGGACAGTATAGAGGTGGGGTATGGGGGCAGTATAGGGGTATAACAGTCCATGGTCTCTTATGTTCCTCTCAGCTGGTTGCAGGTGGAGACCTATAGGGGCAATATAAAGGTGGGGTATAGGGGCAGTATAGGGGTATAGCAGTCCATGATCTCTTATGTTCCTCTCAGCTGGTGGCAGGTGGAGACATATTGGGCGGCTATCTGCAGGGTGGGCTCCTCTTCCCCCAGCAGGATGTGGAGTTTCTTCTCATCATCTATGGAGGTGAAATTTGGGATGAAGGTGGAGAGTCTCTGGAAGTAAGTGTCTCTGGTGGATGAATATTTGCTGCAGTGTAGCAGGAAGTAGGCCTCGTCCTCCAGAGCCCCCTGCTCACAGTGCCAGCACAGTCGGCTCTCCTGTGGCTTGTATGTCTGCCTGTGCCGGCCTGCCTCCATCTCCAGGATATGGGCGCTCAGTCTATAGAGACTCAGGGTCTGCCTATGTTTGGGGTGGTGCAGTCTCTGCAGGTATGGGGCCATGGTGTAGTCTCTCTTTACTGATTGGTAGACAGAAAGTTTCTGAGAGTTACTTATTTCTTTCTTCCAATCCTCATCACATCAAGCATTCAGTGTCGTTCTTCTATAGACTTCAATTTGCTGTTCCAGTTATATTATTTTTGGTGACTTCTGGTTAGCACTTTCTATTTTTCTGTGGCAAGTGGCCTGTTCTGAATTTTTTTGGGTTAATTCTTATACTTAGGTTACCCGCTGCTAACTTGCGTTTTCATGTCATTTCATTCCATTTTTGCTTGGTCACTGTGCAGCCATCCCCAGTTAAAGTGGACCAAAACCTAGGATTTTGACTATCCTGGGTTTTGGTCCTCTCTCCAGGGGCACCCCAATTGGGGGTGTCCCGCTGTATGAACCCCCCCCAGGATGCAGAGACCAGCTCACCTCTTCCCAGTCCCCACAGCGCGTCTAAGGGCAGCAGCTCTGGCGGCCGCATCCTCCGCTTCCCTCACGCCATGGGACCAGGAAACAAAGTAAGTGCATAGGGCAACCTGGGGGGTTTCACACAGCGGGAATCTCGATTTTTGGATGCCCCGAGGGGGGTAACTGATCAACCCGGGAGTCTTATAGTTTCCCCGGCAATCGAGCTGGGTTTTGGTCCACTTTAAAGCCTTTTTTCAGTATTGCACCTGGCGCTGTACGCTTGAGTTTTCACAGTTTTAGAGCACCAGCACTGGCGTTGTGGTTTTACATGTTAAATATGGTATGTAGTGGCAGAGCAGCACCGGCGCCACCTGTCGCCATCTCCACTGAAAAACGATCAAGCAAAGGTACAGCGCCACATAGACATCAGCACCAAACACCAGCAGCGCTGTCTGCCTGTGGCTGGTGTTGCAGCAGAGGCACCGATAGGACCTCTCAGCAGAAACGCAAGTGGTGCTACAAGGCTTTAGGAATAAATTGGACTCCCCATGTTCTGAATGGCTGGGATGGGAGCGAGCACACGAGGCAGGGATGCAGCATTGTGCACTCTCCATTAAAAACAAGGAGAGTCGTATGCCGAATGTAATAGTCACGGAAACGGTTCTCATTGGAGGAGATCAAGCACATGACCCGTAGAAACAAGTAATAGGTGAGTGAATAGCGCCATTCTGGGAGCCTTCACACAGCAGGACATTCTCGTTCGGGATGCCCTAAGGCAAAGCCAGTGGCCAACCCTGGAATCAGGGACCAACCCTGGAGCCAGCCACTTTAAGATTAAATAGAAAATCATACATTAACCCTTAATAAAAAATGAAATAGTACTAAAAGACAACGTCTAAATACAGTATTGTATAAAAGCAATTAAATGTGAGTTGCACTAGAGACAATGGCATCAATTATCAAAACAGATTGTTACCAAAGACACATATATAAACAGCATCCTTGTTGTTCTCTTAAAAGCTCTTAAACTTTGTACTATTTCATTTACAAATGTGCTCCAGATATGTTTGCTTGGCTTATCTTCTTAACACAAGTAATATATCACAGCATCTTAGCAATCATCAAAGCATAGCTATTGTAGTTGTTCTAAATATTAAAAGTGTACAGCAACTAATTAGAGACTTCTTATTCATATGGAATGTCGATTAAAACAAGAGCTATGGATTATATATGAAGCTTGTCTATATATAGTCTATAATGGATTTAATATGCAAACTTGTAATGTAAATATTCCAAGTTTTCCTGCTGATAATACATTGCAGATAATCTATTGCAAAGAATGTTTTTTCATGCCATGATTTCATTAGACTTTCATCAATTAATTTATCACATGGCAGTCACATGGATTTTGGTATTTTAATTAAAGCAGTAAGCAAACGATTTACAATCAAGACTTGGTCGAATGAGTGATGAACTACATCTTGTTTGGAAGCAAATTGAAAATAGAAGCAGCGTACATCTTTTCATCTACACAATTAAATGCGTGGATAGATATGCATTGTGGCTCATTTTCTACTGCCATTTTATGTTATTGTGTTTACTTGTGGTGTATGTGAATGACTGCTCCACTCAGTTTTACAGCAAAGGATTCTTATGGGAATGCAAATGTGAAAGCAGGACAATGAGCAACATCGGCAAAACTTGACTTATTGCTCATGTAAATGAGTCCAAATTTGAAGCATTGTGGTCTGTATCCTTGCAATAGTTAATGGGATGTAAAGCTACATGTATAATAATAATAATCTCACCTTAAATGTATAATATAAATGTGTCCCTAAATGTTATAAAATGATATAACAATCTCTTATAAAACGGAGTTTTTGACATTCTAATGGTTATTTAAATGGAGCATGGGTGTATTTTAAGAGCTGAAACATCTGTGATTTATTGGCAGTAAACTGTCACTTGACAAGTCTAGCACTTACTTGTGACTAGTTTTATGTCTCTCTACCTTGTAGAAAGTTCTTCAATTAGTAGGTGTTGCCAGTAATTAAAGCAAGCAGACTGCTCTTCAATGTGTATGGCCAGTTCAGCATGAGCTTGCCTTCCAGCTGATTGGATTCATTGGTGTAAATCCCTCAATCCATTTGGGAGGTAGCTCTTACACTGAGTTGGCGGAGCCTGTCCCTGCTGACCCAGGGCCATCTGCTAACTCTTCTAATTTATAAACCGTCCTCTGACCAGCTGAACTAAGAGCTATTTGCAGCACACCAAGAATGTGAGACATATTTGTTTTCCCCGTGCTGTTAATTTCACCTTTGGGACTCCAGTGTGTATAACCATAAGATAAATATTGGATCTTTAAACACCTTTAAGCGTGAATAAAAAATTCTGTTAACCTCTTCTGTTTACCATATACCAATTAGCAAAAATATAAATATACTGCACTATTTGGCAGCTTAAGCCATGAGTAAAAAGGCCATATGTGTGCACCGGATTTTTTTCTTGGGATTTTGTAAATCTTTTATAATAGAGTTTCACCTAGTAAAATAGAGGCTCCAGGTGAATGTCGGCTCTTGGGTAAAAGAGAGTTTTAATGTATCTCTTTGTGGTGTGTCACATCATGTCTTGTTACATGTCATTTTTTACCTTTTACTTTTGCTTTTGATGGGGTCCTCCTCTGCTGCTGATCACCCTCTAGTCCCTGTGGCCTTCAGCCCTGCCTCCAATTGTCTTCTAGTGCTTACCAACTTCTGCTGTTGCGTATTGTCCTCTGATTCTTGCCATCCTCTTCATTGCCTCCAATCACCTTCCAGTCCTTCTCTACTGATGTTTTTTATCTACTAGTCCTCGTTGCCTTATTTGCTGCTGCTGGAGGCTCTAACTTTACTGCCAATCATCCTCTGGTCCTTGCCAGCTTCTCCACGAGTTGGCCCCTGAAGATGTGGGCCCAGTCACTTGCTCCTGAATACAGTTACAGTCTGTAATTTTTAAAAGGAAAACCTGCCATAAAGTTATTACAGGTTCCTAAGAAAATGCATGTTAAATTTTTACTCTCAGATACAGAAACACAGTCAGTGAACATTGTGTTGCATATGTGCAAAGCACAGATGTTGTGGTGCCTAAAAGGGCTAGGTATTCACCGCCACCTCCCGGTCCATCACTAATAGTCTCCACCGCTGCTGCCTCCTCCACTGATGCCAGGTGCCGCAGCTTCCTCACCCATCGATGACTGATGCTGGGTCCCTCAGCTTCTGCCATCTCCTGTCCTGTACTGTGACGTGTACACAGTCTCAGGTGCCGGCTCAAGCGACGCTGTGCCTCTCCACCTCTGTCCGCATTCCCAGCATCTTGGCACGTGTACACACGCATGCCTATAGGGACTTTTATGGCCTTCAGTGGTGCTGCAGACAGCGTGGTCGCCGGAGGCTAGTTTAAAAGGGCCAATGAGCCCCATCGTTGTGTATAGGCACCAGCCCTTTATTCAGGGTGGGCAAATCAGCCATGAGGTTATTGTGGGGCCAATCAGCCCTAAGTTGCGCAAGCATATCCCTGCACACCATCCCCTATGAAGGTGCCCCACCCCCTGTCACTAATGCCCGTGATAGCTTGTGCTTGGGTGTTGTACTTTGCTCTGTTTCCTTGCTACCCAGATTGACCTTTGATCTTACATCCTCTGTACCCCTTGTACCCCCTCTGCCTGTTCCCTTTGATACCTTGCTCCTGCTATGGTTTTGACCTTTTAGCCTACCCCCTGATCTTGTCTTCGGCTATCCCTCTACATTGGCACCTGTTGGACTGACCAGTTATGCCCACCAACCTGCAGCAGCCTGTCCAGCCCTCAGTCGATATTGTTTGTTCTTGTTAGACATGGGGAAACCATGTCTGGTGAGGCCTCCCTGCGTCCCGGCAAATGGGGACTTGTCTAAAGGTAAATATTGCGGCAGTGATTGGGCAATGTCAACTAACCTAGACCTGCCAATTGGTGAGCCTCACAACGGGACTGCCATTGACTACTGGAGCTCACCTGGGGGGGCATGAATTCTGCCAAACCCTTTGGTCATCGGTGGTTATGGGAATGCCCCAGTATGGCTGATGGACAGTGGAAGGGTAAGTAAGGATTTGTGAATGTGAAAATGTGAAAGCCTTTACAAGTGAGTCTTAGAGAAAGTAATATATTGAGAAAATCACTAAAGCCTATAAAAATATATATAACTGATTTGCTCACTAAAAAATATATAGCGCAACTAAATTGCCGGATATAAACTCTTATACAAATTACTTGTATATAAAGCATCTGAAAGTAGTTGGTACTTCAAAGCTGAATAAGCAAAGCCTTACTGTAAATGGTCTGGACTGGAACCAAAGTGCATTCATTCATTTTCAGAAAAAAAATCCCTAAGAATCCCTAAAATCTCAAAAAAGAGTATTAGGAGAATATTGGGAAAAAAGTTATCATATTTGGTCATTATGTCATATGTATAATACAAATAATTCCCATTTACTGTATTATAAAAGGGCACATGGTACATATCAGCAGTATACCTAAATCTAATCAAGATATGGGGACATATTTACAGTTGTTTTTTCCAAGGCCATCTGGCTTTATTTATTTACAGCTGTACACATCTCTGTTAAACTTATCATAATCGTAATCCTTCTAGTGATTACATTTCACGTGATACGATTCATGTGTACCAATGTTTTGAGGCTATATAGAAGTGAACAAGGTAACCCATGATGTCCCCTCTGTTCTTTCTGTAAAAGTAACACTATACGCCCTTGTAAATGCAGGCTATATGTGATACAAGATTACAAAGCTTCAAGATCCTTTTGAAAAATGACATAATACAGCAGTAGTGTACTTTAAATAAGCCTGAAAAGAAAAATTCACTATAGTTTTTAAAGTTTAGCCAAAGCTGGATGGAACATTTGGGTAAATGAAAACTGGTTATAAGCTAAGTTGAATAGATTAGCATGCCAGGCATACAGCAGCCAACACAACATCTTCTGCATTATCACCTCTTTAGGTCTGATGTGAACCTATATGCTTAGTACATACTCTTTGTGTCCCAACCTCTGGTCCCCACTCTCATCTTCTAGATGACAAAGGGCAAGGCTCTCCATACTCACATACTCCAGTATAAATGCATGTATTATATACCTTCATTGTCAAATTATAAGTATGTTACTCTTCCCACCCTTATGTAACTTATACTCTGCACAGCACCACAGAATACAATTGCGCTTTATTAATAAATGATATTAACAATAATAATAAACAAAATATTGCTTTGTGAGCTTCTTAAGGGGATCACCCAATCACTGTAACAAATGGTCTGGAATTAGGGTGTAAAGCGGTGAATCCAGCCTGGGTCTTTGCAGTTTGTGGGACCTGGTCTGTAATTACAGCTGGTCTGGCCTGATAAATATGATGGCGAGGCTATATAGAGAGAGAGAAGTGTTTCAGAGAGCTGAGAGACTCTGACCTTCAAAGGTTTCCAACTCGGGAAGCTGTGAGGTACGAACCATCTGACGGGGAGGGGGATTGTGGGAGAAACATGCAGGAGAAGAATCTAAGATGGATTCGAAGTAAAATAAAGATGCAGCTTTTACAAGAAAGCTTGGTGCTGAAAAGGAAAAGGAGAGGAAAATAATGTACCATATTTTCGCCCTATAAGACGCACTTATTTTTCCCCAAAAGTGGGGGGAAAATGTCCGTGCGCCTTATCGGGCGAATGTAAAAAAAAAAACTCACCCGTTACCGGCGCTCCCACGTTGCCTGTCACTCTGCGAGAGGCCAGATGCAGACAGAGGGGCAGCGCTATCACTGTCTTTTCAGGCAGCAATAGCAGCGGCAGGGCCAAAGACAGCGCCCGCCGCTCCTCCATCTGCTGCCTCTTCCGCCTGAAAAGACAGCGATAGCAGCAGCGGGGCCGGGACAGAGCCCATCGTTGTTTCTTACGGCCAGCTCTGTGAATGGGGTGGGCGTGGCCTGCGCCAACACTGATGCGGTGCAGGCCACGCCCACTCAACTCAAGGAGCCGGACGCTTAACGGAGCTGTGTCAGCGGAGAGGTGAGTTTTACTTTTTTTTTTCTTATGCCGCACTGATATTAATCTCCCCCCCACTGATAATGGGTGGAGAGGGATGCCACACAGCCAGTGGGAATGGGGGGAGAGGGATGCCACACAGCCTAAGATAATGGGGGGAGAGGGATGTCACACAGCCTATGGGAATGGAGGGAGCGGGATGCCACACAGCCTATGGGAAAGGGGGGAGAGAGACGCCACACAGCCTATGGGAATGGGGAGAGCGGGATGCCACACAGCCTATGGGAATGGGGGGAGAGGGATGCCACACAGCCTAAGATAATGGGGGGAGAGGGATGTCACACAGCCTATGGGAATGGAGGGAGCAGGATGCCACACAGCCTATGGGAATGGGGGGAGAAGGATGCCACACAGCCTATGGGAATGGGGGAGAGGGATGCCACACAGCCTATGGTAATGGGGAGAGCGGGATGCCACACAGCCTATGGTAATGGGGAGAGCGGGATGCCACACAGCCTATGGGAATGGGGAGAGCGGGATGCCACACAGCCTATGGGAATGGGGGGAGAGGGATGCCACACAGCCTATGGGAATGGGGAGAGCGGGATGCCACACAGCCTATGGTAATGGGGAGAGCGGGATGCCACACAGCCTATGGGAATGGGGAGAGCGGGATGCCACACAGCCTATGGTAATGGGGAGAGCGGGATGCCACACAGCCTATGGGAATGGGGAGAGCGGGATGCCACACAGCCTATGGGAATGGGGGGAGAGGGATGCCACACAGCCTATGGGAATGGGGAGAGCGGGATGCCACACAGCCTATGGGAATGGGGAGAGCGGGATGCTACACAGCCTATGGGAATGGGGAGAGCGGGATGCTACACAGCCTATGGGAATGGGGGGAGAAGGATGCCACACAGCCTATGGGAATGGGGGGAGGGAGATGCCACACAGCCTATGGGAATGGGGGAGCGGGATGCCACACAGCCTATGGGAAAGGGGGGAGAGGGATGCCACACAGCCTATGGGAATGGGGGAGCAGGATGCCACACAGCCTATGGAAATGGGGGGAGAAGGATGCCACACAGCCTATGGGAATGGGGGAGCGGGATGCCACACAGCCTATGGTAATGGGGGGAGCGGGATGCCACACAGCCTATGGGAATGGGGGGGAGCGGGATGCCACACTGGGTATACGGGGAATGGGATGGGGGCATGCTACACTGTCTATGGAATGGGGGCATCCCACACGGCCTATGGGAATGGGATAGGGGAATGCCACACTGTCTGTAATGGTGCGTTTTTGGTTTAAAATATTTTTTTTCTTATTTTCCTCCCCCAAATCCTAGGTAGACTTGTAGCAGCATGGGGGAGTACGTACACTGGAAGTTCTTGCAACCATGTACCTAAGTGTAATGTAGTGTAATTTCCCGTCCATGCCCTCTAATACACACCCAAACACATTTAAAAAGAGTCCAATATTATAAAATTGGCAAAATGCTAACTTGCTGTTGCAGGTTTGGTCCTTGAAGGTACACTTCTTGAAACAGTGCTGTCCATATGTGTGACTACCAAAGATAATATGAAAAATCCTACCACTATTGCTGAGGTGAACCGGTGTAAAACATCTATACCTATTTGAGGTTCTTGTAAAGCTCTTCTTGGATGGTGGTGGCTGACTCAAGGCTTAAGATAATAGTGAAAGGAGGGCAATTATTGCTATTACTGATCTGATCTGAACTGAAGTTGTTAAAGACAGGTGGAGCCCCAGATAGATCCCTCCACTATGCCAATGTGCCCCTTTTTTCATATAAAAAAACTATTGTTTTGGCCTAAGGAGCAGCAACCACATTCTCCTAAAGCTGCTGCAGCAACTGTGAGAAACCAAGGAATAAGGCCTTGAACAAACCAGGGGTTATCCGATGGTGGGTTTTTGTCAAATCCCTTTCTGATCCAGGGGGCTCCTGGAGATGCTTGGTGCCATCACCTGGTCTCGTTAGGCCTACAAGTCTTACTACTTCTGGGACCCCCCAACATCAGAGAACAATGCCTCACATACATGTGGGAGAGGGTTAAATATTTATTCTTAATAAAATATTAACATTTAGCCCTTAACAGGCTACAGCAACATGCTGTGCAGGGCCTGTTGTTGGTCCTTGAGGAAGATGGTTGAGCACATATGATTTAGAGCCACCTCCTCGAGAGCTACAAACAGACCAGGCTTTGCAGATATCCACTCAGTTGCACAGGTGAAGTCAGGGACGGATTAAGTGTGGACCCTGGGCACAAAATCTGGTGGAGGCCTGAGATACTATTCTTTTCCTTTAAAATAATAGTCCAGACAAGTAACTGATTGGTGGTTGTTTGGCACTCGCCAGCTTACTTGAATGTCAGAACGAGTCCCTTGTATGGGTGTGTGCTGCTCGGGAACCCCTGCTTTGCCATTCTGGGTGGGGGGCAATGTAGTCTTGACAACTCTGCACCCACCCATCCCTGTAGCGTTGCTGATGGCGGCTTTGCTGCTCTAGACTCTCCGTCCTGTCCTGTGGTGGCTTTGGCTGCAGGTTTGCAAAAACAGGCTAACCCAGGCGTGTGGGGGTCCCCACTGCTGCCAATAGCTTTTTTGCTGGCCCCGCGGCCCGTCAGACCAAGGACTCAAAAGCCTCCTTGACCAGACCATAACCCAAAGGTTGGTGGAGGCCCCCTTTGCAGGGCAAGTGATGGAGGCCTTGGAGCATACGCCCTATGCGCCTCCCTCATATTCTGGCCCTGGGTGAAGTGCTCAGAAAGATCTATGGAGCTGCTATATCGAGATCGACAAAAATACCATTTTGTGAATACTCACCTTGTAAAATGGGTATTATAAGTATGTCACACACCCCGCTTCAAGAATCCATAACATGTGGGTAATATCGTCCTGAAGAGGCGTTCCTGCAGAGATGATAGTAAAAGAAAGCCCCTCCCTGATCCATAAATACCTGGGACCTCCCACTCATCACCCAGTATACAGAAGCAGTAAGGTAAGGGACCAGGAAGAGGCAAATATAAAACACAACCACGCAAAGTTCACAAAATAGAGGATCCCGAATACAGAAAGGGCGGGTGAAGCGGGGTGTGTGACATACTTATAATACCCATTTTACAAGGTGAGTATTAACAAAATGGTATTATTCTAAGTATGTCACACACCCCGCTTCAAGAATCCATAACATGTGAGACATCCAAAAGCAGTGTCCAAAAACAAGGGCGGGGATCCAAAACTAGGCAACAATGCACAACTTCAAACCACTACAGCTTGCAAAACTTTGCGTCCAAAGACAGCATCCGCGGACACCCAAACATCAACCTTGTAAAACTTGGAAAAAGTGTGAACAGAAGACCAAGTAGCGGCCTTACAAACTTGCTCAACAGAAGCCTGGTGCTGAAAAGCCCAGGACGCTCCAACTGCACGAGTAGAATGAGCAGTAACACGAAAAGGGGGACTCCTCCCCTTGGCAGAATAGGCCTCAATGATGGCCTGACGAATCCATTTACTAATGGAAGATTTGGCAGGAGCCAAACCTTTCCTAGGCCCGGAGGGCACCACAAAAAAGGCGTCCGTCTTGCGAAAGGAAGACGTAACCTCCAGATAATATTCCACAACACGAACTACATCCAAAGAATGCAACGCCCTTTCCTTGTCGTTGCTAGGATTAGGACATAGAGAAGGCAGAACAATGTCCTGATTCAGATGAAAAGCCGAGACCACCTTAGGAAGAAAATCCGGCTTGAAACGAAAGACAACCTTGCCCTGATGCTTCTCAAAGTATGGAGCTTTAATGGATAAAGCTGCCAACTCAGAAACACGCCTAGCCGAAGTGATAGCCACCAAAAAGGCCACCTTTTGAGTAAGTGAAGACAAGGCAACCTCATTCAAGGGCTCAAACGGAGGACCCTGAAGAGCAGAAAGAACCAGGTTCAAATCCCAAACTGGAACCAAGGGCTTCCTAGGCGGACGCACATGCGTAACTCCTTGGAAAAAGGTCCTGACCAAAGGATGAAGTGCAAAGGACCTTTGGAAGAACACCGCCAGGGCAGAGACCTGCCCCTTAAAGGTACTAACTTGGAGCCCCAGATCTAAACCGTGTTGAAGAAACTCCAGAATTCTAGGAATAGAGAACTCTCGACAAGCAAAGGACCTACCTTCACACCAATCAATATAGGACCTCCAGGTCCTGTAGTAAACAGAAGAGGAAGACCGCTTCCTGGCGCTGATAAGAGTCTGAATCACCGCGTCAGAAAGACCTTCTTCCCTCAAGATGGCGGATTCAGCAGCCACGCCGTCAAAGCCAGCGATGGTAAATTGGGATAGCGTAGCCGACCCTGGGTGAGCAGATCCGGCAGCAGAGGCAGGGCGAACTGATCTTCTGCCAGCCTTACAAGATCTGCGAACCAAACACGCCTTGGCCACCTTGGGGCCACCAGAATCGCCGACGCGCCTTCCAAGGCCAGTTTGCGCACCACTCTGGCTAGCATTGGGAACGGAGGGAACAGGTAAAGGAACCCCAGATCCCTCCAGTTCAGAGACATGGCATCCACTGCCAGAGCCAGAGGATCCTGCGAGAGAGACACAAAGACTGGAAGCTTGTGATTGTGACGAGAGGCAAAGAGGTCCACCGCTGGGACCCCCCACCTGAGACATATCGAACGAAACACCTTGGGACTGAGAGACCACTCCCCCTGACGAGAGGAGGCCCTGCTCAGCAAGTCCGCCTCCGTGTTCTCCACCCCCGGAATGTAGACTGCTGAGATACACGGGACGTGGGTCTCGGCCCAGTCCAGAATCAAAGACACTTCCCTGAGGGCACCCCTGCTGCGAGTCCCTCCTTGGTGATTGATGTAAGCAACCGCCGTCCTGTTGTCTGACCGGACCTGAACTGGCAGGCCTCTCAACTGAAGAGTCAAGTGAAACAGAACCAACCTGATGGCTCTCAACTCCAGAATATTGATGGGCTCGTGAGCCTCCTGAGGACTCCACAGACCCTGAAAATGGAGGTCCTTCCAAACACCCCCCCAACCTGACAGACTGGCATCCGTGGTCACCGTTTCCCAACGTGGAGCCAGGAAGGATCTGCCTTTCGACAGATTGACAGACCCCAGCCACCATTGTAGGGAACGACGAACTCGGGGAGTCAACCGGAAGGACACTTCCAATGACGACTGCGACCTGTCCCAAACCGTCAGCAGATGCAGCTGAAAAGCCCTCGTATGGAACTGCGCAAAGGGAACTGCCTCGAATGAGGCCACCATTAGCCCCACCAGCCTCATCCCTAGCCGGATGGTCGGATGAGGAGCCAACAAGAGAAGCTGAACTAACTCCTGAATCAAAAGAATCTTGGCCTGGGGCAGAAACACCCTGGCCTGCGAGGTGTCCAGAGACATCCCCAGAAAGGTCACAACTCTGGACGGACAAAGAAAAGACTTGGGGTGGTTGATCACCCAACCGAACCTCTCCAGAGTGGACACCACCACTCCGGTGTCCAACTCCGCTTGGTTGAAAGAAGAGGCCATGATCAGTAGATCGTCCAGATAGGGCACAATGCGGATACCCTGAACTCTGAGCAGTGCCATCACCCCCGCAAGCACCTTGGTGAAAACCCGAGGGGCTGAGGTGAGACCGAAAGGAAGTGCCACAAACTGAAAATGCCGATCCTCCACCACAAACCTGAGAAACCGCTGATGTGCTGGAAAAACCGGAACGTGTAGATAAGCATCCTTGATGTCTATGGACGTCAGAAAGTCTCCCTGACGAAGAGAGTGAATGGCCGAGCGCAGCGTTTCCATGCGGAATTTGCACGGCCGGATAAACCTGTTGAGAAACTTCAGATCCAAGATAGGACGGACCGACCCGTCCTTCTTGGGAACCGTGAACAAATTGGAATAGAAGCCCCTGCCCTGCTCCGAGGGGGGCACTGGGCAAATGACAGCCATGTCCAGAAGATTCTTTACTGCCACCAGGAGCCCCTGCGCCACCAGAGGCTCCGAAGGCATCCGAGACCTGAAGAACCTGGAGGGGGGGCGGAGCTCGAACTCTAGCTTGTAACCGGAAGACACCACTTCCCGGATCCATCTGTCCGAGACTTCTTGATCCCAGATCTGGGAGAAGTGTCTCAGCCGTCCCCCCACCCGCAAGGGTGAGGGCGCCCCCTCATTGCTGAGCTGGCTTAACAGCCGGTTTGGGCTTAGAGCCCCAACTGTATCCAGAACGGGCACGTCCTCTGCCCCTGTTTCCGGAATCTCCTCTGGAAGAGGGAAATGCAGATCCTCTGCCAGATCTGGCTCCACGAAAGGAAGTTGTAAAGGCAGGCGCCCCCCGAAAGGGACGGCGCTGCTTCTTACGTTGAGGCAACCTACCACCCTTGGTGACGGAGTCCAAAGTTTCACCAAAGAGCCTCAATCCAACAAAGGGTAAAGCCGTCAGAGACTTTTTAGACATAAAATCGGCCGCCCACTGGCGCAGCCACACCGACCGCCGAATAGTCACCAACAAAGCCGACGTCCTACCACACATCATCAAAGCGTCATCCAAGGCTGTTAATACAAAGGATAAAAACAACTCACACCGTTTGAGACTAAGGAACTCGGCACTACCAGGTCGAAGCCCGGAAGAGGTCAACAAGTCCCTGACCACAGACCTGGCAGCCAACACCATAAGCTCTGAGGCGCACACAGGCCGTATGGCTGACCCAATGCTAGTAAAGCCATGACAAGCCATTTGATCAATACGTTTATCCTCCCCATCCTTAAGGGTGGAACAATCCGGCCTATTTAAAACCGAGGAATTAGACAATCCCAAAACCGGAGCATCGACCTCGGGTGGGGAAGCCCAGCGCTTAACCGCCTCCGAAGGGAAAGGATATTTCTTATCCCACCCTTGAGGGATACCAGGGAGCCTAGCCGGCCTGTCCCATTCCTTGTCAATGATTTTGTCAAAGTGCCGTTGCGTAGGAAACTCCAAGCGCGGCCTGGACTCTTCAAACAACTCACCCTCCTGTTGTGACGCCACCTCGGGGGGGGAGATATTCAGAACCTCCAACATCAGCGCCAGGGCGTGAGAAGAATCCGAGGATCTCCCAAACTCACTAAACTCCGCATCAGCGCCAGCAGACTGCTCATCGTCCGAGACCTCTGAACCCTCAGAAACTTCACCTTCCTCTAGCCCAGAATAATCAGACCAATCCAGATTATTAAACTCATCCAGAACATCAACCGGCGCAGCCGGAGACAAATGCTTCCTCTTAGCCGGAGCCTTGCGGGCGACCGAACTGGAAACAATTCTCTCAAGGTTGGCCAATCTGGCGCACATCTCAGATTGCAGATCCCTGCCCATGACAACATCACACGGAGCGCGTGTCAGGATGGGAGGTTGAGATGACTCGGCCGGCGGTGCTGACCCAGACGCCTGGGGTCCGGACTGCCGCGCAATAGTTTGCTGTGCACAAGGTATACAAAGCAGTACATCGTCCCCAGAAATGGATGCACCACACAACATGCATCTTTTGGGATGCCCCGAAGGGGTCCCTGCCCCAGTATCCGGGGATGCCTCCATAAGGTGAACTTTTAATAGTCGCAATGACCCAGGGAATTACGCCAATAAGCAACCCGGGATGCCCCTTTAATGTCCCGAGTGGGAGGATTTATAACTAAGTGAACCCAGGGATCTAGGACCGGGAGAAACCCCCTAAATACAAATGAAGATCCTCCTGTAAAAGCCTCCGCCTAAAAGACAGAAAAGAAAACCCCATAAATGCCAAAATAGGACACACAAGGGAGAAAGGAATAATAAATAAGGCCCAAGGGCCACTCACAGATCCAGAAGGAACAAGAGCAATGGAGCCCGCAGCACACGAGGAGAGACGCAGGATGACAAAGGGGCGTGGTCAGCGCGAACCGCGCAAATAGCAATCACCGCCCCCTTCTTCCTTCAGAACGGAGCCTAAAGCTCCGCATCGGCGCCTCCTGCAAGCAGCCTCACAGAAGCAAAGGGGGCGGAGCCGCGGCGACGCGCCGAAAACCCGGCCCCGCCCCCCCTCCGGAGATGCGAGGGGAGAAGCTCCCTCGCATAACTGTACAGAGACCGGCGCCGCCGCATGCCGCGGCGCCGGTCTAAATCACACTGCAGGCGGGTGCGACCGCAGCAACCAGCGGAGCACCCGCCCTGCCCGGTGGGGAGACAGCCAGCGGGGGGCCGGCCGCGGCAGTGCGCCACGGCCCGGCCCCGCCCCCCCCAAAAGTGCGTGAGGGGAAAGCTCCCCTCACAAATAGAAAGTACCGGTGCCCCGGCCGTAATGGCGGCCGCGGCGCTGAAACAGAAAAATACACAAAACATATAATGCAGTGAACACACACACATGTAATAAAGAGTACAGGATAAAATACTAGCCCTGGAAGGAGACCCCCCCAACCCCCACTGAGTTACCAAAGGAAGACTAGAGGGACCCCCCAGGGGCAAGTACCAAGGGACGGGGCATCCCAAACCGGGATCACCAACCCGGCGTCATCGCCTACCCTCTTATTTAGGGTCTCACGGGGGAGCTCTGCTCCTAGGCACCAGAGGTGCCAGTATACCTTCGCTCGGGCCCGCAGCCAAGACTGTGGAGGCATGTATCTTAAGGGCTAATCAGGGAAAAAGAAAGTCCGAGCGGGAATAATAAAAAAACAGGCCGGGAGTTACCCCGGCTACCTGAAATCCCCCTGTGCAAGGAGGAGACATCATCTTCTGACTTGCTCGCCGTCTGCAGAGATGGAAAACTGGGTGATGAGTGGGAGGTCCCAGGTATTTATGGATCAGGGAGGGGCTTTCTTTTACTATCATCTCTGCAGGAACGCCTCTTCAGGACGATATTACCCACATGTTATGGATTCTTGAAGCGGGGTGTGTGACATACTTAGAATATATCAGTTGGTGGCTCTGAAGGAAAGTTTTGGGGGACACTGATATAGAGTGATCAGAAAAAGTAATAGACATTTTAATATACAGTACACTGCAAAACTTCTTTATATGCAGTTGTTCCTGTGTTTGAACTTTCCTGTTTCTCTTGAACTTTCTCTTGCAATTGAAACAATTCTGCACAATTTGACCTCTGAATGACTCCTTCTAGTTATAAAAGTGTGCTTAAGTTTTAGTATATGTATGAGGGTCTTGTCTGGAAATCACAATTTGTTTTTCCATATTCCTAATTTTATTTTATACAGAAATTAAAGAAGAGCATATCTTAGACTAAACTAAAGTACCATTTGGCAGACGCATTTCCTTCTTAGTTGAATGAGACATTGCATGCTTTGCTAATAGCTCTTCATACATACATCAGCCTTGTGCAATGCTTGGCCTGTGCTGTAGTGTGAAGAAAAGTTTCACAGATCCCTTAAAACTAATTAAACACCATTTTTAGTGGACCTTTAAACCAAACACTGGTGATGTCGGTTTTAGCAGACTGAAAAAATCACAAGGTATTTCTGGCATATTGAAATAAATATGACATAACATTCCTTGGCCACAAGGTTGGGTTGTAAAGCATCTACAGAATTCTGCAAATCCCTAATCCCAGGGTACAATTCCACAACATTAGATGGTAAAGAGATAACAGGTTACTGCTGCATAGTTAAGTAACAAGTGAAAGCACAATTATACTTTCCATCGTGATTGATAGAATTTTAATATACACGTTGACATATACTCGCCATATTCCAAACAATGTAATGCTTCCAAGATAACAGTAAAAATGTTTCTCTAAACACATTTTGCAAATTAGAAATATGATACACATTTGATATAGACAGTCAGTGAGTTAATTAACTGTAGCCTTACTTTCAGTAGTTTACTACACTCCAATAAACACATTCCTAATTCTACCAAAAAAAGGAATTTGAGAAGGCATATTTTAAATAAACAAAATGAGGAAAATCTGTGCTAAAAGGTGAATTCTGTGATGCAATTAATTATATTTGGCATCTCGACTGTGTTATTTAAGCTAGACACTGAATAAACTTCACATAGGGGTTGTGTATTAGAAAATGATGTTTCCATGAAAGACCCATTTAAATCTTATGATAGACATCAAAATGAATGTAAAGAAGTATTTTGCTTGCTTGAACGCACAATAAGGTGCAGTAATGTGTGTTAATTTAACTTCATGATGTCGTGATGTGGTACATTAAAGATGCCTGTAAATTAGTGTAGCTCTTTGTTTAACGTAATTGCATCAAGAAAAGTAATTCCGTTTGTAACATTTTTGAAACTAGCTGAAGTTCCTCCATTATATAAAGATGAAAGACGCTGTAGACAATAATGGTTTGTGAATGACTGCATTTATCAGCATGTCTGTGACTTTGTGCATTAGTCAGGTATAATGCATTCTAATTTAAAGAAAAAATGAATGCCCTTTTTCAAAGTTGAATGATGTGTTTACATACAATTATTAACCTATGAGTCCTTCAAAACAGACCTAAAGTCAATACAGCCTATAGGGCCATTTTATCGTTCACCCCTCCAGGCATTCCACTTGGAAAATTACCCTGTTCTTATAGTAGCAGCAGACACCTATACTTTACCTGTGACCAGTCAGGTGTTTCATGTATGGTACCGAAAAAGCCCATGGACCTGACCATGGTCCTGGGCAGACAGGTTTCCCAAATCAGGATGAATGGGAGCAATGCAGCCTGCAGGATGAGGGCCTGTGTGGGAAATAATGGCTGAAAATCTTCTTTAAATTCCCTGTCCAGGCACACACCTATCTCCCTCCATCTTATAGGAACATTGTAAAATAAGCTATTTCAAAGCATCTTAAATCACCTTATGCATTCTAAACGTAGATGTGACTGAGCTGGGAAAGGCATATCATGACTCTGTGAGCAGAGTCGCTATTAGACCACTATTGTGTGTAGTCCTGGAGGAATGAAATTAAAGGAGCCCCGCTACAACGTGTACCCAGCACTGCAGGAAATTGAGAGGAACACAGGAAAGGAATCAGATAAACTGTTTGATGCCTTAATACTGCTGTTGGGTTTACAGTCACTTTAAAACCAACCAAAACCCACTGAACTTGTGAAATACATTTGGCCAAAGCCCCTGATGATCCTCCCCTCTTAGAGTGTAGAACTAGAAACGTATTTCTGCTTTTCGAATGGTACTGGAACACTGATTTATTTTGCTGTCCCTCCGTGCGATGGCAGGTGATCAGTCACTGTATAGACATGGCAATTACATCATTGCCACACACAACAGTGGCAATGATTACAGTAGGCGGGGCTTTACAGATAAAGCAGGCGGCATTATCTGGGATTAGAGTGAAGCAGGAGCAGTGAAAATGGTCAAAAAGTACTCTTCATGGGGGGAGCAATTCAAGGGATGCAAGTTAGGTCTGCTTTAAATATGCTACTTTATTTCTGTTTCTATGTTTGCATATTAGTCTATTCCCTGTATGCTGTGTGCATTCGTTTTTGTGCCCCCAATTGTTGTGCCCCAGACTTGAAACACGACATTGTCATGTGAGGAATCTGTTTCCTCCATTACGCCTACAAGTTTAGTGCAATTGCCTTTTTACTGAGGACAATTTCACCCGCCACCACCCAAAAATGTTCAAGCTAAAAAAAAGAATGCCGTTCAATATCTAGCTACAGAAGCCAATTTCAGCAGCAGACAGACATAGATTACAATTCTAGCAACATTCAGTAACTAAAATAAGTTGCCGTTTGTCAACAAGCATTAGATCTAATCACTGTGGGTTAAATAATGGCTCACACATAAGAGTACAGGGAAACACTATAAAAGGCAATAAAGTTAATGACTTGATCACACATTAGTTAAACTATTCACAGTGCTTTACTGTCACAGAAACTAAATGAGTCACACAGTAAAGTCACTGATGACTATCACAGATAGTTTATGTCAATGTGTGGACAGAGCCAAGCAGTCTCACTGGTAAAAAAAAAAGGTGACAAAACACCTCAGTACTATAATGCCGTGCGACTAGGACAAATTGTTTATTTTGGTAAAGTAGTCCTGCTTTACTCTTTCTGTGTATAAGAGTGACATAATGATACATTTACTATGTACAAGGGATACCTTTTAATGTTAACATATTATCTGAATTAAAAAAATCTGAAAAAACTGAAACTTCAACAGTAAGAACGAAAAGTCATGGGATCGCATTACATGTTAATGATATGTAAATGATGAAAACATCGAAACGAAGTATTCTTTATTTATTTAGTATCAAGCATGAGCGCCATGCACAGAAAGACATGCACTATCAAATAAGTTATTAAGAATTGTCTGTGCAGTGTTATGCGATGCTAAATGCTGGCATGAATATTACTGTATCAATATTGCCCAGTGGCTTCCTATGCAATTGCCAACTAATGTTTTCCCAGGTTGGCTTCATGGGAGATGCTCCAGAGATGCTATAGGCCATGGTAGAATGTTTAGGCCATGCAGGAAGCTCACAGTAGCATTAGCAACATATGGCCTGGTATTGCCCAGTCGAAATGGCTCCTGGAATAGTTCCTGGCTCCTAAAGCACTTTGGAGAAATGGCCATACTACTAGTGCCATGACCAAATCTATGTACCTGAACCTGAAATGAAGACTATAATACTATATTATGATACCACACACCATTATCATGGTAGGACCAATGTAAATGCCTTGCTAGCTATAATTGCCTTAATTGCAGGATGTATAACTGAAGAGGATAGACCTCCATTGCAGCCTCCATTGTTGCCCGTGTGCACCAAGATATACTTTTAAAGCTGTGGTGTGAGGTCAGTGAGACACCTGTAGTCAGATGTTTGGCTTTTAGCCCAGTGTCCTGCAAATGCCTGCTCGTGGTTTGTTTCTAGGCTTTTTTTTCTCTAGGCTTGGAAAATGATGTCCAATTTTTCTTGAAGTACAGAATGGATCATATTTTTCCAATCAGATAATTTGTCTGTACAGAGGTTTACCCCGATGCACCTCATGCTGCTATTCTAGTTGGCTGTTGTTCTCTTAAAGTGGACCAACACCCAGGATTTTGACTATCCTGGGTCTTGGTCCACTTCGGTGGGGCACCCATGTGTGAAACCCCCCCGAAAAACTCACCTCTCCCCGCTCCCAGCGCCGACGGACAAGCCTTTTGACAGCCGCGGACAAGCGGCTCCTCCGCCGCCGCCTCCCGCACGTCACTCTTGACGCGCCCGCGCCGGCCATTCACAGACGGCCGGCGCGGGCGCGCGCACGTCTAGGGGGGCGTGAGGGAGGCGGTGGCGGCCGGCCGCCGCCGAAGACAAGGTAAGGGGATTTGGGGTGTTTGGGGTGTTTCACCCCGCGGGACATCCCGATCTCGGATGTCCCGCGGGGAGGGAGGTGATCGACCCGGGAATCTTATAGATTCCCGGGCCGATCACGGGAGGGTGACGGTCCACTTTAACCACTGGAACATACAATGATAATAATGATAAAGCAAGACCCCTCTGTTTTGTCCCTCTCAGTCTGCAACAACTAATGAGTGCATCACACATCATCCCACACCCCTTTTATTATTATTATTATTATTATTGTTTATTTATATAGCGCCATCATCTTCCGTAGCGCTTTACAAAGTAGTAATTACAGACAGGGTAGAAACATACGGTACATATAATAATTCAAATGCAGTTTTACAGAGTTGACAATGGATATTCTGAATACAAGATACAATAGGGGAGAGAGCCCTGCCCTTGCGAGCTTACAGTCTAAAGGAAGAGGGGTGAAGACGACGGGGAAGGATCACAAACAGTCAGTATTGAGCTTTGTGGCATGCACCCTTGAGAAGATTGGTTAGGCCAGATTATATACTTGTCTGAATAAGTGAGTTTTAAGGGCGCCTTTGAAGGTTTTGAGGGTTGTGGAGTGGCGGATTGGGTGCGGGAGGGCATTCCAGAAGATTGAAGTTGCACGTGAGAAGTCCTGGAGGCGGGCGTGAGAGGAGGTGACCAGGGTGGAGGACAGGAGTAGGTCGGCAGAGGAGCGGAGGCTGCGTCTAGGTTGATACTGTTGGATTAGAGATGAGATGTAGGGAGGGGCCTGGTTGGAGAGAGCTTTGTATGCAAGAGTTAGAGTTTTGAACAGGATTCGCTGAGGGACTGGCAGCCAGTGTAGGGATTGGCAGAGAGGTGCAGAATTAGAGTAGCGAGAGGAGAGATGGATGAGGCGAGCAGCAGAGTTCAGGATAGATTGGAGGGGTGCCAGTCTGTTAGTTGGTAAGCCACAAAGAAGGATGTTGCAGTAATCCAGTCGGGATATGACCAGGGCGTGCACTAGCATTTTAGTGGTGTCAGGTGAGAGGAAAGGACGGATGCGGGAGATGTTTTTAAGTTGGAGGCGACAGGAGGTGGCCAGGGAGTGAATATGTGGTTTGAAAGAGAGGGCAGAGTCCAGAATGACTCCCAGGCACCGAGCTTGGGGAGTTGCTGTTATTGTGTAATTGTTGACAGAAATAGACGTGTTAGAGAGGGGAGGGGAGTTAGATGGTGGGAAAATGACCAGTTCTGTCTTGTCCATGTTTAGCTTGAGGTAGCGAGATGACATGAATGAAGAAATAGCTGAGAGGCAGTTGGGGAGGCGAGATAGGAGAGAGGAGAGATTGGGGCCTGAGAGATATATCTGAGTGTCATCCACATAGAAGTGGTATTGAAAGCCTAGTGAAGTTATAAGTTTGCCAAGGCTGAGAAAAGTAGGGGGCCTAGGACAGAACCTTGCGGCACACCAACAGAAAGAGAACGTGAGGATGAGACTGTGTTAGAATAGGATACACTGAATGATCTGTCAGAGAGGTAAGAGGTGAGCCAAGAGAGTGCAAGCCCTTGAACCCCAAGAGAGGAGAGAATATCAAGAAGCAGAGAGTGGTCGACAGTATCAAAGGCTGAGGAGAGGTCAAGAAGGATGAGGAGGGAGTAGTGACCAATGCTTTTGAGCCAATGTTTGAGTTTTTAATCTAGATTTTATGCCCCACATGCCACAGATTAGGTCTAGGTGCTTGAAAATGTGCTGATCTTAGGGATACCTGCTGCTTCCTCAATTTGTATAATCTTACAATGTTGATGTTGAGGAGTGTATATGCTACATACTGTCTGGTCACACAAATAAATTATTTGACAATGTACCTAGTAAAAGGCTAAATAATAGACATTGACTTGAGATTCCCAGGCCGATCTAATCCCTCCGCCTGGGGCATCCAAAATTGGGATACCCCACTGTGTGAAACCCCCTAGGTCGGCCCATACACTTACCTTGCTCCCCGGTCCAATGGCGCACGCACGAGCCACGGCCGCATCCCCGCTATCCCTCTAGCAGGGCATGTGCCCGCGCCAGGCATTTGTGAATGGCCGGTGTGGGCACACATCCTGTTATGCGGGCATGTGACGAAGCATTAGACGACGTGACGTCAGCGGCACTGAGCGCACTGATTGGACGAGTGGCCGCGCATGGGGATCTCAGACCATGTTATAGGTGAGTGTCTAAAGGAGTATTAAGCTGAAAATATTAAAAAATCTAATCTCAAGCTCATCACACATCGCCTGTTTACTCAACAGTGATTCATTGATCCTGCATTAGTTACTTTTGACCTAACACCAAAATTATTCAGCAATAGAACTATTAGACACCAACTGTCAATGAAGGCCCATGAATTAAGACATTTTGACAGCGCTGACATCTCATTTGCCAGCGCTCATCTGCTATAGGAGAAGGTGGGGTCACAGTCTGCTATGGGGCGATGGTGGGCTCTGTCACAGTCAGATTCTGCTATGGGGGATGATAAGGGTTGTTCTGTCACAGTCTGCTATGGGGTGACTTTGTCATAGTCTGATTTGGGGGATGATGGGGGTTGTTCTGCCGCACAGTCTGCTATGGGGATGATGGGGGTTTATTTTGCCGCACAGTCTGCTATGGGGATGATGGTGCACTCTTTCACAGTCTGCTATGGGGGATGATGGTATCTCTGTCCCAGTCTGCTATGGGGGGATTCTGAAACAGTCTTCTATGGAGATGATGGGGTTTGTTCTGCCACACAGTCTTCTATAGGGATGATGGGGGTTATTCTGTCACATAATCTGCTATGGGGATAATGGTAGTTTTTCTTCCACGTAGTCTGCAATGGGGATGATGAAGGTTGTTCTACCACACAGTCTGCTAGGTGGATGATGGGGGGCTCTGTCACAGTTTTCTCTGGGGCGATGGGGTGGGGGATTCATTTACACAGCCTGTTATAGGGTTATGGGTGGTTGTTAATATTTTATGAAAAAAGATTCATAATATGAATAATGTCTCCACTCATTTTGTGAAGGCCAATCTTCCTGGTATTACCCCCGATTTTTCCCCCCATTTTACAGCCATTTTTGGGCCCCCAAGTTCACGCCCCTTATTGTTTTCAATGGGGTTCGGGTCAAGTTCGGGTACCCAAATTTAAAATGGGTTTGTTCCAGTTTATCCTTTAAATGTAACATGTAACCCTGAGGCTAGCCTACTTTTTTAGCTCCTGTTTCATCAAATCATGGCCATTGGGCTGAAAGAAACTAATCAGCACAAAATACGGTTTGCTTGTGCCAGTGACACACCTCTAACTCCAGTGATGCCTTTTCTACCAGAGAAACTTCCTGTTGGTCACTACTGGCAGGGTGTGAGGCCAAATCTCCATAAATACAAAACTGGCCATAACTCTTTGCCAGTCTCTTATTTAAAAAAATAAATGGTTGCAATTGGTAGTTCATCTTAGTGTTTAAGCTTTTAACGTAACCAAACCTAACAACATCAACCCCTAATCCCCTAATAGTATGCATTTCATTTGCATTTATTTAAACTTATTTAACTATAAATCAATTTTTATTTTTAAACACATGAAAATAATTATCTAGTTTACATTACTGTAATCAGTTATTACAAATGCAATGTGCACTGCAGAAAATAAAAGGATTTTGCCATAGAGCCAACCAGTAAGCGAAATATATATATATATATATATATATATATATACACACACACACACACACACACACACACACACACACACACACACACACACACACACACGATCAGGATCATTTTGCAACATGGGAATTGAGGACAGTTTTCAAGTATAATGATATAACTGCTCTATGGGTTTTCAGCTATTGTAAAGATGAGACTAGATATATTTTCCTCAGAATCATTCAGTCAGTAGACCATCACCGATCAGTGTGTGTCAATGTGTGTGTGTGTGGTTATCATAGATAAAGGCAGTAAGTGCTTTATGATTTATATGCAACATATGCCATTACTGCTGACTATACAGCAGTGTGATCTTAAGGCTTCTTTGATGTAGGACAACTGCATGTGTAGGTTGTGTGCTCTGTATTTAAAAAACACATGGGGCAACAAACAGCACAAGATGATTTATGAATTATCATAATATTGTCTTTATGTAAAATAAATCTTGCCAACAGCAGAGTAAATTTATATGTTAGATACACTTTGACCGCTCTTGAGAATGGAGTGGAGATCTCTTATTCAAAGAACACACGTGCAGAAGTTATAACAGACTGGAAGTTTAAAGCTGAAAAGCCACAGGTACTTTAGGCACAGAAACAGGAAATGTTTAAAAGCATAAAACCTTAAGAGCATTAACATTTTTTTTAAATGGTTCTTATCCTGCTTTAAACTTAAAAAAAGATCTTTTACAAGATCTGATACAAATACTGTACCTGGTTTGCCATCTAAATATACAGTATATGATTGGGGGAACAACGATAAACTGGATTAAGGGCAAGAGGTGTGCAGAGAGGAATCTGCATGGACTGATCTTCTAATTGAAAGTATAGTATGTAGTGGTCCATAACACGCACCTATACAGAGAACGAAGGCAGAGCAGCGGGTCTTCCTCAGGTGCCTTTTCAGGGTTGATAGGTCCTACTAGACAGAAAGGGAAGAAAGGTTAGGGGAAGTACAAGAAACAAAGGGAAACAGGATGCTGTTCCTCAACGCCTGTATTACTTAATCCTCATTATCTCCAGGGAAGAAAGGCAGCCATTGGTTGTGTTGGGTGAACCTAGTAGTGAGCAAATTTGGGCTGCAAGGCAGTGGTGGGGGTGTTGGTTGGGTGTTCCTCATCCTCCATAAGATTGCCTGTAAGGAAGGAAGGGGAACCCATTAGGGCAGGTGATGCATAGGTAGGACACCCAACTCTATCCTCTGTAACCTCCTTGCTGTCTCCTTCTGATGATCGCCATCCTATGGGAGTAGGTCCCAAAGTGGAAGTGGGGCTAGACATGTGATCCAAGGTCCTCCTCTGCCTCTGTGTCGCACTCCATTGGTGTGTGTGGACTATGGATGCAATAGCCTCTGCTGTTGGGTGATCCACAGAGCCAGACATCATAGTCATCCCAGGGTCTATCTTTACAGAGAGAGGGGGGGTGGAGCTGTTCCTAAAGTCAGGCAGCTTGGGGGATGGACAGGGGCATAAAAAAGGTTGAGAGGAGAGGATCCAGGGTGGGTTGGCACAGTCAGATCTGAGTGTTGGGAGGAGAAGGTGTGTGGAAGAGAGGAGAGTAGGACACCTCTGTGAGAAAATAACTCAGGATAGGTCTATGCCCCAATTCATCCTGAAACAGGCCCACCTCGGCTGGCTCAGCCAGGCGGTCCCTCTTTTGGCTTCTGATTTTTGTAAATTTAAGAAAATTTGCTTATCAGTGTTACAATTTTAATTTTGAATGTTTCCAAAACACCAAGTGATATATTATTTTAAAGTCACCCTTCTGCACCAAGAGGTCCTGACACTGAGCACAGAATTGGGAATCCACTGCTTATGTCCACACTGCTTTTGTTGTGAGCATGCTCAGGATCAAGCTCATGAAGTGAGTGTTAGCATGCAAATAGTAGCAAAATAACTGGTTTGTAGTTGAGGCCTGGCTTGGGTTGTGCAAGCCTGTGGGGTGCCCTCCCCCCAGACAAAACAGACTCTTTGCCCTCTGAAAAATGAAAACATTTAGCAGATGAGGAGATGGTGCCCCACATCACCCAGGACAAAACACACTGTCTGTCCTCCTTCTGCCTTTCCCCCATGAAATGCCATTGGCTCATTTAAAAGGAAAAACTTATCGGTGCCCCAGGGATAATGGTTTCCTGTGCGACTGCTCAGTAGATGTGAACACCCCAAAGGCCATTCATGCTTGTGGTTCGATGGTTTTGCTATTAATCTCTGCATTTTAGATGGAGGGGAGAAATAATATTGCTTTTCTGGAAATCCAACTAAATTCAATTTAACACATTTAATTTTTCTTGTCTTCTTTTTCGCCAATATATTACACGTCAATAAGATACATCATAGGATCTCACAGGATATATTTTGGTCAAAGCTAGAGAGTTTAATTAAACATAAGCTGAATTTAAATTAAGAGCAATAATATAGAGATGACAAAGCCTACTTTAGGGACATGCTGCCCGGGCAATATTAAATTAGTTCAGTGGTTCCAAGAGGCATCAAATATTGTTTCTTCAGGATCATGTGATTACTTGGCATGACATCATTTTACAATAAATGTTGTTTATACATGCTTGAATGGAACAGGCTGCTGGAGAAATCTGAATGAAAGCATTATCTCATAGCTCTTGTCTGCTGTCTTTACTTGCATGTGGGTGATTTTAGTAAATCTTTAGCAGACAACAGCTGGCAAAACCTGGGGAACTGCAGGTCAATTAACTTTAGAATGCAACATCCTCATCAATAATCTAGGGCAGAAACTAAAGCATGTGATGTATGTTTGTGCAGAATCATTCTAATCCTCCCCAATCACCCCATAATGGGCAGTATGCAGAATTCCCAAATCCACCCCAGTATCCCCTATAACAGTCAGTGTGCAGAACCCCTCAATCACCCTATATCAGGCAGCATGCAGAATCCAATATGTGGGTGTGTGCACGTATGTGTGTATTGAGGGAGCAACAGAGGACCAGTGGATGGTATCTCATCTCAATTTTATCTCAACAGTTTTTGGGTCTTTAAGGATACTTACTTTTAGAAATAGCTATCACAAAAACAAACATATTCATACAAATTGCAAGTATTTTCAGTGGTATAATGTATCAAATCCAGTTTATAATTTATAGAAAAGTTAATTGACTAGCTAAAGGCACAAAGTAATATTTTCTTTTAGATTTGTATTGTATCTCTTCCTATAATATAAACTGTTTTTTAAGCATTTACTGTTACTTCCAAGTAATGTCAAGTGAAAAACAAAATGGGTTAAATTCTGCAAGCTAGTGATTTAAAAAAATATATAACACTTAAATGGCCCTGACACTGCCAAAATGTCTAGTGGCACACTAGACGCTTTGGCACCGAGGCTGTAGGATTAGCGTAGCAGTAACCAGCCAGTCAGGGTATCCCCCTCTGTCCTCATCATCCAAGAAAAATCTTTCTAACTTTCTATAACCTAGAATCTTTAGCCTTTAGCCAAGTCTGTCATGCTAAATGTACTGTAGACAATCTTATTATATATATATATATATATATATATATATATATATATATATTGTACTTTATTTATAAGCATGTTATTCTGTCCTTAAATCTGAAACACACAAAAACACATCCTATTAAGGTGCAATCTTGATTTAAAAAAAGCATCATATGCAGAAGCGCCTATTTGTGACTAGGTGTCTGAAGAGAAAAATGAGTCATTACTCTTACACAGAAAAAAAGATTGAATGCTTTGTAGGGGCTGAATATACAGCCCTAATGCCATGGTACTGCTTTAGTAAATACTGTCATGATATGAAAGAACTAAACCAAGTTATTTTTGGAAGTAAGGTGCTCATGCTGATGATGTATAGGAATACAGTTGCAAGGTAAGTATCAGAAAAAAGTGTAAGAGATGAGAGATAATCCTGTATATACTGGTATCTTAAAGAGTATGTGTAGAAGACAGGCATTGTATAGAAATCCTAGGCAATATATAGAATCTGCTGTGTTTTTTGGTATGAAACTATTTGGTTCTTACCTAGACATTGTGTGTAACACCTAGGTGAGTTGAATGTTGTGCTTAAGCATTCTATACGATGCCTAGGCCATCTTGGTGGTCCATCGGATCTTTCAAACTTCATCTTTTTGGCGTTGCATGGAACGTCCAGGAAATGTTGCTAAAGGTTGATCATTTCGGACTGCGCTGCCATTGTCTTTTGATGTTGCACATAACACCTAGAAATTGGAAGGACAACTAATTTCACACTTTTAGCAAGGCACTGTATAGGTTGCCTGGGTATTATATTACTTGGGCATCATGCACAATGCCTGTATTTTCAGCGATTAACTGAACTTCAGCTAATGGATGTGACTCTTTTCACAATTTGCCAGAGCAAGCATTTGGGGTTCTATATAATGCCCAGGCATGACACACAGCACACCTAGACAAAGCATATGAAACAATATGTCTTTCAAGTTCAACCAAGGAATGGGGTTGAGGAAAATATATTTTTGGTGGCCATGGAAGCAGCTGCTTGACATTGTATACTATCCAGTCTTCCAGTACACCCAGATCTTAAAATAAAAATGATGTTTGTCCTTGGGGTTGCTCTTTTGTAATACTTTCTTGCTCCTATACTCTGCCTGACCATCAACCACATTTTAAAACTCTGCCTGGAGTTACCTCAATGTTATGGGTAACCAGGAGAATAGCTGCCTGAGGAGTAGCTCCTAGTTTAGCAAGGAAGCCTCTTGTTTCTCTCAACTAACCTTATCGCTGTATCCATACTACTTACTCTTTCCTTTTTATGACGAGGGTCCCAACATGTGGCACCTTGGAATGGCCATCTGAACAGGTGGTTCCTTAGGTAGGTCCTTACCCTGTGCACCTCTATTTCTTATTTTGGCTTTTGATGGAATTGTTAATAGCTAGTTTCTAGTCCTACTTGTTGTACTCTGGGTAGCCTCCCTCCCACAGGAATTACCTAGCATATATGTAACGTATTTACCTTAAAAAAGGGGGGAGCTTCAGCTAAAACAATTTTGGGGTAGGTGCCTTTCATCTGCTTCAAGTCTTGTCTACAGACAAAAGTGCGCAACACTTGATAGACTACTATAGATATATATTATAACTTCTAATGTAATATACATGTTGGTTTTCTCTGTATCCAATTCACTTCTCTTAAAGTGGACCATCACCCTCCCGTGATCGGCCCGGGAATCTATAAGATTCCCGGGCCGATCACCTCCCTCCCCGCGGGACATCCGAGATCGGGATGTCCCGCGGGGTGAAACCCCCCCAAACTCCCCAAATCCCCTTACCTTGTCTGTGAATGGCCGGCGCAGGCGCGCACACGTCAAGAGTGACGCGCGGGAGGCGGCGGCGGAGGAGCCGCTTGTCTGTTGCTGTCAGATCGCTTGTCCGTCTGCGCTGATTGGACGGCGCGGCCACGTGGGAGCGGGGAGAGGTGAGTTTTCCGGGTGATCGGGGGGGTTTCATACAGAGGGGCACCCCGATCGGGGGTGCCCCACCGAAGTGGACCAAGACCCAGGATAGTCAAAATCCTGGGTGTTGGTCCACTTTAAAGGCTTTGCAATAGAATTGTCTGATCTACACCAGTAAGGTGCTCCTGCCGGGGGCATATGCCTTTGACCTTTTGATATCACTTCTTTCTTCTTCTGTGGCTTGGTCATCTTATCTCTATCTGCGTATTTAAAAGCCCAGCCCATTAACTGTTCCATTGTCTGTGGTGGTTCAAAGAGATGACTGTGTAGAGCAAGCACATAGTGTTTCCTTATTAAGCTACTCCCAAGCCACTGTTTTACCCATATCATGGCTCTCAGAATCTGGCACAATTGCAGGATCTCCTTTAGCTGCATCTTCAAACACCCAACACAACTACATCCAGCAGCTGGCTGGACATACTGGAACTTATAGATTCATGACAGCTGGGCACAATAAAATGGAATATCTACTGGACTGTGAAAATGCTGAGGCACTGGGCACTGGGGTCAACAATTGCATATCTTTTTTTTGCGCAGCACACAGCTCAGCATGATTAATTTACCATCACCTTCATATTTTAATAGCAACATGTCAATATCAATATCAATAGCAGTTGTTGTGGCAACTCCCCCCCCCCCCCAGGTCGCCCCATTCATTTACCTTGCTTATCTTGCTTCCTGGTCCAACGGTGCATGCGTGAGCCACGGGCGTATCCTCGCTATCCCTCTAGTAGGGTGTGTGCCTGCGCCAGTCATTTGTGAATGGGCGGCGCAGGCACGCTCCGTGTTAGAGGTAAACGAGGGATGCCCTGTGTGATACCAACCCGGGAAGCCGCAAAGCTCACCTGCTTCTTGGCTTCCTCGCCAATGTAAACATTGGGTGGCCACATTCCCGGCTGCGTGATTAAAGTCTGTTTTTGAACATGTATCCGCTAATAACAAAGTGAAAACATATGGAATTACATTGTTATTATATTGTAACATGAACAATTTAATACCAGACATGTAAGGACAATTCTGCTAAAAAATATTATAAATCAAAAAAGTTTTCAAAAATGTCATTTTCTACGCCAGGATACATGTCAGAAAGATTTGAGTTTTTAAAAAGAAAAAAAATGGGATTAGGAAAGGGATTCTAAGCAACGTCCATTGAAATGTATGGGAGAGCGGCAGGTAGCGACAGGTAAGACGCGGCGCTCTGCAAGCCTGAACGCCAGCACTGTATGCTGAGCCTCGGGTAATGATGAATTGTACGCTACATGGCGTTGTTCCAGTCGCTCACCATAATTGGCTTCATAAATGTGTAATTGCGTGCCTTGCCCGCCATTCACCTGCTGCTACGTGCCGCTACCTGTCGCTTACAAGGCACTTCCTGTCACTATCCCATCATGAATAAAGCCCTTAGTCTATGTTTACACCTGTGGCAAATGGCAGGTGGGTTATTTTTTTGTAGGGTGCAAAAAGGCCAATTAGGATGGTTTAGGCCTGCTTTAAAGCATGTCAGTAGGCCCTGATTCAATAAATTTTCCTTAAAATATGAAAATAAGGATCATTTCAACATGCTTTTTTTCAGAATAATGGAGTGATTCAAAGAAGAGAGAACATTACAGGAGTTTAAAAAAGTGCACACATATAAGTTCTTAAGACTTTACTCAGCATTGCGAAAAAGATCCACTGATTGTTAAACGTATAGATATATGTTATGTAGATAAAAACGTGAACATTTTAAGTGTAAACTAGCTCCAACTCTCCCCCTTTCCTTAAACCGGACCAACAGCCTGGCACAGTTGGAAAAGAAAGGTAGCGGCCATTTTGGAGCATTCTCTCCCAACTGACATAACTGAAATACACAGTAACAGGAAGCCCAGCATGACTTCCTGTTTGCAGGCGGCCTGCAAGCCCATGAGCGGCCATCTTGTTTTTAAAATTTTAATTTTTATGTGCAGCAATTTAAATTGCCCAGGCGAGGGATGCATATGAGAACTGTTTGTTGTGTTAGTCTGATTTCATTCATTTTACACCGTTGGTCTGCTTTAATCACACCTTATTTTAAAATAAATCTACCTTTTAAGGCAATGTAAGGCTTCTAAATATTTCTTTATCATGACCTGATCCATGGTCTTGCTTCTGCTAGCAAGATGCGTTTTCCACATTTACCACTAAGATTAGTGTTCCCCAACCCCTTCCTCAAAGCCCATCAAAGGCCATGTTTTGAGGATCTCAACACAGGCGGCTCTATAGCTCAGTCTGAGCACTTTACAAGTGCTTCTTCTTGGAGATCTGCAAAACATGACCTGTTGCTGACTTTTTAGAAGAGGGTTGAGCATATGTGATTTAAATTCAGACTTAAACCTATCATTAGAGACAGTGGCGTAGCGACCCGGGGGCGGGGGGGGCGGACCGCCCCGGGTGACACCAGACCTAGAGGGTGACACCTCTCGGCCGGTCACCCCTCGGTATAGAGACACTTACCTGCAGGTCCGGAGCGTGGAGGCCGGCGCCGCTCTCAGCTGTCATCTGAGGGCGCGTCATCAGAGGGCGCCTCTGATGACGCGCCCTCAGATGACAGCTGAGAGCGGCGCCGGCCTCCACGCTCCGGACCTGCAGGTAAGTGTTTGCTTTTTTTAAAAATGCCGGCATGGTGGGAGCGGGCCGGCCGGTTCCGCTGACAGCAGAGCGGGCCGGCCGGTTCCGCTGTCAGCGCGGAACCGGCCGGCCCGCTCCCACCATGCCGGCAAAAATGCTTTTTTTTTTGTTTGTTTTCTTTGGGGGGGGGGGGGGGTTAACACCATTGGGGGGGGTGGGGTTGACACCATTGGGGGGGGGGGGGTGACACCATTTCCTACCGCCCCGGGTGACACCAGCCCTAGCAACGCCACTGATTAGAGATGAACGAACCAATTAGTTTGAATTAGAAATCGCTCAGAATTTTAGGACGAATTCAAGTTGGCACTAATCTGAATTTATTGGGATTTCTTGGGATTTGTGCAATCAAAATTTCCCTGAAATCCTAAAACAAAACTCATCTACCTGATCTTGCTCCTTGATGTGTCGTCACTATGTCCTTGGATGTGCACACTGGCACTGCAGTCTGCCTTGGATTTGGGGGTGGACATCCTTTGTCGCTGTTAGGTGGCGAGTGGAGGCACGGTTTGGGTCTTTCCAGCTCTGTTTCCCGTTGATTGGCTGATGTCATAACGCACAGACCCATCCCAATCCAAAGGGAAGGTACAGAGATTTTTAGACTCCAGAACACAGCATGCTCACCTTAGTTCCAGTCCCCTGTACAAACCCAGCATTCATTTAAACATTGAATGCCAATTAACTGGAGGTTCCCATTGCACTGATAGCATGGCGGCATCTGCACAGCTCCTCACCTCACTGAAAGCGGACCAAAATCCAGGATTTTGACTATCCTGGGTTTTGGCCTTTGCCCCCCGGGACACCCCAATTCAAGATGCCCTGCTGTGTGAACCCCCCAAGGTTGCGTAGTAGAACTCACCTTTCCCCGGTCCTATGGTGCATGTGTGGGCTCTCATTCAATCAGTGCACTCGGATGTGCTTGTCATTGTCGGCTAAGGGAGAGTGGAGCAGAGCACATCGACGGCCGCATCCCCACTACCATCTAACCGGGTGCGTGCCCATGCCAGCCATTCAAAAATGCCCAACACAGGTGCGTGCTCTGCTAAAGGTATAGCTCGCGCATGCACTGTTGGATCTGGGAGAAGGTAGATTTTTTAGAGCAATCGTGGGGTTTCACACAGTGGGGCATCTTGAATCGGGAGGCCTCCCGGGGGAAGGGAATCATATGGCACTGATTTTGGTCCACTTTAAGGTCAGATCCCTGCATGGCCCATACACACCACACACCACCATGTGACCACGAGCAATCAATCAGGTTAACCCAGTGGTCGTGCACAATGCAGTTGGCCAGTGTACTTGATTGGCTACCTGCGGTTGTGACTGGTTGCGTTGGGCAATGCTGTAGAAGAGTTTAGTATAACACGGGTTGCGTTGTATTAAGGAGTGAAGGGTTATCCCAAATAGTATTCAGAAACCAGTGCTCTGGGAGCTTTATCGATGTTGCAGAGCGGTGGGTGAAAGTTAAGCAGGGAAATCCCATGCCCCTATGGCACCCCTGACTTGAGGTCTGATCAGAAAGCTCACAAAAAATGTTAAGTACAAAAGTAGACTTTCCTTTTAATGACACAGACTTTGTGACCAGCAAAATGTCCTTAAAGAAAAAATCCAGCAATCCCAGCTGCCTTGGTTTATTACTAAAGAAAGCTATACCATTGTACTGCATCTAATTATCATCTTTATTTATATAGTGCCAACATAGCAGCAATTTACAACCAGAATCTATTTGAAGTTAGCGCTAATAATCTGGATGAAATTGTTGGCTTATCCCGGCAAAAATACAAAAAGGCCAGCTCACTGGTGGTTATCTAATATTTGTATGAAACGAAAGCAGGAACACGTTGTGAAATCAGCATGCTAGTGTTGTTCATGGCATATACAGAAGCTTGAGTTGGCCAGATAGTTAGGGAAGGGCTCTACTACATTTTGAAAGCAAAATCAATAAAACTACTTCTGATTTTTGTTAAAAAAAGTATATATATATATATATATATATACATGTATATATATATACAGCTTTCTCTGTAGTCCTATGTTCTAAACAATAGAAATTAATCATTTTACTTCCCATGGACATGCATTTAAAATTCAAAAATTCCAAAATCAATATAGCTTACTTTGCACAAGTTAGACTGCAAACTTGATTTCAAAGTGACAGGTTAGGAAGAAGAGGCAACATGGTTTTAAAGTCAGGGTTAAGATATATTTTGCATTGGAGATCATAATAATCATTTCTACGATATGGGTTTAGGATGCGATAAAAAGAAAAACAAAGACTGGTGTATGTTATGTTTCGCAGTGCATTGGGGACAAAGAGATTACAGTTTAATGTGCTGGGAGTATGTGCGGGGGATGCAGCTTCCTGTATAAACCCACATGTCCAGGTTTTCAGGTAGGTCTCTGTCAGCTGGCAAACCTGTTAAATTTCTCATCTGTTTGTAAGACTTACTTTAGGATTTTGCTTTCCCCTTGCTAACCCTCAGCAGAAGTGCAGGAGGCTTTACAGCTGAATTTGTCTTTCCATTTAACAAGCTGGATCAAGATGGATATCCCAGACATACAGAGCTACACCAGCAATGAATAGATATTATCTAGGCACAAGGTTAGCTTAGGTCCTGTCAAACTGGAGTCAGGTCACTTGTGCCAAACATACAACCTTACAGTGTCTCTAAATGATGCAAAAGCGATTGCTCAGGCTTATGACAGTAAACTGCTAATCGAGTAAATATATCAAATAAACAGTTATTTGAAGCACTTATGTCAATTTCAACCTCTCCCTCCTCTCTATCTTTCTCTCTCTCTCTCTCTCTCTCTCTCTCTATATATATATATATATATATATATATATATATATATTAAGTTCAGAGTGCGCAGCACTTTTGGACTTCCCCTCTGGGTGCCACCTGGACCCATGTGATACTTCTGCAGATACTATCTGCATAGATTCAGGATCATAATTCAGGATAACTAGCATCAGAGCAAGGCATAGCATCCTGGCCACAGGAAGGATCTGGAGAATTCCTGGTGGGTCACACTGCTTTGGTGCCACCTGGTCTGGGTTCATTTCCCCTGCCCCCCCCCCCCCCCCCCCAGCATGCAGCCCACCTCACCCTGTACCGGTATTTTATTCTCTTCTTTTGGTGCATTTCTTTAGACACTCCCTCCATTCCCTGCTTCTAGTTTCCCTCATCAGCCCCTTCCCCTTGTAACTGGGCCCATGTTCCCCCCCTCAGCATCATGGCTTTTCGGGAGGCATACCTCCCCCTAACCATGTTATCTTCCTCTACAATACCAGAACCAGCACTGTAAATCTCCGCCTTCCCCCACAGTCTGCTCCTGTCTTGTTTCCCTCTTATACACAGCTTTTGCAAAATAGCTGTAGCCCTTTTATTTCTTTCTCCCCTTTGCTTTGTCTCTTGCTTTCTCTCACATTTAGAAGGTAGTGTTTACCCCCGGGGGTCGGTTGTATTCTTCCCTAGTTTTTTTTGCTTCCTGGGTTCCTGGCTTTAATCTGGGCTAAACTATTAGTGAAAACAAACTACCCTGTGATGTTTTTTTCTCCAATCTTCCAATGGACTGTTGTGCCATATGGTAGTTTTTCTTTATCAGCAAGTACTTTTTTTTTTTTTTTTAAATATGTCTTTATTGAAGTTTTTATAACCAAGTATGGCATTCAAGTACAAAAGGACAACAGAAAAAGGAAGGGACATAACACACAAGGCAACACGTTAGCACAATACATTTCTTTGTATCATAATTTCACTATCTGGGAGCCACTTAACGGTGACCGAAGATTGCCTAGGAACGGGGACATGACCCGAACCCAGGGTTGGGCCAAAAAAAAAAAAGGCCAGGGCCGGTAAGCAACTCTTGTCCAGTTTTCCATGGCAGAGGACTCCCCCTGCCCTCATACGGCCCCCACAAGCATATAGCTGCAACGTGTGCCATCCTCACCGCCCTGTCTTTCCTCCCTTGACGAGAAGAAAGTGCAAGAAAGAGTGAGAGTAAAAGCAGAAAGACTTATAACGGTAAAAACTTCTTAAGAAAGACCCAGACCACAGAACCTAGGGCCCCGGGACCCCCCACCCAGACTCCTAGCCACCCTAACCCCCCAGTCACCATTCAATTCTCAGATCCGCTCCAGTAGCGCCCAAAAGCCCAGGGAATCCCGCGACACCTCCCACAGGGTCCAAGTTCTGGAGAACCTCTCAGCCCGCTCCTCTTTCCAGTCTCAGTTCTTCCATCCTTTTATTATCCTCCACTTCCCCATACCACTCTATCAGGGAAGGGGTGACGAAGCCCCGGTAGGCGGGGCGAAATGTACATCGGCGGACGGTCGGCCCCACCACGCCCCCCGGCTTCCCTCCTCACACACGCTGGCCGCATGAGACTTTGATGTGGCAACAGCCTCTTTGGCGACGCGCGGCGCGTGACGACAATTGATGACAATTGAAGCTGCGCATGAAGGAGAAGGTATCAGGCGGTCGAGTGGTGCCAGGCGTAACGGCCTTAATAGTGTTGGCCTGACCTGTGCGTCTCCCGCCATTATAGTTACACTGCCAGTAACAAAGCATATGACAGATGCTTGAATGCACGTACCGTTGGAGCTCTGTATCATTACAGCTTTGGATAGCCCTGCCATGAGAGCTAATGAATCGCTGCTATATGTGACAAGAGCTGCTTATGAATTTATGGCACATGAAGCATTTGCACTTTATTTACATGCTTGACATTTAAGTAGTGACTGCCCTTATTCTTCTACCAGGTTTCCCCTTTACCATTTTTTATGTTGACTGGCCAGCCAAGTGTGTATGTGTGTGTCAGTGAGGGATGTGTGAGCGCTTGGGGAGCGTGGTTGAATGGGAGGCCCCCGTGTTTATCATGCTAATTAGCTTTTTAATTTCTTAGGGAACATTGGGTTATTTGTATTTGTGCCTATGGATCTATTAAATATGTGTTTATGGCATGTTATGCTGTGTGAGTTGTTTTGTTAGAGTGCCAGCCCTATAGGAACCATTTGTCTTTGTGTGTGTTGTTGTAGCAAGGGGTGACATTAGTCCGCCAGTGCTTAGGGATCACAGTCCTGGTGGCTGTAAGCAAGTGCCTCAACAATCCCTTTTTACTGGATGCCACAGACCCCGGGAACATTGAGAGAAGAGTCGTCTGCGGTGTGTTCGGGATGCTTTCAAGCATCAGAAACTCAAAGATTCCCAGTACCCCAGCCCAGAAGGTCTTCACGACTGGGCATTCCCACCAGATATGAACCATGGTCCCCACAGCTCCATTACATCTCCAGCATTTCCCTGACTCAGCACCCCCATATTTCACCAGATCCGCCGGACACCTGTACCATCTGGACACTATTTTATAGTTCCTTTCCTGGGCCCTGCACTCCATGGATAATTTGTGGGTCAAGGCAAAGGATTTCTCCCAGTCACTCATCTCAAATGTCTGACCCAACTCCTCCTCCCATCTCCTACAGAATTGGGGCAGATCCCGATCCTCCCCCCCATCCTGGAGAATTTTGTACAGCACAGAAATTGTGTGCTGGGGAGGGGTTGATGCCCTTAGTAACATCTCCAGGGCTGTGAGGGGCCGAGAGAAGTCTGTCCCGGGTGTATGTGAGCTAATAAAAGCTACCAATTCAGTGTACAGAAACCAGGATATTTTCCTTCCCCCACCCCCCGCTCTGAGATCGCTGAGAGAGGCCAGATCTCGAGATCACATCTCCCAATCTCGTATCTTGAGAGGCCGCCCATGTTAGGAAAGTTTTAGAGCCCACCCCCTGGGGAAACGCCGGGTTGTCAAATAAAGGGGTAAAGGGCCCAGGCCTATGGGGAAGCTGTCCCTGCCTCAGAAGCCTGTCCCATACTGTCAGCAAGGGGCCAGCCAGGTAAGGAAGCACGTCCCGCCTGGGCCGATGAGATGGGTCCACCCAAGGCAAGGCTGTCAGACTGAGCGGGAAGATACCATTTTCAATAGTGACCAACATTTGTCTTCCTTGTTGTGGAACCAGTCGGACAGTGGCAGCAATACTGCCGCCGCATGGTACACCCTAAGGTCAGGGACCCCCCCTTGCATTTAGGTCTACATAACGTTGTTCTCCTTACCCTGGGCTTCTTGTTAACCCATACAAATCTGAAGAAGGCATCCTGCAACAATTTGAAAAAGCCCCGCTCTGGGTTAATCGGGAGGGCTTGGAACAGGTACAGAAATCGGGGCAGGATGTCCATCTTCAAAATATTGATTCGCCCCAGCCACGAGAATTGTTTTTGCTATAGGATTTTAGGTTGTTCATTGTACTGTTTAGGAGCAGGAAATACTTGAGCTTATATAACTTCTCCAGATCCATGGGTACTTGAATCCCCAGGTATGTTATGGCCTCTTTCTGCCACTTGAATGGGAAGTTAGCCTGAAGGAGGTGTTGGGACTGCGCATCCAGGGAGACATTTAGGACCTCCGTTTTGGTGAGAATTACCTTGAAGTTACTGAGTTCACTAAACCGTTCGAACTCAGCAATAATAGAGGGCAAGGAGGTGTGTGGCGAGGTTATATACATTAGGAGGTCATCTACGAAAAGCGCAATCTTATGTTCCCCCTCCGCACAGGTGATTCCTTTAATAGAAGGGTTAGCCCTTAAGGCATTAGCGAGGTGTTCCATGACCAGAACGTAGAGTAGTTGGGACAAAGGGCATCCCTGCCGGGTCCCGTTTCTTATATTAAATGGGGCTGAGAGGGAGCCACTGATTTTTACCCTCGCAGTGGGGTCATGGTACAGGGCCATAATTCTTTCTCACATTACCGGCCAATCCCCGCCTGAGTCAAAGTGGCCCCAAGAAACCCCCGGTGCACCCTGTCGAAGGCCTTCTCTGCGTCCACTGACAGGATGCAAGCTGGGACCGCCTGTGTCTGGGCGTAGTGCATCAAGGAGATTGTTTTAATCACATTGTCTCTCGCCTTTCTCCTCGTGACAAACCCCACCTGTCCAGGGACCAGGGAGGGGAGAAGGGGCTGTAGCCTTGTTGCAATGCCTTTGGCGTAGAGTTTTATGTTAATATTTATTAATGAGATTGGTCTGTAATTTCCCGGCAAAGTCCTTACCGGGCTTCGGAATAACTGCAATATGTGCCTCAAGTGCCTGTTTCGGAGAAGGGCAACCACTCGAAACCGAGTTGAACACCTTAGTTAAGAAGGGGGCAACCAGGACCCCCAGTGTTTTATAAAACCTAGGGGTAAATTGGTCTGGGCCCGGACTTTTTTCCACAGGGGATCCCTTAATAGCACTCTTAACCTCCTCTAATTGAAAGGAGGCCTCCAATGCTTCACTTTCCTCCAGGGGAATGGGAGGGAGGGCCGTATCCTCAATGTATCCCACCAGGGATTTGCTCGGGCCCAGTTGAGACCCCTGTATGCGTGCATTCCTAATATTGTAGAGCTTGGAGTAAAAGGCTTGAAATTCACCTACTATTAGAGGAGTCTTGTGGACCTCCCCCCCTTCCACTTTCCTAATGGTGGGTATAAATGCGCAGCCTTGCCTTGGGTGGAGAGATTGGACCAGCATCCTACTGCACTTATCCGAGTGCACATAGAAGCGTGCCATACCCCTATCCCTGTATCTGAGGAAACACTGATCGTATAACCCTCTCAATTTCTGCCTGGCCTCCAATAACTCTCTCAGGTCTGTGTGGTTAGGGGAAGCCTTATGAGCCCCCTCTAGCTCGTGGATGCGCTCCAGGGTGGTTTTGAGCTGCTGTGCCCGTTCCCTTTTGAGCCGGGCCCCGTGCTTGAGAAAGATCCCCCGAAGCATGCACTTGAGTGCCTCCCACTGTTTCGGCAGCAGGGTCTCGTCATTACGATGATCTGAATAGAAATTAGCTATGGCAGTCTTAATCTCATTCAAACATGGGACATCTTTGAGCAGATTATCATTAAGACGCCAAGTGCAGTGCCTGGGGGGAGCATCCGGCAATGGGAGGTTCAAGAAAACAGGAGCGTGGTCGGACCAGAGTATCTGCCCTATGGAGGTCTCGGGGTCATGCGTGAGCACGTGGTGGCTGATGAAAAAATAATCCAGTCGACTGTATGTGTTATGGGCATGGCAGAAGAACGTATAATCCCTCGCCCCTCCATGAAGAACTCTCCAAATGTCCACCATCTGAAGGGCCTAAAGAGCCCCGCGAAATCTGTTAAGTTTGGAATGGGGAATTGCCGACCTACCCAGGGAAGAATCTAACCTCGGGTCTAACACCAGATTGAGGTCCCCACCTACAATTATGGTACCCTCCGCAAACTCCTCTAAAAGACGCAGAAACCCCAGGCCCACCTCCACTTGTTCCTGGTTAGGTAGATATAGATTTGCTAGGGTATACCGTGTCTCACCTAGTGTGAATTTAAGAAATAGGTATCTACTCTTTGGGTCCATCTTGGTGTCTACATGATCTAGAGCAAGGTTCCTATGGAAAGCAATAGATACTCCTTTAGTCTTGTTAACTGGATTGGGGCTGTGGAACCATCTATTGTAATACCTCTTTTTAATTATCAGTATCTTCCCCTGGCAGAAATGCTTCTCCTGGATCATGACAATATCCACCCTCTCTTTGTGAAAGCCATATAGGATTTTCGCTCTATTTTCGGGGATATTCAACCCTTTGGCGTTAAAGGTGCAGATCTTGATACCAGCTATCGAAGTGGAAACTTAGGGTATGTGGGAGACTGTCCTGCTATACATTAGTGTGGGGCCCAGACAGTACCAGGGCCCTGGAGCCCACACCAAGCGGCCGGGTCTTAAGGAAAGGAAGAGAAAAAAAAAAAAAAAAACGAAAGAGAGAGATAAGCTCCTCCGCTGCCCTAGGGCCGTCCAAGGCACAGGAGCGGGAGAGCTTGAGAAAAGAAGAATAGAAAACTTAGGAGCCCTTCTTTAAAGAGAAGGGCGACCAAGTATAGGGAACAACTAACTCCCCGAAGTCCGGGCGATCCCACCGGACAGCGCGGAAAGGTTATTGGGGAAAGTGGCCTCGCAACAAAGGAGCGAGCACCCAACAGCCCACTAACAAACTCAGTATAGAACCCATCCCATCTCCCTGGGGAGGACGGGATCATCTTTCCTATTGGTTCTGGATGCTTCTCACCCAACTCCAAAACTTCTACCCCCCTGACCCACCCACCAGCACAATCCCAAAAACCCCAACAATGGTAATGCTACTTAAGAACACAGCAAAACATTAACAATTGTAAGTACTCTAAGGAGAATCTGTGGCTCGTTCCCCATTAAACTGCCCTGGTCTCCGCGCCCCCCCCCCCGGCAGGCCAGGCAAGCTGCCCCCCCGACCCACCCACCATAACGGTCACAGGAGTGTCGGGGGAAAACGGCCCCCCAACCCACTTAAGCCACGTCGGGGGCCACACAAAATCAAATTCTCAGACACGGGCCCCGCTCTCGAATCCGCCCGGCCGCAGACCTCGGGACATCACTTCATCAGTCAGTCATAGCACGGGGCCCCCCACTCTGGCATTCAACCGCCTTGCGCCCCAATAACAGGGTGCATTCAGATATCAAGCAATGAGGTGAGCTAGGTCTGAGGGTAGCGACAGAGGACCAGGGACAACAGTCCAGAGTGGGTTTATTGGACCAGGTTCCTCCGGGGGACTCCTCCCCCACGTTCTGCCTGGGTCGCCGGGGGGCTCTCTGCGGGAGCGGGGGTGGCGGGCTAAAAGCCAGCCAGTCCTGGACCGGGAAGGGCTCTATGCCCAAAAAGTCAAACATGCTTGCCAGGTCGGTTCTGGTTCTGAGCGCAAACGTAGAGTTGTCTTTACGTATTATAAGGTGAAAGGGGTGACCCCATTTGCACCCCATTGTTGTTGGTGCAATTCCTGGATCCTCTCCAGGTTTGCCAACCATGTTTCATGGTCAGCGCGGCTATCTTCAAGTGATGCGACCTTGGTTTCCAAAGCAGAGGATTTTTGCTGGATGTCCTCAATCTCTCTGCGCAGCGCTCGCTCAATTCTGATTGCTACCGCCTCTAGGTCTGCTTTGAGCTCTGCCTTAGTCGGAAGGTACTGCAGGATAGCATGGAGACCAGGATCAATATCTGGTGACGGAGATGGACGATCGATGTTCACATTGGGTAGGGGCATCCCAAGTGGGGAACCATTGGCATGCAAAGCAGCAAGGCTGTGGGAGGTGGCTCTGGCCGCTCCTGGGTCACCAGTGCGCCCCCGTCCAGGGGTTGCGCCACTCCATGAGTCAGCATCTGAGCTGGATGGCCATTCTGGATCCAGATTTCTGCTGACTTGCTTGGAGAAGAACATCTCCTCCCGGCACTGGGTGAATTTCCGCCTGTATGACCCTCTTCCTGGGATTCAGCTCGCCTCCAGCTTCACTAGTCGGGGTATCCCACTGGGTTGGGGAGACCCGTCTTGAGGGTGGGGGGTTGAATGGGGTCTGTATTGATGGTGTGTCCTGGTCATCCATTTCTATTGATCTCCCCCCTGTCACAGACCGCTGGAGCCTCATAGTGCCCAGATCCTTTCCCCCACCAATAACTTCAATAATCCCTGCAGTGTCTCTCTGCCCCTTCCCCAACCGACTCCTGCTATGTATGGGGTCTCCTGTGGCCTCCCCCGACGTCCACAGCTCACCTCCATAGAGCCGGCAGCCCCCTGACAAGCACCACACACTCGGAGTTGTCAACAGCATCTTCGACGGTTCCCGGCCTCGGGTCCCCGCCTGCTCCCTCCGGCGTTCTTTTTGGCTCCTAACCCGCCACAGCAAGCAGACCGGCTGGTGAGCGAGCCGCGGCAGCTTCCTCCACCGCGGCCCCGCTTCTACTCCTCCTGTCCACGGTCAGGGTAGGTGGCATGTTCTGTTCTTCTTGGGGCTCACCATTGTGGTTCCCGCTGTGAGGGGCAGCAGCCGCCATTTTGGGTGAGGAGACCCCAGTTCTCCTCTTCTTACCTCCCCCCATCTGGGTTGTTTAGGGGTGAGATATGGGTGCTGATCAACTGGAAATATATAAGCTGTATGGGAGCTCGGTTTTTCCATATCATATTTTTACAGAAATAGGCACTTATTATGCCATGATTACTTCAAATTTTCACCAAAATTTTTTATGTATACATTTATGAATATATGAATGTGTGCAATGCATTCAAAATGCACTCATGTAGTTTGCTTAATTTCACACACTGGAGCATTCGCAATGCCCCACAAAGACAGAGACCACTGGCCCTTTTGACTTTAGACTTCTAGGCCGGTGGTTGCTCCTCTTAAATAAGGTATTCTTGCTAGTGAGCTGCTGGCTGCTTGTGACCTGAGGTGGGTGGGACATCTGAGAGTCTGGATGCTTGCTTAATAGGATGGGCTTTTAAGGGGCTACTGAGAAGCTGGATGCTTGCCTAATGATGTGGTCTAATGAGAGGCTTGTGAAAGGCTGGACGCTTGTCTAATGAGATGAGATTATGAGAGCCTTGTGAAGGTCTGGATGGTTGCTTAATGAGGTGGACGCTTATTAGACTTCTGAAAGGCTGGATGTTTACTTACTGTAATAAGGTGAGCTTTTGAGGGGCTTCTGTGTGGCTGAATGCTTGCTTATTGAGGCATCCAAAATGCATTGGAATGTGTTACCTCCACAAAAGGATCCATCTGCACCCAGGAGTACCTCCAATCCTCTCTTTAGGAAGAGGAGCCGAAGCATGTCCCCCCCCCGCTTCTGACAGTGATACCAGCCACCACAGTCCCTTTTAAAGGAGGAGCAGGATGACGTCATCCCACTCCTCCTGGTATAAATGCCACCTCTGGCATCATCAGTGTTGTCAGATGCCAGTAGTGATCGGTGGAGGGCAGGTGCAGGGGCGGGGAACTCCAATCTCTTGCTCCTTCACCCCGGTTCCAACGATCACTACCTGCTGTTATTGTCAGTGCTAATTGAGACAGGACAGAAGATCAGCATGGGACAGAGGATCGGAGGTGAGTAAAGAAACAAATGACATTTCACTCTGCTGTGTGTGTGGCTTTTTACATGCAATACTTTGTGAACTGGTAAGGTGTCCATGAGGCCACTATAATAGTACACAAGGCTTGAGGGGCTGGCAAGTCACTGTAATAACCCTTCGGCCATATTACCTGCCTTCCCAGAGGGGGCAGAGGAACGGTGGCCAAGCAAGGCTATGTGGGCTTGTAGCCTTCAGGGCCGGGGACCACCCAGGTTGGCCCCTGCACCCTGGTCTACAAGTCCCTATAGCTGGTGCCTGGCCTGGTTTTGCCTTATAGGGGGAGCCCCTTTAAAGAAAGCGTAGGGTCCCAGCTGGGGAGATGAGACCCCATGCCAATTTTTTTTAAACGTAACCTTTGATAGTCTGGATGGTAGTTGTATTTCATTTTAAAATGTCGGAAAGTGCTCTTTTCAGTTTTGAGAGGGTCTCCTGGGCAGGAACGTATATGTGGTACTGTTTTAATTGGGAACAGTAAGGATTTCACAAACTATATGGTTTTCTTTAAAAATTTGAATATTTTATCTTAAAAAAATGACAAGTTTAAAAAAAAAAATATATATATATTTGTATTTGTACTCATAAAACACTGAAAAAATTACAAGCAAAACATTTCATGTTAAAAACAATATATAATTTTCCTGGAAATACCTACAAAATTCACACATACGCGCACAATGGTGAAAAAAGGCCTGTCAAATGGTGACAAAATCTCAAGTAGGCTGGCAATTAAAGAGTCAAAAGTAACTAAATGTATTTTTTATTCTGCTTTTTATACATTTTTTAGGGAAATGCTGTGCAACCAGTGAATTCCTTGAGGGTTTGTGTCCATAAGCCTGCTCCCACAACAAAAAGCCTGGTACATCTGGAAAGCTTGAGGTGTGTTCTTCCAGAGAATATATAGTATGTGGGGGGGGGGGGGGAGATTTCAAATGTAAAGGGTTGTTTTTCTTAATAAACTGCAAGGTGCGCATAGTAGTTGAAAATCTTCTAAAATGCTCTTTTCAGGCTGCATTGACAGGATAGGGTGTACATATATGATATTTTTGTAATTCATATAAACGATATAATATAATAAAAATATAATAGTTTCATGGTTGTCAATTGCTAGTGCCATTTTAAGCCGAAACAACACCCATTTTTCGCATTATATGTGTTGTTCTGAGCACAGACAGGCATTCTGATTGCCAATGCCCGCCCCCCGCGCAACTTACTTAAAGTGGACCAACACCCAGGATTTTGACTATCCTGGGTTTTGGTCCATTTCGGTGGGGCACCCCGATCGGGGTGCCCCGCTGTGTGAAACCCCCCAGAAAGCCCCGAAAACTCACCTCACCCCGCTCCCACGTGACCGCTGCAGCAAATCCCCGCCGCCGGACAAGCGAGAGGCAGCGCCGAACAAGCAGAGCGCGTCCGCCGCATCCCGCGTGTCCCTCTTACAGGGAGCGCACCCGTGCCAGCCATTCACAAACGGCCCTGCTAGAGGGATGCGCGGGAGGCGGCGGCGGCCGTGCATGCGCCGCTGGAACGTGGAAAATGTAGGATTGTGGGCTTCCTGGGGGGTTTCACCCCGCAGGACATCCCGATTTCGGATGCCCCGCGGGGAGGGATCTGGGTGTTGGTCCACTTTAAGTTATTTTTACTTCTATTTTTAATTTGCTTAGGAGCATTGAGAAATAGATAGCAAAAACTATCTATGTGATAATCCTTTGGACTTTGAGACAACTAAGGGAGCAAGAGGGATGCCAAAAAGTTAAGCAAACAGATAACTGCTCTTGAAGGTCGATACAAGGGAAAGACAAGGTAGAGAGGGGATTAAAACAGATATAGACAAAGAGGCATAATGACAGTGTGGGGCATACTGATAAAAAGCACAAGAAGGTTGCTGTGGCATGCATGGTGTTGAAAGCTTAGAACAACTGCAAAAGAATGTTTTTTTTTCACTGTGAGAAAATGAGTTCACCCACACAAAGGTACTACTCCTTACATTGTAAATGTCAATGTCACAACTGACTTTGATTTAAAGTATTGCCTGTGGGAGAGATACTCGTGTTCATCACCCATCTAAACTACTACAGTTGTTTTTTTTAAACAATTTTAACAAATGTTTGATATATATATATATATATATATATATATATATTCTGCTTTTTTAACCACTTTACAGGGTAACGGTTGTGTCTTATACATGGGAGAAACAAACAAATATCTGCAGCATTTACAAACAGATATATATATATATATAATTTTAAATATATATATTATTTAAAACTGACCATTTGTTTGGGGGACTCATAGTGGGACACTGACCACTTTACAGGGTAATGTGTATGGTGGAGGTGAAGAGCGTTCTATACTACTCCTCTTTGAGTAGGTAGGTGTAGCATCACCAAGGACATGCACTTGGATATATATGGCCTGTTAAGGATGTTGGTGAGTGACCTAACACTCAACCAATCCATATGTTCCATAATTGCTGTTCAGCCAATGATCCTGAGCAAAGTCTCAAGTGTATATTGTCCATATGTACTGGATTTGGTGAGATCGTGTTCACACTACTGTCAGCAAGGGGGGGGGGGGGGCAGGGCAACTCATTAAGAGTTTTTTGAGGGGACAAGGGACAAAATGCCTAAAAGTGGCACTTTCCCACCGAAAGTAGAGCATCTGATCAGTTTAATATATATGTATATATATACTTAATATATACTTAATACACACACAATACATACTTTTAACTATTCTAAAACATCTATTCTGTATTAGCACTCAAGCAAACACAATAAAGTATATTTTTGAAATGTTTCTCTTTGTAATATAATTATAAGAACATAAAATAAATTTTCAGAGGTTTCGAACAGTAGTTATCCTTAAATATTAGACCTTTTGATAAAAAAGTACCCATTTCTGCAATACAGGGCTTGCAAACAACACAGGCTTGTACGCTCTTTATACATGTAATTCTGGCTCAATACTGTTTTGTTATTGGAATGTATACATATACAGTGTAAGCTAACATTCATTTCAAAGACACTATAGGACAACACTCCTTCAGTGGAAAATATCATGAACCAAATAAACTGCATACCCTTTATCTGTAGCTACAGTAAATTGAGGTTAAAATGCCTAATAAACTAAAGCCCAATTACACTCATTGTCTTTTGCTGGTAAGGATTAAATTAGTGATAAACGCTAAATAAGGCGTATGAAAAAATGTATATTAAAGTTGGCTTCTGTTTTTTTCTATGGAGTTTGATGGAATACTTTCATCGTTTGCATTGTTTGTATCCACTTTCTCCCTACACCATTAAATGCTAGATTTTGTAAATCAGGAAGAATGATTAGGCATGTGAAAGTCTTCGGGTTAAGCACACAAAATGACCGACACTCATATGAGATCTGACATTTGAATCCTCTGTTTCTGGTGTTGACTGTGGATTGGCTTTTGCCCTTGCTTCTGGTATCCAGTTTCTTGCACATTTAGATATTATTCCTCAGTGTTTAAAGAAAGCCTGCTTGCTATTTTTCAATGCCAAACTGACATGTTGCAGTGTCTGCCTTTTGCTTAGTAAACTCCAGAGCCTCCTGGCTTTTTCAAACCAGCTGAGTGTCACAAGCTGTCTACAGGTCTAATGGTGAAACCCAACAGCCTTATCTTCTGCTTGGCTGAGAAGAAGCCAGAGCAATGAATTTGGCCCTCAAGCAGAGTGGCAAGACTAGTTTAGTGACATTTAGGGCTGTTAATGTAAACTGAGAGAGAACATGAGGCTAAATGTCAATAAAGGGGTCACAGGCTGCAAAATGTCCAACAAATTGGTTTTAACTATTAGACACCCTATATTTACATGTGTTGTAGGGCTTAACTTCCATAGTTTAAACTTGCTTAGTACAATGGACTAAATTGCGATTAAAGTTTTAAATTCCATTGATTTCGGCATGGCACTGTACCCAAAACTTTAGGTATTCATCTTCTCTATAAGCATGTAATAAACTGATCAAGAGTTTGAGAAATTAGGGCTGATTCAGCACCGTGCGAATTCTTTTTTTTTCATAGAATGACTTTTTTCCTCGTTGCAATATAGCACAATTTTTAGCTGTGCACTATATTTAAACAGTCAAAAATGGTTCTGTATTGCACTAAGGAAAAAAAAACCTTCTAAAAATGTTCTCTCACAGAGAATCAGTTCTATAGAGATTGAGAGATTGCTAATGGTCGATTCATGGTCGTGCGCTCACTATTTGGACCACCAAGTTGCAATCGGGCTTCTACATGATTCATGGTCGTCAAAATGGACTCTACATTTGTTTTTGCGCCAATCTGCACACCAGCATTCGCCCATGTGCCAATTTGCAGCTGAAATTTTCCGCTAAAATTTCGCCACCTGATTTATGGTAAGTTCAGAGGGCAGAAAAATGCGCCCAAATGAGGCCATTTGAAGAGTGAATTTCCTCCAGCAAATAGATGGAGAAAACTGCTAATTCCAATGAGTAACAGCCTTATTTTCATTCCAAAGACACGTCTGTGGCATCCAGCATGTTTTTGAACAATGAAAGTGCCGCAAGTTCTTTTTAGAAACTGACGCGATTTTTTTTGTTTTTTTGGAATAAAACAATAAAAAGTTGTCAAAAATCACAGATCTAAGCAACAAAAATTTGAATATTGGCCCCCAAAGTTTAACAAAAGCAAAAACAATAAAAAAAAGTATAGTTAAATTATTAAGCATTAATATGCAAACCAAACAAGTGAGGGAGGGTTAAAGAGAACATCTGGGAAAAAACATTGGGCCAAAAAACATTAAGGGTTAACTGGAATCAGAATATCCCCCCCCCCCCCAAAAAAAAAAGGAGAAAGTAGGTTCTCCAGAGAATACACCCCGAAAAGTGAAAAGAGCTTTGCAGTAAACACAGAAGAGATCAAATCGCTATGGAGAAACAGTAAAAAAAAAAAAGGGGAGAAACAGAGCCTGCCAAATGCGCATGGGGCAGGGCCATTTGTACTTCAAAACAGCAGAATTTCCTTGCGGAAAGGCACAAATTTCTGCAAGTAGACACTATTTGTGCTTCTCCCGTGTGCTCGCCATTTTGTGCGATTCGCAAGTGCATCTAACCTGTACATGCAGTCATGAATCATGCGCCTAGGTTCATGCGCAATTGTCTGGGCTCCGCCTGAGTGTTTTTGCGCACCGACCATAAATCAGCCCTAAATATGTTAGACAAAGTCAGGCAGCAGCATTTAAGTCATCACAATCTTAAATACATTGTACAGGCAACAACAGAAGATCAACTGTGTAAAGGAGACTTATCGGCCACACCGACCTTCATGTTTCACTTTCGTTTTCTATCTTTGAGCATCCTGTGTTTGTCCTAGATTACCCTCCCTTCCTCTCTCTCCCCCTTGCCAGCAACAAATGATGCCATTGTCTTGGACGCTGCACTGTCCGCTCAGATTCTCTCTCTGTCTGACCAGTGCCTCCCCTCCATCCCTCAGCCACGCCTACAGTACTCTCCCTTCCTCCCAGCGCAATCTCCAGCTGTCTACAAACACGGCTCATTCATAGCACATCCTGACAGCCCTGTATTACAAAAAAGGCAACAACAGAAAATCAGCTGTGTAAAGGAGACTTATCAGCTACGCCAACTGTCGTTTCACTTTCGATCTCTGTCTTTGAACAGCTCATTCATAGCCCATGCTGACAGCTTTATTTTACAAAAAAAATGTAAGAAAAGGTGTTTAACATCAGCATAATCTGGGCTATTAAAAAATAGTCCTTATTATGTGCGTTTTAAAAAAATTATGTGCGCCCCCCCACCAGCTGGCACACCAAACATAGGGGGAGGCCTCCGAGCTATGGGGCATAGCTCGGAGGCCGAACCATGGGCCTCTGCTCATACTAGGACGCCAGCCCCTATGTCCCTTGGCAATGGAGGAAAACCAAGCCAGACCCCTATATAGTTCAAAGTAGTGAAAATAATAAAAACACACCACACGAAAAGTATTTTATTATTCTATAATTACCTCCATTTTGTGCAGTGCTGGGTTGTGTCTTCCTGCTGCTCATAGGCTTCTCTTCTGCTAGCAGAAGTGGTCAGGATGATCACTCTGTCAGCGTTTGAAAGGAAGGACAAGGGTCCCCTTTCTTTCCATGCTCCCCCACGCCGATGGGTGGGGTATTTATATCCTCTGGCATGGCTTCCATGGGAATCTCCATAGCTGATACTAGGGAGATTCCTGTGAAGCCATGCGTACAGTGTCTGTTTAAGCAGGGGATTTGCTACCACCATTTACTCATAGCCATATATGTTGCTGCTTCTTTGAGGTTACTGTGTTAAGTCCATACTCATCTTTTGCACCCCGTGTGGCATAAATGGTAATTTACATTGCTTTTCTAAACATTGGGTGATATGAAAACGTTTTTTTTACATAATGGCTGTGGGGCAGTATTGTAACAGGATCCAGACTGCTGGAGCCCCCCACGCATGGACCTCTGCAACCCCCCACAATCCGTACCTGAACTGAGATCCCCGGGAGAAATGCAGCCCCGCTATTAGCTCCCAGAAGAAATGTGGACTGGGGTCGCTTTCTCTATCCTTGCCATTGGTCCAGGCTGTCACAGGCTGGCTCGCTAGACCCCTGCAGCAATCTGGATGAGACTGTCACAATGCGGCCCCACACCCATTATATAGAAAATGGATGTGGGAGCGCTTTAACCCTTACTGGTGCTCTAAAATGATATACAAAATACGCAGTTTGGATATTTACATTACCCATACCTGATTATGATTACAGTCTGTGAGCAGCTCCAGTCACTGTATGCGTAGTGTGGGGGGCCTTTCCGTATGCTTAATTTTGATTGCAGTCTTGTGAGTAGTTCTATTCACTGTGTGTGCAGTGATGGGGCCTCTCTCTATACTTGACTTTACTCAGATCACCAGCAAGTATATGAAGCAGGATGAATTTTTCTTGCTGGAAGTAAACTGTGCAGAAGAAAACAATTAGGCAGGATGAGAGGTGCTCCTCTTGTACACACTGAATGTGATTTCTCATACAGTATGATGAGGGAAGAGGATGGGATTTAGGTCATTCTCTGCTCATTTACATTTACTGATGCTGTTTTAAGTTGAGAGAAAGCTGGGATTGCCATTATAGAAAGGGAGCTAGAACTCGACCAAAAACACGTTTTTTACACCAGCAGACCCTAAGTAGTGCACTATAGCCAGAGAGAAAGATGGTGGGGCAAAACCACTTATAGGATAAGAATCTGCACTCCTAATGTATACCTAGCTGCACCATAAGATGCCTATCTTTAAAACTATTTGCAAATGCATGCCCTTATGCTACCAGCTGTTGTTTCCAGGTGAAAAAAAAGACAAAATGTCACAAACTGAATCACACAATCAAATAAATGACGATAACAGTCCAGTGACAATACCATTATTCATGCCTTAATTTTTTAGTTGGCATTCTAGATTGATCAGCTCCACCAAAGCAGCGCTATTCGTGCTGATATTCAGTGGAAAATACTGTAAACCACTTTAAGAAAAATTGGAATAAAGCACATGATGTAAAGAGCAGATGGTGACACTCTGCTGGCATCAAACAGAAGGTCACATTTATTTAGCACATTACTCACAGTTTCTAGCAAAACGCCAAAAAAATCAGTGTGGCTTGGGAACAAAAACGATCCATGGTACCTTCGGCTGAGATACCCTTCCTAGCAAAGTAAATTAAATAGGAATGCATTAGTGTGTATCCTGTAATACCAAAGCTGTATCCAACGTCATGTAGACATAATATTTCTAACTTTTATTTAACATAAAGCTCATCGTCTCAGGAAAAACATTATTCTGTTCCTGCCCCTTACCTCTTCCTTGAGGACAAAGGGGTATTTACTTAATGTCCAGTTTCATCCATTATATTAGAAACCTTAGAACACTGGATTTATATTTACCATGGTCACAGATCCCACACCATGAAAGGTCTCTGAACGTGATACTGTTGTTACCTGCATCAAGCCCAGTAGAGTTTTATAAAAAAAATAGTTACTGATTACGGAACGTGCAGATTGAAAGTGCTTTTTGAATGCATTGTTAACAGTTTCTAATCCATGGCCCAAAGTGCCCTTAAATTAAAAAAATTATACTCTCCTCTCCCCCTCAGTATCTGACAAAAATCTACTGGTCTTTGAGTTCAGGTACCATGATAAGCTGGTGCTCCCCCAATTTATATTAGCACGTAAAGACAGTGCCTGACATGCTCTCTCTGTTACATGTAGGGTGGAGTTTAGGCCACTTGTTTGCTTTTAAACAATGAACGCATGTTGGCATGTCCACGTTATAAGACTCAGAATGATAAAAAGTGATCTCCCATTAATCTAATTTGGTCACGTAGGTCAGTGACCACATTCTTATTCTAGGCACAGCAGTCTTGGTGTAGTTCTCACTCCCACTTTACATAAGTCAATTGTAATTGTATCTAGAACAGGGATGCACAACCTGCATCTGGCACTTCTCTCACTTGCAGCCTCTGCCTACCTTACTTCAGCCCACACCACTTTTCCCACCCCTCCCCTGCTCACTTGTTCGAAGCTCATCTTACCTCTTTTAATCTGCAGCCTATAAATCAAGTTCTTCCCATCTCAGCTCTGCTCACTTTACCTCTACTTATCTCAGTTCTCCACCTCAATGCTTTATGGTTCACATCAGCTCTCCTCACCTCTGCTAACCTCAACTCTTCCCACCTCACCCATCTCACTGCTGCCTACATATAACCACCTCTGCTCACCTGACCATTTCCCACCTTGCCCCTGCCCACTTTATCTTGTCCCGCTATGTCCACTTCTCATATATCATGTATCAAGGCATATATAATCTAGCTTTTCTGCAGGAAACTGTTTGCATCTGCTTACATTTAAGTGTGGAAGAGAAACAATAAGACAATGTGGCCCTTGGACCAAAACAGTTTGTCCATCCCTGCATCAGCAGCGGCCAACTAAAGTAGCTACTACTGATGTAAATTACTTTAATAAAGGAATGATTTACATTATTTTATTTTTAGGAAGTGCTCTAACTTTATATTCAAATGTTATGTTCCAGCTAAAGGGGAGCTCCTTTCACCACTGATAGACTAGCACCAGAAATCAGCCCAGACATCCAAACTGATCTATGCCCCCATGTGCTGCCCCTCAACGAATGTGCTAAAAGACTGAGGCTAGAGTATTGCAGGGACAATTTATGCTAGGGTGGAAATGGCCAAATTAATGGTGAAGAAGCTTTAGAATTTCTGGTGCAGATAAAGCAAAGCTGTGTATCGCCTTTCATAGCCATGATGCTGAGGCTATAGCTAGTTTCTTGGCTAGAGGGGTACAGTGGGGCCTAATACAGAGGGGTTGGGGGAGACTAGGAAGGTATTGAAGGGGGATGCAATTCGCCCCAAAGCAGTGCAGCCCATTTGGAGATTTCACCAGTCTCTCTATGGCCATTTTTCCCCTACCTTTCACTCTAAAAAACGTTATTCTCTTTGCAGCAAACTAAAACCATCCCCCCTTTGTACTCCACACATGGCTTCCCCGCCAAAGTACCTGGGGCAATGCTGCTGGCTGGGTAGCCTTTGCCATAACCACGCCCACCCGACAGATTTGAGATTGACCATTAGCTGATCTCAAATTTGCTGGATGATATGACAAGCCAGCTGGCCACATCCCCGGGCTCCCTCTAATCTGAGGCGTGCTCCCATCCCCACCCTATCTCAATGGCTGGGGGGCTGAAGCATTTCTTACTCCAGAGATTCCAGGGAGATATATTTATTATTTAGCTAAAACCGACCTTCATAATGTTACAATCTTCATAATGTTATAATCTTCCTATGAAATTTGCATGATTTTCACAGACCCCAAAACAGACCTGTTTCTTTGTCCATAAATTTTTGGAATTTAGATTCAGGGAATTGCAACCAACCCAGGCTAGTGGATATAAAATATATACATGTCTGTCAGACTGTGAGGGCATCTTCTGTGTACAGCTCTGTTTGGGTCAGCCATTAGATTCCAATCGGATTCAGACAGGGCTGCCATCCAGAATTTTCTGGCCCATACAGAAGCAATGTCTGGGAACCTCCCAACTCAACCAATGTGTGATGGCTTGAACCCTAGTTTAAACTGAACATCTGACCCCAAGACAACCAGGCTTACCTTAAAATCCAGACAGCACATACCAAAACCTCTAGGGGCTAGGTGCCCAGTCGTCACATTATATGTTAAGAGGAGCCCAAACACATTATAGAGACTGGAAACCTCTAAACCTATATATAATGGTTGGGGCCTTAGTTTGAACCCTGCCCCTGTCCCCAAGGCAGACAGACTTGCCTTATTATTCAGGCCATAAAGGAAAATCAGATAGGTTATGAGGGGCCCAGCCACAATATAAGCTCTGTAGAGTCTGACACCCCTCTCATCTATAATGGCTCAGACCCTAGTTTGAATTGGGCCACAAGGCAAACCAGCCTGGATGAGGGGGCAGCAATAGTGTTGTAGCCTGTGGGTCTAGGTCTAGGGGTCCCCTCTCCTCAGCTTGGCCCCTTGGGCCCCATAACGGAGTCTTGGCTCTCCTGATTTAATGTCTGTCCTTGATTCTGGTCTTGGCCCATGCTAGGTAATTTTAGGTAAGATCTTCTTCTGATGAATCTTTAAAGGTTTGCTTTCGGTCATTGTCTTGCTGTTCATGCATGCTTCACTGTGGATGTGGTGTTCTTTTGGTGATCCACAGTCTTAGCTTTGTGTCAAATATAACTTTTAAAAAACATGGTCTCATCCCCAACCACATGCATAATTAATACTTACAAAGCCCCGTTAAATTCTTAAATGCAGATCTTCACTCTCTGTTCTCTTGCCCCTTAGACATGCCTATAACTGGCCACTTGACCCTTGCACTTGAACCTCCAGCATGCAAATGCTGCCTTAGTAACAACCAGCAAGTGGCACAAGTGACAGAGCTGATGTAGGAGAAGTAGATAACTTGCCCAGTTTCAAGCATTTCCTATAACCAAGGCCCTGAATTCTGATGCAGGAGGGCTGACCTGCTTCACACATAGGTCCATTTATAACACATACATTTTTCTAGGTCCAATTTGGGAATTTTGATAATTGTAGACAGCTACCCATTCTTTTAAACCTACCACAGATTTTAAACGCAGATAAGAATGCTTTTTATTTTTGGGCCTCCCAAACGATGGGTCCTAGGACAATGAGTCACCAATGTGCTTAGTGCTCGTCTTCTTGTTCTGTTTTCATCAGAGGAAAGCTGAAAGCTTTCAGAGCTTTCCAATTCTAGCCCTTCGTGGCATGTTACGTATAGGCACATTCCTGGCTAGATATTTCCCTCAAGAATACAACAGCATTCAGTTACAAAGAACGCTACTGTTCAGAGAGAATAAGGGGAGGAGGGTGGAGGCTCCAGCCAGAAAGAAATGATAAACACTGACTCAAATATTACAATCCATTTAAAGCTATTGCTTTCCAAATGTCCCAATGTATTACCTAATTCACTTTTATCAAGTGTGTCATATATTTCTCTCTTGTGTTGCCTTCATTTAATACTCCTCACAAATGACTTCTCTTATACCTGATGAGATCACTGCAAATCTGTACAATATCTATCCTCGCCAAATAAATTGCTATTTATCAGACAATTAGTACATATAGATAAAACGATGCAACGCTGGACTAGATTTCCGAAAAACCCAAAAAGTGAAACCTTCTGCTGCTCTGTAATGAGGTATTTTATCTTCCTAATGTAGAGGGTGGAATATCATTTTAGTCATCAGTAAGGATGGGCGAACCTCCCAAAGTTTGCCCATCAATGGGGCAATCAATGGGGCCCCGAACTTTGGGGGGGGGGGGGGTGGCTGTGGTGGGGGGGAGGGGTGGCGAGTGTACAGCAGAAGTGTGCTGCTGTGATTCACCTCTGTCTGTGATTCTCTTCTGTCAGTGGTGGCAATGGCAGCAGCCTTTGATGGTCGCTCCCCTCGATTGGCCTATCTCCTGATCCAGCATGCGCTTTAATATTATTATTGCTATTGCAAATCTTCTAATGTGTTTAGATGCTTCTACCCATCATGCAATGCATTGGGCAAATGTCAAAGTGATTGAAGCAGACCTTCAGTCAAGAAAATAAAGTTTAATAATTTGCTCCTCTAAAGCCCCCCCTTTAATGATCAGTGGCGTATGCTGTTTGAGATGACTTAACCTCATGGAGATGTTGTGGAAAAACTGATATCCTAGAATTACATGGGAGCTGCCATCCTGCTTACACATGAGCACGAGTGGGAGGCTTTGCTAGTACACAGACAAGCTGCAGGTAAGCTGAGAGCTTCCTTAGGAACAGCCCAACCAGCCAGACAGAGATTGTATCTGTTTCCCAACAGAAAATTAGCAGATAAAATCTTTCTCTTTCTGGCTACATTGATGTAAAGGTCAGCATGGCTGCAGTGTGTCTGTGTGATTGTTTCTCCACACAATGTCTGCAGCTAGGGTTTTTGCTATAAGCATCCCAAATAAAAATGTGTCATTACAGCTGATGGCTTTTTACATGTTGGCTAGAGATAAAGCATTATTACACTAATGCCCTTATTCATCAAGCGATAGCGCCAGGTAGTGTCTGACGAGCGCCAGGTAGCGGCAGCTAACGGCGACTACCGACTCAAGTACGCCCGCGGCGGTCACAATGACGCATTTATCAAGCAAAATGAGGCTAGCGCCGGCGAGAGCGACGGCTAGCGCGGCATTCATCATGAAGCCGCCTGGACCGAACAGCGCCGCTGCAAATTCCCTCACAGCGCCAGGTATGAGCTGTCGCTCCCTGGCGATGTCCAATGCATTTCAATGGAGCAAGCTATAATTATTCATAATTAATTGGTATTATTTTTTTTTTTTTTTTTTTTAATGTCAAAAAATCGGAGAACACTTCTGCAATGTTAGGATTTATTTTTAAGTCAAAAAAAAAAAAAAAAAAAAATATGTGCAGAATTGATCTAACAGGTCTGAGATTAATGTATTCATATAACAAAATGATTCTAAAAACATGTATAATGTTACATTCAAAAAATATGGTTGTTTAGGGGTTACAAACTAGTTAATACAGATCGCCGCCAGCGCTCTGGGGTTTAAACAAGGAATGGACAGCGACAGCACATTCGGAGCGTGATTTTTTGATGAATATGAAGCTAGCCGTTCGCTCTGGCCATTCGTTGTCAGGCGCTCACATACAACGCTGGACCTGTGAAACAGCGACCCCCCAGCCCGTATTCAACATTACCGCACACCGACTGAGTCGCTGTCATCAAGCTAATGCCGGCCAAGCACAGCGAATACTGGCTGGCGCTGAAAAAATCACGCTACAGTCGCTCATCTGTCGCTACCTGGCGCTATTAATGAATCGGCCTCTAAGACTTTGAAGAAGCAGGCCTGTCACAATTGTGGCAAGATGGCAGCTTCCATGCAGTTTAGGAGCATAGAATCTTCCTGCTGTTCCACAACATCTGCATGGAGTTAAGCCCATCACTTTTGACAGGAGGTCTGCCTTAAAGCTACTGTTCCCCCCAGAGGTGAGTGGTTCATGCCTGTAAAAGTGGAATGGTGCATTCAAAAATCCCCCCGCTGTGTGAACCCCCCAAATGGCTCTCAAAAATTACCTTTCTGCTGGTCCCACAACACGTTTGCGGGCTCTCGCATATTAATGCACAACATTCAGTTCTGTTCGGAAACAGAAGAAGAGGAAGGTTGCCGACACTGGTCGCTGAATAAAATCCATGTTTATTATAGATGCTTTAAAAGAGGATACAGCCAGAATAGCAAAGATGAAAACAGGCCGCACAGCTGTGTCACACATTTCAAGGCCAGTATGGGGTCTTAATCATTCAGTAAGTAAAGTTTACCTGTGGGTATATAAGGTAATGTGCTGTGCGTGACCTGCCCTCATCCCCCGGCACTTCCACCCGCCCTCCATCACCTGTGCTCCATGTAGCATGTCAGTGAGCAGCAACTGACATGTCGCCACGTGGATATGATGTGAGATCAGAGTCCGAGGACAGGGAGGGCATTAGCACAGCATGTTACCTTATATACTGGCAGGTAAGCTTTACATATTGTATGATTATGTATGATGGTACTTTCCCCCGGGGCACTCTGTTCGGGGGGCGTAAACCCCCCTAGGAAGCCGAACCAACTGACCTCTTTCCGGTCCTATAGCGCGTCTAAGGCCAGCGGTTCCAAGTGTGCTGACGGCCGGATCCTCTGCTTCCCTCTAACAGGGAGCGCGCCCACACTAGCCATTCACAAATGCATGGTGTGGGCATGCACACTGCTAGAGAAATAGCGGGGATGCGGCCGCGGCACACGCATGCACAGTTGAACCGGGAAACAAGGTAAGTGAATGGGGGGACCTGGGGGGTTTCACAAAACTTAAGCACAGATTTTGGATTCCCTGGGGGGGGGGGGGGGGGAATCGATCACCCCAGGAATCTTATAGATTCCCAGGCTGATCGGTGTGGGTTTTGGTCCACTTTGAGAGCCCATACTGGCCTTGAAACACGCCATGCGGCTGTGCTGCCTGTTTTTATTTTTTTTATTTTGGCTGTATCCTATTTAAAAGCATCAATAATAAACGTGGATTTTATTCAGCGACCTGTGCTGGCAACCTTCCTCTTCTTATTCTACTGTGGACTTTTCCCAGCCTGGCACAGTCTTCTCTATGGATGAGTGCATGCGAGGATAGAGCCGGCTCCACCTGGTTCTGCTTCTGTTTAGAAACAGAGCCACGGCATAATCAGGAGCGACTGCATCCCCGAATTCCCTGCTGTCTGTGGTGTGTGTCTGTCCCTGGCCTCTCTGAATTGCCATCTGAGATTCCGGGCATGCGGCCGTTTGTGCCGTAGGACCAGCAGAAAGCAAAAGACTGGCAGGGTTTCTCACAGTGGGGCATCCCAAAATGGGATACACCAAGTGTATGTGATCGGCTGGCCCAAAGTATACAATACTTCATTGGTCCACTTAAAAGAGAAACTATCACCAGTTTACTATCCTTAAAATAAAGCCTTGTTCCTCTCAGCAGGGCATCCTCTTTCAGTAAGCTATGACAGCAATCCCCAGGAATTTATCAATACAGAGTATCCTGGATCGGAATGGACACTAGTGCTGGGGATGATGGAATTGCAGTAAGATAAACTATGCTGACAATCCCCAAGAGTTTAGCCATGCAGAGCATCCTCAGAATGGACTCTATAGCTGGGGATGGTAGGATTGTGGAGAGGTAAGTAAAGCTGACAATCCTTGGGAGTATCACAATGCAGAGTATCCTGGATCGGGATGGACTCTAGACCCGGGGATGGTGGGATTGCAGTAAGATAAGCTATGCTGACAATCCCCAAGAGTTTAGCCATGCAGAGCAACCTCGGGATGGACTCTAGGGCTGGGGATGGTAGGATTGTGGAGAGGTAAGTAAAGCGACAGTCCCCGGGAGTATCACAATGCAGAGCGTCCTGGATCGGATGGACTCTAGGGCTGGAAATAGTGGGATTGCAGAAGGTAAGCTATGCTGACAATCCCCAGGAGTATCACAATGCAGAGCATCCTGGATCAGGATGGACTCTAGGGCTGGGTATGGTAGGATTGTGGAGAGGTAAGTAAAGCGACAGTCCCCGGGAGTATCACAATGCAGAGCGTCCTGGATCGGATGGACTCTAGGGCTGGAAATAGTGGGATTGCAGAAGGTAAGCTATGCTGACAATCCCCAGGAGTATCACAATGCAGAGCATCCTGGATCAGGATGGACTCTAGGGCTGGAAATAGTGGGATTGCAGAAGGTAAGCTATGCTGACAATCCCCAGGAGTATCACAATGCAGAGCATCCTGGATCAGGATGGACTCTAGGGCTGGGTATGGTAGGATTGTGGAGAAGTGTAAAGCTGACAGTCCCCGGGAGTATTACAGCATCCTGTATTTGGATGGACTCTAGGGCCGGGGATGGTGGGATTGTGGAGGGGTAAGTAATGCCTGGAGGTTTTACAATGCAGAGTCACTCTTTTTACACACTTTGTGAGAAATGTGGTCAGTTAGCCTTGGCCAGGCAACATATATCCTAATCATGTCTTATATTTGCCTACACAACAGCTTTAAAGTGGACCAACACCCAGGGGGGATCGGCCCGGGATCAGATCCCTCCCCGCGGGGCATCCGAAATCGGGATGTCCCGCGGGGTGAAACCCCCCAGGAAGCCCAGAAACCTTACCTTAACCTCGTTCCAACGGCGCATGCGCGGGCCGCGCCCGCGTCTCGCGCTTCCCTCTAGCAGGGCGCGCACCCGCGCCGGCTGTTTGTGAATGGCCGTCGCGGGCGCGCTCCCTGTTAGAGGGAAGCACGAGACGCGGTCTCCAGCGGCTCTGAGCGCTCTGATTGGACGAGCGCCCGTGTAGGTGAGATGAGTATTTCCAGGCGTTCTGGGGGGTTTCACACAGCGGGGCACCCCCGATCGGGGTGTCCCACCGAAGTGGACCAAAACCCAGGATAGTCAAAATCCTGGGTGTTGGTCCACTTTAAGAAACAGCATTATAAGGCTGCTGATTCTAAACATGTTGAATAACCCCTCATGTCCTAAGGGAAGCTCATGAACTATGGAAAAATCCTGTTTATATTGGGATCATTTTAGACGGCATCAGTCCATGAGAAAGGGAATAAATGGGGGGTTCTGTGCGTTTTTTCAGCCTCTTTCTTCTTACTGCATACTCAGGAATGCTTTGAAAACGTAAGCCAATACGCAGGCAAAAGCAACATGCAAAGTGGTGTTTGCCATCAAGCAGCACACGTTCTATGGCTATTACATGCTGCTGCTGTGGAGGCCCAGTCTGTTTGGATTAATAACAGTAAAGCTGCTGCTCTATATATAGCCTTTTCTTTGACAACTAAGAAAAATAGCCTTTGTTTAGAATGATAACATAACCTTTTTTTTATCTTGGTTGCTTTGCCATATGAAGGATTACTGCTGGCTGGAGAACACGCAGTGGGTCGTGTTTCTAAGGCCTGGAGATGAGAATGGAGCTATGTAACATGGCACTATAATATGAAGATAAGAGGCAGGAGATAAGTGTGTCCATCCAATGCCAGGCTACAAGGGCTTTCAGTTACAGTACCCGTCCTCCACAAGATGGAGTCCTTGCTTCTCGCCACATTCACGCCGCCATAGCCTGTGCATTAAATGGACACTACAAGATCGTCTTTGGATACATGGGGCTTTTTACATTTATGTAGTAAATAATACTGTAACAGCTCACTCATTCAACCTAAAGGGACTATAAATCCAAAATAAAATAACAGATGTTCTTTCCCTCCTGCAGTATCTGCTCAGCCCAGGGCCGGCTCCAGGTTTATATGGGCCCTTGGGCGGCATGGTCTCAGTGGGCCCCTTTGTGGTGAAGAGTCACATCACATCACCAAGGGACGTCCTAAATCTGGATGCCCCCTAAGGATCATGCTATTTGGACAAAAACTCTAGTTTTGGTCTACTCTGAAGCGCACCAAACCTCTTTAAACGTGACCTCGGAGTCTAAACAAACCTAGATTCTCCTGATTTTGGAAGCCCTTGTGTGTGACCCCCCCCCCCCTTTGTTCATTACTTTCCTCGAACTGGTGAATGCACTGTGGAATCGCCAGTTTGAGTTACAGGCCAAACCAGGACGGCTCTTTCACAAACAGGGGCATCTCAATTTGGGATGTAAAGTGGACCAAAACTCAGGGGTGGAATTGCTTGCATAGTGGGTATGCCAGCGATCCCAGGGGGTTTCACACAGTAGGGTATCACAGATTAGGATTCTCCAGTGATAGGAAATCAGATGGGGTGGGTAGAACAAAATCCAGCACTTCCTCCCCTGGAATCTAAATCGAAATGCCCCGTTGTGTGGAACCCCCACCATTCCAGGAGATGTGGGCACCAGCTGTGGCAGTGCCCTCCTAGTCACTCACACACCCCAAAGGCCAGCCCTGTCAGTAGGCCCCCCAGAGGGTGGGGCCCCTGGTAGCTGTCTTGCCTTGCCGGGTTGGGCCACAAGCAATGCTCACTGTAGGTTGTGGCTTTTCATTGCAAAAAATGGAGGGCGCTGTGCACAGGCACATTGACTAATCTGAAGGGTGGGACAATGTGAGGACACCAGAAGCTCCGTTCTCAGAATCCAGGAGCTTTCTGAGTGGTAAACAATGCATGTTTTTTTCCTGGGTTTAGTGACCATTTAAACCAAAGATAGTTATGTGTGCAACTGGTGGTATGTGAGATTCTGTCATCAAGGCTACAAACTGACCTGTATCATAACCTGATATATTCTTTATACATTTAAATAGTTGTTTTGAGCATTTTTAACCTGAGATTTATTATTAACCAAAAAATAATGGTGCCCCCCCAGAGGAAATCACTCTTGGGGCCCACCAGATAAAGAAAATATTTGTGCCCACAACAGAAAATCATTATTGGGGCCCACCAGAGGAAATCATTCTAATGGCCCATCAGCAGAAATAATTATTGTGACCCATCAGAGGAAATTATTATCAGGGCCTAGCAGAGGAAATCATTCTTTGGGCCTCCCAGAGGATGTCATTCTACTAGAACTCAGTCTTGTGGTCCACAAGAAGAAATCATTCATGGTGCGCACCAGATAAAAACATTAATGAGGCCCACCAGAGGAAATCATTTTTGGGGCCCACCAGAGGAAATCCTTGATGTTATACACCAGAGGAAATCATTCTTAGGACCCACCAGAGTAAATAAATCTTTGTGCCCACCACAGAAAATCATTATTGGTGCCCAACAGAGGAAGTCATCCTTGGGGCCCACCAGAGGAAATCATCCTTGTGGCCCAGCAGAGTAAATCAGTCTTGGGGCCCACCAGAGGAAATTGTTCTTGTGGTCCACCAATGGAAATCATTCTTGGGGTCCACCAGAGGATATAATTTCTGGGGCCCACCAGAGGAAATCACTAATTATGCCTACCAGAAAAAAACATTATTGGAGCCCACTATAGAAAAGAATTATTGGGGTTAAACAGAGGAAATCATTCTTTTGGGCCCACTAGAGCAAATCATTGTGTGGGCCCACCATAGGAAATCATTCTTGGTGGCCAACAGACTGAAATCAGTGTTGTTTATTTTTTTGACTCTCCCGGGTTTTGTTCCTTGCCCTGCGGGGTTTGTGATTTGAAATGGCCGACTTCCTGAAACTGCCCAGATCGCCCAGAAAAACTCACCTTTCCCTGGTCCTATGGTGCATGCGCAAGCTCTCGTCCGATCAGAGCCATATGCAGCGCATATTAAAGCTCGGCAAACAGCTCTGCGCTTGGCAGAACGGCCAACGTGAATGGGTGGGTGCGGAAGCACGCTTCAGCCCAGAGATGCTGGGGATCTGGCGCCAATGTTTACATCGGCAGGGAGCCACCGTAAAAGTTTTGTGGTGACAGAGTGTTTGACACAGTGCGGCATCCCATTCTGGGGTCCAGCCTTGGATTTTGTTCTACTTTAAAAATCTTCTCATGCTCTTCGCAGCCAGTCTGATACTGATTTAAACTCAACTGACCAATGGAGTTCAACTTGTGGACCACGTCCGGCTGGTAAATTCTATTAGTCACCAATGGATCGTAAACCTACCTATGTGGCTGCCTCTAAATGGGATGGCAAATCATTTGACTGACTTTTCAAGCTTCTGAGGGGGATACTAGAGGGTGGGCACCCACATTTAGGGTGTCCTGGGAGAGGCGTCCTATGGCATACCATGCTTTAAATGGGAACATTGGCCATTAAGAGGAACAAAACCCAACATAAAAAGGGCCAGCCGCTGCCCTTCCCCTGGGGCATCTCAAATCAGAATGCCCCATCTGCATCTCCAGGGCAGAGGCGCGCTCCTGTGCCCACTCAGATAGGCTGGGGGTGGGAGCTTGACTGCTTGTAGCTATGTGGACATTCTCACTCTGAACACATAGCTGTTTTAATATGCATGGGAAATGTCTGTGATTGGACGAGAGCGAGCACATGCGCTGTGGACCGGGAGAGGTTGGTTTTTATAGGGCCAACCAATTCCTTGTGGCATACCAATGTGGAATGCCCTGTTGTGGGAAACTCTGGAGATTGGCTCATAAACATATCTATCTGGTGATCCAGCGGGACATGTGGCATCCCTGCTGTACCTTTAGCTGGACGTGAACTCGTGCCAGGCATTTGTGAAGGGCTGCTGCAGGTACACCACTCTGCTAGAGGTGAGTGGGGATTCGACCGTGGCACACTCGGCTCTGTTCATCTCGTTGTGCTGACATCAGAGTGGCTAGCAGGAGCTCAGTGGAGCAAGCATGCTGATTGGAGCTGTGGGATCTCTGCACTTCACATGGACACAGAAAGAGGGCATCCCAAATTAGCATGCTCCCTTATGCTGGTATAAGAGAATAAAGGGATGCAGCATTTTCTTCCTCTTTAAAGTGGACCAACACCCAGGATTTTGACTATCCTGGGTCTTGGTCCACTTCGGTGGGGCACCCCCGATCGGGGTGCCCCGCTGTGTGAAACCCCCGCTAACCCCCCGAATAACTCACCTCTCCCCGCTCCCAGCGCCAACGTACAAGGAACGTCTAAGCGGCGGCCGCCGCCGCCGCCTCCCTCGCGTCACTTTTGACGCGCGCGCGCCCGCGCCGGCCATTCGCAGACGGCCGGCGCGGGGGCGCGCACGCCTACAGGGGCGCGAGGGAGGCGGCGGCGGCCGGCCGCCGCCGAAGATAAGGTAGGTGAGTTGGGGTGTTTGGGGGGGTTTCACCCCGCGGGACATCCCGATCTCGGATGTCCCGCGGGGTGGGGGGTGATCGGCCCGGGAATCTTATAGATTCCCGGGCCGATCACCCGTGGGTGTTGGTCCACTTTAAACGGTTTCTCTACCTAAAAATGACAAAAAGGCTTTACTCACCTGACATCCCAAAACCATGGTTCCTTGCACTGGCTTGAGCAACAGAGAATCCCAAATTGCAATGCTGTGGGTATTAGGAAAAATTGAGCGGGAGTAAAGTCTTTTCAACTTTATCTTCTCTTTAAGAAAAAGTTTGGATAACTCTCTGTTGTTAATAGTTATCAACAATAGACGATCAAGAATCACATTCCTTTTATTTTAATTTAAAGTGAACGAAAACCCAGGATAGTCAATAGTTGTAAGTTTTGGTTTTTAGTCCTTTCCCCGGAGGCACCCTGATTAACAAATGGCTGGCACAGGCACGCTCCCTGTTAGAGGGAAGCGGAGAGCTGCTGCTCTTAGACGCGCCATAGGACTGGAAAGAGGTAAGCTGGGTTAGGGTTATCTGGGGGTCTCACACAGTGGGCCACCCCTGATCGAATGACCAAAACCCAGGATAGTCAAAATCCTGGGTTTTGGCCAACTTTATAAGCTGTCAAAGTAACTTGGAATTAAAACAAAAGAAAAACATGTGCAGGTCCATCACATCTTCCAATATATTTTAGATGAATATAATTGGACTTGAGGTGGGATGAAAGTGTACTCCTAAATGACTGAATTGGACTTGAGGTGGGATGAAAGTGTTCTCCTAAATGACTGAATTGGACTTGAGGTGGGATGAAAGTGTACTCCTAAATGACTGAATTGGACTTGAGGTGGGATGAAAGTGTACTCCTAAATGACTGAATTGGACTTGAGGTGGGATGAAAGTGTTCTCCTAAATGACTGAATTGGACTTGAGGTGGGATGAAAGTGTTCTCCTAAATGACTGAATTGGACTTGAGGTGGGATGAAAGTGTACTCCTAAATGACTGAATTGGACTTGAGGGGGGATGAAAGTGTACTCCTAAATGACTGAATTGGACTTGAGGTGGGATGAAAGTGTACTCCTAAATGACTGAATTGCTTGGTTGGGATGAAAGTGTACTCCTAAATGACTGAATTGGACTTGAGGTGGGATGAAAGTGTACTCCTAAATGACTGAATTGGACTTGAGGTGGGATGAAAGTGTACTCCTAAATGACTGAATTGGACTTGAGGCGGGATGAAAGTGAACTCCTAAATGACTGAATTGGACTTGAGATGGGATGAAAGTGTACTCCTAAATGACTGAATTGGACTTGAGATGGGATGAAAGTGTACTCCTAAATGACTGAATTGGACTTGAGGTGGGATGAAAGTGTTCTCCTAAATGACTGAATTGGACTTGAGGTGGGATGAAAGTGTACTCCTAAATGACTGAATTGGACTTGAGGTGGGATGAAGGTGAACTCCTAAATGACTGAATTGGACTTGAGGGGGGATGAAAGTGTACTCCTAAATGAATGAATTGGACTTGAGGTGGGATGAAAGTGTACTCCTAAATGACTGAATTGGACTTGAGGTGGGATGAAGGTGAACTCCTAAATGACTGAATTGGACTTGAGGGGGGATGAAAGTGTACTCCTAAATGAATGAATTGGACTTGAGGTGGGATGAAAGTGTACTCCTAAATGACTGAATTGGACTTGAGGTGGGATGAAAGTGTATTCCTAAAAGACTGAATTGCTTGGTTGGGATGAAAGTGTACTCCTAAATGACTGAATTGGACTTGAGGTGGGATGAAAGTGTACTCCTAAATGACTGAATTGGACTTGAGGTGGGATGAAAGTGTACTCCTAAATGACTGAATTGGACTTGAGGTGGGATGAAAGTGTATGTTACGCACCGGGTGCGAAGAAGTGGACCCGCAGGGTCTGCAGAACTGTTTGGCAGATACCGCGTCAGGGGAGCGGAGTCTAAGGAGCCACTGGTTTTCACCAGAGCCCACCGCAAGGCGGGATGGTCTTGTGCGGCAGGTGACTCCCAGGTCGCTACCCCCCAACAGCGGCACAGTTCCACAAACTGCTGAAGTGACGTGCAGTAGAGACAAACAGTGGTCGAAGGAGAAGGCCGAGGTCAGGACTGGCAGCGCGGGTTCAGTAGCGGAGACACAAGCCGAGGTCGGGACTGGCAGCGCGGGTTCAATAGCGGAGACACAAGCCGAGGTCGGGACGGGCAGCACAGGTTCGAAGGTCAATGGGAGAGCCGAGGTCATACACGAGGAATCAAGCAATACAGCGATATTCATTCAGGGAACAACACCGAAGATCCGGCACAGGAAGTAAGGCAGGGTTTAATTTATAGGAAGAGCCAAAAAGGGATTGGATGGCAGAGACCAATTAACAGGGCCTTGGCCCTTTAAATCTGAGAAGGTTGACGCGCGCGCCCCCTAGTGGCCGGGGACGTGCGCGCAGGGAAGGCGGAACAGCAACAGAAGGAGGAAGCCGGCGGCCATGCCGGTCAGAGGAGGAAGCGCGGGGACCAGGTAAGGGGGAAACGCAGCCTGGGGGGCCAGCAGCAGACGCCCGGATGGCGGTGGAGCGGGGAGCGCTGCAGGAAGGGGACGCAGCGCTCGCCCGAGGAGAGGCACGGAGGGGGGCGCTGCGCGGGGAAAACGCAGCGCTCGCCCTAACAGTACCCCCCCCCTTAGGTCTCCCCCTCTTTTTGGGACCGAGGAAGTTTGAAATAAGGCTCCGATCGAGGATATTCTCCTCAGGCTCCCAGGACCTCTCTTCTGGACCGCAATTCTCCCAATCCACTAGAAAGTATCGTCTCCCTCTGGATGTTTTGGAAGCCAGAATCTCTCTCACCGAGAAGGCATCTTCGGTACCCGCGACCGGAAGTGGCTCCAACGTTTTAGAAGAGAATCGATTAGTCGTCAGAGGTTTTAATAATGAAACATGAAAAGAGTTGGGAATACGTAAGGAGGCTGGCAGATGAAGTTTGTAACAGACCGGATTAATTTGTTGCTTGATCCTGTACGGTCCTAAATAGCGAGGGCCCAATTTATAACTGGGTATCTTGAAACGAATGTACTTGGCTGAAAGCCAAACTTTATCTCCAGGAGAGAAAACAGGAGCGATTCTCCTTCTTTTATTAGCGCTGCTCTTCATGCGGATAGAGGCTAGAACAAGAGAATGTCGTGTTTCACGCCAGATAGAGGAAAAAAACTGTGTTAAGTCATCCACGGCGGGTACCCCCGACTGTGTAGGTAAGGGTAGAGGAGGCAAAGGTTGGCGGCCATAAACAATGAAGAATGGAGATTTTTTTGTGGCTTCAGAATCTTTGAAATTATAAGAGAACTCCGCCCATGGCAAGAGATCGACCCAGTCGTCTTGTCGGGCCGAAATAAAGTGACGTAGATATTGTCCTAGAACCTGATTGACCCTCTCCACTTGGCCGTTGGACTGGGGGTGGTAAGCCGAGGAAAAATCTAATTTCACTTTTAACTGAGTACAGAGAGCCCTCCAGAATTTTGAAACAAACTGAACTCCCCTGTCGGAGACAATGTGGGAAGGAAGTCCATGGAGCCGAAAAATATGCTTAAAAAAGTTCTTAGCCAACTGAGGAGCGGATGGGAGTCCTGGTAGCGGAACGAAGTGCGCCATTTTTGAAAAACGATCCACAACAACCCAGATCACTGTATTGCCTTGAGATGGAGGAAGATCCGTGATAAAGTCCATAGCGATGTGAGACCAAGGGATTTCAGGAATAGGAAGAGGATGAAGAAGACCCGCCGGTCTTTGGCGAGGGGTTTTATTACGTGCACAGGTGGTACAAGCTTGCACGAATTCTGCCACATCCTTCTCAATGGAGGGCCACCAATAATATCTGGCAATAATTGCGTTAGACTTTTTGATACCAGCATGCCCGGCAATACGGGAAGCATGACCCCATTTTAATATTTGGAGGCGTCGGCGAACCGGGCCAAAGGTCTTCCCAGGCGGAGCCTGCACTAGGGAGGCAGGAGCGGAATGAATCAAATGATCAGGGGATATAATGAACTGAGGAGCAGCGTCCACGTCTGTGACGTCCGAGGAGCGAGATAGAGCATCTGCCCTGATGTTCTTAGAGGCAGGCCGAAAGTGAATGCGGAAATTAAACCGCGCGAAGAATAGTGACCAACGAGCTTGGCGAGGATTCAAGCGTTGAGCAGTTTGAAGATACAAAAGGTTCTTATGGTCGGTAAAAATAGATATGGGGTGAAGCGACCCTTCTAGTAGATGTCTCCACTCTTCAAGAGCTAATTTGATAGCCAGGAGTTCACGATCCCCAATAGAATAATTTCGCTCCGCGGAAGAAAAGGTCCTAGAAAAGAACCCACAAGTATGATTTTTTCCTGAAGGAGACCTCTGTGTGAGAACAGCTCCTGCTCCAATGGAAGAAGCGTCAACCTCCAGAGAAAAGGGACGAGAAGGGTCTGGTCTGGAGAGCACCGGGGCCATAGAGAATGTCTTTTTTAATGCTAAAAAGGCTGCCTCCGCCTGTGGAGGCCATGACTTGGGGTTGGCTCCCTTTTTGGTGAGAGCCACAATGGGGGCCACGATAGTGGAAAAATGGGGTATGAATTGACGGTAATAGTTGGCGAAGCCCAGAAATCGTTGAATGGAACGCAGACCAACAGGCCGAGGCCAATCTAATACCGCTCTCAATTTGCTAGGGTCCATTTGTAGTCCTTGGGCTGAAACAGTATAACCCAAAAAGGGCAGAGCGGTCTGGTGAAAGAGACACTTTTCTAATTTGGCATAAAGATGATGCTGCCGAAGGCGGGATAGTACCAGACGAACGTGCCGGTGATGCTCTTCGAGGGAAGAAGAGAAGATGAGGATATCATCTAAATAGACCACGACACAGGAGTACAACAAGTCCCGGAAGATGTCATTGACGAACTCTTGAAATACGGCAGGGGCATTACAAAGCCCGAAGGGCATCACCAAATACTCGAAATGACCGTCACGGGTATTAAAGGCAGTCTTCCATTCGTCTCCCTTGCGGATGCGGATCAGATTGTAGGCTCCTCGGAGATCTAGTTTGGAAAAGATCCTGGAGCCACGAAGACGGTCGAAGAGTTCTGGAATTAAAGGTAAGGGGTATCGGTTCTTTACCGTGATCTTGTTAAGACCCCGATAGTCGATACAGGGTCGGAGAGAACCGTCTTTTTTCTGTACAAAAAAAAAGCCTGCCCCAGCGGGAGAAGAGGACTTCCGGATGAAGCCCCTCTGCAGATTTTCTTGTATGTAAGTAGCCATTGCTTGAGTTTCGGGGACGGATAGTGGGTAGATACGGCCACGAGGAGGAGTGGTTCCAGGCAGGAGATCGATCGGGCAGTCATAAGGGCGATGTGGCGGAAGGGTCTCAGCTTGCTTCTTACAGAAGACGTCAGCGTAGGCCCGGTAAACTTCGGGTAGGCCCGGTAGAGATGTGGTAGGATGATCGGTTCGAACTGGTAAAGCTTTCAAGCAATTCTTAAGGCAGGTTGTACCCCACGCCTTGATGTCCCCAGTGACCCAGTCTAGGGTAGGATTATGAAGCTGAAGCCAAGGAAGACCCAATAGGATTGGGGAAGTACAATGGGGTAACACAAAGAGTTCCAAGTATTCCTGGTGAAAGAGGCCAATCTTAAGGAGCAAAGGCTTGGTACGGTACTGCACCATACAATTCAGTCTATCTCCATTAACTGAGGCGATGAATAACGGTTTGGCCAAGCGGTTAACTGCTATGTCGTATTTCTTGATCAGGGAGGCCTCTATGAAATTGCCCGCCGAACCAGAATCCAGGAAGACCGGCAAATTAAGCACAGAGGCAGATGAGAGACAAAGCTGTGCAAGTACGGTAAATCTTGGAGAGGAAGCACACACACCCAGAGACGCCTCTCCCAACGAGTCTAGGTGCGCCCGTTTCCCAGTCGAGAAGGACGAATGGGGCAATCTCTTAGAAAATGATCAGGACTGGCGCAATACAGACAGAGATTTTCATTTCTCCTGCGAGACCTCTCCACGGGGGTTAGGCGAGAGCGGCCGACCTGCATGGCTTCCACCTCTGGAGATGATGGTACAGACAAAGGTTTCTGAAAGGTGGGAGCCAAACGGAACATCCTCCTGTCGCGTTGGGAATCTCTCTCCAGGCGAAGTTCCTCACGCCTCTCAGCAAAGCGTATGTCAATGCGAGTGACGAGATGAATGAGTTCAGAAAGGGAGTCAGGTATCTCTCGGGCCGCTAGAACATCTTTGATCTTGCTAGAGAGACCTTTCTTAAAACAAGCGCAGAGGGCCTCATTATTCCATGCTAACTCGGAGGCCAAAGTACGGAATCGAATAGCATATTCACCAACAGAAAGATCGCCTTGCGTTAAATTCAATAGAGCGGACTCGGCAGATGAGGCCCGAGCGGGTTCTTCAAAAACCTGACGAAATTCAGTAACAAAGGCCTGGACGGTGAAGGTGAGAGGATCATTACGGTCCCACAAGGGAGTGGCCCAAGCCAAGGCTTTTCCGGAGAGCAGACTAATGATGAAGGCCACTTTAGAGCGTTCGGTGGGGAATTGATCAAACAATAATTCCAGGTGCATAGAGCACTGGGCTAGAAAGCCTCTGCACAACTTCGCGTCCCCCTCATATTTTGCTGGTAAGGAGAGGCGGATTCTGGATGAGGAAACTGCTGGAGACTGCGGTGGCGGCACCGGTGGCGGTGGAGAAGGCAACAGCTGCTGGGTCAAGAGTTGCTGCATCATAGCGGTAAGCTGATTAATCTGCCGGGACTGCAAAGCCACCAGCGCTGGGAGTTCGGAAGTCTCCGGCAAGGGCACCTCAGCGGGATCCATGGCCGGATCTTACTGTTACGCACCGGGTGCGAAGAAGTGGACCCGCAGGGTCTGCAGAACTGTTTGGCAGATACCGCGTCAGGGGAGCGGAGTCTAAGGAGCCACTGGTTTTCACCAGAGCCCACCGCAAGGCGGGATGGTCTTGTGCGGCAGGTGACTCCCAGGTCGCTACCCCCCAACAGCGGCACAGTTCCACAAACTGCTGAAGTGACGTGCAGTAGAGACAAACAGTGGTCGAAGGAGAAGGCCGAGGTCAGGACTGGCAGCGCGGGTTCAGTAGCGGAGACACAAGCCGAGGTCGGGACTGGCAGCGCGGGTTCAATAGCGGAGACACAAGCCGAGGTCGGGACGGGCAGCACAGGTTCGAAGGTCAATGGGAGAGCCGAGGTCATACACGAGGAATCAAGCAATACAGCGATATTCATTCAGGGAACAACACCGAAGATCCGGCACAGGAAGTAAGGCAGGGTTTAATTTATAGGAAGAGCCAAAAAGGGATTGGATGGCAGAGACCAATTAACAGGGCCTTGGCCCTTTAAATCTGAGAAGGTTGACGCGCGCGCCCCCTAGTGGCCGGGGACGTGCGCGCAGGGAAGGCGGAACAGCAACAGAAGGAGGAAGCCGGCGGCCATGCCGGTCAGAGGAGGAAGCGCGGGGACCAGGTAAGGGGGAAACGCAGCCTGGGGGGCCAGCAGCAGACGCCCGGATGGCGGTGGAGCGGGGAGCGCTGCAGGAAGGGGACGCAGCGCTCGCCCGAGGAGAGGCACGGAGGGGGGCGCTGCGCGGGGAAAACGCAGCGCTCGCCCTAACAGTGTACTCCTAAATGACTGAATTGGACTTGAGGTGGGATGAAAGTGAACTCCTAAATGACTGAATTGGACTTGAGGTGGGATGAAAGTGTACTCCTAAATGACTGAATTGCTTGGTTGGGATGAAAGTGTACTCCTAAATGACTGAATTGGACTTGAGGTGGGATGAAAGTGTACTCCTAAATGACTGAATTGGACTTGAGGCGGGATGAAAGTGAACTCCTAAATGACTGAATTGGACTTGAGGTGGGATGAAAGTGTACTCCTAAATGACTGAATTGCTTGGTTGGGATGAAAGTGTACTCCTAAATGACTGAATTGGACTTGAGGTGGGATGAAAGTGTTCTCCTAAATGACTGAATTGGACTTGAGGTGGGATGAAAGTGTACTCCTAAATGACTGAATTGGACTTGAGGTGGGATGAAAGTGTACTCCTAAATGACTGAATTGGACTTGAGGTGGGATGAAAGTGTACTCCTAAATGACTGAATTGGACTTGAGGTGGGATGAAAGTGTTCTCCTAAATGACTGAATTGGACTTGAGGTGGGATGAAAGTGTTCTCCTAAATGACTGAATTGGACTTGAGGTGGGATGAAAGTGTACTCCTAAATGACTGAATTGGACTTGAGGTGGGATGAAAGTGTACTCCTAAATGACTGAATTGGACTTGAGGTGGGATGAAAGTGAACTCCTAAATGACTGAATTGGACTTGAGATGGGATGAAAGCGTACTCCTAAATGACTGAATTGGACTTGAGGTGGGATGAAAGTGTTCTCCTAAATGACTGAATTGGACTTGAGGTGGGATGAAAGTGTACTCCTAAATGACTGAATTGGACTTGAGGTGGGATGAAAGTGTACTCCTAAATGACTGAATTGGACTTGAGGTGGGATGAAAGTGAACTCCTAAATGACTGAATTGGACTTGAGATGGGGTGAAAGTGTACTCCTAAATGACTGAATTGCTTAGTTGGGATGAAAGTGTACTCCTAAATGACTGAATTGCTTAGTTGGTATAAAACTATACTGCTTAATTACTAAAAAGTAATAACTTTTGTTATTTTGCAAAATAAAAAAAACACTTGGTGTGATAAACCTAGAAAGCCCCTCCATCAGCCATGCCTATATCAATCTTTGGCAGAGCAGAGGCTTCTGATATCTTGCCTTGACAGCCTGTATAGCGCAGGAGAGAAGTTTGGAGACACACACACACACACACACACACACACACACACACACACTCTCTTACACTTGTATTTCCAGCTAAAGCTACTATGATGCAGAAAAGTAGAAGAGGCATGGTCCTATTAGTCATCTGCCTCTCCCTGTTTCCCCAGCTCTGGGCTGCACTCCTCTTACTTTCACTGGACCCCTGGCTTTGTTATTCTGCATGTCTGATTAGCAGGAGCCTGATTGGCTGGCTGCCTGCTCGCAGAGAGATTCCATTGAGCCCCCCACCACACGCCCCTTGGCTGGGGAAATGTGAGCAGGGCCGGTGTGTGAGTAGCAGCAGCAGTGCAAGCTGATAGCTGTTGGTGGCAGGCAGTGTGCGCAGCCCCGGCACTGGATGTGACAGCCGAGCACTGTCCCTGCTCCCATCAAGGCAACCAGCCAGCCATGGAATGCTATCCTGGGCCACTCGCTGGCACTCTGATGCTCTGTATGGCAGCCCTCCTCCTGGTAAATACCTCTCTTTACATTCCACCTTTTTTTTTCTCTGACCACAGTTTTTTGGGATGTGCTCTGGTGAGAGGAGCTTTCTGGTGGTACCTGCACTGAATGACAGGGATTGTGACACCTCTGATCCTCTGCTGTCATCATCCGCACTGGGAGTGAGTAGCCAAGCCTCGGATTGTGCAGCTATTATAAGTTGCACAACTATGGGACAACTATGATGCAGAATGGCAAACTTCAGAGCTGGGCTTTAAATGCACTTCTTTGATTGTGTGCCTGTCATCTGGAACACGCTGGAAACAATTCATGGCTCAGTTATCAGTCTTGTGTGCTGCTGGTCTACCAAAAAGGTGTCATCAGTTTTTTTTTTATATGGGGGATTCAGAATAGCCTGTTTCTTGTAGTTCCTCAGCTGCTGTTAGAATGGCACCAGTAATAAGACAGTAATAAGTTTTGGTGTGTTTTGTAAGTTTTACTACTGTACAACTATGCCATTGCTTGTTGTAAAAAATGGATTGCTCGTTTATTCTCCTATCGGAATAAGCTCACCCCTAGATGAATGGATTCTCCTTCAACTAAAAAAAGTGAATTAAGTGCCAATGTGGTTGAACAGAATGGGTCACTGATTTACTGTCCATTTGGAAAATGCTGTTACCTCTGATAATACAGCTGCTGTTTAAATGGATCCTTCTTCAGCTGAAAGTAGCAATGTGGTTGTATCATTAGATGCCAATGTGGTTGTATAGAATGGTTACACTTTAACTGTCTTATTGGAATTTAGTACATTTAGTACTACAGTTGTTATCTGTATAAATTCTACAGCTAAAAAAAGTTCATTAAGTGCCATTATGGTATGGAATGGCTCAATCTTTACCTGTCCTATTGGAATATGATATTTCCTTTAGTACTACAGCTGCTGTGTGTATGAATTCTTCAGCTGAAAATGTCATGAAGTGGCAATGTGGGTATATAGAACGGGTCACTCTTTAACTGTCCTATTGGAATATGATGTTACCTTTAGTACTACAGCTGCTGTGTGAATGGATTCCGCTCCATTTAAAAAAGTTCATTAGGTGCCAATGTGGTTGTATAGAATGTGTCACTCTATGATGTTACCTTTAGTACTGCAGCTGTTTTTGAATGAATTATTCTTCATCAACCAAAAGGTTTGAAAAAAGTACCAGGGCGCCCTGTTAATAACGTGCAGTTCAATAGTGCAGCTGTAACTATATATATATATATATATATATATATATATATATATATATATATATATATAGGATTTCTCTTCATCTCAACCGATATTATAGATCTCTGCATTATTACTGGCATGAATTGATTCTTTTTCACCTGGAGTTCAAAAAAGTTCATAAAGTGTTAAAAAGAACATATTTGTACTTGAGTTCCAATGCCCGATGTACAACTGTAGCCAGACATATGATTTCTCCTCACCTGAACCGATCTTATACATCTCTGTATTACTAGAATGTACTGGTACTTGTAGTTCCACAGCTGCTGTGTAGTGAGGAGACTGCCCGAGCTGTAGCACCAGTCATGTCTAGAATGGGTTACTCCATAGCTGAGAAGACACCACAATGTCATGTGCATCCTGTAAGTCAGGGCATGATGGTACTTGTAGTTCCCCAGCTGCTGTGTGGTGAGGGGACTGCCAGAGCTGTAGCACCAGTCATGTATAGAATGGGTTACTCCATAGCTGAGAAGGCACCACAATGTCATGTAAATCCTGTAAGTCAGGGCATGATGGTACTTGTAGTTCCCCAGCTGCTGTGTAGTGAGGAGACTGCCAGAGCTGTAGCACCAGCCATGTATAGAATGGGTTACTCCATAGCTGAGAAGGCACCACAATGTCATGTACATCCTGTAAGTCAGGGCATGATGGTACTTGTAGTTCCCCAGCTGCTGTGTAGTGAGGGGACTGCCAGAGCTGTAGCATCAGTCATGTATAGAATGGGTTACTCCATAGCTGAGAAGGCACCACAATGTCATGTGCATCCTGTAAGTCAGGGCATGATGGTACTTGTAGTTCCCCAGCTTCTGTGTAGTGAGGAGACTGCCAGAGCTGTAGCACCAGTCATGTATAGAATGGGTTACTCCATAGCTGAGAAGGCACCACAATGTCATGTACATCCTGTAAGTTAGGGCATGATGGTACTTGTAGTTCCACAGCTGCTGTGTAGTGAGGAGACTGCCAGAGCTGTAGCACCAGTCATGTATAGAATGGGTTACTCCATAGCTGAGAAGGCACCACAATGTCATGTACATCCTGTAAGGCAGGGCATGATGGTACTTGTAGTTCCCCAGCTGCTGTGTAGTGAGGAGACTGTCACAGCTGTAGCATCAGTCATGTATAGAATGGGTTACTCCATAGCTGAGAAGACACCACAATGTCATGTGCATCCTGTAAGTCAGGGCATGATGGTACTTGTAGTTCCACAGCTGCTGTGTAGTGAGGGGACTGCCAGAGCTGTAGCATCAGTCATGTATAGAATGGGTTACTCCATAGCTGAGAAGGCACCACAATGTCATGTACATCCTGTAAGTCAGGGCATGATGGTACTTGTAGTTCCCCAGCTGCTGTGTAGTGAGGGGACTGCCACAGCTGTAGCACCAGTCATGTATAGAATGGGTTACTCCATAGCTGAGAAGACACCACAATGTCATGTACATCCTGTAAGTCAGGGCATGATGGTACTTGTAGTTCCCCAGCTGCTGTGTAGTGAGGGGACTGCCAGAGCTGTAGCACCAGCCATGTATAGAATGGGTTACTCCATAGCTGAGAAGGCACCACAATGTCATGTACATCCTGTAAGTCAGGGCATGATGGTACTTGTAGTTCCCCAGCTGCTGTGTAGTGAGGGGACTGCCAGAGCTGTAGCATCAGTCATGTATAGAATGGGTTACTCCATAGCTGAGAAGGCACCACAATGTCATGTAAATCCTGTAAGTCAGGGCATGATGGTACTTGTAGTTCCCCAGCTGCTGTGTAGTGAGGAGACTGGCAGAGCTGTAGCACCAGTCATGTATAGAATGGGTTACTCCATAGCTGAGAAGACACCACAATGTCATGTACATCCTGTAAGTCAGGGCATGATGGTACTTGTAGTTCCCCAGCTGCTGTGTAGTGAGGAGACTGCAAGAGCTGTAGCACCAGTCATGTATAGAATGGGTTACTCCATAGCTGAGAAGACACCACAATGTCATGTACATCCTGTAAGTCAGGGCATGATGGTACTTGTAGTTCCCCAGCTGCTGTGTAGTGAGGAGACTGCAAGAGCTGTAGCACCAGTCATGTATAGAATGGGTTACTCCATAGCTGAGAAGACACCACAATGTCATGTGCATCCAGTAAGTCAGGGCATGATGGTACTTGTAGTTCCCCAGCTGCTGTGTAGTGAGGAGACTGCAAGAGCTGTAGCACCAGTCATGTATAGAATGGGTTACTCCATAGCTGAGAAGACACCACAATGTCATGTACATCCTGTAAGTCAGGGCATGATGGTACTTGTAGTTCCCCAGCTGCTGTGTAGTGAGGGGACTGCCAGAGCTGTAGCACCAGTCATGTATAGAATGGGTTACTCCATAGCTGAGAAGGCACCACAATGTCATGTACATCCTGTAAGTCAGGGCATGATGGTACTTGTAGTTCCCCAGCTGCTGTGTAGTGAGGAGACTGCCCGAGCTGTAGCACCAGTCATGTATAGAATGGGTTACTCCATAGCTGAGAAGACACCACAATGTCATGTACATCCTGTAAGTCAGGGCATGATGGTACTTGTAGTTCCCCAGCTGCTGTGTAGTGAGGAGACTGCAAGAGCTGTAGCACCAGTCATGTATAGAATGGGTTACTCCATAGCTGAGAAGGCACCACAATGTCATGTGCATCCTGTAAGTCAGGGCATGATGGTACTTGTAGTTCCCCAGCTGCTGTGTAGTGAGGGGACTGCCAGAGCTGTAGCACCAGTCATGTATAGAATGGGTTACTCCATAGCTGAGAAGACACCACAATGTCATGTGCATCCTGTAAGTCAGGGCATGATGGTACTTGTAGTTCCACAGCTGCTGTGTAGTGAGGGGACTGCCAGAGCTGTAGCATCAGTCATGTATAGAATGGGTTACTCCATAGCTGAGAAGGCACCACAATGTCATGTAAATCCTGTAAGTCAGGGCATGATGGTACTTGTAGTTCCCCAGCTGCTGTGTAGTGAGGAGACTGCAAGAGCTGTAGCATCAGTCATGTATAGAATGGGTTACTCCATAGCTGAGAAGGCACCACAATGTCATGTGCATCCTGTAAGTCAGGGCATGATGGTACTTGTAGTTCCCCAGCTGCTGTGTAGTGAGGGGACTGCCACAGCTGTAGCACCAGTCATGTATAGAATGGGTTACTCCATAGCTGAGAAGACACCACAATGTCATGTACATCCTGTAAGTCAGGGCATGATGGTACTTGTAGTTCCCCAGCTGCTGTGTAGTGAGGGGACTGCCAGAGCTGTAGCACCAGCCATGTATAGAATGGGTTACTCCATAGCTGAGAAGGCACCACAATGTCATGTACATCCTGTAAGTCAGGGCATGATGGTACTTGTAGTTCCCCAGCTGCTGTGTAGTGAGGGGACTGCCAGAGCTGTAGCATCAGTCATGTATAGAATGGGTTACTCCATAGCTGAGAAGGCACCACAATGTCATGTGCATCCTGTAAGTCAGGGCATGATGGTACTTGTAGTTCCCCAGCTGCTGTGTAGTGAGGGGACTGCCAGAGCTGTAGCATCAGTCATGTATAGAATGGGTTACTCCATAGCTGAGAAGGCACCACAATGTCATGTGCATCCTGTAAGTCAGGGCATGATGGTACTTGTAGTTCCCCAGCTGCTGTGTAGTGAGGGGACTGCCACAGCTGTAGCACCAGTCATGTATAGAATGGGTTACTCCATAGCTGAGAAGACACCACAATGTCATGTACATCCTGTAAGTCAGGGCATGATGGTACTTGTAGTTCCCCAGCTGCTGTGTAGTGAGGGGACTGCCAGAGCTGTAGCACCAGCCATGTATAGAATGGGTTACTCCATAGCTGAGAAGGCACCACAATGTCATGTGCATCCAGTAAGTCAGGGCATGATGGTACTTGTAGTTCCCCAGCTGCTGTGTAGTGAGGGGACTGCCAGAGCTGTAGCATCAGTCATGTATAGAATGGGTTACTCCATAGCTGAGAAGACACCACAATGTCATGTACATCCTGTAAGTCAGGGCATGATGGTATTTGTAGTTCCCCAGCTGCTGTGTAGTGAGGGGACTGCCAGAGCTGTAGCATCAGTCATGTATAGAATGGGTTACTCCATAGCTGAGAAGGCACCACAATGTCATGTAAATCCTGTAAGTCAGGGCATGATGGTACTTGTAGTTCCCCAGCTGCTGTGTAGTGAGGAGACTGGCAGAGCTGTAGCACCAGTCATGTATAGAATGGGTTACTCCATAGCTGAGAAGACACCACAATGTCATGTACATCCTGTAAGTCAGGGCATGATGGTACTTGTAGTTCCCCAGCTGCTGTGTAGTGAGGAGACTGCAAGAGCTGTAGCACCAGTCATGTATAGAATGGGTTACTCCATAGCTGAGAAGACACCACAATGTCATGTACATCCTGTAAGTCAGGGCATGATGGTACTTGTAGTTCCCCAGCTGCTGTGTAGTGAGGAGACTGCAAGAGCTGTAGCACCAGTCATGTATAGAATGGGTTACTCCATAGCTGAGAAGACACCACAATGTCATGTACATCCTGTAAGTCAGGGCATGATGGTACTTGTAGTTCCCCAGCTGCTGTGTAGTGAGGAGACTGCAAGAGCTGTAGCACCAGTCATGTATAGAATGGGTTACTCCATAGCTGAGAAGACACCACAATGTCATGTACATCCTGTAAGTCAGGGCATGATGGTACTTGTAGTTCCCCAGCTGCTGTGTAGTGAGGGGACTGCCAGAGCTGTAGCACCAGTCATGTATAGAATGGGTTACTCCATAGCTGAGAAGGCACCACAATGTCATGTACATCCTGTAAGTCAGGGCATGATGGTACTTGTAGTTCCCCAGCTGCTGTGTAGTGAGGGGACTGCCAGAGCTGTAGCATCAGTCATATATAGAATGGGTTACTCCATAGCTGAGAAGGCACCACAATGTCATGTGCATCCTGTAAGTCAGGGCATGATGGTACTTGTAGTTCCACAGCTGCTGTGTAGTGAGGGGTCTGCCCGAGCTGTAGCACCAGTCATGTATAGAATGGGTTACTCCATAGCTGAGAAGGCACCACAATGTAATGTACATCCTGTAAGGCAGGGCATGATGGTACTTGTAGTTCCCCAGCTGCTGTGTAGTGAGGGGACTGCCAGAGCTGTAGCACCAGTCATGTCTAGAATGGGTTACTCCATAGCTGAGAAGGCACCACAATGTCATGTACATCCTGTAAGTCAGGGCATGATGGTACTTGTAGTTCCCCAGCTGCTGTGTAGTGAGGAGACTGCCAGAGCTGTAGCATCAGTCATGTATAGAATGGGTTACTTCATAGCTGAGAAGACACCACAATGTCATGTGCATCCTGTAAGTCAGGGCATGATGGTATTTGTAGTTCCCCAGCTGCTGTGTAGTGAGGGGACTGCCAGAGCTGTAGCACCAGTCATGTATAGAATGGGTTACTCCATAGCTGAGAAGGCACCACAATGTCATGTACATCCTGTAAGTCAGGGCATGATGGTACTTGTAGTTCCCCAGCTGCTGTGTAGTGAGGGGACTGTCAGAGCTGTAGCATCAGTCATGTATAGAATGGGTTACTCCATAGCTGAGAAGACACCACAATGTCATGTAAATCCTGTAAGTCAGGGCATGATGGTACTTGTAGTTCCCCAGCTGCAGTCTAGTGAGGGGACTGCCAGAGCTGTAGCACCAGTCATGTATAGAATGGGTTACTCCATAGCTGAGAAGGCACCACAATGTCATGTACATCCTGTAAGTCAGGGCATGATGGTACTTGTAGTTCCACAGCTGCTGTGTAGTGAGGGGACTGCCACAGCTGTAGCACCAGTCATGTATAGAATGGGTTACTCCATAGCTGAGAAGACACCACAATGTCATGTACATCCTGTAAGTCAGGGCATGATGGTACTTGTAGTTCCCCAGCTGCTGTGTAGTGAGGGGACTGCCAGAGCTGTAGCACCAGTCATGTATAGAATGGGTTACTCCATAGCTGAGAAGGCACCACAATGTCATGTGCATCCTGTAAGTCAGGGCATGATGGTACTTGTAGTTCCACAGCTGCTGTGTAGTGAGGGGTCTGCCAGAGCTGTAGCACCAGTCATGTATAGAATGGGTTACTCCATAGCTGAGAAGGCACCACAATGTAATGTACATCCTGTAAGTCAGGGCATGATGGTACTTGTAGTTCCCCAGCTGCTGTGTAGTGAGGGGACTGCCAGAGCTGTAGCACCAGTCATGTCTAGAATGGGTTACTCCATAGCTGAGAAGGCACCACAATGTCATGTACATCCTGTAAGGCAGGGCATGATGGTACTTGTAGTTCCCCAGCTGCTGTGTAGTGAGGGGACTGCCAGAGCTGTAGCACCAGCCATGTATAGAATGGGTTACTCCATAGCTGAGAAGGCACCACAATGTCATGTACATCCTGTAAGTCAGGGCATGATGGTACTTGTAGTTCCCCAGCTGCTGTGTAGTGAGGGGTCTGCCAGAGCTGTAGCACCAGTCATGTATAGAATGGGTTACTCCATAGCTGAGAAGACACCACAATGTCATGTACATCCTGTAAGTTAGGGCATGATGGTTATTGTAGTTCCCCAGTTGCTGTGTAGTGAGGGGTCTGCCAGAGCTGTAGCACCAGTCATGTATAGAATGGGTTACTCCATAGCTGAGAAGGCACCACAATGTCATGTACATCCTGTAAGTCAGGGCATGATGGTACTTGTAGTTCCCCAGCTGCTGTGTAGTGAGGGGTCTGCCAGAGCTGTAGCACCAGTCATGTATAGAATGGGTTACTCCATAGCTGAGAAGACACCACAATGTCATGTACATCCTGTAAGTTAGGGCATGATGGTTATTGTAGTTCCCCAGCTGCTGTGTAGTGAGGGGTCTGCCAGAGCTGTAGCACCAGTCATGTATAGAATGGGTTACTCCATAGCTGAGAAGGCACCACAATGTCATGTGCATCCTGTAAGTCAGGGCATGATGGTACTTGTAGTTCCCCAGCTGCTGTGTAGTGAGGGGACTGGCAGAGCTGTAGCACCAGTCATGTATAGAATGGGTTACTCCATAGCTGAGAAGGCACCACAATGTCATGTACATCCTGTAAGTCAGGGCATGATGGTACTTGTAGTTCCACAGCTGCTGTGTAGTGAGGGGACTGCCAGAGCTGTAGCACCAGTCATGTATAGAATGGGTTACTCCATAGCTGAGAAGGCACCACAATGTCATGTACATCCTGTAAGTCAGGGCATGATGGTACTTGTAGTTCCACAGCTGCTGTGTAGTGAGGGGACTGGCAGAGCTGTAGCACCAGTCATGTATAGAATGGGTTACTCCATAGCTGAGAAGGCACCACAATGTCATGTACATTCTGTAAGTCAGGGCATGATGGTACTTGTAGTTCCCCAGCTGCTGTGTAGTGAGGGGACTGCCACAGCTGTTGCATCAGTCATGTATAGAATGGGTTACTCCATAGCTGAGAAGGCACCACAATGTCATGTGCATCCAGTAAGTCAGGGCATGATGGTACTTGTAGTTCCCCAGCTGCTGTGTAGTGAGGGGTCTGCCCGAGCCGTAACATCATCCTGGGCTACTCCATAGCTGAGAAAGCACTTCAGGTTTCTGTGCCTATTAAGAGTTGATGGTACGTCTAGTTTAACAGATGTGTTCAGGAGATGCTTATATTTGAACCAGTCTGTTGCATTGGACACATTCATTTAAAGCTGAGATGGCCACAATATGTCCTGACCAATTGTGCTGGTACTTGTAATTCTACTGTTGCTGTGTACATTTGATTTCCTAAGAGAACTGTGTGTTGTATAGAATTGATTGGTCTTTAGCTGCAAAATATTGTGTGTGTTGGTGTGTCCTGTAAATCAGAACATGTGGGCCTTGTAGTTGCACAGTTACTGGCTTTATGGCATTACTCTAGTAGGATGAGCTTCCCTCCAGCTGAGATTTTATGGCAGACCTCAAAACTGTCTGGCAGAAAAGATGTCCAGGGGAGCCCCATACGTAAGAGGACTGTCCACAACTAGGTGCAGGTCAGGGGTAGCATATCTGTTATACAAGATAAATTCATCTTCAACTGGACATTTAGCATGATTTAATGAAAAGCCCAAAATCTTAAAAAACGGTTCCCCAGCATCTAAAATTAATATATTTTACGTTTTTAGTCACTAACTTATTATTCTTTCCCCCACTGGGCTGCAACTCTGTTCAGGAATTTAGGATATGGGCGGCGCCATCTTGACTCAGAAGCATCACACTTACTGAGGAGAGGAGAGTGGGATAAGGTACAGGGGGGGGCTGGTTATAGCTGTGCTTTGCTCAGACAGAGCAGAGCTGGGGTCAGGTAACAGTCAGCAGTCCCAGAATGCAGAGCAGCACAGTCAGGAAGCACTTCCTGTTTGCAGGCTGCCTGATAAGATGGCGGCTTCCATAAGCCATCTTGGATGTTTAAAGGCTCATAACATGCAGTAGATGCAGGTAGGATGATTTTTAATGTGAGCAATCTGTATGTACAGGGTGTGGGAAACATATAAGATAGACTCTTATTCAGAGTGAAGATCCGCTTTCAGCTATTATAGTGCTACAAACCTCAGTAAAGCCCTGTTAAAATATCTGGCACTTGTAGTTCCAGTCTTACTTTACATAAATGGGGGTTTACTAAACTGTAGGATTATTATTTATTCAAATGACACCACTTCATTTTCTGTTGAGCGGTACAAGGTAAAATAATAATTAGAAAACATTGTAGGCAATGAATACAAAACATTTTGCAAATGCCATACAGTATGTAAGAACGACAGTTATCCATACTGTAATGTGTGTATGCGCTTACCTTCTACTGGACAATCAGGAGAGACAGGAAGACAACCACAAGTAGTTTGTATTAAGTGTGGTAGCATGTGCCCTGTCATGTGATGCAAGTCAAACTGGTGTAAGGGCCGTGACCTATGTCTACTCTATGGGGTCGATTCAGAGCCAGGTGGGAATTCTCACTCCTTTTTAGGAGAGAAAACTGTTTTTGACTACCTTGGGGCTGTTTCAGAGCCAGGTGAAAACTTACACCCGGTAGACAATAAAAGTCAATGGCAGTTTTCTCTCCTACAAAATGAGGGAGAATTCTCACCTGGCTCTGAGTCGACCCCCAACTGTTATAAATCTGTCTGGTGGTGGGAAGCTTTAATGAGCACATAAGTCAAAGCCATGTGCCCAAGGCAAGACATTGTGCATTCAGGGTGTGATTGCATAATACAAGGGATATCCCGATATTGCGATGTGTACTGGACTTAGCATCATTTGCTAAATCCTAAATTGTATAGTTGGGTCTGTGGGGTGAGAGACCCAGAAGGTATGAGAGGCTAGTAAGGAAGCCTTTGGACTGTATAGGCAGGAAACATAGTATAAAAGTGTGTTTGGTTATGGATGCAAAAGCGATTCGAGGACCTTGTATGGTATGTGTCTTCGTTAAAGCAGACATGATGGGGTCAATTCAGAGCCAGGTGAGAATTCTCACTCTTTTTTAGGAAAATTTGATGAAAATCCACAATAAAAGTCAGTGGTAGATTTCTCTCTTAAAAAGGAGTGAGAATTCTCACCTGGCTCTGAATTGTCCTCATTGTCTGCTTGCTTTTCCTCAATCCCCCAGAACACTCCTGTGCTTAGCCCAATTTAGAGGTGTAAAAAATACTCACTTAGTCTAGAGGACCTTGAGCGACCTTGCTCAGGATGCCTATAAGTCAATGAAGGTTCTATTCCCATGGTAGCTAGTATACAGGACCTCACTTTAGATGTGAATGCAAACGAATAAAAAGGGCATTTTATTTCCAATTACTCTCTGCTAATGGGTACATGTGGTATATAAACTGTAGGCCCTGATATTTTTAAAATAGATCTTATTAGTTAAATTTGACATAAAGCTGAACAGGATTCCCCTTAGCTGTGCAGGTAGTGCAGACCTAGGAATGCTTACTATTAGAACATGTTGGTATTTGAGGCAACCAAAAACCTGGGTTCCATCCCCCTTTTGCTTTTGCCTGCTTTACAGGGGCATCCTGATTTGGGATTTCCTGTTGTGTGGATACCCCCCAGAATTAAACTAATCCTTACCTTTCTCTTCTCTCCCAAGGTGCATGTGCAGGGCACTGGCGTCCTTGCATTGCACTGTCCTAACAGCATGTCTGATCCCTCCCTGTACAGACGCTCTGGCAGCCAGGTCTACCTGGTGCAGGAAGCACACAGTGAAGGGTTGGCAGAGGGGGCCCGTGCATGCCATGGGAGTCAGAACCAAGGTAAAGGTCTGGCAATTCTGGAAGGATTTCACACAGCGGGACACCCCATAAAGAGCTTTTGCCCCGCTCTAGAGCCTTTTACAGTCTAGGTCAAGCTTACTGGGTATTTATATAAGGTATTTATAACAAGTTACTATCTTCCACCTAAAGGACTCAATCCACATTTATAAAGCAGATTGTAGGAGTGGGGCCATTTTGGATCTTCATCGATGATTCACTGAGGAAGTTTTACATCCTGTGTGGCCTCCGGAGGCAGGGAGTTTATTTCATAATCCATGGATGTCTTTGGAATGAAATGCTGATTATCATTTGTGACTCCCATTACTTTATGTCAGACAGGAAGGCAGTGCATAACGGGGCCACAGACAAAAAAATGAATAGTCAAATCTCTCTCTACAGTGTCCAGCGTATAAAGGACATTTGGTTTAAAATGGTACTACAAGTACCAGAGTGTCCTGTAAATGAAAACATGCTGGTACTTGTAGTCCCGGTGTTTCAGGATGTCATTCTTCGTCATGCAAGGTGCTTACAGAAATGAATATGTTTTGACTTGATTGTGTATACGAAATGTTTTGACTTGTGTTGGAATCTGGTTAAAGGTTGTTTGGTATTTCAGACACTTGTCATCACTCAAAATGCTTGAAACAACAAATGTATAGCAATAAACCTATTAGTTAATACAACGTATGTGACTGTACATAAGGGCAACTAAAAAGGCTTGATTGCAGTTATGCACCACAAGGGAACCTAGGCCTGCATCCATGCTATGAGGTCCATGCTTCTTAATAAGTCTTCTTCTTTCAGTCTGTTTTCCTGGGCTCTGGAGAAGATATTTACTGGAACAGCATGGTGATGGATGAGGAAAGATCTGAGCTGCTTGAATTGAATCAGCTGAGCAGCGGGAGCCTGTGGCAGACTGTTTTTTTTTTTTTTCGGAAGGGAGTTAATGGCAAGACAGGGCTGATTAGTCATGATGATTATGGGATGACAATTTTCCATTCCAGGGGATTCCCCAAAGGCAGGCTTTACTGTCTGCTCCACAAATTGTAGCTTCCTCATGGGAGAAGCATAGGCTTTTCACTGGCTCTCCAGGGTAAATCTCCGAGGACATCACACTCATCTCATATAACTTTGCTGCCTCCTACAGAGAAAGCTCTAATAAACTGGAGGAGACTGTCTTTAGATTGTAAGCTGCAATCGCTAATTTACCTAATTTACTATGCCAAAAATTGCCTATTCGGTGGTCTGTTATGTCTGTGTATAAAACAGCGAACAGTAGGGAACATAGTAAATCACCCCTATTTGTGAATGTTATTCCCTACCTTGTGCAGTGCCGCAGAAGATGATGGTGCTTTATAAAAAAACATTATTAATAAACTTTAAATGTGGTACTTGTAGGGTGACAGGAAAGCAAAAGAGTTGCAAATCTGATCCCTGCAAGCAGTTGGAATTTATCTGACATGAAAAGTGTGTCACTTTGATGACTTGGTACATATTTCAGTAAGTGTGTATTAGATAGCACTGAAAATGCGTCATCGATGTATCTGCTGCCGCCGCTTCTTCTCTGCGGCACCTGCAGCAACAGAGCGAATAGCTGGGCGTGGCCAATGCCTGCCGCTCCTCCATCTTCTGGCCTCCAGTGGCTGTGGCGACCTGACCGGCAGCACGGAAACAATGGAAGGGTGAATTTACTTTTTTTTTCTTTTGCCTATGGGAATGGGAGGGGGAATGCCACGCTGCCTATGGGAATTGGAGGGGGATTTTTTTTTGCTTTGACTGGATATAAATTTAGATACATTTAGTTGTTCTCCAGAGCCACTTTCTACTCACCCAGGGGACAATGCTATAGTAGTCCTGAGCCTTGTTAAATCATTCTGGTGTTTATGGGTGGCCCATAGGGAATAACAGGAATACTACAAATGACCATTGGAGCACCCAGTAATGCTTTGACTGGGACTTGACTCTATAAATGGAACTTATTTTATTTCAGATCATCAAGTCATTCAAGTCATCCAATGCCCCAACAGGAGACCAAGTTGCTTTGACCCTGTCAAATATCCATACAGTGCATTCATAAGGTATTCAGGGTCTTACATATCAATTTCTATGCCTGCCACAACCATAGCGAAGTGTGCAATGGAGAAGGAGAGAATAGAAAAGCAGAACTCTAAAGGCTGCATTAATTACCAGAAACGAAGGCTACAGTGAGACACTGTTGTTGGCAGCAAGCCTCTGCCACCTACCTGCTAATATTGTCTGGGTAAATAGGATGGGTAGGAGGAAGGTAGGAAAAACCAGCTAAATGCTGCTGAGGGACATAGTGTTTTAAAATCTCCCCCTAATGAGCTATGTGGATACGTTTAAACTTCCCCTCTAATGGACAGCTAAAACAGTGCTAGATCCACGTCTTATTCAAGATTTATATTATTAGTAAAACAGACCAAACAATGCAAATACATTTCTCTGCAACATTAGGGTCTATCTAGAGGGACAAGAGTTGGTGCTTCAACACCTTGGCTTGCCAGTGTTTGGCAGGGTTCTCCTATAACGCAGCAATATATTGGCGGGTACACTTGTAAGCTTCTCTGAAAGAGAACAATGTATCGAAATGTTTTTATGTACTTTTTAAGTCTTGCTGTATAAATATGACAAATAAACACAAATGCATGTCTTACTATTGGGTTACAGCAATATCATGGTTCCCCATTGGACATGCCCTTGGGGGGGGTGGTAGTCATAAATATGTCTGAGGCTGTATGGAGGAACATGAGATGCCACTGAGGGCCTCTTTCAAAACGGAATGCTAAGCTACTTTGTCTTTCAGTCTCAACAGACTTGCAGTAAGGCCTTTTGGTGAGTTTTACCTCCAGGCACCTTACATATTGTAAAAGCAAGCCAACAATTGCAGCAACCTTATATCTATTACACATTACTTTTTACTGGCAATGATTTATAAAAAAAAAGTATGGTATTCCATACAAAGAAAATCCCCAAAGTGTCTCAGTAAATATTTTATGGTCTTTCATTTCCAAAAGAATAGCGAGGAAAGATCAGACAGCGACATCTAAACCCAAGATTAATGGCTATAAGGTTCAATTTAGGCTAGGCCATAAATGTCTTACCTGCAAAAGCAGCGCTGAAAATATGAACTGATGCACTAAGGTTTATAATGAACCAAAGGGATATCAACATGCATATTTCATGGCTAGTTACCTACAGCACATTTGAAATTGGACTGGGAATTGGGTCACAAAGGAATACCAGCAAAGTATATTGCCAAGTCTGATCTGTTAAGAGGTGTTAGCTGTAGTTTACCATGTGACACAAACTAAATTTGTAGATGGAGGTTCTAAGAGCTTTAGTATGTCAAAACCACTTTTCTTCCTCTGACTTGCTATTATCTTTCTTAAATTAGTCGGAAAAAGAGAATTGGCTGAGTTCTTTGTTTATAGGAGATACATGACACATGGAATTGCTCACTGATTAAAGAAACATACTTAATAACCACATTGTTAACTAATTTAATGAAATCACTTGTTTTGATCCCTGTGATGGCTCATTGTAAGCCTGCTCAGGCCAGATGGTCTCAGATACCAAAACGAAATTATAAACTCATTAGTCAGGGAATCTCATTGAAGCAAATCAATCTACACAAGGGCCTTTATGTTGCAAAATGGAGAAAGGATGCACAAATATTAGCTTTCAGCATTTGACCATAGACATCCCAGTGAATGAAGATTTCTGAATGACTTATTAGCTTTAGTTCCTGCTCTTGCAACTTTATCCTTAGCCTTAAATGACCCTATTCTGGGACATTGGAAAAGGCTTAGAACTTCCAAATGTAACACTGAAGATAATTTAGGAGTTAGAAACAGTCACAAAAAGTCAGGTTGCAGCAAACAGTGAGAGGATAAGACATTAACAAATTAATACTTTGACTTAATTCAGTACAATACCTGTTTCCAAGCCCCTTTTTTAAAGTCATTGGCAGATTAGATGGCCATGCTATGTGCTGAAAGTGGACCAATCACCAGCCCTAGAGTCAATAAGTCCATATTTGGGATTATTTATAACTGTGTGAAATCTTCAGGTTTGGCTTGTTACTTACCTTGCTGGCAACCCCACAGCACATGTGAAGGTCGAGGAGGCATCCACCCCATCCTTCTGGCTGATACGTGCCACTTCAGGCACCATGGTGTTGCTGGTGAGGTAAGAAAACAAGGTGAAAAGGGTTTCACCTCCCAAATAGACCACTGACCAAAACCCAGGGAAGCCTTGGTTCTGGTCCACTTGGAATGCAAGTATGTTTCATTGCATAATAAACATGTTTGTATAGACATCCATGGTGTCTGTTCAAATATGTCCGTCCTGCCAGTGCTCTTATACCAACCTGTCAGGTCAGTTAGCCTCCATCCTCATTGGCTACAGAGGCTTCTCGACGTTGAAGTGGGGAGAATAGGGACCTGGGCCAATCTTGGAGACCTGATAGCACTGGAATAAATTGAATAGGTACTTTGTGTTGCTTATACTTTGCCTACTACTGTTTTAAACAATGTTTAATAACGCTGACATGTTCCTCCAACCCTGCTGAAGCAAATCAGGGTCTTCCCAAAATCAAGTCCAGGGACTTCCCAAAACTGTGACAACCATATGAGATAGCAGTGGTTTCCAAAATATATCCACAGGTTTTCATTTTATTCAGCAGTGTGGTAAAGAAAATAGAAAATATTTACAAGCTGAATAAAGATCCACAGCATTATTTTCCAATTAACATTATACTTTTCTTTAGAATTCAACACCCCCACCCATTAATGTTTGTATTTTTAGCTGCTTTTAATCATTGGTAATCCATCCTAAATACCATAATGCTGGTGGTGGGTAACCTAAGTCAGAGCCTATAGCCCTGCCACTATAGAATGTAATGTAGCCTACACGTAGGGACCAGTATAAGAGCACCCCCCTGGTGAGCTTAAGATGGTGACTAGCTAGTCTTGGCCTTAATTACAGAAGATTAGAAGTAGTGGAAGTTATGTATATAATAGCCTAACTGTAGGGGTATTGTTGAAATATGTGCTTAGAGTTGGGCTTTTTCTGACTCTTCAGATAAACCTTTATGCTCTTAGTATTGTTTTAAAGTGTTTATCAATGGAATGCAAGGTTGTTATAAGTAAAACACACCCAAACAGCGAGTCACTTATCTGCTATAAAGTGACTGGCAGCATTAGCGGTACGGGCACAATTTAGGAGAGCAAAATGACTAATCTTTGTAATACATTTCTACACATTGTTGTGTTGATAGTAACTAACATATATATTCTTTATAGTAAGTACTATAGTTTAAATGATTCAAGAGCCACTTGTTGAAGGTTATATAGCACTGTTACATCCAAGTATGCTGTAATGTATTTGAGAGAAGAGCTTAGGCATGGGTGCAAAATGCATTAAGTATTCCACTAGCCTTTTCTTCATTTATTACTAAATATATGAAACAGTAAAAAATGAATCATATTCTCCGAAAATACCAACCATATGCCAAGTTTAGCTAGGTTTACATTCTGATTTTATGAATTGTGTTTAAATCTATTGTAGATACACTTGCCAACATGATTGAGATATGGTAACCAGGCAGTACATGTGCCAAGGCAATTTCTATCAGGCTGGAATTAACTGCCAGTTTGAAATTGACAGGCGTTCAATGTGATGCCTCCCTTTATTAGTATCCATGAGGGCAGAATGGCTTTACTGTACATCTAGCCACTAGAGATCAATGCACGGGTCTGGATTTAATAAAGAAAATAAAGCAAGTTGTAATTTAAAGCATCGGTTTTGTATATCCTGCTCACTTCATGTGATCATCTATTGGCTACGGTCCTATCATTCGGTAATGGTTTAATAAAAGAGTTGTCAGTAAAGTTGATCTCTGTCATAATTCTAGATTGGTGCCATGTCTATCTTTAGGCTATAGGCTGATAAAACTATCTGCACCGAAAATATTGTTTGCACTTCAATATATCTGTGATATATCTGTGACTTTCTGAGAGGAATATCTAATATTTCGTGGACTCCAAATTTTGGGCCCCATAGTGCCCATAAATTTACTTTTAAATGAATGACCTGTTGTGGCTATTATCCTCAATCTCGATTAAAAGGCAACACAGAACAGACATAATGTTGCTTTCTTGTATGTTGCAGCTTTTACAGTATGTTTATATATACATTGCTACCACAATACATTAATATGTAATACAAGCCACAAAGGTCAACAGAAGAATCCTAATAAAAGTGTCACTGTTATGTGTTTTTAACCGTAAAGCCTTGATGCAATTTAAAACCAGATAAAAATGTTTCTAGCATGTTACATGGCAATATGTACATCCTGCCAAACATTTTTATAACTAATCCATTTAATTCTGGGAAAGACTGCCTATCTCTCTCTTTCTATGCCTGTCCCTATAAACCAGGCCTGGACCAGTTTTATATGATAGGTGTGACTTGTGTTAAAGTGAGGAATGACACATGGTTGCAGCTAGATGCTGAAAATCAGTACACGTTTTTTCTACAAGCCTGCCCTATATTCTATTGCCATGGTTAATGAAATATACCTGCTTGCCTAGAACAATAGCAAGGGGGCCTGATATATATATATATATATATATATATATATATATATATATGTATATATATATCGCTCTTGACAAAAGTTGCTCCCTGGACTTAAAGCCGACCGAAACCCGGAATTTTCACTATCCTGGGTTTCAGTCCTTCCTCCCAAAACCCGGGTGCCCCATTATGTGAAACCTCTCAGAGCGCCAAGCTAGCTCACCTCTCCTCGAGTCCATGGCGCAGGCTCGGCTGCTTGTACAATCAGCTTCTCCCACTGCACATATTAATGCAGGCTACAGAAGCTTAATGGAATCCCTAGCTGAACTTACGAGTGGCAAGCAGCATCACTTTCTCCCTTTGGCTGTGCGCAGCCACGCACAGCCATTCAGTTGCGGTGGACAGAGCCACGCACAGCCGAAAAAGGAGTCGAGTGATGCCAGCGCTGGCCGCACATGCATCATGGGCTCGGAGGAAAGGTGAGTTTACTGGCCACCCTGGGGAGTTTCACACAGCAGTGCATCTCAGGATGTCCCGGCGGGAAGAAGTAAGCCTGCCCTATATTCTATTGCCATGGTTAATGAAATATACCTGCTTGCCTAGAACCACAGTTATCACATAGCAAGGGGGCCTGATATATGTATATATATATATAGGAGTAAGCCTGCTCTGGAGTCTCATACATTCCAAGGTGGTCAGGAAACCCAGCAGCTATACCTCTATGCAGGCTGCTCGAATTATGTTTCACCTCAGTAACAGTTGAAAAAAAACAACACTTGGTGAATAAAGCACGAGAATTTCACTGCTGCTGAATCGCCATCTAGGAAGAGAATGAAAGGCGTAGGGGTAAAAAGTACCATTGGCTGTTATCGTATTACTAGCTAGTGATTCAGCAACAGTGATATTCTTGTGTTTTTTTTCACCTAAACTGAACTTTTTACTACCAAGAGAATATCTTTCAACTTTTACTAAACCGGCCCCAATGTGTTTTAGTGATATTCTGCCATGAGTAGATGTTTCCATATACACATATAATGCAGTCATGGCTTCCCCTCTGTACCAACAGAGGCAATTAGTTTAAAGAACAGATGATTGTGCTACCTGTGCATTTATGGGACCTAGTGAACTTGGGACCAGGAGCTTTACTGTTGTGTCTTTTGCTGCAAACTTTCCAGCTCTGCATGTCTTTTATCTGGATCAGTATAAATGGAGGGCAAGGGGCAAGGCTGAATATTCTTTCCCTCTGTTCTTTGCTGATGGAAAAGAAGAGGCAAGTGCCAACACTTTACAAAAATAATCCTGTATTTCATGTTGAGATCATGACCAGGAAGCATCTTCCCGCCCCTCCCTTTTTGCCATGTCAAACTGAGTAAAACCCAGGAATCAAGGTATAAAGCAGAGCTCTCCACATTTCCTTATGATAGCGCATTGAGGCTTTATCAGCCACAGATCTCGGAACAGTTTATCAGCTCGCTTCTAACACATTGCCGGATGGATACTTTAACAGATTTTCCTTCTGTTACATTTTTAATAAAAAGCCAATAAAAACAATCTGACTCTCATTTACTGTAAATGGAATCCAGCTGACATCATGACCTGCCAGTGACATCTGTTTGCTTATTCTAAAGCCAAAATGAAGCCCACCTCCACTCAAGAATGTTGACTCACATTTGTGTTTGTTCTGAGCTTCCGGTGTCTTTTTGTTCCAGGGATGTTTCTAAATAAGTGGATGGGGGTGCAGGTGGAATGCCGCAGTGCCGCTGTCGTATAGCGCAAACACAAAGCCATTCTGTGGAGGCCATGTGGCACTCCAGCCTGCTTTTATTTGAGGAGACTCTTTATTCCTTACAACCACTAGTTTAAGTGGAGCCATTGTACGTCGCAAATAGATAACTGCTTGGACCTTGGCCATGACAGCAGGGCTCTTAAACAAGGCGTTCCCTTTTAGTGATTGAATTACTTAAATCATCTGTTTCAGTGCAGTAAATGAATTTACTGTGTCCTTTGAGGTCTTGCTACATTATTTTGGTCAACATTGTCTGAGATCTAGAGGGACAATTAGATTTAATTGGTTTAATCCTAAATCAAAATGTCTGTGTCTGTCTTGTGTATGGGAAGCAGACAGGAAATTGTAGATATGCATATTTAAACCAGACCAACAGCCTGGCACAGTTGGAAAAGGAAGGTAATGACATTTTTGGAGCTTCCTCTACTCTACTGACATAACTGACAATGCCCAGTAAAAAGGAAGCCCAACAGCACTTCCTGTTTGCAGGTGGCCTGCAAGTCCATGAACAGCGATCTTGTTTCTAAAATTTACCACAGCATGAGTTAAAAAAGGTAAATTAATTTTTATCTGCAGAAATCTGAATTGCCCTGGGTAGGGATGTATATGAGTGCTGTTTGTTGTGTTGGTCTGGTTTGTCATTTTTAACTGTTGGTCTGCTTTGGGCTGTTTTGTTTGCAGAGTACGGTGGCACATGACTCCTGTTTATAGCACTCTAACAATTAGACCATTCCTCTGTCTCTTTAATAATAAAAATACCTTTGGGCCAAATATTATATCCAGACAAATGCAAGAAAAAGACGTTATTGCAATGAAATATATGTATACCTGCTTGCCTAGAGGGTACAGGTATCGCATAGCAAGCAAGCCTGCTACATATATATGTATATACATGGCCAGACTATGAGATGGGAGCAAGGGCCTCCACCACTTGCCCTGCAAAGGGGGCCTCCACCAACCCTTGGGTTATGGTCTGGTCCAGGAAGCTTTTCAGTCTTTGGTCTGATGGGCCGCGGGGACAGCAATAAAGCTATAGGTGGCAGTGTGGGCCCTCGCGCCTGGGCAAGCCACCACAGGGCAGGGCCGAGAGTCTAGAGCAGAAAAGCTACAGTGATGGGTGGGTGCAGAGGTGTTAATCGGTGGCCGCTCACTGCACATAAGCCACCAAGCACAGCCGCTGGCAGCTCAATGCAGGGAACTGTTTTCTGCTGGACCAGCTGGGCGACTACACTACCCCCCGCCCAAAGCAGGAGTTCCCTAGCAGCATGCACCCGCACAAGGGTGTCACAGGGGACTCAATCTGACTTTCCAGTAAGTGAGCAGGTGCCAGACAACCAATCACTTACTTGGCTGCACTATTATTTTAATGGATTTTGTGCCCAGGGGCATCCATCAGGCCTAATCCGGCTGTGTGTGTGTGTGTGTGTGTGTGTGTATATATATATATATATATATATATATATATATATATATATATATTGCAAGGTCATCCAGCCATATTTCTGGTGTCCCCTAAACCATGGCTTTCTATGAGCTTTGGGAATATCCTACAGGTAAAAAGAGTTTTATTTGCATGGCTCCATGTACTGCAAAGGATTCTGTTATCTTTTGTAGTATGCTGCATGTAAATACTTTCTGTTTTTTTCTGTTTTACTATATGCTATAGAGGGAAGTTTATGTTTTCACCTTCCATCCCCAGCCCAAAGACCAGTGGCCAATATTGAGAAAGACACTAACAGGAAGTAATAATATGGTGAATGGTAGCCATATGCTAATTCATTTGGTTACAACTAAACTGTCGCACTATGGCAGTTAGGTTGAAGTGCTCCCCATTGCTGAGCTGTGTGTACTGTAGCTGAATGTATCATCGCTGGGGCCTGGGCTGCTCGGCCAGCGAGCAATAGGGCCGACTGCATATAGTTTGTGTTGTTATGAATATTGGGCAAAGGCTTTAGTGCAAATAAGAAACACAGGCTGTTTAAAGTCACTGGACTGGGGATAGAAGGTGTACACTTTATAGTGGACCAAATCCCAGGATTTGCCTATCCTGTGATTTAGTCCTTGCCCCCGGGGCACCCTGATTGGGGAAGCTCCACTGCGTGAAACCTCCCAAGGTTCCCAAACTCCCCTTTCCCCAGTACTATGGCACATGAGCGGCCTCCCGTCCCATCAGCACGCTTGACTGCGCTGAGCTCATCTAGGTTCGTCTAAGGAGCCGAGTCCAGCCAAGCTTCGCCGAGCATGCCAATGGCCACATTCCCGCTACCCTCTAACAGGCAATGTGCCTGCATTGTCCATACACAAATGCCTGGCACTGGCACTCACCCTGGTAAAGGGATAGCGGGGATGCGGTGCTGCTCACACAAGCGACGTTGCAGCGGGGGAGAAGCGGCTGGCGTGTAATACTGATGATGCCATCAGTGCTGAGGCTACATGAGAAAAAAAGCTGCTTCTCAGTATGATGTTCGAATGGCTCCCTGGTTATGCAGCATTCCCCCTGGTGCTTTTCAACAACGATACATTGAGTTATGAGGTGTATCATACTGCTTCCTGATAGTGTTTGTATGAACATTTGGCAAAGGCTTTAGTCAGGCTGGTTTGGGGCACTGGGCTGGGGATAGAAGGTGATGACATCACTTTAACTTACCGTATTTGCCGGCGTATAAGATGACTGGGCGTATAAGACGACCCCCTAACAGTTCCACTCAAAATATAGAGTTTGTTATATACTCACCGTATAAGACTACTCCCTCTTCCGCACACCAAATAAAACGTAAAAGAACATCAGATTTTATTTCAACATGTTAATTCCCTTCCCTGGGTGGCTTCTTACAGTCATACTTTCTGGCTTCTTACAGTCATGGGGGCATCCCTCAATACAGTCATGGGGGCATCCCTCAGTACAGGCATGGGGCATCCCTCAATACAGTCATGGGGCATCCCTCAGTACAGGCATGGGGCATCCCTCAGTACAGGCATGGGGGCATCCCTCAGTACAGGCATGGGGGCATCCCTCAGTACAGGCATAGGGGCATCCCTCAGTACAGGCATGGGGCATCCCTCAGTACAGGCATGGGGCATCCCTCAGTACAGGCATGGGGCATCCCTCAGTACAGGCATGGGGCATCCCTCAGTACAGGCATGGGGGCATCCCTCAGTACAGGCATGGGGCATCCCTCAGTACAGGCATGGGGGCATCCCTCAGTACAGGCATGGGGCATCCCTCAGTACAGGCATGGGGCATCCCTCAGTACAGGCATGGGGCATCCCTCAGTACAGGCATGGGGCATCCCTCAGTACAGGCATGGGGGCATCCCTCAGTACAGCCAGCGAGTGGCCCCACTTCCTCCTCCCCCCGCCCCGCCTCGCCGCTCACACACTTACGGATGGTCGGAGGGCCGGTCTGCCCGTCCCTGCTGTTCCTGTCGCCGCCGCCGCCACCGCCACCGCTCTCATACGCTCTCATACACACAAACACACACACACACACATTCATTCTTACCGGCACTTCCTGGCTGTTGCGCGCTGGTCGTCGGTGGGCGTGTCCCAGATGGCCGCCGTCCAATGAAAACAATGGACGCCGGCCATCTGGGGCACGCCCACCGCCGACCAGCGCGCAACAGCCAGGAAGTGCAGGTAAGAATGAATGTGTGTGTGTGTGTGTGTGTTTGTGTGTATGAGAGCGGCGGCGGTGGCATGAAAGTAAGCATGAATGTGTGTGTGTGTGTGTGTGTGTGTGTGTGTGTGTGTGTGTTAGTATGAATGAGAGCGGAGGCACCCGGCGTATAAGACGACCCCCCCACTGGAAGGCATGTTTTACAGGGGGAAAAAGTCGTCTTATACGCCGGCAAATACGGTAGTCTACAAACTTTATATTTTCACAACTTTGAATCCATATACAGTCTTAGGGGACATAAAATACAAACTCTTGACATAATTCCATTGTGAATCTTTAACAATGTTGGGCATAGATATATGATTATAGTGTTTGGACTCCCCGAGGAGGCTTATAGAAATAGGGAAATGGATGGAATTCCCCTTCAATATAATTATACATATTTTTCATGTTTTTTTTTTTTTTATAATCCTTAGAGAAAATAAAAAACAGATGTAAAGGCTAATATGAAGGGTTCACTGCTTGTTCACGTAAACAACAGTTTCACTTCAACTCCAGACAGGTTTTAAAACTTAATGGGACTGTCCAGACAATAAATACATATGAATAGATACTCTCCAATAGTCCCACGGCCCTATAACGGGAGTTTCAAATTTATCCCCTCTTATTACCACAGCCTGTGGTCACCTGGCTCCCTCCTCGCATCACTCACAATGACTGGCCACACCCACTCCATTCATTTCAATGGAGGGGGCATGCCAAATTCTGGCACACCCTGTTCATTCTAGGAGCTCATCTCCGGGCCTCTGGGATGCGAGGACAAGTTTACTTATGTTGGTAAGTTTCAAACCACCGATATAGGTCAAGTCAGCTGCGCAGGACTACTGGTGAGTTTCTATTGTTTTTATTTCTGTACAGGGACATTAAAACAGACCAATAATCAAAAATAACTTTAACACTATTGCCCCCCGGGGCATCCAAAATCAGGTGGCCACGCTGTGTGAAACCCCCCAGGCCCTTACACTTACCTTGCTTCCTGGTCTAATGGCACATATGCAAGCAGCGGCCGCATCCCCGCTAGCACGCTGATTGGACAAGTGGACGCGCATGCGCAGTAGGACCAGGAAGAGGTGAGTTACCTTTGGCGATCTGATGGGTTTCATGCAGAGGGGGAAAGGACCACAGCCCAGGAAAGTCAAAATCCTTGGTTTTGGTCCACTTTAAGCCTAACTGCTGTATTATGTGAGCCCATTCTGCCAGTAAATATACTGTACTTTCATTGCCAGGCAGAGAACTCTATACTTATGAATAAACATTCCAAATTTTGCTAGATATGGCACTGAATTAGGTACACCCATTTGGGACATTGCAGTGAAGCTTGTCAGTTATATAAAGCAGATGGTTTCCAGGCTCATTAGCCTCTCCTTACTACTATAAACTCATCAGCTTTCACCTTCCTCCCCTCTTATACAGTCTAAAATTAGCCATTCCATGCACCTTATAATCTCATATTCTATGTAAATACCTTCTGTATTCTAAGCAAAGCTGCTTTCTTGACTTCAAATCCGGGTTGTGGTTGAACTGAGAAGGGCATGTTACGGCGCAGCTTTTTGAGTATTTAGCATGCTGTGGGCAGTGACAGCTGCATTGCACTGAGGCTTGTCATGCTTGCTGAGAACACCAAGGGACATAATGGCTGGAAAGACCCCTTTTTCTGTGGTCCAGGAGGAACATTTAGAGAAATGTAGTTTGTGCTGTTTAACGGTTCTTACAGAAATATGTTACATTTGGGTGGATACTAGTGCTAGATTAGTACTAGATGAATAGTAGAGCCAACTGAAGCACTTAAAGTGGGCCTTCACCCTAAATAATAGCATATCTTATATGTTTCCCACACCCTGTACATACAGATTGCTCACATTAAAAATCATCCTACCTACATCTACTGCATGTTATGAGCCATCCAAAATGGCAGCCTGCAAACAGGAAGTGTCTTCTGACTGTGTTGCTCTGCATTCTGGGATTGCTGACCTTTTCCTGACCCCAGCTCTGCTCTGTCTGTGCAAAGCACAGCTATAACCCGCCCCCTGTACTTTATCCCGCCCTCCTCTCCTCAGTATGTGTGATGCTTCTGAGGCAAGATTGCAGCCCGGTAGGGGAAAGAATAATAAGTAAATGACTAAAAACGTAATTTTAGATGCTGGGTTTGGGCTTTTCATGAAGTCATACCGAAGGTCGGGTTAAAGATACTCTGCAGGAGCTTTTGTTTTGCCCCAGTGTTGAGATGGAGTTACTTGGGCACTCCAGAGGAAATAATTTTTGGGGCCCACCTACTCACATTGTTGCATAATATAAAGAGAGATATTAATGAAACAACAAAAGTAACTTACTGAAAAATTAACAAATTCACAGAACACTTCAGGCAAACCAAAAAACGCTGTTAGTCTTGGACCTCCTGTACTGCCATAATAGCAGCCGTAGTTCAGTATCTGGGACGTATCTGAGAATCCCCTGGTCCTCTGATGGGACAGTCCAACACTGTTTTGCCCCATCTCCAGGGTCAGAGCAGCATCTGTTCTGTGTAGTGGAACATGGAAGGCCTTATGTGAGGCACCATCCCACAGCTGTCAGTGCAGCTGCCCATGGGAGCCAAGGGAGAGCCATATTGTATACCTTGCACCTTTTCAGCAGCGAGTCAAAAGTATTAGATCAACTTTCGGACAGTGCTTTGAAGTCTGTTTGAAAGAGCATTTAAAATAGGAATCATATGGTAATATGTAACCTGTCTTTTTCTTATTGAAACACCTTTAAGGTTGACAGCTTCTTTTTGGCCACAGTCAGTCAGAGTAAAACAAGATATAAATGTGCTTCCTTCTGTCATCAGGATATTTCTCTGCTCTATCTTAAATTTGAACATGTTCCCAGAATGTTCAAGAAGGAAATTGTGGTATCCCCCTGCTTTGCTGGTCAGTCATTTATCAACAGGTGAATCCCTTTTTTTCCTGAACAGAACGTCCACTTATTATTATGTTATCACATCCAATGGCTGTTCTGCTTAATCCATCTTCATAGAGAGCAGGCGTGCATCTGTTTCTCATTTGCAGCATGACATCGGCTTGGCTTTTAGGACAGCAGGGGGCTCAGTCGAGCGCTTTTCAACATTTCTATATGCTGTTCTAACTAAATTATCTCTAGTTGAAAGTAGCCTTAGGTTTGAGATCATATACTTAAAGTGGACCAACACCCAGGATTTTGACTATCCTGGGTCTTGGTCCACTTCGGTGGGGCACCCCCGATCGGGGTGCCCCGCTGTGTGAAACCCCCCCTAACCCCCCGAAAAACTCACCTCTCCCCGCTCCCAGCGCCGACGTACAAGCCAGGTCCAGGAACGTCTAAGCGGCAGCCGCCGCCGCCGCCGCCTCCCTCGCGTCACTTTCGGCGCGCGCGCGCCCCCGCCGGCCATTCGCAGACGGCTGGCACGGGCACGCGCACGCCTACAGGAGCGCGAGGGAGGCGGCGGCGGCCGGCCGCCGCCGAAGATAAGGTAAGGAGTTTGGGGTGTTTGGGGGGGTTTCACCCCGAGGGACATCCAGATCTCGGATGTCCCGCGGGGTGGGGGGTGATCGGCCCGGGAATCTTATAGATTCCCGGGCCGATCACCCGTGGGTGTTGGTCCACTTTAAAGTTAAATTACAATAACCATTTTTAATAATTTATATATTCTACAAAGTTTTACTTGGTAAATCAAAGCATACACATTAGTTCCTCTCCTTCAGGAACGTATAATCTTATATGCTAAGCACACACTAACCCTTTTTAGACATTAATTATTGACCAACATAGTTTTTGACTGTAAATGAAAAGGCACGGAGTTCATGCGGGGAGGCTGATTCATTAATAGCGACAGATAGCGACTGTTGAGCGACTGTAGCGGCTGTGTCGCTGTGCTTGGCCATTGTTCGGTGGATGATAGCGACTCAGTCGGTGTGCCGTAATGTTGAATACAAGATGCTGAGTCGCTATTTGACAGGTTCGCTGTTGTATGGGAGCGCATGATAGCGACTGGACATAGCGGCACCCACCATATTCATTAAAAAATCAGCCTTAAAAATTCCTAGCGCTGTGAAATGCATGTTTAAATCCCAGAGCGCAGTAGGCGATGTGTTAAAAGTAGTTTTTTAACCCCCTGACCACCCAAAAAAAAAATGGAATGATTTGGAAATAATATTCAAACCTGAATAGTTTAAAATCAGACCTGTAATATCAATTCTGCAAAAAAAAAATTTTTTTTTTAAAAATCCCCAAAAAATACATTTTCAAAGGAAGACGTGTTCACAGATTTTTTTTGGGAAATTAAAAAAAAAAAAAATATTAAAAAATAATTATTAAGTAAAATACATTCTGCCATTGAAATGCATTGGAGAGCGCCAGGTAGCGAGAGGTCATACCTGTCGCTGTTCAAGGATGTTCGCTGGCGCTGTGGGATGAGGCTGGGATAATGATGAATGAGTTGCTAGGTGGCGCTATCTCAGTCGCTAAGCAGTATCGGCTTGATAAATGTATGATTGTGGAGGGGAGCCGGCGTTCTAGTTGCGATACCTGGCTTTACTGGCCGGCTCCCCAGTCGCTATCTGTCGCTATTCTTTGATAAATAAGGCCCTAAATGTATGTAGCAAGTGTCCAATAGAGCATTCAAACTCAGGGCCTTGCTGCAAGATCCCAGTGTAAAGAGCATGGACATGTCAGGTGCTGAGCTTCTGGAAGGTAGGGTGAGTGTGGTTTTTCTTCTTATAGTCTAGTTTTGGGGTAACCCCTTGCTCTGCCACGCTCCCCATGCACTAAGGCAGGACGGAGAGGGGGTTACAAAGAAAAAAACATCACCTGCTTACGGTTTTCCCAGACACTTTGGGTTGCTGCACAGACAGAACACAAAGCGGCATCCCCTGCTATGTCTGCGGCTCCACCTGCTCATTCACTTCTTTTTCTTTGTAACACCCCCATCCTGCTTTAGCGCCAGGGGAGGGTGACAGAGCAGGGGGGGTTACCCCAATACCTCCGCTTTAATAACCCACAGAAATACATTAAATGTCCTAATTTGCTATCTATACATGTATTAGATTGTTCTTGAAAATGTTGAAATTATTGTTTTATTGCAGCCAACTGAAAAAGATATACTCAGCTTAAAAAGGTATCATCTGATTTCTTCACATTCTACTGCTCTGAATGGCTAACACAGTACAACAAAATACTGTGGCCAACTGAAAAGACAGGCACATTGCTTAAAGAGGACCAAACGCCTTATGTGGGCCCCCCTCAGGTGACTTGATTTGGGATCCTCCCCAGTTTGAAACCCCACTAATTCATCGTAAACTTACCTCATTCATTGATCCGAAGGTGCATGCCATGGTCTGCCAGGCGAGATAAGAAGGGGATGTACTGTGAGATCAAGGAATGAGGTAAGTTTATGGTGGGCCAGCAGGCACGCTGAATGTGCTTTCCAGCCAAGCTGGTCAACAAGTGTGCTTTACAGATAAGGCTGCAGGGGAAGGTCATATTCAGAGGTGGATAGAGTCACTCTTAAAATGTTAGTATTGTAGGGGCAGATAATGTGACGTGCTGGGGGGGGAGAGACTCAAATAAAGGCAGGAAGTCGATGTGGGTGTTAGAAGAGGAGTGAATACATTCTAGCACAGGAGTGAATACATTGAGGCATTCCTAGATCTACACCCTGCCCAGACAACCTCAAAGCAGTCTTTGTGCATATATGTCCATTGTATGCTTGTGCGCACATACAGTAGGAGTTTTTGCACCGCATTTAACACATCTGTGCAGCGAGACAGACACAAGCAGTAAGTGCACACCAAGTGCACTGCCCAATACATGGCACCTGGGGATTTGCTGGTTTTAGTCCATTTTGAGATTGTAAGAAAAACTTGGTAAATATGCTAAAGAAAAAGAATCGCTTAACTTGTGGCTAGAACGTGCAAATGTTTTTCATGCCACAGAATAAATGACGATAAAAAGAATAGGCATTATTAAAAGAGTCCCTTTGGACTTTAGGCCTGCTTTAAAATTCTGTTTGCCATTCATGACTTAATAATAAATGATAAGGGGAGCTAGCCTGCTTCTGTGGTAATCCTGCATAAAATTTTTATTTAAAACACAGGTGTCACCAGAATCAAAGAGGCCGATTCATTATTAGCGGCAGGTAGCGACAGTTGAGCGACTGTAGCAGTATTTTCACAGCGCCCGCTAGTAGTCACTGTGCTTGGCCGTTGTTCGGTAGTTGATAGCGACTCAGTCGGTTTGCCGTAATGTTGAATATTGGGTGAGGAGTCGCTATTTGACAGGTTCCGCGCTGTATGGGAGCGCATGATAGCGACTGGCCATAGCGACCGGCTCCCAGCATATTCATTAACAAATCACGCTCAAAAAATTCTCGCGCTGTGAAATGCTTGTTTAAACCCCAGAGCGCTGGGAGCGATGGGTTAAAAGTAGTTTTTTAACCCCCAAACCACCATATTTTTGGAAACCAAAAAAAAACAAGTTTTTTAAATAATTTTGTAATATGAATACATTAATATCAGACCTGTAATATCAATTCTGCACAATTTTTTTTTTTTACCTTAAACCTTAACTTAAACCTTTACCTTAAAGCCTTTTACCTTAAAATGGCAGAAGTGGTCACAGAATTTTTCACATTTAAAAAAAAAAAAAAAAAAACATTAATAACAATTAATTATTAATATTTAAAGATTGTTCCATTGAAATGCATTGGAGAGCGGCAGGTAGCGAGAGGTCATACCTGTCGCTGTTCAAGGTCGGACGCTGGCGCTGTGGGGTGAGGCTGGAATAATGATGAATGAGTCGCTATCTGGCGCTATCTCAGTCGCTAAGCAGGATTGGCTTGATAAATGTGTGATTGTGGTGGGGAGCCGGCGTTCTCGTGGCGGGGCCCGTCATTACCGGCCGCTCACCAGTCGCTACCTGTCGCTATTCCTTCATAAATAAGGGCCAAAATGTATTGAGCAGCACAAATAATGAGGGTGAGGAAAGGGGGTCATGTACTAGCGCCACTCCTTCAGTCCATCCTATGGAGGAAGTGTTAAATGTCCAAATAGGCTCGTGCACAGCAGTATTGAAGTGGCTGGAGCCATTTGATTATCTATAAAAAACAATCTATTTAATTTATCGAAAATTGCCTAGAGCTGGGCTTTAATATCTAGGTAGCCATGAATGTTTTCTTTTTCAAGAAGGGATAAAAAAGAAGAAAAGACAGCTATTGTCATTGTAGTAAATTCAGAAGGTGCAAAAGTTTTAAAAGAGGTAACTTGGAGCAGGCCAAGCAAGCCTGAAGCTCCATTTTATTGGTGCAGTGAGGAGCGTAGGATTCCTAATGTCTTTCCCACATGCTCCCGCTTTGATGAAATAAAGGAGGAGGAATGAATACACATGCCACCTGTGCTGGTACTAGCAGGTGCCACCATTACCGACTGATTTCAGGATCTCCTGATTTTTATGTGTTTGTAAACTTGCAAACATTTTGAAATTTTTTTTTTGGATAGTTTTTTGGATAGAATTGCGAAACATTATTATTGGTTTATCTGAATTATTAGCCTACATTTTTCACTAGGACTTAACATAGGAACCTAAAGCAGGAAAAAAAAGGATTTTAAATATCCCAGATTTTGTTCCTTGCCCCAGGAGGATGCCCTGTTGTGTGAAAAATTCTCCACAAAAATCTATCTTTCCCTGGCGACACGGCGCATGCGCAAGCCCTCGTTCAATCAGCCCAGCATACAGTTCTGTTTAGTCACAAAGCCTGGCAATAGGGAATACGAGTGGCAGCATCTCCAGCTCCCTTTAGACAAGGGCCCTTATTTATGAAGGAATAGCGACAGGTAGCGACTGGTGAGCGGCCGGTAATGACGGGCCCCGCCACGAGAACGCCGGCTCCCCACCACAATCACACATTTATCAAGCCAATCCTGCTTAGCGACTGAGATAGCGCCATATAGCGACTCATTCATCATTATTCCAGCCTCACCCCACAGCGCCAGCGTCCGACCTTGAACAGCGACAGGTATGACCTCTCGTTATTAATGTTTTTTTTTTTTGTTTTTTTTTTTAAATGTGAAAAATTCTGTGACCACTTCTGTGGAGAATTGATATTACAGGTCTGATATTATTGTATTCATATTACTAAATTCTTTAAAAATTTTTTTTTTTTGGTTTCCAAAAATATGGTGGTTTGGGGGTTAAAAAACTACTCTTAACACATCGCCGCCAGCGCTCTGGGGTTTAAACATGCATTTTACAGCGCGAGAATTTTTTGAGCGTGATTTTTTAACGAATATGGTGGGAGCCGGTCGCTCTGACCAGTCGCTATCATGCGCACCCATACATCGCGGAACCTGTCAAATAGCGACTCGTCACCCCGTATTCAACATTACTGCACACCGACTCAGTCGCTATCAACAACCGAACAATGGCCAAGCACAGCGACTACTAACGGGCGCTGTGAAAATACTGCTACAGTCGCTCAACTGTCGCTACCTGCCGCTATTAATGAATCGGCCTCCCCGTAGCGTTATCTGCACCTATCAGAATAGCTGCGTGCAGGAGCGCGCCTCAGCCCAGAGATGCTGGGGATGAGGCTGGTATTGTCTACATTGTTGTGGGAGCCAGGGCAAAGGTGCGTTTTGTGGTGATGCGGGGGGGGGGGGGGGTTCACACAGCAGGGCATCCTAGCTTGAGATGCCCCAAGAGAAGGCTTTTAGACTCCAGGTCCGACCTGCCAGGGTTTTGTTCTTCTATAAAGTGGATGTCCAGTCAAATAGTCTAATAGCATCCATAAAACACATTTGCCAATATAAGGAAACATAAAAACAAATACTAGGTTAGTGCAGCACATCATTCTGGCACACAGTAGTATACATTTCAAAAATGTCATTGAAAATCGACCTTCCTTTTACGTAATATATTTACTTTCCAGAGTTCTTTTAAACTTTTGCCTCTGCATTTTATAGCAATGCTCTTGAGTTCTTGCACTTATGTTAAATTAGACAAAAATGATCTACTATCTGCCACTACTTAGCATGAATTAGACTTTTAAAACATAAAAAACCTATCTAGCCCAAATATAAGCTGAGTGTTACTGTCCTAGCTGTGTGTCTGCTGAGCTGGATGGCAATGTTGAGTTACTAGCCGATCATCACTAGCAGTGATTGGGCGATGAAACTGTCACTCATTATTCTCAAGCCCAGGCAGCCAGTGAGAAGCTCAGGAAATTCCAGACACAGATGTGCCACAGGGGGACTGGTGAAAAGCTGGGCTCAGGGTAAAACAGGGTACCTGGGGCAGCAACATTGCTCTGGACCCCTTTGCCACATATGGTATTCCAGTAAGTAAATCACCATCTCACAAATAGGCTAGTGGGCTATAAATTATTATTAAGCCTTTGTAATTTCAAAAGCTTAAAAAAATAGCTAGAGTTGGGGTGTATTTTTTTTAGTTGAATTATATTCATGCTACAAGTCCCAATTGTACACGGGTAGGTATACAGATGGATCTATCATAAACAGCTGCGGTGGAGAAGAGGTAAGTATTTTTTTTTATTTTAACCCAAACATGGACTAAAAATTATGACTCAGCTGGAGCAATAGGAAGTATCTGTGGAGGAGAAGTATTAATTTCTATTTATTTTTTGAACAGAGCCTTTGAAAAAAATGTTTGGATTAAACAGACCAAAACCCCAAAAACTTGTAAAATAAATTTGGCCAAAGCCCCTTGCTGAAACTCCCTTCTTAAAGTGTAGAACTGGAAATGGATATGTATTTTTACAGAATTGCCCTGAAACAAGGAATTCTTTGCTGTCTCTCTTCAATTAGTTAAAGTTAAAAGTTAAGTTAAAATATGCTAGTTAAAATATGTGGGCTGTTGTCCACTTTAAGACTCATTATTTGATTATATTGTTCCATTAAAAGTCAGCAACAGTAATGGAAGTCAATTGGATACCACTCTCATTTTATTTAAGACTGTTCATTTTCTATGACTTACCTTTAGCCTAATGGGGAGCAGACAGGAAGCACCAAGGCTGGGTGGAATCTGCCTGGTTCAACAGTCTTACAGGCTTATGGAATAACCCTTAGGCCCTTATTTAACAAGGGATAGCACCAGGTAGCGAATGGTGAGTGAACGATAATGACGCTCACCGCCACGAGAACGCCGGCTCCCCTCCGCAATCACACATTTATCAAGCCGATCCTGCTTAGCGACTGACAGAGCGCCAGATAGCGAATCATTCATCATTATTCCAGCCTCACCCCACAGCGCCAGCGAGCGACCTTGAACAGCGACAGGTATGACCTCTCGCTACCTGGCGCTCTCCAATGCATTTCAATGGAGCAATCTTTAAATATTCTTAATTAATTGCTATTAATGTTTTTTTTTTTTTTAATGTCAAAAATTCTGTGACCACATCTGCAATGTTAGATATTTTTTTTAAGGTAAAAAAAAAAAAAAAAATGTGTGCAGAATTGATATTACAGGTCTGATATTAATGTATTCATATTACAAAATGTTTTTAAAAACTTTTTTTTTTCTTTCAAAAATATGGTTGTTTGGGGGTTAAAAAACTACTTTTAACCCATCGCCGCCAGCGCTCTGGGGTTTAAACATGCATTTCACAGCGCGAGAATTTTTTGAGCGTGATTTGTTAATGAATATGCTGGGAGCCGTTCGCTATGGCCATTCGCTGTCATGCACTCCCATACAGCGCGGAACCTGTCAAATAGCGACTCCTCACCCAATATTCAACATTACTGCACACCGACTGAGTCGCTGTCAACAACCGAACAACGGCCAAGCACAGCGAATACTAGCGGGCGCTGTGAAAATACCGCTACTGTCGCTCATCTGTCGCTACCTGACGCTATTAATGAATCGGCCTCCCCGAAGGGAATCAGAACTGAGACGGCAATCTTGAATAGTTGTAATCGGCTACTACACTTTTGATTTGATCATTGCTCTTTGCAGGATTTTATTCAGAAAGTCTTTGTAGATGTCATTACACAATAAAAACAAGAAAGAATGGCAAAAATGTCTACCACTGCTTTAATAAACTTACAGCATGTTGCGCTGTGCCAGGCTTTCCTTTTTGTTTTCCTTAAAATGGATTTGTTTCCATTCTTTCTTCCTATTTGATGTGTATCAATCGGTTATGTACAGTGATGGCTGCATTTTATGAAGTGTTGTTAAAAATGTTTCAACATTATGAGGCCTAATAAATGTTCTAGTGAGCATTTCAACACACTGAGGTATTGCGATATTTGACTGCCAAAACTTCTCTCGGCTTATCCAACCATTACTTTGCCTGTAAGGATGCTATCAACGTTACACCCAGTCTACCCCCACCTTGATAAATGCAGCAACTTACTGTATCATTCAGTAGATCATTCAGCAGGATCAAAGTGTGTTGACACTCTTTACAGATGTGGTGACACACTTTGCTTATACTGTTGAGCATTTCATTTTCTGTATTTAAACAATATATAAATATTGTTGGAGACCTATGTGTCTATGCATTCTACTGAAATTTTCATGAACTTTGATTGCTTCTATTGCGGCACTTGGAAACTCAACCAATTGTTCGATCCTGTCCAGCGCCATCGGCCCATGACCCTGTCTCTGTGTCGAAGACACGTCCCTGGCCTTCAGTCACAATACAACAGCCGAGGGTTCAACACAGCATCGGGGTCGAGTTCCAACAATGCTGGACTGGATCAAATTTCTTCCAGAATAGGAGTGATCAGCTGCAGGTGACAAAGGAGAATATATTTTGTAATCTTTGTAAACCTGGACAATCTCGTTAATCTAGATGTCCTGGTTCCAACCCACCGTGAAAAGGTGTGGCATTGCTGAATAGAAATGACAATTGGTGTTTGTAGGGTATTTTTAAATATTTAACTGGCTTAAGGGGACCTAGAGTCTAATAAGACTTTTCTGTAGGTCCACCTAGGAGCTCCCCTAATTTAGGATGCTCCTAAGCCTAACACTAACATGTAATCCAGAGAACTACTTCAATTCCTGTAATGTGACTAAGCTGTGGATAATGGTAGCCTACAGTCCAGCACTGCAGATAAGTGCATCCCCTGCTTTCCCTCCCTCTGCATGTGGCTGCTTATGGGTCACTTCCAGTCTCATGCGGAAAGCGGGAAGCATAACACAGAGTGTGGCATGCACAAATGATAAGTATATGAATCTATTTTTGGGCTCTGGTGTTGAATTTGGCTGAAAAAAGCACTGAAGTGGTCCTAAAGTCTCTTAAAGCAGATCAAAACTCAACTTACCACACTGCAGAGTCTGGGTTGACCTAGGGGCATCTGGATGCTTGGTGAAACCTTGATCTGGCATTCCCATGGAGCTTGGGTGGGCCCCTGGCAGTGTTCCTTCTCTGCAGCCTCACCATGCCAGGCAAACTTACTGCTGGCTGGTGTGCGCAGGAAGCCCAGGGAAAGTGGAATGAAATCCTACACTATAAAGGCTCATTTCCACAATTCAGATTAACTGATCATTCATTGAGCGAGCTAACAATCGTACGACTCATATGCCAGCTGACCACTTGCATTCAGATGCAGCCGATTTTTCTGTAAATATTTGTTAAAAAACAGTCCTATGTGCAGCTGATCTCTGTTTTTACGGGTGTTAACACAACGAACGAGAAATTTCATGTCGGTCAAAACGATACGACGCTTGACCAACCAGCATCACTTGATTGCAGAGGGCATTGGATCAATTATTGCTTGATTGCGTTTATTTGTTCCATGCAAATGGGTCATAAGACATTAGGACTGGTTTAGGGCAAATCAAACATGATTAAGCTTATCTAAAATGAAAAAATGATATTTTTACATGAATGGTTTCTGAAGCAAAAAATGCAGATTGTTTTTGAAAAATCATAGACTGAAGTGGACCAAAACCAGGGGTTTTCACTAGCCCAGGTTTTGGTCTGTCCCTCTGGGGCACCTTGGTTTAGCATACTCCACTGTGTGAAACCTCCCAGATCACCCACTGCACTCACCTTTCCGCCATACTCACCGTGCATATATGAGTGCTCATCTGATCATCACATTATGCCGTACATAAGGGAGCTTGCAAGTAAAACGGGGGAGGCTCCTAAAGTGTTGCCATGCTCCAGGGGCTCCTAGTAGGCCGGCCTTTGCGGGGTGATTGGTTCACTTTAAGTAAAGCCATTGATTCAATTCTGAAGTATGCCAACCGTTGCTTATAAGGAGTGAAGCCCTTATTTTTAGTAAGACATAAGTAGCAATTCCCACAATTCTCTTTGGAGGTCTATGGGGAAGTCTCATACTGCTGATACTGTACTTCCTATACTGTCCTATGACAGTCCTATGATTCCAACCTCTTTCTGCTTTTTATGCTGGAATATTAGCTACTCTAATGAAGCCCAACCTCTAGTATTTAAATTACTTTTTGAGGATCAAACAGTAAATATGTTCTAAGACATCAAAAGAAGAGTGACAAGTAAAAGTTAGATAGTGTAAGTTTGAAATATATTCGTGCCTTTAAAAAAAACCTTAGTTGTGATGTTTGCTTAGCAATATAATTCAAACTCAAACATGCCAATGAACTAGAAGAAAAAGCTGATGTTATTTTTAGAGTAGCTGTCATTAATACGCAGAACAAACATGCACAGTTTGTTGAGGAAAATTCCTCTCTAGATTTGTGGTATTTTCATGAAAACAAGGAATCTGCCACTAAAAGAAACAATTGCAGGAAAGTTTGTACTGCTTTTGTATGTATGCGTGTGCCTAAGTAACAGAACATTAGAATTGCTGTAGGGTAAGATAAGGTCTCCCTACAAGATTTTATTGACCTTTTTATGGAATGCAAACAGAATAGAAGCCAGTCAATCCTATGTCAGACTTTCATTTTAATTATATGATACAAAATATGAGATTACTTTCTAGATCAATGTGAGTTATGTCACACAAAAAGCAAATGTAATGTAAGCCGGCAGTCCAAGGTAAAGTTATACAGGCAATAAGCCTATGAGCTATGACTAACCCTGATCATTTGAATTGTTTTGATTTTTTAGTATTTCTTAATACAAAAGTAATTTTAGCCCAAGAATATTACATGATGTTTTGAAACCAGAATTCTGAATTTTAAAATAAAAGAGCTTGTTTCTGAAATTCAAAAATGAAATTCAGAGGATATAGTTATCTTTCATGGCCTTGGCCCTGATGGGGTAGCAAAGACAGGATAACCAGGCATTTATGTCTCTCAAGCTCACAAGAAATGTCTTTATGTCTGTAGTCAGTTATGACTAACTAATGCACATGTGTTAAACTCAAGGCCCGGGGCCCAGATTTGGCCCTTCAAGCCTTTTTATGTGGCCCCCAGACAGGTGCCAGGTAGTGGCTTCCTCTAGCCAGCCCGGTCAATCCAAGTCACATCATTGTGTCTGCATTTGGAGGCACAGAGTGATGTGGTGCCTATAAAACGCGGCTGGTGCATGTCTGTAACTTTCTGGGAGAGTAGTGTCTACAGCTGTTCAGTGCCTCTGTGCAACCATCTCTCAACTAACCCACCCAATTTACTGCCTCAGGGTGCTACAGCTACTACTGTCCTGGGCAAAATTATTCTGCATCTCTCCTGGGCAAAATAATTTGGCATTTTTCCTGGGCCAAACAATTTAACATCTGCACCTTTCCTGAGCAAAATATTTATGTGGCTGTCCAGAGCAAACATTTTATGTGGCTTTCCTGGGCAAAATATTTCTGCAGTTGTCCTGAGCAAAATATTTCTGCGGGCTTTCCTGGGCAAAATATTTCCGTGGCTGTCCTGGGCAAAATATTTCCGTGGCTGTCCTGGGCAAAACAATTCTGCGGCTTTCCTGGGCAAAAACATTTTGTGGCTGTCCTGGGCAAAAAAAACATACTTTAATGGTTGTGTTTGCATTTAGTTTTTTATTTGGTATTAACCTGTTCTTTGATGGCAACCAGGATGCTGATGCGGCCCTCATTGAACACCCCTGATATAAGGGTTTTCAGATGTTTTGGGGGATTCCATGAGCTTCATTCTGAGGTGTAGCTAAAGACAAAAAGATCATACCAAAAAATGTAAAGGTCCTATCCTTTACACTGTATTTTTAAGGGAATTAATATAGTTTTATTATTATTATTTTTATCTAGTATTTTTCACATTTTGAGTAGCATATTTATTGCTTATTGTGACACTAATAAGTAGGTAATTCATAGGCCTAATTGCAGTTGATACGTCTGCACCCAAAATACTGTAGCTACCCCTTTGGCCCCATTTGAATAGACGAATGAAAATTTAAAGAGGAGGTCCAATCATTTTTTAGTTAAAAAAAAGGACCCACTGGGTGACAGACTGCACAGAAGTTGAAACTAGGACATTGAGTGATGGGTCAGTTACCCAATCCATGAGTGACTGCACTGGCCTTCCACTCAAGCCCAACGGTCACACTAGTCTATGGCTGCCACGCAGTGTTCCATGCCTCTGTCAGCATTGGGGAGGATTGCTGTGATCAGGTGACTTGTTTCATTATTTCAATGCCTAAATCAGGCTGAGCACTCCTGGGAGGGATGGCTGGGGGGATAGAAAAGTTAGGACTTTCTCTTTTAAATAGTTAAAATAAGGAGGTCACAGAACTCTATATGAGTGATTCAGGCGATTTATGGTTAAATTAACCATCCAGTCTGGCTCGCAGCATGGTTATACAGGAATGGGGCCCCTCGAATGGAGTCCTGTATTGGACTGGAGGGTGAGTTTAAATACACTCTGGCTCAGCTGAGATTTAGGCTCCAGCCAGGGAACTTCTAAGCCTATGGTATATTCATGGACCTTGTCAAGCTTGTGTTGATATCTGTATTGATTTCAAAATATAGTTTCCGTTTATTTTTAAAGCTTTGAATATTATAATTTATTAATGTAATAGTATATATATGTACTTATCTACAACTCCACAAGAGTTTCTGAGTTGCAGAGAGAGAGCAAGGGCTCTGACCTGCAGAGAGTTCTAACCCTGAGTGCTGTGAAGCCTGTTTGAAGTGTGAGTGAGGAGCTATGTAAGAGCAGAGAAGCCTGTCCTAGATTGATGCTGCGAGTGTCCCTTATTTAGCATGGAGCAGTTTGATTAACTGGAATGTTTGTTAGACTTTGCTGATGGAAGCCTGTTTATGCTTTGGTGAAGAAATAGCGAAAAGAGATATTTCCCTGTGTTCTACTTGTGGTTACTAATGTACGTTTCCTGATATATAAATATTTTACAAGGTGTAGTCAAGAAGTCAGGTGTATTCTGCACAAGTGCTTGGACCATTCCACGCTTTTTGGACTATTATAATGCATAGGAGGCTTGTTATCTTTTCTGAGAACATGTTAAACATTTCAAATGCATCTGAAGTGTTTTAGGACTGAAGAATGTCATAAATCAGACGCCAAAACAAATTTTGTAACTGGTCAACAGCTTGTCTCCCCGTAAACTTTTGCATATAAAGGAATCCATTTTTTCAGCCAGCTTTTTTTAAGCGGCGAATTCAGTTGCAATACACACATTTAGCATTTGCATTAATGTATAGCATGTGGCTTATGCACTGTCAAACCAGCGAAGAATAGTATATCACTTTATAATTCATGTGAATAAATAACCTATTTTTTAAAGAAGATCACAAAAACAAGGGCATAAAGCCACACATCCTGTAAAAATATAAACACACTGGGTAGATATCCCATGAGGACCCTTCTTACCCCTACAGTGTGTCTAAAGTTCATCCATTTACAAATAATCATAAATATACATTCAATATAAAGTGCAAACTGCCAAAAGTGCTACTGCAATTAAACACAGTGTTATAATGATAAGCTCTATCCAAGAAATCCAAGGTTAAGGTAATACAATTTACTGGCTAACTCAATAAGATTGAAAATGCAAGCTTTCGAAGCTGTTCAAGCTTCTTCTTCAGGCATAATACAGATCTGTAACTTAGACACACATTTATACAAAACACTACAAAGGAGTGACAATTGTTTTTACACTGACACACATGAAAAATAGCTGATATCAGCCCACCATTAATTGTTATAATCCCCCTGATTCTTATCTCACAGTATACGATTTTACGACTTAGCTATTTTTCATGTGTGTCAGTGTAAAAACAATTGTCACTCCTTTGTAGTGTTCTGTATAAATGTGTGTCTAAGTTACAGATCTGTATTATGCCTGAAGAAGAAGCTTGAACAGCTTCGAAAGCTTGCATTTTCCATCTTATGGAGTTAGCCAATAAATGGTATTACCTTAACCTTGGATTTCCTGCTTACATCAATGGCTAACACAGTACAACATCTTACTGAAGCTCTATCCAACAATCCATCACTAACCAAAAAAGGAGCTTAGAAGTGAAATGCAATGTTAACATCACCGAGAATTAGGTCCAGAATGAGGGCTCCCAGCAGACAGCCCACACTTTTCATGGTCTGTTACCACTTCCTCGGGCCAGCCTTTTGTGGCTGTGTTTTTGTGAGCATCTTTAATAAATGTATTCATATGAACTATAGAATGATATCTGTTTATGTGTTGTGCATAGCGTAAGTTACAGTAACATACTTATATACACCGGGCATTAGGAGTTGTATATAACAGAGATATATTTACAATTGCATATACAGTACAGTATTATGAGCCAATTGCAACAAAACACATTATTATATGAGGATGTGAGGAGAGATGGCCCTGCCCTTGTGAGCTTACAATCTAGAGGTGATGGGTGGAGACAAGAGGTTGGGTGACAAAATGTTTTTACTAAGTCTGGTAGCAAGTGCTGGGAAGGATGACAAGATGGTTTGGTTAGGCCAGATTTTAAGCTTGCCTAAATAGATGGGTTTTGAGGGTTACATTGGGATCACATCATAATTGCTCTTGAAGCAGAATAAGTCCAGTTGTACAAACTCAAACTTTCATGTCAAGGAAAGGCCACCATAAACAGAGCCTCTTACACAGCTATTTGACACTGTGACTGATACCCTTTAAACAAACATCATCAGCATGCAATTAACTTCAGACATATGTCACAACATAGAAACATATATGTATTACATTGCGTGTTACAACCACAGTGTCTATTTTTCATAAGTAATTAGGGCTGCCTTCATAGCAATAGCTCAGTTTTAAAAAAGAGCAACCACCTCTCTAGAATCTAAAAGACTTTTGGGCCGGTGGTCTCCCTCATTATGAGACATCTGGATAATGGTGATAGGTCATGTGTGGCACCACTTGCTCTCTTGGGACTGACAACAGGCACACACTCAGCTGGTACAAGAGTTTGCCATTGAGGCTGACAGCACTAAAATCAAGGTACAACGGCCCACAGGACCTTGCCAAGGTTGAAAAACTGCAATTTAAGGTTACAATTTAGCAGCATCTAACATTTGCTGCACATCCTGCTATTATTAAACCTACTGTTACAGCACAAGCAGTTATGCTATTGCAGTATGCATAAGCTTTTGCCACTTAACATTCTGCGATTCGTCTGTAGTAAAGTAAAGTCTGCATAAATTAAGGCATTTGGAGAAGCACAGTTTCTATAGATGCTGTTATTGAACATACCCTTAATTTACTTGTTTCACTGCTTGAATCAGCTTAAAATGCTGTTAGTATAGGTATAGTATAGGTGTGCAGCTATTTCCTTTCCCTCTGTCTTGCAAGATAGTGGTAATTCATTAAGAGTGGACAAAAATTAAATGTAAGAGTTGTGAGTATCAGTAATAGCACCGCATTCTGGCCAGAAAAGCCCTTTCATCAGCCCTGTTACTCACCTACATGGGTCTCACAATGCACTACAGCCACACATGATTGCTGGCAACCAGGAAGCTTGCACATGTGCACATGCTTATCAATCCTCACGGGACGCCATGGGTCAGATGGGGACTCATTCTTGCTGCAGTCAGGAGTGTTTCCAGAGTGATTCCATAAGAGGTGAAAAGAGGGGCTGGAGGTTCCGCCTTCTGTGGGTGGCACAGTAGGCAGTTCAGGGCATCCAGCAATAGTATGCTCTCTCTCCCCACTACCGATAAAAGCCTAACTTTAAACGTCTGGAGATATTTTTCACATTTCTTTCAAATATTGTTATTAAGGAATTACAAAGATACCGTCTTTTAGATAAAGATAACATTCACATCAGTCATCATAAGGCAAGGTTTCCTACAATGGAAAGAATACAGTGTATAGCAGAATACAACTGTGTGCTCTTCAATATTCAAGTGCAACTGTCAGTATCTCAGGTGTTTGCCAAAACCATTTCCATGCATTCAAGTTCCATAAATGCTAAGCCTGTCTACCCCACCTTGACTGGGGCACCTCCCTAAACTCCCTGTCTGTCCCATGTTGCCTCGCTTTGGTCACAGAGAGGAGGGAAAATGTATTCTTCATCTTTCCCTGACTCCAGCACCTTCCCTTTAATCCTGACCACAAAGCTCCTTCACATAACCAGTATTTTGGGATCCAGCAGTTCTTCAGAAGAAGTCCAATTTTACCAATGCAGTGGAGAATAGTTTTTGTCATTTTGGAAATATGCATTTAAAAACATATGGAAAGGATTACCATGCCAGAAATAGCCACTAGTGATGTTACTTGAGTTTGACAACATAATCCACCTCACTGGAAAACTTTTGCATCCTACCAGTAGACCTACAGAACTGCCAGAAACTTAATCATATACAGGTTATTTGTTGCACTTTTAGACTACTTCTAGAAAACTGATAAACCCTCTAAGGCAGGGGTTCTCAACCAATTTACGCATAGTACCCCCTAGTAACAAGACGTTCCAACTGAGTACCCCCAAGGAGGAGATCAAGTAGAATGTTAGCAAAATATTTAGGTCACATGCCTCGTAGTACTTTTAAAGCAAGAGATAATAATGTTAAATATGTTATACCAGACCAATAAGACTCCCCCTCCCCGTTTGTGCACTACTGAATACAGTTTTGAACACCCTTGAGAAACAGTGCTCGAAGAAACCCCTGTCACCATGCACCAATATTTTTTTCAAAAGCATCTTGGCAGAATATAGTTTTCTTCTTTCTCTCTCTTTATCTATCTATCTATCTATCTATCTATCTATCTATACACACACACACACACACACACACACACACACAAAGTAGAATGTTCAGAGTTTAACTTTAAGGAACTGTTTTTATTAGTTACATTTTTTGGAATCACTATCAAATGATTGGGTCAGCACTTGCTGTATCGCAAATTAATGAGCTTTTAATAAAGACCCAGTGAACACTCCTATTTTTGGCCCAATACAAGGAAACATGTGATGGCTATTATCAGGTTTAAATGACATCTGGAATAAGGGTGATATGCTGTCATCAAACTCCCTTATTGACTTTTTTCTTGGGTGCTGGTGGACAGACATTAAATAGTCGGCGACACTGAGGCGCTTATTAATTGCAGAAATATGTGGAGGAAGAAATTTACTCGACAGAAGGCGTGCCAGGAGAACAGTGTCGCCAAATAGCACTTCAGTTTGTTACCATAGTAGAAAAGAATGGTGATTGGGCTTCATATAAGGCACTCCTTCAATAATAATAATCACTACACACTCAATCGGAGCACTCATATCTTCTTCATACATTTCATATTAAGTGCTCTTTGTGATTTTTATAAAGCTTTCTTATGGTAGGTTTTAATTAGTATAAAGGCTATGGAATGTTGGCATGGAATGTTGAAAAAGGAACATTTGTAACACGTGCAAAGGCAGGGATGCATTTTAAAATATCCTTCTTATGTTTTATATTGATTTTCACATAGAGATTGTGATACTTCTGTCAATTATACTAAATGGAGAGGTGTATGTCCAGTTAGACTTGCAATACCTTGTTACATAGTTTTCCAAAACTCTATAAGTGCAGAAGTCTCTTTAAAGTAGACCAGATCTCTAAAAATATTACTGGAGGTCCATCCACTCCCCCCCACCCCAACCTCAGGGGCATCCTGAATTGGGATTCCCTGTCAACAAAAACTTCAAGGGGCTTTTTTGTACCTTCTAACAATCCCAAATGTCCTACTTTTTCTAGTTAAATATCCCTAGAAAGCCACAATTCGGAATGGAGCTCTGTGTGCTGACAGACAGAAAACAGGTGCGCATTGCATTGGATGGTGCACCTCTAGGGAAAGGTGAGGATATATCTTATTCTGGGCTCCCTAATGGTTAGAAGGAATGCATTAGTTTAGATTAGGGATACTTTAGGTTTCCTTTAAAATGAAGCCTAAACTATCCCTCCCTCCCTGGCAGGAGCCATCTGCTTCTCATTCAATGACTACTTCCTTATTCCCTGCTTTGTCAACTATCAATAGAATCCACAAGGTGGATGTGCACACCTTGGCCATAGCTGGTTGTATGAAACATGTGCACACCGTGGAATAGTATACATGTTAAGTTATTCCCCCTAATTCCTTGGGTGGGGGGATAAGGCAGATGAGCCAACCCCCAGTGCTTTGGACTAGAGGTTTAAAACAGAAACCAGAGCAGATGATAACGGGTTCAGTCTGTTTAATCAGTCCAAATAAAGAATGACTAAAGGTTGGAGAGTATAAAAAACATGTGATATCTTTATAAGAGAAGTCTAGATCTGTGAACTCGTTTTTGGGCGTCTGTCTCAAATACCAATTACCCTGATGTTATTTTTTCAACAAGGAAAGGAAACTGATGGGCTTGGACATATTGGACAATATTTTTCTCCATCTATATAGTGGTATGTTTGCTCTCTAATGCTTTGGACAATGTTGGGAATTCTGTCTCACTGGTTAGTTCAGAAATTTGTGGAAATAATGATGAATACAATGGGTACAACAGCTTCACAGATTCCCCATCCCATTGAATTCTAAAAAGACAAAAGCCGATTGATTTAGGATGTTATTACGTATTGACATTGTATGATTGAGGTTAGAAACTTCCCAAACATGTAACAGTGGTTAAAGTGGACCAACACCCAGGATTTTCACTATCAGCGGGGCATCCTGATTTCAGATGCCCCGCGGGGAATCTGATCGGCCCGGGAATCTTATAGATTCCCGGGCCAATCAGCCTGGGTGTTGGTCCACTTTAAACTTAGGCCCTTATTTATGAAGGAATAGCGACAGGTAGCGACTGGTGAGCGGCCGGTAATGACGGGCCCCGCCACGAGAACGCCGGCTCCCCACCACAATCACACATTTATCAAGCCAATCCGGCTTAGCGACTGAGATAGCGCCAGATAGCCACTCATTCATCATTATTCCAGCCTCAGGCCACAGCGCCAGCGTCCGACCTTGAACAGCGACAGGTATGACCTCTCGCTACCTGGCGCTCTCCAATGCATTTCAATGGAACAATCTTTAAATATTCATTATTAATTGTTATTAATGTTTATTTTTTTTTTTTAAATGTGAAAAATTCTGTGACCACTTCTGCCATGTTAGATATTTTTTTTAAGGAAAAAAAAAAAAAATTTGTGCAGAATTGATATTACAGGTCTGATATTAATGTATTCATATTACAAAATTATTTAAAAAACTTGTTTTTTTTGGTTTCCAAAAATATGGTTGTTTGGGGGTTAAAAAACGACTTTTAACCCATCGCCGCCAGCGCTCTGGGATTTAAACATGCATTTCACAGCGCGAGAATCTTTTGAGCGTGATTTGTTAATGAATATGGTGGGAGCCGGTCGCTATGGCCAGTCGCTATCATGCGCTCCCATACAGCGCGGAACCTGTCAAATAGCGACCCAATATTCAACATTACTGCAAACCGACTGAGTCGCTGTCAACAACCGAACAACGGCCAAGCACAGCGACTACTAGCTGGTGCTGTGAAAATACTGCTACAGTCGCTCAACTGTCGCTACCTGCCGCTATTAATGAATCGGCCTCTTAATCTTACCGAAGCTTGTCAGTAAAGACATCTTGGGGGTTTTATATGATTTTTGCCCAATTTGAATGGAAAGTTCAGGGTGCCCACCCATTGCAATTTTTCTATGTCCTAATTGGCAGTAAAAGGTTTAAAAAATGACTTTGTAATATCCAGTCTTAGTTCAGATGTTAACCCCCAATCTATCCTAGGTGCTCAGTCATGGAAGTAGCTACAGCAGCGTTCCCCAACCCTTTCCTCCGGTGTCACCAATAGGTCATGTTTAGTGGATCTCCACACAGGTAGCTCTATAGCTGATTACAAATTACTCTACCTGTGAATTTGGGTGGAGATCTGCAAAACATAAACTGTTAGTAGCTCTCAAGGAGAGGGATGGTGAACACTGATCTAGAGTAAATGTTGTCCCAGAACATTAGTGTTCAAGGGATAACCTCTGAGACCATAAAGACTGATGAAAACTGTAACAAAACAGAGCCGGGATTGTCCAGCAACAGGCCAGGTAATGCACATGTGACCAGTCCAGGAAATGCAAGGTGTAGGTTAGCAAGCAGAGCCATACACAGTTAATCAGTCCTACTAATGTGAAAACCATAGGGTTATCCTGGCACAAAGTCAAATTCAGGCAAAGGCTGGTCCAGGCAGCGATCAAACAGCCGGTCAGCTGCAGGTAACATGTATATATATATATATATATATATATATATATATATAAAGAAACACACCTTAGCAGCAAAATGCTTCACCGACAATGCTTCCTGGAAAAGGAGTCCGTTGTATGTATCCACTGACCAATCAGGAACAAAGGGCTGAGGGTGCACAGCAGAAATAAACTGAAAGAAAATAAATAAAACTAAAGTAAGCCAGACTCTAGTGGCAGTGCAATGTTGCCACGATGCATATGAAAAGTGTATCCAAACCTCTGCAGGGATGTGTGGAACGTCTACAGGAAGTCAAGTGACAGACAGGTAAATTCTCAGACAGACTTGGGGGATAGTAAAGACCAATGAGAGTGGACACATTGGCCATGTGTCATTGGCTATGTGAAAGTGATGTGAAAACACCTCATTTATGCAGATCACCACAGTGGGCTTGGAGTATAATGTGGGCAATATGTAGGGCCAGACTTAAAATTACAATGCCTATACGTAGTTGCAGTCTAACTGTTGAAAGGCCTTAACGTCATCTTTTAGAGAAGCGCCATCTGTATAACTGAAACAATACTACCTCTGGCTCTCTGATGAGCATACATTTAGTCTGGGTGAATAAACTCATGAATTGACAGTAACAAGCACAGTGCACTCAATAGGTTTTCAGGCAAATGAATACGAGTATTGTACTTCAAGCAAAGTGTTTATGTTACTCTTTTAATAGTTGCAACAGGACATTATTTTGGAAGGTCTTAAAAATCTGTTGATTCCATTTCTATTGTAGTGATTTGTACAGTTTAATATCACTTTCAGGTATGTAGTCTTTGTTTATATGATCAAAATGTGACTTTTATACCAACATTGTTTCCTGGCATAGATAAAAAGCACAATTCTTCAGCGATTTGTCCCCTTTGGGAAAAGATATTCAAGAAAATCTGCTAAGTGTAGCAATTATATCAAGCGTGGTTTGCTAGCCAAGGTTTATTGCTTGGCTCTGTTATAAAACCTTTTTTTATTACCTGGTTATGGTTCATAGATCTGTGGCGCTTGTTTATAAGAATTCTCCCCTATTAATGAAACCAAATCTGCCTTTTTCTCTTCACTGAGTGCATTCATAAGTGTTTGTGGGATCATAACACAGAACAAAGCTTATGTAACAGTCCTATAATAAAGCGATCTGTCATGTCAGCACTGACTTTATCACAAACCACAGAGACATAATGTGTCCATAATAGCTTGTAAGGGGAAAGAAAAAGGATTTACTCTGTGGGAATTATTTTGTGAGGGTGGATGTATGAACTGGTTTTCATAAAAAAAAGGGTGGTGGTGTAAGGGAGGATAAATAGTGTTTATATACACCCTACAAGTTATTGGTATGAATTATTGAGTGAAAGGTAAGCCATCACCTTCATATGTCTAATCCTTAACTCCACTGACATAGATGCTGATGGGTCAAGGTGCTAAACTGTTTTACCAGTCAAAAGTCACATAAAGAGTTCAGGCAGTGCCGTTTCTGTTTTTTATCTCAACAAATAAATTATATTCTGCAAAGCAGCCAAATGAATCAGTCCCAAGGTAGATAACTAGGATACATATTTTTTTAATTAGGAACAGTTCTATTTCTGGAGATGAATCTGACTTTATTTTTATTTGTCTCCTTATTCTTTTGTTTGATGTATAGCTTTTAGATCCCTAAACCTAATGGGCGTTACATGACTTTCCTCAAACAGCAAAAAAAATATTATCTTTCTACATCACTGGTCTGGCAGACGAAAGCCACTTTTTAGAGAGGTCCATATTAGGGTAATAGTAGTGCGCTTAAATAGACAAAATTACCCAAAAATAAGGGTACAGAGACAAGAGCGCGATTTACATGGCACATACAGACACGGAATACCAGGATTTACCCAAGATTCTAAAGCAGTAGGTGGAGCCATACAAATGATTTGTTTATGTCTCTTGGGCTAATGACCAAACTCTCAGAGATAGCTGGGGGTGCAATGTTTGGGTATGGCTAATAAAAATTCACTTGTGGGCTTGTGCTGCCTCATCAGCACAAGGAGATAAATGTTTGTATAGGAAGTGAGACTTAAGAGTGCCAGAACATGGGAACAAGCCACTGAACGTTATTGGGAAAGTAGTGCCTAAAATTGTATGATAGCATACAGATTACAACAAATTAGAAGCTGAGGGTAAAGTTTAATGCTGTATACACACATCTGGTAGTGATATTTGATGCATTTCTTTGTACAATAGTAAAGTTCTGAACAAAGAACCACTGAGCATAACAAAAGGCAGAAGAATCTGAATTTCGAAAAGAGACAGTCCCTCATTATGAGAGCAGATTCGAGCAAGGTTCTCACATAAGTAGCTTTTTTTTAGCTTAAAGGGGAAGTCCACTAACAATGGCATTTTTGAAAGTGTATATGTTTCTGCACTAAAATGATGTTCTCAAGGATCTACAACCTGTTGCTATGGGCAACTGTATGCCAAGTCTGTACACCAAGATATACAAGAAGAGAGATGTGAGCCCTATACACATAGAACACTGCTGCTGGGCACAGGTAAGCATGGGTGAGCTCCCTCACCGCAGCAGTGGCCATAGCAGCAACGTTCTGTACAGAACAGAACAACAGTAGGGAGTTCCCATCTCTCTTCTTGATATACAGTTGCCAATAGCAGCAGATTGCAGGTAGTGAAAATTGCTCCCATAAAACACACATTAAATTAAAAATTACTAGATAAGATAACTACTCAGCAGCTTGAGGCCATCTAATTAAAAAATACCATAAAAGTGAACTTTCCCTTTATGTAAAATTCCACACATTCATCCATAACCCCGGCTATGTGATTTAGCATTTGTTTCTTGTTGTCTATTTTTTAAATGAACATATACCATGTCTTCCCTTAGTGAGAGGAAACTCACTCCGAATGCCAAAGGTTTGGTGAATTGTAGCAATGTGCAATACCATATTAGCAACTGCCTAAATTCTTGTGGTCACTAAAATGCTATTAAAGTGCTATTAAATGCTAATTAAATGTAAATACTAAATTAGTAACAATCCAAAATATGCATTGCAAACCACCAGCATACAGCATGTCAAAATATGTCTTGCATGGTATTATTAATATTTCTTATTACTGTATTGTCGTTTATTTTTAAAGTGCCGTTATCTACTATGGTGCCGGTAGACATTAAAGACATGGTTAAACAAGCACTATACTTATAATATGCAGGGCATAACGAGTCAGATGTCACAGAAATTCAACAAATTCACACTAATGAATAATAATGAATGCGTGCCCTGGTATTGCAAACTTACAGTCTAATGCAGGGTTTTCCAACATTTCTTCATGATGTACCACTTTACCTTTTGCAATGACTGTATCTGCAGTACTACCCCTACTACCCTTTATACAGATTTCCCAACGGTGGAGGTCCTATACTGGCCCAACAATGCAAGCTCTTCTACCTGCAACGCAGGCATCCCCAGATGATCAATTCCTGCACTCCTTCAGCTTTTGGACCTGGCTACACAGAGTGGATCTCGGGGTACCACCAGTGGTACTAGTATCATTGGTTAAGAACTGGTCTAGAAGTTAACCTGCACACAATGCTCTTTGTATGTTATGTTTGTGTTCTTAAAGATTCTCACACCTAATTATGCAAATGATAACATTTCCACAACCAAAATGTAATTGTTTTTAAAAGATTAAAATGCCCTCAAGAAGAATTCTCCAATTCAATTGTTGTATAGCCACACACTCCTTTTAGGACCTCAGGAAAATCACAGCAAAATGTTTTATGCAAATGGAGTAAACTTCCACCTTAATAAGCCACTTACCAACTCCTAAGATGATCTAAGCAAGTCCCTTGCCCTAAACGAAATGATATACTCTTCTCCTTATGTTCACTTGCCACTTTTTGAGTTTCTTGTCCAGTAAATGGTTAAAAGCATTTTTGTACAGCGTAGTGATCATAAAAAGTCATTACTGTTCAGCATAAATAACTGCCAACTGTTGATTCTTGGCAGCAACTTTTTGGAGAGCTAATAGTGAACTGGGCCAGTTTTTTCTCTGCGCATGTACCAATCAGATTCTCTGTATAATGTTTATAAAATACATTGTTAGAAAAGGTAATAGCATTAAGGCACAGTAACCAACTGTGACTGCAACGCAATTAGCAATAAAATGAAGCCTCATATACAGTATCAGGTTGTACATGCCATATTCATTTAAATGGCATGCCTAGCAGAAGATGTATTCTCTAGCCTTTGCAAAAAGAAATCTGTACCAAAAAATCTATTTCATATCTGTTATGGCTTATAGTGCAAACCATAAGCCATTTCCCTGGAACACACATTATTTGGATAGCATTCTGTCTAGTCAGTGGTAGTATGTTGGAAATAAGGTCATAGCTTGCAATTTCTAATTTGAGCAATTTGAAACTCGTGCTTTCAAAACAGATCTCTGTTTTCTGTGTTAGGCATGCTTCCTGATGAGTTTTTGCCATCACTAATATAAATAATTCCTGCTCCCTCTACATAGAGTGGAGAAAAATAATATACACTTCTTTCCTGAGTAGTATAAACCAAGATATTTTAGAAATTGCAGATTACAGATTATTCTTGGTCATTTTTTTACATATCTGTGGGTTAAGTCTTGCTATTTTTAGGTTCACTTTGGTTGAAAATTTGATTGACTGGCTTGTTTCTCCAAAAATGGAATGGTTTGTGTTACTGAACTTTTTATTTAAACTGGAAGATCGTTCATTAAATTCCCAACAGTTCCTATTATCAAAAATATCACAAATGGCTGTTCATACTGACAATGAATGATTTTTAATGATCATTAAAAGCGATCATTTACCAAGTGTAAAGTAAATAATTTGCACTGATATTGACTTTTTGTATACAAAATATTAATGCAAGAGGAAAGTGAACTTTTTTAAATCAGTGATTACTTTTTATATACATGACACACATACAAGGGATTTCTTTGGCAGTATCTTAGGATATGTTTAATACAATAATTCTAGGCAAACAATCTTAAATGTTAACTATATACATGAACGTTATTGGAGATATGATTATGATTAAGGTTCCTCACTTTCACAGTTCACCAGATTCCAGCTGTTGGATGGTCAGGGGTAAGAAGCTGTTTTTGTGATGTGTAGTCTTTAAATTCAACCTGATGGAAGCTACTGGAAGAAGGGTTGTCCAGGGTGCATTGGGTTTCAGATAATACTAGTGCACTAGCTCTCAAGTTACAATAGAAAAAATCTTGTATAATTGATAAAACTGATCTGTTCTTTTTGTCCTCTTTTGGTAGCTCCACCATAACAGGTCAAGAAAGAAAGATATAGGACTGATGCAATTACCCTGTTAGTGCTTATCTGGACAGACTGTACCTCTCAAGTAAATGCAAGAAATGATGAAGAGATAAGGACTGGGCATATCTTGTGGTGCTGTGGTGCCTCTTCTTAAAGGAGCACTATCACAAAAAAATTGGCCAATAATAAAAACCAGGAAATCGGGCAACAGGTTCTATAACCCCTAATACACTAAACCTGTCACCCCTGGATTTGATTCCTACTAGGAGAAGACTACCACAAGCATGGTGGGAGTTTTATGTGGTTCAGGTGTATAAGTGACCCCTTCTCTCATTAGCCAATGTGTTTATATGGGTTTTCAATATTACACAATTTCGTGACAGTGCTCATTTAAATACAGATTTAACAGAATTAGCATTGCAGTAAAAAAACAGTGACAGATTGACTAGTATAACATTAACCAGTATGCCTATGCTTGTGCGTGCACACACACTGTTATATTGAGTCATGCTCTGCTGCTGACCCAGTGGATAGGAAAAAAGTTTTCTAGGAATATAAAGCAAAGTGAGTGAAGGTAGAATAAAACACAGCCAGCATAGGGAGAACAGAAAGGAGATAATTTCAACTCTTTGCATTCATTTGCGTGAATGTCCCTTTAATTTATATTTAAATGCTGGTCCATTTTATGTCCATGTGTTTAGGCTGTAGACCCTCCTCCCAATATAAGGGTTGTCTACTTCCTGCCTGGCTAGCAACTTTAGCATGCCACATCCTCCACTTCCCTGAAGTCATGCGTGGCCCTTGCCATGACCACCATACTCATTTTTTCAACTCGGCAGGGGGGAGGGGGGACGATACACAGCACACAAATTCCTTTTCAATGCCAGGTAAAAATGCAATGGTAATCCATCATGGGTGTAATCTAATACTACTATTAAGCTGTGTCATCACTGCTAGCTACTTGAATTGTACAAATATTTACAAAACCAATTTCTTGTTTGCTTTGGATATATCAGAAACTCACAGCTGACTTTGGCCTGTTCTTTGTCTTTAAACAAGGTTTACAGTCTACATAGATGCTCCTGTTTGGAGTCTTGGGGTATCCCCATAAGGGCAGTAATGTATGTAGAGGCCTCATACTATGCAGCTTTACAAACCTGTGGTCTGCTTTTTTTCTGCCAGAAGACTTCAAAATTCTAAAAACTAATAATAAAACTAGTTTGTTTTCATGTTTATATGTGGCATAGTATTCTATTATGTCTCAAAAGCCACAAGAAAAAGAAATCAACCAATTAATGAATAATCATTAATGAATAAAAAAACAACAAATTGAAAAACATGTTCATGATGACAGTGCAGAAACATTAGAAGTAACTTTGTGTTCTTTATTTTGTATAATTATGATTTGTATATGATTACTTTAAAATCTGCATGTTGTCTGTTATTATACCATATTTAAAGGGTATGATGATTTTTATTTCCAGGTTGTATAATAAATGAAGCTAGCATAACCTAATATCTTGGCCACTGCTACATATAGTTTTATTGTGCTGAAATAGGAATTAGTTTCTAATCCTAGTACTCATTGTCTTGGTACAAATTGAACTTCTTTAAGAAGAAAGAAGAAACACGTGTATAAATAACTATTATGGATCACTGCAGGCCACTCCACAGACAAAAGACCAAGGGGCATCATCTTGGATCATGCAGAAATATTTTCCTTTTCCTATTAAGCATTCACTATAATTAAGACTTAGGCCATTTGCTTTTCTTTGCAGATCCTTTGATGGCGATTTAATCTCTCTGCTGTAGTTACTGTCTCTGCTCTGACTTCCACAAGCCAGCCATTGATCATATTATAACTTTCAAATAGTGAGATCCTTTGCTTAGTCTCTAATTCTTCTAACAGTGTTCTCAACAGATAGGATTGCGTCACATGTTTACCAGTTACCTGTATACATCCTTGCCTGAGTCCCCCTGACAGTTGTTCATGCTTGTATACAATTGCCAATCCTGGTGCATACAAAATTCAACAAGAAGATATGGATTAATGTGGTACAGAGTGATAATTTACTGTTAAGAGCAACCATGACTGCTCATGGATATTGGAACAAGGTAGATCACAAGAACATCCCTTTATTTACCTCCAGTGTTTATATATATATATATATATATATATATATATATATATACATATATATATATATGCCTATGTAGACACCAAAGCGACCGCAATTAGGCAGTAATCACTAATAATAATCACAATGCTACGATGAAGTGATGGATGAAAATTGGTTAATTGCTCGGCCGTTGTATCATTTCAGCTGGCCAAAACTTGCTTGATGATTGGCCTTCAAAAAATATGTTTTGCTATGGGAACGAGCAACATGAGAGATCGTATTAGTGATAGCTCTAGCAACCAATTGACCAACAAATCTTTGGCGTCTGAACACAGTCGTTCAGTCGTAGAATATTTGTATGGTCCAAAAATGTATCTGCTTGTGTAAACCCAGCATTATACTGTATACTGTATATTTACTAAAACTTAGCTCTATTGACACAACTTAGGACATACATGCAAACCAATCAAAAGCTCTATTCCCCAATTGAAGCAAGCCCATATTTACTATTTACAAGTTGGTACATATTGGCCAGCTACTGTAGTCCTCTTTTAGCTGGTGTAGGGATCTGAGCAGTTTCCAGGCAAAATATCGCTCATTGTAGGAAAGAAAAATTCTGCCCCTCCTTACCCATTCTATGGTGCTTTGCTATTCCATACAGGTATGTGGATTCTGGGCCTCAACCATCGAAGCAGGCAGTGCCCCTCCCCATGCCTGAGCAATAAGGAATAAGCAACCTGTTTTATGGCCTGCACTACTAACAGTGGCCCTGACTCATCTGCAGAAAACAGGATATCTGGGATAAAGGTGTCCCCAATGGACTTCGCGCCCAGAGCGATCGATCACCCTGCTTGCCCTCCCCTCGAAAACAGTGCTGGCAGGGATGCCCTCTTCTACAGGCCATAGTGGGGATGTATTAGATCTAATACGGTGCACAGGCATTTACTTTTGGTGTAACGTTTCAACAAACCCGTTGCATGCACTATGACTTTTTGTATATGCGCTCAAACATGGCATTCTCCATTTTGCTTCCTTTTATGCCTATTGGAAAAAATGATAATAAGCTGAACAGAATAAATAAAGAAATAAAAATAAGGTTTACTATTACAAGTAAAGATTATTAGATGCCCAAACATAAGCATTTGGGTTTCTTCAATTGCTAACAGCCATTAATTACAATTTTAGATACTCATAAGCCTAATGAGCACCAGTCCACAGTAATACAATCAGCTGATCAGCAAGGGTATTTTTTCTTTATGGCACCATATATGTTTTCTGTTTGTTTGAGTGTGACTTTTCACACTTTGTTATACATGTTTTATAAAATACAGTCCATCTACAATTTCCTCGTAGGCACAGATGGATATGTAATGTGCTGGTTAGATCTGATGAAACGCCACACTATTCCATTATTCTGCCGGGGAGTTATAAGGTTCCATTCTTTTTCAGTTAGTTGAAGCTGATTTACAGTGGTCTTACCCAGGCTTCTTTGTAGTTCAGAGCAAGCAAGACAACACTACACTTTGTAAGCTATCTGACTGTGGAATATAGTAACTATTAATGCTTTCTTGGCAATAGGCCCCATTCTTCCAACCTTTAAGACTTATTTATTACCTGCTAAGTTTGCTAACTATGATTGCCGCCTAGCAGACGGACTTAGCCATCTGCCGGTTTTCACAAGATAAAGCTATGGGTTTTTTTCAGTAGGTAATATTACGTATTTTCTTCTGCTAAAATACTTAAAAATAAATTAGTGTCAACTATCAAGTTTCAATTTTCCCTGAATTTTCCCTGAATGGCACTAATTTATAGCTACTTTTCTTTTTTTCTTATTATTATGTTGCATATACGAATGTTTAATGGATTCGGGCACATATGCCATGGTTTATACTGCTGTTAAATGAAAGTCGTTTTTTGAGGCTCACGATTGTAGTTTAAGAAACTGATTTTAGGATGTCTATTTTTTTTTGGCATCTGGAAAGTACATTATGCAAGCTGTGCCCTATGGATTACCAATACAGGAGGTGATTTTATTACCACAGTGTATAAACACCTCTGTGCTTGTCTACCCATCCTGTTGACCCTTCTGTATTGAAGATATATTGTAGATCCTACTGTGAATGCTGCATGGTACTAAAGGATTACCAAGTTTCCCTCTGCAATTAGAGAAATGTACTTGCTGTAACAGAAAGGCTAATTATGGTATTTACATATATATTACCTAAATTGTCCTTTAGATATATGTAATTCTGGATTGTACTACACGGTTCTTGAGTTTCATGGGTCACTTTAATAAAAAAGTAAAAGGAAAAATTGACAAGTCTAGTTTTCTCTTATTTAAGACTTATTTTTTAAATTTGAGTATTTTTTTGAAAAATCTAGTAGATTTTGGCATTTGGAAGCCATGTACTAATTTGCAATGATCCCCTATCAAACAATACTTTCAATCAGTAAAGTAATATACTATATGTTTTTATTTACAATTTGAATTTTTTTTGCAGAGCTCTCGCACTGCTCGTTCAGAAGAGGATCGTGATACGTTATGGGATGCTTGGGGATCATGGAGTGAGTGCTCAAGGACGTGTGGTGGTGGAGCTTCATATTCTTTAAGAAGGTGCCTAAGTAGCAAGTAAGTTGCTCCAACCTTTTTTTAGCTGGGACATTTTACTGAAAAGCAACTCTTCTCTATGGTGTGGCTCTAATATAGTATACAAGTGAAGTCATTATTTAAACAATTTTAAAGCAGTTCAGATCATGCCATGGTTACCTAGGACACTTAGCGAGATTTCACTGTTTGTTTTAGGATTTTAACTGTGAAACTGGAAGCTTTTTGCATATGTGTTAAGACAACAATGGGCAAGAACATATAGTCCTTATCTTAAAGGAAGTGTATTGCAAAATTGTGTAATATTAAAAATCCATATAAACACATTGGCTAATGAAAGGAGGGGTCACTTATACTCTCAAACTGAATAAAACTCAAACCAAGCTTGTGGTTTTCCTCTCCTGTTAGGAATAATATCTAGGTACACCCAGGAACCCCCGATTTCATATTCCTTTCATTAAAAGAGACAAACAAGCCTGGCTGGATATTTCTTGATGCCAGGGTGTATAAGTGGCCTTTCTGCTTTCCAGCTTATTTATATAGATTTTGATCATGCTGCCTTCATCTGCCTATATAGCTGCTGAATTTGTGGCTTATTGTCAGCAGTTTTAAAATTTGCATGTTAACCCTTGGATTAAAGCTCCAGGCTTTTTTAGGGCCCTCACCTTTCTAAATTGTCAGCAGACAAGAGAGTTTAGGTGACTTAGAGCTGCTGTGAACTTATAACAGACTGCAAAATCTCCTGGTCCTGTTAGTGATATGCTTTCATAGTATAAAATATTTAAGTCATAGCGCTTCATCTTTCTAAGACTCTCTTCCTTCCTGAGGTTTTACTGTTACAGTGTCACCAAAGGCAGGAAAGAACCTTGTGTATGCAATGTATATAGGCTAAATAATAGCTATGTTGCTGTATCAACACTGATCCACCGACTACACTGGGCTGCATGCCCAGTAGCCTGGATAGACTGTCAATTCTTTCAGTGTACATTTCAACATATTGGCTTTGGTCACTCTATGGTTATGTAGATTTAGCATTGCATTGCAAAGCACTACTATAATCTACATTATTAAACCTTCCTCTTAAAGTGGACCAACAATGTGACAATACTTTTATAAATATAAATAAGCGTCTCTCATGCCGCTTTGTAATAAATAAAGATAATATACACATAGATAAAATAAATGCCATGCTTACCAACTAACAGTGATTTGCTTTTACACTGGGCTGACATTTTTTCCTTGTAGTGCCGAAAAAAACCCATGCATGCGCTGTAGATCATCAGCTGTCAGAAGGGGTCGGGGCGAGGGTTCCCCCCGGTCCTTGCAGTTATTAGAAGGGCGAATGCATTCAAGATGGCTTTGCAGCAGGCCTGTCCAGTAGGGATGAGCACTTCCTCCTCATCACCGCCAAAGTGTGAAATGAACTTTTTCAAGGTGCATCAAGCGAACTAAAATATGTTGGTAGGGACACAGATAAGACTTTGCATAAGGATGAAGTATACTGATATGCTAAAGATTTAGACTTTTTGTTACCACCAGACCTGAAACTTTCTTTTTTCCATTTGATTGAAGAAACAATATCTAATTCTAAAATTAACATTTTAAACTTGTATGCACTAGATGAGTCTTTTCCAGTACAGTGGCTGTTAAATGCTTGTTTGTGAGACTGCTATTGCTAACAACAGTATTGTCTACAAAAACTTCCAACCATAGGGCCCATGTTGCCTACTTGCCAAAATATTGCTCTTTATCTTCTTCAATCTAGGAGGTTGGATTTAAAGGGAAACTATTGCAAAAACAATCCAATATTGATAATAATGATACAATAATGATACTGAAAAATGATAGATGGTGAGAGGAAGGGTTCGTTAATATTGCCTGATTTTAAAGCATTTTAAAGAGATTAGAAAATAAGCATCTTTATTCAGGTTGCTAAGATGGATGGTGGGGGGTGTAGCATCCCCATGTGCCACTGTGAGAAAAAGAGACTCGATGAGACTTTAGGGTTTTTAAGCACATGCTGTTGAAGTTCCTACATGGAACCAAAATGTTCACATTTTATACAGGAGATGATAATCAGAGGCCAAAATCTCAAACATCTTCTGGTTATGCCTGGTACAGTCTTGGTTTCTGATGAAAGATAAAACTTATTGCCCATAAGCTTATTGATGTTGACCTTGCCAACTCCTATTCTATTTTACTTGAACACATTTTCTGAAGAACAGTATACATGTTCATAAATTAGAAATTTATGATGACAACATGCATTCTTCTTCTCTATGAACAGAGCCTCCTACAATGTTGCATTATTTTGTGAAAATAGGTAAGATCATGCAGATGGAAATCTAGACTGTTTTTTTAGGTAACTGTAACAGCCCGGGATCTTCTTGGGCACAGACACAGGCACACACAGTGGTAATTAGCTCAAATGGTTTGCTTTTGACTCCAAAACATAACATAAATAACTTTCTTCAGCAAAACAAATGTGTAAAAAACAGGTCCTTATAAGAGACCATTGTCTTTGGAATCCAAGTTCATATGGCCACCCAGGCCTGCTCACAATTATTGGGCACTTCTGCCCTAGAGTTGGTGTTCCCTGCACCAGGCTGACCTCCTTCAGCCTTCCAGCGGCTGCGCACATCATTGGCACCTGCCCTCCTGCAGGCCATACTATTGCTTAAGCTTACAGGGATCCTTGACAGCAGCACTCTCCATCACTTGGCTGCGGTGCCACATGGACCTCAACCCATCCAGCAGCCCTCAGCCTCTTTAAAAGCCTTCTGACCTGGACTACTGGATTGGAGTGAGTGGCCAGCAGGACCCAACCAGCTTACCATACTGGCCAGACTTCAGGGCCCTATGGAGTGCTTCTCTATCTATCCGAAAAGAACCAGTAACTACATAAGCACTTTTCCTGCAGTCCTTTACCACTTCAACCCAGGCTGATCTGTGCTATTTTTGCTGCACCTTCTGGACAACCTACTACAGTAACATAAAGATAATTTCAGTGACCTGTAGTTCTTTTTTACAGGGTTTGTGTGATGGGTTTTCTACTGAAGCATACCAAAATTTGGCACATAAAACAAAATTATAACTCACCTGGCACAGGCTTTTTACCTGCTCCCACAGCAAAAGTGGGACATTTTGTTCTGAGTTTCTGCAGCTGCCAAATCCTGGGGATCTTGAATTTTGAAACAAAAGGGGGGTGGCAGCCGCTCAGACCATTTTATAACTAACCAGGGAGGTGCACATTAGCAGGGCAATTAGAATACAAAAGTCTTAAAGGGGCCACAGCACTCAAACCGGTTAGCTTGCTGACCAACCTACAATCTGTCTCTAAACTAGGTTAAAAACAGGGGGCTCGGTCACACACATCTGCAGAAGCATGCTTAAGCTGCACCACCAGCGCCAAGGTGCCTCTGTGAGGTGCAGTCCTAACTCTAGTACTAATTCTAGTCTCTAAGAGCCCCATTTGGGACATACAGTGCTGTGGCCCCTTTAAGACTTTTGGATCTTGAATTTTGAACCTGACCTTGTGCTGTAATGACTGGGTGATGAAACCCACAACCTAGATTCTCAGAGCCTCTGCGAACTTGGAAGCCAAAGCTACAGTGTTCAACCCCCAGCATAGGATCAACCAATTGCATTTTTTTTATTATGGGCTTAATTGGGCTTAGTAGGACAGGTAGAGGGGTGGGATATTTTTAGTTGACTTTATGTCTGCTTTATGTCAGAGCCTCCGCTCTGCCTCTGACATTCTCCTGTCTTCCTCCATGGTTACCTTCTCGCACTCCCATCCCAGTCACTCTCCATCACTCCAAGCCTTTAAAAGTGCCCCCAAAACTCACTTCTTCAGACAAGCATATACCCTGGATTAAAGTAACTCCTATAACCTTCAACTGGCACATGCAGCCCAACTTAAGCTCTACCACTTGTGATCCCTACCTTTTGTCTCCACCCCCATCTTTTAGACTGTAAGCTTGCAAGGGCAGGGCTCTCCTTCCAATTGTCTCCTGTGCTCACAACACCTGGTTTGAACCTTGTGGCACCTAGTTTTGTATTGTTCCCTGTACTAAATGTGTTACCTTGTCTGTAACCATACTTTTTAAAGTGATAAGGAAGATGATGGCACTATATAAATAAACATTATTATTATTATTATTATTATTATTAATAATAATAATAATAATAATAATAATAGCTCTATGCTTTAAAAAGATGTGAACGGGTAAAACAGACACTCCTACAGATTGCTTTGAAAGGTGGTTTCCCCTGCTCATTAAGTGCCCTTACTTATTTGTTTCTGGCGTTCCACTACTGGGGTTCTCTGTGTCTGTTTTCCAACTATTTTTGTGTATTATATATAAATACTGCATATTCAAAATGAAAATAAAGAATAATTAAAAAAAAAAACTGCATATTGAAATGTCACATGTTACATTTTTGGGGTAACTGCTTTTTGGAGATGGTTCATGTGTCGTTTCATAAAGCAGAAATGACAAAAATCTGAGGTTATGCTTGCATATTCAGACTTGAATAAGCATCTGTATTTTTCCTAAAATTGATTGGAGTGTGTAACAATTTTTTACATGTACATGTAATGTGAATATGTACAAAAGAGACAAAAACTTTAGTTCCCAGAAATTCCTAACACTATAAGTGGAGAAGTCAAATATGACCTTTGTTTGCTAAAGGCGATAGCCAGGGGTTTAGGTAACAGGGGCTTATTGAACTTGACATTAAATTACAGGACATGTCATATGTGCAAATGTGACAAATTAACCAATTTCAGGCCAGTTTATAGATGTATGCGTGAGTGAAAAAGGTCTTAGGGTTATTTGTTAATCTGTGGGTGGGTTCATCAGATCGTGGTTACATGTGACATCTCAAAAGCCAACATAATCTCAACATGGTCATTAGAGGGGATTCTTACATCCTGACACAAAGATCTCTTTTGAGAATTTAATGGTTCAAGGTTGTTCTTTCAACAGGCTATGTTAATTAGTTCTCAGATACTTTGAAGCATAACAATTCCTGATTTTCAAAGGCTATTATGTTCCATTTTTTTTAAATGAAAGTGCTTTATTATCTTTACTAAAATGTTAACTATGTAAAAAAAAATGTTATCATAATGCAAACGTTATTTTCTAGTTAAAGTTTTCAAAAAGATTTATTTACCTGAATGATCATAATTGTGGGGCCTAATCACAAAGCTGTTTCCTATCTTGCCACGCTCAGAAATGACAGCATGTACAATATTGGTTCCACTCAGTGTGGCAGGAAATTGTAACGCTGTTTCACTCATTTATTAGATTAGTGGGTTGTATTCTCCCTTCTGTCCCAAGCATCTGCAACATTTTGCCCTAGCTATTCTAAGGCTTTTCTGAGAATTTTCTGCACACAGGGTGCAATTAAGGTGGAGCGACCGCACAGCGCACTTCATCTTTGGGCCACCCCCTTGGTGGGGGGGCGTCGGCCAGATTACTTTTTTTTGGGGGGGGGAGATAAATTGCAAGTCTAATTCATCCTCGGGGGCACCATCCTGCAATCTTGCACAGGGGGCCTTCCAACATAAGGCTGGCTCTGATGCTGAGTTCAAACGTGTTCTCTACATCAGTGGTTCTCAACTGTTTAATACCAAGTACTTCCTAGCAAAAAGAAACTCCAACCAAGTACCTCTTATGACTGGGTGATGACACCCTCAACCTAGATTCTCAGAGGCTCTGCGAACCTGGAAGCCAAAACTACAGTGTTTAATCCCCAGCATGGGATCGACCTATTGCATTTTTTTGTTATGGGCTTAATTGGGCTTAGTAGGGCCGATAGAGGGGTGGGATATTTTTTGTTGACTTTATGTCTGTTTTATGTCAATATCTCTATGCTTTACAAATATGTGAAGGGGTAAAACAGACACTCCTACAGATTGCTTTAAAAAGGTGGTTTCCCCTGGCTGGCCGGAGACATCCTGCTGTGACCCCATAACCATATGCCGGGGCTATAGCATTGGGGGCTGGGGTTCCTTGGCTTGGGGGTACAGTGGGACTGGGTACAGGGCGGTGAGAGGGAGACTAAGGGGGCAGGTATACATTTCTGTACATTCTGAAACTCAGGGGTTCCCAATCTGTTTTCATTAAGTATAACTTCATTTTTTATTGATCAAAAGTATGTGTTGTTAGTCACCTAAAACTAAACAAACGAAGTGCATGAAATGCAACAATGCACATAAATAGTTTTTTTATAACCTTTCAGAGCAGTTTTGCATTTGTAGAGCAAACCAGACTTGTATAAGGTTTAAATGAAATCAAATTAAGTTGGGGGACAAATTAGTCTTTGTCCTTGCCGAGTACCACCTGATAGATCTTGAATACCACCAGTGGTAAGCATACCAGCAGGGGGTTTGGACCAAAAATATGTCTGGGGTTTTATTGGCCCCAGCCAGCCATAAAGCTTCTGTGCTCAGTTAATGGGTTTTCTAGCTGGTCAATGAGTGTATTCTGCTAAGGCTTTAGCATGTAGTATGGAATGGGGTGTCTTAGCTGGGGGGTATAACTGGGCTGGATATTGGCAGAGGGATGGGAAGAAGATTTGCGAGGCATGGTGTGGATGGGAATGAGGAATGTGTGCATTTTTGCACAGGCTCGGGATTAGGTAGGCTGTGTGTTGCCCGCTATACCCAGCAGTCAGCCACAAAACAATGCTCCCCACTTGGAATTCGTCTCATATTACAAGCAATGTGCAGCATCCCTATTACAGGCTGTGTGTAGCATCCCCTATTACAAGCAATGTGCAGCATCCATATTACAGGCTGTGTGTAGCATCCCCTATTACAAGCAATGAGCAGCATCCATATTACAGGCTGTGTGTAGCATCCCCTATTACAAGCAATGTGCAGCATCCATATTACAGGCTGTGTGTTAGGGCGAGCGCTGCATGCCCATCTAGCAGCACTTCACTTACCTCCATTGCTGCATCCAGCCGTCATCCATTTTGCAGCACTTCCCTCATGGCTGTTCCTAGCTGTCTCCCTTCCCCCCATGCTTCCTTCTCACATGCTCAGGTGCGCGCACGTCTCCGTCCACTAGAGGGCGAGTGCACTAGATTCCTGAGATTTAAAGGGCCTTTACAGCACTGATTGGTGCCTGGTCATCCAATCCTGCATCCACTTCTCCTATTTAAAGAGGCACTTCCTTCCTTCAGTGCTGGATCTTGGTCTCTCCATGCTTGTTGAAAGTCAGACATTCTTGGATTGCTCACCTGTGTACCGACCTCTGCCTGTCCCCGGCTCTGAACCTTTGCTGCATGCCCCGACCTCTGCCTGTACTTACTACGCCTTTTGCCTGCCACTTGTGTACCTCGCTGAACCTCGGCTGACTGTGGGACTGGGCCGCTGTTGGGGGGTAGCGACCTGGGGGTCACTCTCCGCACAAGACCAACCTGCCTTGCGGTGGGCTCTGGTGAATACCGGGGGCCCCTTAGACTCCGCTCCCCTGACACGGTACCCGCCATCGGTCCCACAGTTAAAGCGGATCCACACCCGAGTCCGCTCCACCCGGTCCGTGACACTGTGTGTAGCATCCCCTATTACAAGCAATGTGCAGCATCCATATTACAGGCTGTGTGTAGCATCCCCTATTACAAGCAATGTGCAGCATCCATATTACAGGCTGTGTGTAGCATCCCCTATTACAAGCAATGTGCAGCATCCATATTACAGGCTGTGTGTAGCATCCCCTATTACAAGCAATGTGCAGCATCCATATTTCAGACTGTGTGTAGCATCCCCTATTACAAGCAATGTGCAGCATCCATATTACAGGCTGTGTGTAGCATCCCCTATTACAAGCAATGTGCAGCATCCATATTACAGGCTGTGTATAGCATCCCCTATTACAAGCAATGTGCAGCATCCATATTACAGGCTGTGTGTAGCATCCCCTATTACAAGCAATGTGCAGCATCCATATTACAGGCTGTGTGTAGCATCCCCTATTACAAGCAATGTGCAGCATCCATATTACAGACTGTGTGCAGCATTTCACATTACAGACAGTGTTCAAATAAACTGCTTTGCTATGCAGAAAATCCCTACTGTGACAATGGAAAACAGTAAGGACAAATAAATGTATGAGGAAAAAGCCTGAGAATTTCACTGTTGCTGAATCACCAGCTAGGAAGACAATAAAAGTCAACTGCACTTTTTGCGCCTAAGAAATATATAGAACGATTTACCCCTTCTACACTGTAATAAAAACTGTCATTGACTTTCATTGTATTTTTATCTGGTGATTCAGTAACAGTGACATTCTCAGGTTTTTCTCTCATGAAGTGAATTTTTTTCTACCATGAGATTTTTTTTCAACTTTTATTGAATTGAAGCCTTAGTATCAAATGTCCAAAGCTGCCAGGTGAGGCTTTTCTTTAGAAATATGGAAAATGTTGCATTCAAACGTGTAAAGCTTTTGTGGCTAGGAAAGCAGAGCGAGGTTTAACCCTCTGTAGGGCTGATGTGCTGGGTTCCTTATGTGGCCTTATGACTGTTAGATTAGGCAACTTTACAAAGCTCTTACACTGGTTTTCTGTTTTGAGTTACAATATAATATCATTATAACAGTATAACTTTTTGGTAATAAAGCACCTTAAAGAAACTCTATTATTATTACTGATTTATATAGCTCCATCATTTTCTGTAGCACTGTGCAAAGTATGTTACTGTTTATGCTCTAGTTTTACAAAGGTATCTCAATGGTCTTCATGGATCCATTCCCCTAGTTTTTAAAGGAATAAGGAAAACATAATCTCATGTCTCTGCCTACAGTGACCGAACAAAGTTAAGAGAGAGAGTAAATGGATTCAGAAAGGGTTGGTACTACCTCCCTGTGCTGGCTACTACCTGACAACCGTCAATCTCTACCACCACTTCTGCCTATAGCCAAGCCCCTGTTTGCTGAGACGCTTGGTACACCTCACTGGACATGGTTGCCCCTAGGTCTTAATTGATGCAAAGGTTGTCAGATTACGTTGAAGACAGGTGAACCAGGGTGAACCAGGAGCCAATTACATACATGGGTAATCAGTCCAATGATGCGTCAAACAATAGGATGAACCTGAAGAGTGGTCGAGGGATGCCAAGGGGACAAACCAAAAGGTCAGAGATAGCTAAGTATTCAAAGGAGCAGGCAGATTTGTGGTCAGGCAGAGGTCAATTCAGGCAGCAAACAAGGATGGTCGGTCATAGCAAAGTCGGCAACAGGTAAAGCACAACATGAGGTCAGGGCATAGTCTCTATATTTAAAGTGCATGAATCTTCCAAATATGTTAGCATCAACTTTTGGTCCAGCTTTGTATGTATAGAGGAAAACAGGGTTGGGTAAAGAAGAGGGCAGTAGATCGGGTTGGCGTACAGGTCAGTCTGCAGCCTTGCTGTTTACCACCTGATAGGAACTTGTGTACTCCCAGCGGTACACCTACCAGTAGTTGGGAAACAATGCCCTAATTTACTGTTACTATGCCTAACTAAACTTAGCATCTAAAACAAATACAAATATCCCTAGGCTAAATTCACCTGTCTTCAAGGAACATTCCTGGAACATGATCTATGGGAACGATCATCATAGTCGTTTGGGAATCTCGTGATCACCTCTTCCTGTTTCAAAATAGTAACATTCCAAATTTGACAACTTTAACATTTCACAAGCGCAAGCTGGGTTCCCAAGTTCCCAAAGCTGTTCAAGGAATCAGAGTAATTTGAATTTGTGAAGCTTTGACACTCTATAGTAGCTAACTTCAAAGGTTCTTTCACTCAGATTAGTTAGGCATTAAATCTTTTCATTAGCACGCTGACAGGCAATCCTATGATTTGTTAGCTCAGCCATCATACAGCACATGGATACATGTTAGAGAGAGGAAAACTGTTCATTTTAATGAAGTGGTGTGTATAATCCAATCTGTTTGGGGGTACCCATGGTACCCCACACGTCGTGAAGATTTTGATAACATAGGTTATGGCTCATTTCCATGAACAGGGTCATGCAGAGCAAGAGTAACTCTGGTGCACATTTAAAGTGTGAATTGCAACCTGCCTCTCACTGAGCTTTTAACTTTAATACACAAAAAGTATGCAAAAATAAAATGTTTGTTCTATTTTTTTCTGAAAAATGACCTATGCCTTCAATGGGGATTTTTTACAGGGGAGTTTCAGCATTTTCCCAGTTAGGTTAGGATAATATTTTGAAGATTTGGAAATAACAGCACCCTATGGGGTATACTATACTTTGGTATTTTCTCTACATAGCCCATATGGCACTGTGGTTTACAAACTTTCAAAATATTATCCTTATCTCATTGATAAAATGATGCACCACACCTATAAAAAATTATTTTGCCTAACCATTATACAAATTGCAGGTATAGGTGAATTTTTAAAGAAAAATTACAGCAATTTGGATGCAGGAGATTTATCTGCATATGTTTGTTAGAGCGATCGTTTGTGAGATTGCTTATGCTGTGCGCTCCAGGTCCTTTTTGTGGTCAGTTTGTCTTTCCACATGCCAATGGTCATGCGACGAAGGGGAAACCCAGCCAATTAATGAATTCTTGTTCATTGCTTTGATTTAGAGATTTTCCTTTCACAAATTGATTTGACTTTTCTTAAAGCTGAGTGATGAGCTCACCATGGAGGACAGTTGTACAGCTATATATATTTGTGCAGCTAGGATAATCTCTATAGATATGGATATTGTTGATCATTTGCAGTATTTAGCTTTAGCTATTATTTTTTATCCTTGTACCTTGTATGTTGTTAGGTATTTAATTGGCTGCACCTTTACATCAAACGTATACACTTCAGTATTATTTATCATAGTAGAAGGCAGAGGCATAGATCCGGATCCGGTGAAACCACCATCTTTTTCAGAGGCATAGATCCGGATCCGGTGAAACCACCATCTTTTTCACACTGCTGTACCATACTGTATTTTTCTGAACCAAATAATGTGCCAAGATACCCCCCTCCTAGAACCCAATAGTGGGCGACAGCAGAGAGTGTGGCAGAACCCCCCTTCAAGAACTCCATAACAGGCAGCGTACAGAATTTACCCAATCACCCCATAACATGCAGTATGTAGAATTATGTAGAAATAACCCTCAAGTCCACTCAACAACGGTGCCCATACCGCTGATTGTGTTCCTGCAGCTCTGGTTCTGGCTGAGGGGTTTCCGTGGTCTGTTTATGACTGGCGTTTGGGAAAGAAAATATGGTAAATATATTTGTACAACGCATGTACATGTTCTGCTACATCTACTGTGTGAGATTTACTTTGATGGTGTTCACTTGTATTTTAGTACAGGTATTTCAGAATACTATAATAAAAATGTATATGCCAATGCACTATTCTTAAAAGCACCAATGCTAGTGCACTGGTGCACTATATATATATATATATATATATATATATATATATATATATATATATTTCAAATGTGGTACCATCCCCAGTAAATTGATAAGAATGTCCGGATTTTTTCTAAAAAATGCCAGACCAACCTATTGATTCTAATAGGTGCCTACCCGGTGCTACATGCTCTTATGCCTCCAATTGCTACCCTAAGATGTTCTGGTGATTACATGGGCTGCTCTCATTAAGCGGGTAATGTCAGTCACTGCATACATCTGCAGTGGGATATCAGGACTAGAAGAGGAAGAGAATGGAAGAGTTTAGGTCAGCTTTTCAATTCTCTGTTTAGCTTTGCTACTGGAATAAGAGCTTGTGAGAGATCAGTGCTGTCTTTATGCCTGCAGCAGCCCTCTCTAAAAAAAACATGGTTGAATTTATTACTTTTCTATCATCTGTAGTAGTGTAGTTTCTATCGTCTCATGTGACTAATGTAAGGAGAACCTTCGTAAATCCAAGAGATTCCTATATCTATTCACATGTTATGGTGGCTGGTGCTCTTGTACCCTGCAGACTATTCTGCAACAGGGCTTCCCAATTGGATTGTCCCCACTCCGGCTCATCACTAAATATAAGCAGGGGTGGACTGGCCATAGGGACAATGCCCGGTGGGCCACATTGTTTTGGGACCACTTGGGCTGCTGCTTTTTACACCCACATTCAGTCCATGCCCCCTTAGCCTCACCCCAGCCCCACAATCCTATAGCCCCGGTATCATGGTTGGGGGCGGGGGCTCAGCAGGAATGTCTCAGACTGGCCATGGGCTGGTAAAATCCAGGGCTGATTTTTGGCCCCAGTCCACCACTGATTATAAGTATGCTACCCGCTCTAACCTCATGTAATTTCTACTTTGTACAGCAACACAAAATATTTATAAATCAACAATAATAATTTACAGGATCAGTTTTGTCTTGCTTTGATCTTGACACATTTTTTTTTACTCTACATGATTTTTATGTGATAACTGTCACTAATATGCACAGTGATGTCATAGTAATGTATATTATGGCAGAGGAATCCATCAGCCTGCAACAGCTATACTTCTGTGTCTCTCTAGAGCAATGCACTTGCACAATACACACTAAAACACTAAAATAAATAATTAGCAAGCTCACAAAGATTAGAAAGGAAACTAGCGCTGCTTGGGTTGCTCTGTTTTATGGATGAAGGCAGGAACTGTAAAATTTAGCGCAAGGGTGGGGGCTAACAATGTTGAGGTTATTCAGTCTTTGGAACTAGCACGGAAAAAAAACAAGTTGTTCCATTAAAAGGTAAAAATGGCACAAGGCTGCTAATAAAGACATAGCTTTAACCAAATGGGAAATCCCTGTATACAGATGTTTTACTGCGTGAGCATAAAAGGTCAGCATCCATGAACATCTTTGTTTCCTAGAGGAAATCCTACATTAACTGTAAGACAGGGTGAAGCTCAGGGCGTGTATGGTTGAAAAGTGTAAAAAATAAAGAACCTCCTGCCAGATCATATCTTAAAATACTTAAAAAGATTTTTGCGTGCGGGGGAGGGTTTGTTCTGGCCAAGGTAACATTGAACGGTCTGAAACACATACTAGCACCTTTCGAAGGGATAATTCATCTGCAGCTGTTTGTGCATTTTTTAGGAATGGAAAATGCTGCTTTGATTTAATAGCAACCAGTTCACTGCTAATGGGTCAGGCTATCTGGATGATCTTTTTATCCATGGGACAGATGGCTGGCTTCGAATGTGTTGTGCTTCTTTTTTTATAGATAAATATATAGTAAGGTCCAAATAAAATGCTGTGTTTGGGTTATTATTTTGCTCTTTCTCTGCTTTTAAAATGTACAGTTTAAAGAAGTCCAAGCAGTTTCTTCAACATTCAGCTTCTCCCACTCCCTGATTCCTTCCTCATAGGCAAGCCTGATTTGGATGCAAAAGTAAATGTAATACTCACCTAGACACTGTGATCTTCAGACACTGTGATCTTCCTCCGATCACCCCATCGGCCAAGCAGTGTTTCATGACAATGAAGGAGCTAGGACCTGCCGTGGCCTCTGAGTGTCAGTCAAAGTGACTCGAGCACGCCCCTTTCTATGATTGCAGGCCTCTTACATTGGTGTGAATGGAGTAGGCATGCTCGGGCCTATGTGACTTACGCAGAGGGTCAGCCATCAGTCCCCTATGCCAGCTATTGACTGTGAACGCCATGGTCCTCCATCTCAGCACCTGGTGGAATTTTTCAAAAGAGCAGCAGAACAGAAGCACTGTGGGTGACAAAAGTTGAGTATGGCTTTTTTTTCAAAGTCTGAACAGTCCCCTTAATGCATGGAAATGCATTTTACATTTCTTTTCATATGTGCCATTTTTTACAATTAATGGACCTAAATATGGGCATCAAGGCCATACCACACTTGAAACAGTAGCCTGTTTGTTGGAAAGTGGAATAAAAGTCTATAAGACTCCAGGGCCGCCTGATTCCTATTTACTGTGTGAAACCCCTCGGATACCCAGTAAAATGTAACTATTCACTGCAACTGTGCATGTGCAGGCCCCCGCCTTGCTACACTATACCTTTTGCTAGGCATTTGTCCACATCTGATATATGAGAATAGCTGTCATGGGCTCACCCCCAGCTAGAGGCTAGCGAGGATGTAGCCGTTGGCGCGCTTGGCTCCATTCGGCCCTCAGCTGGAGAGACCTCTCGACAGCTAAGGAAAGCCAAATGGACCCAGGCAATCAGGTAATCTTTACTGGGGACCGGGGGAGGGGTTAACACAGTGGGGCATCCTAAAGCACCAAAACCCAGGATAGTCAAAGTCCACTTTAATCATAGTCCATACACATATTACTAGAGTAACTAACATAGAATAGGGTCCAATGTACTGTAATGAATAAAAAAAGCACATTTTTAAGCATGGGGATGGATAAGCGGGCTCATTGTCCTTGTGTGGAAGCAAAGGCACCTAGTGGATACAACAGAATAAAGAAAGCAAAATTACTGCACTGCACTGTGTCAGACTGTAAAGTTTTCAGCCCTTCTGCCTTTGTGAATGGCCGGCGCGGGCACACTCTCTGTTAGAGGGAGGCGGAGGATGCGGCCATCAGAGCTGCTCTTAGACACGCCATGGGACCGGGAATAGGAGAGACGGCTGCAGCATCCTGGGGGGCTTCACACAGTGGGGTGCCCCCAGGGAAAGGAACAAAACCCAGGATAGTCAAAACTTTTGACTATCCTGGGTTTTGGTCCACTTTAACGTCTCACCACTACTGCCCCTTGTACAGGAGTGTACAGCCCATAGGGATGGACCTGAGCTTCACCAACTGACAACATATCAAGCAGTTAACATGCAGTTTGCATGACGTTAGATATGCATATAATGAATAGTGATACCAGGTAATAGACTACTGAGTGGAAAATAGGGGGGTGGGGGGGTAAAGGAAGTCCCCTTTTACCCATACATTTCAAATACAAAGAAATAAGTAAAGGTAATACAGGATGGTTGGCAACTATACTATTCTATATATTATTATAAAAAAAATAACTTTGTTGCATAGGTCACTGACACATCTGGCAGCAAAGTCCTGATGGTGGTCAGAAGAGCAAACAAATGGTTTGAGAAGATGTTTTTTTCAACCTGTTCTCATTTCCTGCTCTTTGTGACCTACTCTTGTCCCTAATAGAAATAAACACACTGGAGTATGTATAGGCTTAACTAGTGACATCTGCTGCTGTCAGATCCTTTTGATGATATAATTTGGGAAGAAAATAAAACCAGATAATCTCTGGGACATTTCTTTTGCTCACTAATTACTAATCATCTGTATATTCTCAAGATGAATTAGCTGTCATAATTCCAGACATTTTATTTTAGGCAGTGTTTTTGTCTTCCCTTGTTTTTCCACTAGTTTTACATTTTACATTGCTAAATAATTTAGTTATAACTTTAAACGTGTTAAATTTGGTAAGGTATTGAATGCTAGAATGTAGCAACAAGTAGACTTAGGCCCTTATTTAACAAGGGATAGCACCAGGTAGCGACTGGTGAGCGACCAGTAATGACGGGCACCGCCACGAGAACGCCGGCTCCTCACCACAATCACACATTTATCAAGCTGATCCTGCTTAGCGACTGAGATAGCGCCAGATAGCGACTCATTCATCATTATTCCAGCCTCAGCCCACAGCGCCAGCATCCGACCTTGAACAGCGACAGGTATGACCTCTCGCTACCTGGCGCTCTCCAATGCATTTCAATGGAACAATCTTTAAATATTCAAAATTAATTGTTATTAATGTTTTTGATTTTTTTTAAATGTGAAAAATTCTGTGACCACTTCTGCAATGTTAGATTTTTTTTTTTAAGGTAAAAAAAAAAAAAAATTGTGCAGAATTGATATTAAAGGTCTGATATTAATGTATTCATATTACAAAATGTTTTTATAAACTTGTTTTTTTTGTTTCCAAAAATATGGTTGTTTGGGGGTTAAAAAACTACTTTTAACCCATCGCCGCCAGCGCTCTGGGGTTTAAACATGCATTTTACAGCGCGAGAATTTTTTGAGCGTGATTTGTTAATGAATATGGTGGGAGCCGGTGGCTATGGGCAGTCGCTATCATGCGCTCCCATACAGTGCGGAACCTGTCAAATAGCGACTCCTCACCCAATATTCAACATTACATTTGAGTCGCTGTCAACAACCGAACAACGGCCAAGCACAGCGACTACTAGCGGGCGCTGTGAAAATACTGCTACAGTCGCTCAAGTGTCGCTACCTGCCGCTATTAATGAATCGGCCTCCCCGTTTGGCAACAACCTGTGCTACAGGGGAACCCAACAAGACCAGGCCCCCCATCACCCCAGGCCTTGTCGTAGTACTCCCTGCAACTGCAATTGTTACACCCCCATTGTTCATCTTTGCTCCCAGTTGCAGGGCAAGTTAGAGCAGCAGTCTATGGAGAATCACTAGAAGCAGTTGTTTTTTCCAATATATATATATATATATATTTATCATTTAAATCCATCTGTCCCTCGCCCAAAGTACTGCCCCACTTTAAAAAATACTTCACTTTTTTGCATGCTGAGTTAAAAGAGAATTCAAAAAAAGTGAACTACTTCAAAAGTTCCAGAGGCTTACTGTAACTGACATAGGGAAAACCATTTGACACTGTGGTCACCAGTCAACAGAACTGAGGAGCTGTTTGCCCAGAGAGTTGATTTCATGATAGGTAAGTTTTAATCAGCCAGATTAGAACAGATCAGCTGTGGGGCAAAAAGTGAGTATTCACGTCTGGACTGTCCCTTCAATTCAGTGTATGTTAGACAATAGAAGCCTGCATCTTATTAGTTGGTATGAACACTCTTGCTGCTTTTCCTTTCCTTCAGCCTTTTATACACAGTTTGTTATTGCATAGTGATGCCATTTTCTGCAGATGTTATAACATTACCGCAAATTCTTTAGTTGAGCCTGCAACATGTTTCAGATGAGCTATCTTCATGACAGGACAGGAGTCAATATATAGTTTAGCCTGTAAAGGTTATTTTCTGTTGTTGTTGGCTTGATGTTCCTAAAGCCCAGAGATATATTCAAGTGATTTAAGAATAGGTTAAGATAAATATACTTTTGAGTTTTGTGAATTTTGGAAGAAAATCATATGTCCCTGAACCTCGGTGATTAGTACAAGCTCTGTTTCAATTGTGTATGTGCCAAATTTCAAATCTGCACTTTGCATTGCTTCCTGTAGTGTAATACTCAGTAACAGTGACATACAGGAATTCTGTATTTTACTAGCAGCAGAACTCAGCAACAGGTGGCTTGGGGTCAGCGCTCTTTATAGAAGTTGAAGAAGAAAGGGTGACATCTTTTCCTAGAAGACTATCTAAAGAATACATGGCATTGTCAACTGGACTGTTCACACTGATTTACTATTAAACTACAAAGCACATGATTACTTAACATATACCACTCGCCCCACCTACAGTATTTTTGTGTCTGTATATCATACATCACATATCCAGGCACCTGAAAATTAACGTATACACCCAGAAAGGTCGTAAAAAGTAATGCAAAAAACTATATAGGTCACTAGTGACATCAAAGCAGAATTAAAAGTTTCTAAACTTGCAAAAAGATCCAGGGACTGTGCCACTTGAGATTTGCATGAAAAGCAAAGTGAAATGAATGAATCATTGTATTGCTCAAAATATTACTAGTTCATTAGATATTTTAAAGGGAAGTTTAAGGCATTGAGATCTATGGCTATGTATTTATACATGTGCAATTACATTTCAGATAGAGATGCTAAGTAATGATTTTTTATTCTATTCTATTTTTTATATAAAAGAAAACTTCTAGTGCAATTTTGTTTCTGAAATCAGTGCAGCTAGCTGCTTTTCCCAGTGAAAATGTACATTGCTTTCTCTTTTAAAACCTGCTAATAAGGCTCAGCAGGAACTGGATAACAGTTTCTTATTGCACAGTCTAGACTGTGACCTCCAAGAGGAACCTTAAACTGTATTTTTACAGTTGGCTCTAGACAGATAATTCAGAAATATCAATAAAAAATGTCTGGTTTGTTTATAGTTTCAGGCTATAATATGAACTACATGACATTATTCATTATGTTTCAGCAATAATACACTTCACCCAAAATGTTCCACCTACACTTTCCTGGAACTTAAAGGTGTTTCTTTTTTCATTTAGTTTAAAAAAAATTATTCTCTACATGTGTTGGTCTACATTATCGAAAGTAATGCCAAAAAGGATGTCATTATCTAAACTCTCTCTAGCCTTTAAACTGTCATTGTAAGGTACAGAAGCTTCTATATAGCAATGATCTACCTGGATTGCCTGTTGGATGCTCAACCAAGTTGCCATGTGTATGGCTAGTTAGTATCACAAAGCCATTGTTTACCACTACACTGTAAAATGTTGTGGTAGTATACTAAATATTTTGTGTTATACTGAGAATATACTGTGTCTATCAGTAGATTTTTTTTAAGTTGAGGACAGTTTGGATTATACAAATAAAGTAAGATACATACAAATACTTTCCATTGTACATGTATTCTCAACCAGGGGTCCCTAACCTTTTTCATCAAGTACCACTTTCCATTTATTTGCGGAAAGAATTTCCATTTAAAGCACACAAAGCAGAAACAGAATGTATACATTGTTTTTATCACCTTTTGCAGCTGTTTTATACTTTTGGAGCAAATCAGGCTTGGGTAAAGTATAGATGGCAGTAACTCAGATTGAGGTACAGGTAGGTCCTGTGGCCCAGTAGACAACAATAGCAATTAATCTTTATGTTTTATCTCTGTACCATTCATGTATCTCAAAAGTAGACGTTTTCATAGACATTCTTTAAATCATAAAGGCCGCCAATCCATCAAAGTCAAAAAGAAAAAAAATAAATTAAAGTAAAAATTATAAGATTGAGTGTTAACTAACTTTGTGAATCACATATATTTATTCCAGGGTTTCCATATTTGCCCAAACTGGACATGTTCATCTAAAAGTTAGCAGGTGACCTTTACATTAACTAATATCCAGTTGAATTGTTTATAAACTTTAGGGTATTCTTGCACACTTCCACAATCTGCTACTGAACCCACACAAAAATGTAACAGGTTTCCCAGTATATCACATACCATAAAACAAAATGGGAGGAATCTAGATTCATTTTGCTTACTCTAGTAGGAATAAGTAACCATCATAAGGTAACTTTATAATTGTCTTTCACCAGAGTGGTAGTAATAAAAGATTAAGCTGTTTAATATATCAATTTACACCATTTAAGTCAACCGATGCTTACCACTTCCTTATTCCTTTGCATGGATGGCAATCACATGACCACATAACCATTCAAGTTTGATGTACAAGCCTACCCAGCAATTCTGATCGGTCAGCAGCAGTCACATGATTGGCAGCAATAGAAGGAAATAAGGAAGGGATAAGCATTTGCTGACTTTACTTCAGTTCCCTTTTAATATAAGAAAATCATCTAAATCTCTCCCCAGACTACAATGTAGGAGAGTTTGAGGTTATAGTATTCTTCTACTGTGAGAATATTCAGAGATTTGGCTAGGTGATGAATTTTACACCATTGTCTCTTAGGGAGTCATTGTTTAGGTCTAAGCTGGGAAACCTCTCAAGCTTATGGTCCCTCTACATACTTTACATAGGGGGGCTTTGATTTTTTTTCTAATTGCTTTACATTGTTTTTCTCAGCTGTTTGCCAACTGTATATTTAACTGTTTTTATAGCTTATAGGTGTATTGGTGTTTTCCAAAATGTGCTCCATGCCTAGCAATGCTGTCCAGTGCACTTCCTGTGCTATGTATGTTCTACTTAAGTTTGATGGTGAATATCATTGCGCAAGATGTGAGCACATTGCACATTTGGAAGTCCAGATTCTGGATCTAAATGAGCAACTAATAACACTGGTGTGACTGGTGCGTCTGGTGTATGGTGCTCAATGAGCAGGCGCTCTCTGGGTTGGGGGATGGGTAGGGTGGTAGCATGTTGGGACAAGAAAAACAGGATGATGAGGCAGTAAGCTGGATAACAGTTAGGAGGGGGTAGAGGTAAATGTTACAGGGAGGCTAGCCCTGAGCTGGACCCCCCCCCCCCCCCCAACAAGTTTGCCTGTTTGGCAGATGAGGAGGATGTTAACTTGGGGGCAGCACAGCTGCTGCAAGACAGTTTCACTGTCTGCTCCAGTAAGGAGGGGAAGGGAAATGGGAGTACAGGGCAGGTAAGACAGGTGCTGGTAGTGGGTGACTGTTCAGCAATCTATTACAAACCCGAGATTGCTGAAAAGTGTGTTGCCTTCCTGGGGCAAAAGTTTGAGCATGTCGTGGATCAAGCTGATTAGATCAGATTATCGGGCTGGTGAAAACAGCGATCAGCAATCATGGTACATATTGGCACCAATGACATAGGAAGACGTAGGTGGAAGGTCCTTAAAAATAAGGGACATAGGCTGTATACTTAAGGCAAGGACCTCAGCTGTAGTATTCTCAGAAATACAACCTGTGCCAAGAGCCACACTAGAGAGGCAGCAGGAATTTAGGTAGGTAAGCAAGTGGCTCAAAAATTGGAGTAAAAAGGAGGGGGGTTGGATTCCGAGAGAACTGGGTCGACTTCTCAATAGGCTGCAGGTTCTATGGCAGGGATGGGTTGCACCCAAATGGGAGGGGTGCATCTGTCCTTGGCAAGAGGATGGCTAAAAGGTTGGAGGAGTCTTTAATCTAAGCACGGGGGGATTAGCAGTTACAGAGTCGAAGGCAGGAAAGAGACAGTGAGGGTAGAAATGGAACTGGGAATGGAGAGGGGGGAAGGGGAGTATACCAAGCAGGCAAATGGACATTCTAAAAAATTAACAAAATCATATGAAATGCATGATTACCAATGCTAGAAGCATGAACAATAAATGGATGAACTAGAACTGATAACAGAAGAACATTATGACATAGTGGGGGTAACCGAGACATGACTGAATGAAATCTATGACTGGACAGTAAACCTACAGGGTTACTGTGTGTTTAGAAGGGACCATAAAAACCGCAAGGGGGGTTGAGTTTATTAGTAATAACCTCTATACAGCCCAATCTGCGGCAGGATATATGCGAGAGAAATCACCAAGTGGAGTCTGTATGGGTAGAAATACTTGGGAAAAACAAAAGTAAAATACTGATCAGGGTTGGCTATAAGCCTCCAAATATTTTATAATGCACAGAAAACATGCTGCTAAGGCAAATGGATACAAACGCTAATTTCAATTAGGTATTTATTATGAAGGACTATCAAGATATAGATTGGGAAGATGAAAGCTGTGGATCCCAGAAATCTAAAAGATTTCTATTAATAATTAAAGATGGCTAACTTTCCCAAGAAGTGCATGCTCCATCTAGGTGAAGGGCCAGCTTGGACTTATTACTAACCAATGTACCAGACAATGCACCTTGGAAACACTGGTCATAATATTATTAATTTCTACTTAACTGTCACTCGGATTTCTTATCAAGGAGCCATAAAAACACAGATCTTCAGAAAGGCAAAATTTGACCAACGAAGCGATGCCCTAAACCTTAATGACTGGGAAAATGTCCTCAAAAACAAAAGCATGGACACCGAATGGAATACCGTTAAAGATACCTAATGTGATAGATAAATACCTTACAGGAATAAAAAGGTTAGAGACAAGAGTAAAGCTATGTGGATAAACAAAGGGGTTAAGGGGGCAATAAATAAAAAAAACAGGCCATTTAAACATTTAAAGAAAGAAGCGTTACAAAATGATAAAGACATAAATAAACAATGTGAACAACAGATAAGCTGGAGGCGGAAAGACGAATTGCAAAAGAGAGTAAAACTAACCCCAAAATGTTCTATAGCGATGTAAACAGTAAAAGATACAAACCTGAATGTGTGGCCCCTCTGAAAAGCAAACTATAAAGGGGAATACAGAAAAAGCCAATGTACCAAACCCCTTCTTTGCTTCCATATTCACAGAGGAACATGATATGCCGCGTGAAATGCGGAGCAATAACCCAAACTCCCCATTAAATGTCACTTGTCTGACCAAGGAAGTGAAGCATCACCTTAAACAGATTAAAATAGACAAATCCCCTAGGGCCAAATGGCATTCATCCCTGTGTGTTAAGGGAGTTATATACAGTGATAGACAAACCACTATTTTTAATATTTCAAGTCGGGGACTGTTCCACAGAACTGGTGCTTAGCAAATGTGGTGCCAATATTAGAAAAGGGGTCTAAATGAGAACCTGGGAACTAAAGACCGGTAAGTTTAATATCTGTGGTAGGCAATCTTTTTGAAGGCTTTCTAAGAAAGGATCTGTGTGAGTCATTGGATACCATATATCTTGACTTTTCTAAAGCATTTGATACTGTGCCACATAAAAGACTGATACAAAAGATGAGAATGCTTGGACTGGGGGAAAATGTGTGTACATGGGTGAGTAATTTGCTTAATGATAGGAAACAGAGGGTGGTTATAAATGGTACATACTCATATTGGGTAACTGTTACTAGTGGAGTACCACAGGGGTCAGTGTCGGGCCTAATTCTTTTATATATATATTGATGATATAGGTAACGGGTTAAACATTAATTCACGGAAAAGAGGATAACATGCAGCTACAAACTGATTTAGATAAATTGAATGTTGGGGCAGAAAATGGCAAATTAAGTTTAATACAGATAAATGTAAGGTTATGCACATGGGCAGGAGAAATCTGTGCCATGATTACACACTAAAGAACGAAATGCTGGGTAAAACAACAATGGAAAAAGATCTATGGGTTTTAGTAAATAATAATCTGTAGTGATCAATGTCAGGCAGCAGCTGCAAAGGCAAATTATGGGGTGCATCAAGAGGTGCATAGGTGCCAATGAGCAGAGCATAATTTTACCCATGTGTAAGTCATTGTGTTTAAAGGCGAGTCTCAATTAATTAATAATTGGAGGGAGGGAACTAGAGTACCCTAAAAGATTGTCAAAGATAGGTGTATTTAGTTTGGAAAAGAGACACCTGAGGGGTGACCTAATAACATTACAAAGATCTGTCCTATAATCCCACAAGCCAGGTCGGTAAGTAAAACTCAGGAGCATCCACCATCCACCAAGGTTAAGGAAAGACGATTTATTCACTAGCGTAGGAGGGGATTCTATACTGTAGGCACAGTGAGAATATGAAAAAGGAGGCAGTCATGAAAAATACACTAAAAGAGTTCAAAGTGTTCAGGCCTGGATGCCATCCTTGCATGTAATAACATTACCGAACTCTAATAAACAGGCTGAAATGGATGAACTAAAGTATTTTTTCAGCCTTACATTCTACGTTACTATGTTACCATAATGTGAAGAATCACACAGGATTTCCTAGAGATGCCTTTGGCATTATTTTTGTTGACTAGTTGATATTGTTGATCAACTAGTACAGTACATGACATCTGTAATTGGACTTGCTGTTTTATTTTACTGAGGACGTTTAGCTAGTCATCCTTATTGAGAAAGCCTTTAGGTCCCCAACCCCCCAGGAATATTCAAGCTTGACTTTCTTCCCCTACCCAATATATAATTGCTGATCATCATGGTTCCTAAATAGCAACTTGAAGAATTTAAAGAATTTGAGCATAGTGAATTTGTAGATAATACCTATTTTTGATCCCATGTGAAATCTCTGTTGATGTATTTTATTTAGTATTTTTTCCAATCACTGTTTATATGAATTTTGCCATTTTTTGTAGAAGCTGTGAAGGCCGGAACATTCGGTATCGGACATGCAGTAATGTGGTAAGACAGTTTCTACAATTTTGTATTTATATTTTAGTTTATAATCCTTTGTTTCTTTACTTTTTGACTTATAATAATAGTGATTTTAAGGTGCTTCTAGTAAAATATATCTATAACAGCTGTTCTATTATCAGTTTGTATTGTTTTGGAGCTTGGGTGACCCAGAAAGAGTTTACCCTGGGACAGTTCAGTTTGGGTGATAGCTATCTTTGCTATCACCCAAAAATATGAGCATTTAAGGTTCAGTGCCATATTTGCTCTTTTCTTCCTTATTATAGTATGATATGAACTCACTAGGAGTCTCTACTGGCTAATGACAATTGCAAAGGTGGAACATGAAAGTTTGGACACTGTATTATCATTAGCAATGACATATGACATTTTACTATTTATTTTAATTATGCATTGGAAGATTTTTTTTAGAATTCTATCAAGAAATACATTTAAATTGCTGATTAGGGCAGGGTGTGTTCCATCAGTAAACCTTTGCATCATCTCCTTTCTCATCTTTTATGCAATAACAGCATAAGCTTTTCTGTAAGACCAGTATGCTTCATACCTCTTTGGAGGGCATTCCAGATATTCCTATAAATTACAAAAGATTATCATAATTTTTGAATGATGCACAGATATATTCACTTGAAACAAACCAGTAGATTCAAATTCAAATAATCCTCACATTCTAGCCTAAAAAGACCTACTTCATCATCCATTTCTGTAAATTTTTAATATGTGCCAGAAAAGTGTTCTGACCCTCTAAAACCAACAATGTACAATGTACAGGAAGCACAAGCATTGAATAATTTGATCACGTATTTATCTTTTTGCCCAAAACATCTACTCTTTTATGTTTTTTTTTAAGAAATTAATTGGGAAACCAGCATGGAAGCCCAAAGGAGCATTTTTTTCTTCGTTATTGATTTCATTAACACATGATCGGTGCAAGCACTTCATACAACCGAAGTATCTGTATATATAATGATTAAAGATGCACCTTTAATGGCTGCCAGAGCAGGAGACTACTGGCACTAGACAATCTTTTCTTCTCCTGATTTCTCCTTCAGTTTTTCCCTTATAATTTTACCTTTCTTCACTTATTACTAGAGATGAGCGAACTTTTGAAAAATTCGATTCGACTGATTCGCCGAATTTTCCGACAAAAATCGTTTCGACCCGAATAAATTCGCGACGAATTGCTATTAAAAACGGGTATTTCTGAGCCTCCTAGAGCCTCAATAGGGTTGTAAACCATTCTGCCTTGCTGTAACACGCACAGGATGCGTGCTGGGTAAGTTAAATAATACTTTGAATAAATATCACATGCAGATCAGAGGCATCGCTAATAGAATCGCAGAGCGGCACAATTGCAGAGAGTTGAAGTGCCATCACTATGAGGGGCAGGAGCCCAAACATTGCTTTAAAGAGACACTGGAGTTGGCAGCAGCAGGAGCCCAAAAATTGGATGAATCACACCCTGGAGTTGGCAGCAGCAGCAGGAGCCCAAACATTACATTAAAGAGACACTGGGGTTGGCTTCAGGAGCCCAAAAATTGTATGAATCACACCCTGGAGTTGGCAGCAGCAGGAGCCCAAATATTACTTTAAAGAGACCCTGGGGTTGGATTCAGGAGCCCAAAAATTGGATGATTCACCCCCTGGAGTTGGCAGAAGTTGGCAGCAGCAGCAGCAGGAGCCCAAATATTACTTCAAAGAGACCCTGGGGTAGGCTTCAGGAGCCCAAAAATTGGATGAATCACACACTGGAGTTGGCAGCAGCAGCAGCAGGAGCCCAAATATACACTGGAGTTGGCTTCAGGAGCCCAAAAATTGGATGAATCACACCCTGGAGTTGGCAGAAGTTGGCAGCAGCAGCAGCAGGAGCCCAAACATTACTTTAAAGAGACCCTGGGGTTGGCTTCAGGAGCCCAACAATTGGATGAATCACACCCTGGAGTTGGCAGGAGTTGACAGCAGCAGCAGCAGCAGCCCAAATATTACTTTAAAGAGACCCTGGGGTTGGCTTCAGGAGCCCAAAAATTGGATGAATCACACCCTGGAGTTGGCAGAAGTTGGCAGCAGCAGCAGCAGGAGCCCAAACATTACTTTAAAGAGTTGGCAGAAGTTGGCAGCAGCAGCAGCAGGAGCCCAAACATTACTTCAAAGAGACCCTGGGGTTGGCTTCAGGAGCCCAAAAATTGGATGAATCACACCCTGGAGTTGGCAGAAGTTGGCAGCAGCAGCAGCAGGAGCCCAAACATTACTTTAAAGAGACCCTGGGGTTGGCTTCAGGAGCCCAACAATTGGATGAATCACACCCTGGAGTTGGCAGGAGTTGACAGCAGCAGCAGCAGGAGCCCAAATATTACTTTAAAGAGACCCTGGGGTTGGCTTCAGGAGCCCAACAATTGGATGAATCACACCCTGGAGTTGGCAGGAGTTGACAGCAGCAGCAGCAGGAGCCCAAATATTACTGTAAAGAGACCCTGGGGTTGGCTTCCGGAGCCCAAAAATTGGATGAATCACACCCTGGAGTTGGCAGAAGTTGGCAGCAGCAGCAGCAGGAGCCCAAATATTACTTTAAAGAGACCCTGGAGTTGGCTTCAGGAGCCCAAAAATTGGATGAATCACACCCTGGAGTTGGCAGAAGTTGGCAGCAGCAGCAGCAGGAGCCCAAACATTACTTTAAAGAGACCCTGGGGTTGGCTTCAGGAGCCCAAAAATTGGATGAATCACACCCTGGAGTTGGCAGCAGCAGGAGCCCAAATATTACTTTAAAGAGACACTGGGGTTGGCTTCAGGAGCCCAAAAATTGCATGATTCACACCCTGGAGTTGGCAGCAGCAGCAGCAGGAGCCCAAATATACACTGGAGTTGGCTTCAGGAGCCCAAAAATTGGATGAATCACACCCTGGAGTTGGCAGCAGCAGGAGCCCCAATATTACTTTAAAGAGACACTGGGGTTGGCTTCAGGAGCCCAAAAATTGCATGATTCACACCCTGGAGTTGGCAGCAGCAGCAGCAGGAGCCCAAATATACACTGGAGTTGGCTTCAGGAGCCCAAAAATTGGATGAATCACACCCTGGAGTTGGCAGCAGCAGCAGCAGGAGCCCAAATATTACTTTAAAGAGACACTGGGGTTGGCTTCAGGAGCCCAAAAATTGGATGAATCACACCCTGGAGTTGGCAGCAGCAGGAGCCCAAATATTACTTTAAAGAGACCCTGGGGTTGGCTTCAGGAGCCCAAAAATTGGATGATTCACACCCTGGAGTTGGCAGAAGTTGGCAGCAGCAGCAGCAGGAGCCCAAATATTACTTCAAAGAGACCCTGGGGTTGGCTTCAGGAGCCCAAAAATTGGATGAATCACACCCTGGAGTTGGCAGCAGCAGGAGCCCAAATATACACTGGAGTTGGCTTCAGGAGCCCAAAAATTTGATGAATCACACCCTGGAGTTGGCAGCAGCAGGAGCCCAAATATTACTTTAAAGAGACACTGGGGTTGGCTTCAGGAGCCCAAAAATTGGATGAATCACACCCTGGAGTTGGCAGCAGCAGCAGCAGGAGCCCAAATATTACTTTAAAGAGACACTGGGGTTGGCTTCAGGAGCCCAAAAATTGGATGAATCACACCCTGGAGTTGGCAGCAGCAGGAGCCCAAATATTACTTTAAAGAGACACTGGGGTTGGCTTCAGGAGCCCAAAAATTGCATGATTCACACCCTGGAGTTGGCAGCAGCAGCAGCAGGAGCCCAAATATACACTGGAGTTGGCTTCAGGAGCCCAAAAATTGGATGAATCACACCCTGGAGTTGGCAGCAGCAGCAGCAGGAGCCCAAATATTACTTTAAAGAGACACTGGGGTTGGCTTCAGGAGCCCAAAAATTGGATGAATCACACCCTGGAGTTGGCAGCAGCAGGAGCCCAAATATTACTTTAAAGAGACCCTGGGGTTGGCTTCAGGAGCCCAAAAATTGGATGATTCACACCCTGGAGTTGGCAGAAGTTGGCAGCAGCAGCAGCAGGAGCCCAAATATTACTTCAAAGAGACCCTGGGGTTGGCTTCAGGAGCCCAAAAATTGGATGAATCACACCCTGGAGTTGGCAGCAGCAGGAGCCCAAATATTACTTTAAAGAGACACTGGGGTTGGCTTCAGGAGCCCAAAAATTGGATGAATCACACCCTGGAGTTGGCAGCAGCAGGATCCCAAATATACACTGGAGTTGGCTTCAGGAGCCCAAAAATTGGATGAATCACACCCTGTGGAGAGTCATGTGGAGAAAAAGTAGCTTAGTTAGTAATATCTACATAAAATTATGAATAAACAAATGCAAAAATATTGCCAAAGTGAAGTTTTGTTTGAGGGTGTGTTTCCACCTTTTAATTAAATCAGAAACAAGAAGGTATCATTGCCTCTGACTAATTAGCCCTCAAAAATTCTTGGAATTTTTAATCTGGAATCATGTCTGATCCGTCTTATCCGAAGAATATTAATAAAAAGTAAGAGTAACGTAAAGGATTTTTTATTAATACTTACTTGTGGTCCGATGCGGAGGAATGTCTGTAACTGGAGAGCAGCGCCTTAAATCTGTTTTGCACGATCCATCTTTCTTTAGTGTAGGTCTGGCCCCGTCAACAATCTACTGGAATACATCAGGCATTGTTGGGAGGAAAGCTTGGATGATCCATGCGCCATTCATTTCCACGCAGGGCAGTCTCTGGAAAAAAAAAAAAACTATGTATAAACCTGGGTCTTTTTCATATAAAAACAAATGGTTATTTTTGCTTTTAAACCATATGTTCCACAGCTTTACCAGTCATTGTGTCAGCCAATGAAGCAACTTTGTCTGGAAGTGCTGCAAAAGCAGTCCACTGCATCACAAGTGGCATCTGACACCCCCAGTCAACTGTCTGTTGTCTGTCTTTTATGCTTTGGGTTCAGCTCCACTATCCATTGATGAAGATCTGATAATCATAAAATTCAGCAGCTACTGCCCAGCCAAGAAGTGGAGGAGACACTCGCCTCTTCTTCCACTAGTCGGCAATTAGTGATGAGGAGAGTGTCGTGGGAGGAGGTGTTGCAAGCCGAGGTAGTGGAAGAGGGTCCCTGGAGTCTGAGGCGGTGGCGGCGGCAGCAGCAGCAGATTATTGCGGACTGTTGTTCGGAAAAATCAGCTACTCAGCGATGTGGCAGTGTTTCATGCAGCATCCTGTGGAGAAAAAGTAGGTTAGTTAGTGTATATACATAAAATTATGAATAGACAAATGCAATAGTATTGCCAAAGTGAAGTTTTGTTTGAGGGTGTGTTTCCACCTTGTAATTAAATCAGAAACAACTAGCTATCATTTGCCTCTGAATAATTAGCCCTCAAAAATTCTTGGAATTTTTAATCTTGATGTCTGAGGGATTTCTCCTCTCAGACAGCGTCACCATAAGTCCAGCCTGCTGCATTACACTTGGAAGAACATCTTGTTTGCGCTGCGACAGGGAAGCCAGAGTCATGCGTCCTGACATGGCACACGTGTTCAGTCTAGTTTTTAAGTCTTGCCCCCATCTGAAAGAACAACAGGAAAGAAAGTTAGCATGCACTTCTGGCACTCCTACACCACCAAGCACAACCTTATTGAGCCTCAGCGTCACAACGGTGTACCCCACCATAGTCTGATTTGCGATGTTTCCACCCGTTGGAATTCCACCCTCCATATGCAGGATCCACTATAGCAGTGGTCCCCAACCCTGTCCTCAAGGCCCACCAACAGGCCAGGTTTTGCAGATCTCCACAAAGATGCACAGGTGGAGTAATTAGTGCAGCTGCAGAGCAATAGAGCTGGCTATTTGGAGATCCAAAAAACATGACATGTTGGTGGGCCTTGAGGACAGGGTTGAGGACCACTGCACTATAGGAACAGAGAAAAGCCATCACGGATTTCTGGATGATCCAAATGGATAGGGGGACACCCCTGTGTAAATTCAATGTAAACCATTGGCAGCTCATACGTGACACCGACCGTGTGCTCAGGCCCTTTGAGGAAGCTACATTATTAGTCAGTTGCCAGGACTATGAGATGAACGATGAGATTCCACTGCTTCATGTACTACAACACATGTTGGAAACCATGGCTGGTCAGGGCACTGGAGACATGGCACATACATTTCACAGCCACATGAAGCCTGTGGGGGCTGAAGTGGAGGAGGAGGAGGGGGTGGGGCACAGCAAACCACAGTTTAGGTTTCACAAAATGACCATTTTATCTAGTCATCTGACAGGAGAGGAGGAGCAGGAGCAGCCACAGGAGCTAGAGGGTTGTGAGGAAGGCGAGACAGAGGACCCAGACACACCGTGGCAGTTTACAGTGGAGATGGAGACAGGTAGTCCCTCCGAGTCACTTGCACAAATGGCACGATGCATGCTCACATGCTTGCGTACTAGTGAGCGCAGAATTGTCTCCATTTGTCAGCGGGAAGACTTCTGGCTCTCCAACTTATTGGACCCTCGCTTCCGGCACAAAATGGGGGCATTTTTTACGCCCACTGAGAGGGAGGAAAAACTGACCTACTACAGAGACATCCCACGTAGTCAGTTGCGCGATGTCTATCTGCGCCATGGCCCATACTCCCGCAGGTCTGACTCGGGGGGACCTCTGCGATCACCTTACACTGCCATGGCTGCTGGGGGGGTGGAAGGAGCAGCAGCAGCAGCAGCTCCATCAGCAGCAGCCTCAGTCTTCAGTCGCTAGTGAGTAGCTTTCTACACCCGCATAGTGAGTCTACTCATGAGCAGCAGGAAGACCTGGAGCTGGACCTCAAACAGCAGGTCATGTCATACCTTGACATGACCATGCCAACACACCTTCAGGATCCACTGGATTTGCTGGGAAGCCAAACTTGACTTGTGTCCGCAACTAGCAGAGTTTGCCCTGGAAAAGCTGTACTGGCCGGACAGTAGTTGATTTAGATGGCAACTGGGCTGCTCTATATAACGAAGCAAAATGGCAAATTTACCTCACTATATAAGCTATTGCCCCTCAGATTTACACAGGGGCTGCTCTATATTATGCTGCAAAATGGCAAATTTACCTCACAATATAAGCTATTGCCCCTCAGATTTACACAGGGCCTGCTCTATATAACGAAGCAAAATGGCAAATTTACCTCACTATATAAGCTATTGCCCCTCAGATTTACACAGGGCCTGCTCTATATAACGAAGCAAAATGGCAAATTTACCTCACTATATAAGCTATTGCCCCTCAGATTTACACAGGGGCTGCTCTATATTATGCTGCAAAATGGCAAATTTACCTCACAATATAAGCTATTGCAGCTCTATATAAATAAAAATAAATAAATAAAAAAAGGGCCTGTAGAAGCTTATTTAGTATAACAGATAGGGTGACATGTGCAGGTTTGGGATGCCCATATGGGCTAGTGTTTTGGCAGCAGTACAAAAACCAATGCAAAATGCAATAGCTTAATAAAGCTGATGCTGATCAACGCTTATTTAGTATAACAGATGGGGTGCAACATGCAGGTTTGGGATGCCCTGCGGCCTGGTGTATTTAAAGCAGACCAAAACCAATTCAAAATGCAATAACTTAATAAAGCTGAGGCTGTAGATGCTTATTTAGTATAAACAGGTAGGGTGCAAGGTGCAGCTTTGGGGTGCCCTGCGGCCTGGTTAAATGAAAGCAGTCAAAAAGGAAGTGCAAACTGAAGTAGCTTAATGAAGCTGATGCTGATCAACGCTTATGTTGTATACCAGATAGGGTGCAAGGTGCAGCTTTGGGGTGCCCTGCGGCCTGGTTTATTAAAAGCAGTCAAAAACAAGTGCAAACTGAAGTAGCTTAATAAAGCAGCTGATGCTGATCAACGCTTATGTTGTATAACAGATAGGGTGCAAGGTGCAGCTTTGGGGTGCCCTGCGGCCTGGTTTATTAAAAGCAGTCAAAAACAAGTGCAAACTGAAGTAGCTTAATAAAGCAGCTGATGCTGATCAACGCTTATGTTGTATAACAGATAGGTTTAAAATAGCATGTGCCTTGGGATGCCCGTGTGGCCTGTTATATTTCAAGCTGAACAAAAAGTAACAATAATCCAAGTATGAGACATCATTTTGACCTTCTTTACAGCGCCATACTTTGAAAAAAAAAAATTAATTTCATGCCGATCAATCCAAAGGTCAATGCCCCTAACAAAAATAGTGTTCGGCATAAGTTTTCCTTCTGGAAGGACGTAACCTTTAGTTTACATGGTTGGGGTAGGTTATCTTACAAATTGGGATACCCCAGGCAGCAGTGTCATTGAAAGAGACAGATTGTAATGCAGGCCATACGCAAGCAGAGAAACTCAGGCTGCAACAGGCCTATTTAGTTTACATGGTTGGGGTAGGTTATCTTACAAATTGGGATACCCCACTGTATATGAAACCGAATATAAATGCACACCCAAAAGTGGACAATCAGCCTCCAAGAGGCCTGCTTAGTTTAAATAAGAGAGCTGCTTAGTATGGTAGGTAGGTTATGTTATGTTACAGAATGGGATGCCCCAAAGCTGACTTGAGATCAGTATATATGCACACAGCAGCAGTGTGTTAGCAGGCTCATACAGGCCAAATTTCTTTAAATAACTGTGCAGCTTACAGTAAATGCAGAGGCTAATGGTATGTTACAGAATGGGATGCCCCAAAGCTGACTTGAGATCAGTATATATGCACACAGCAGCAGTGTGTTAGCAGGCTCATACAGGCCAAATTTCTTTAAATAACTGTGCAGCTTACAGTAAATGCAGAGGCTAATGGTATGTTACAGAATGGGATGCCCCAAAGCTGACTTGAGATCAGTATATATGCACACAGCAGCAGTGTGTTAGCAGGCTCATACAGGCCAAATTTCTTTAAATAACTGTGCAGCTTACAGAAAATGCAGAGGCTAATGGTATGTTACAGAATGGGATGCCCCAAAGCTGACTTGAGATCAGTATATATGCACACAGCAGCAGTGTGTTAGCAGGCTCATACAGGCCAAATTTCTTTAAATAACTGTGCAGCTTACAGTTAATGCAGAGGCTAATGGTATGTTACAGAATGGGATGCCCCAAAGCTGACTTGAGATCAGTATATATGCACACAGCAGCAGTGTGTTAGCAGGCTCATACAGGCCAAATTTCTTTAAATAACTGTGCAGCTTACAGTTAATGCAGAGGCTAATGGTATGTTACAGAATGGGATGCCCCAAAAACCAGAGAGCACCTGGCAGGCAGCAGTAAGACTATGCACAGCAAAAGTGTCTTTATCATGCCTAATTTCAATTAGAATAGGTGCAAATGGTTAGGTTCTTAAATAGAGGCTGGTGTAGTCACAGAATGGGATGCCCCAAAAAGGAGGGCACCTGGCAGGGACCAGTAGTGCTATGCCCAGCAAAAGTGTCTTTATCAGGCCTAATTTCAATTATAATAAGTGCAAATGGTTATATGGTCTTAAACAGAGGCTGCTGTAGTCACAGAATGGGATGCCACAACAGAAGTGCACCTGGCAGGGTCCAGAAGTACTATGCCCAGCAAAAGTGTCTTTATCAGGCTAATTTCAATTATAATAAGAGCAAATGGTTATATGGTCTTAAACAGAGGCTGCTGTAGTCACAGAATGGGATGCTACAACAGAAGTGCACCTGGCAGGGTCCAGAAGTACTATGCCCAGCAAACGTGTCTTTATCAGGCTAATTTCAATTATAATAAGAGCAAATGGTTATATGGTCTTAAACAGAGGCTGCTGTAGTCACAGAATGGGATGCCACAACAGAAGTGCACCTGGCAGGGTCCAGAAGTACTATGCCCAGCAAAAGTGTCTTTATCAGGCTAATTTCAATTATAATAAGTGCAAATGGTTATATGGTCTTAAACAGAGGCTGCTGTAGTCACAGAATGGGATGCCACAACAGAAGTGCACCTGGCAGGGTCCAGAAGTACTATGCCCCGCAAAAGTGTCTTTATCAGGCTAATTTCAATTATAATAAGAGCAAATGGTTATATGGTCTTAAACAGAGGCTGCTGTAGTCACAGAATGGGATGCCACAACAGAAGTGCACCTGGCAGGGTCCAGAAGTACTATGCCCAGCAAAAGTGTCTTTATCAGGCTAATTTCAATTATAATAAGAGCAAATGGTTATATGGTCTTAAACAGAGGCTGCTGTAGTCACAGAATGGGATGCCACAACAGAAGTGCACCTGGCAGGGTCCAGAAGTACTATGCCCAGCAAAAGTGTCTTTATCAGGCTAATTTCAATTATAATAAGAGCAAATGGTTATATGGTCTTAAACAGAGGCTGCTGTAGTCACAGAATGGGATGCCACAACAGAAGTGCACCTGGCAGGGTCCAGAAGTACTATGCCCAGCAAAAGTGTCTTTATCAGGCTAATTTCAATTATAATAAGAGCAAATGGTTATATGGTCTTAAACAGAGGCTGCTGTAGTCACAGAATGGGATGCCACAACAGAAGTGCACCTGGCAGGGTCCAGAAGTACTATGCCCAGCAAAAGTGTCTTTATCAGGCTAATTTCAATTATAATAAGAGCAAATGGTTATATGGTCTTAAACAGAGGCTGCTGTAGTCACAGAATGGGATGCCACAACAGAAGTGCACCTGGCAGGGTCCAGAAGTACTATGCCCAGCAAAAGTGTCTTTATCAGGCTAATTTCAATTATAATAAGAGCAAATGGTTATATGGTCTTAAACAGAGGCTGCTGTAGTCACAGAATGGGATGCCACAACAGAAGTGCACCTGGCAGGGTCCAGAAGTACTATGCCCAGCAAAAGTGTCTTTATCAGGCTAATTTCAATTATAATAAGAGCAAATGGTTATATGGTCTTAAACAGAGGCTGCTGTAGTCACAGAATGGGATGCCACAACAGAAGTGCACCTGGCAGGGTCCAGAAGTACTATGCCCAGCAAAAGTGTCTTTATCAGGCTAATTTCAATTATAATAAGTGCAAATGGTTATATGGTCTAAAACAGAGGCTGCTGTAGTCACAGAATGGGATGCCACAACAGAAGTGCACCTGGCAGGATCCAGAAGTACTATGCCCAGCAAAAGTGTCTTTATCAGGCTAATTTCAATTATAATAAGAGCAAATGGTTATATGGTCTTAAACAGAGGCTGCTGTAGTCACAGAATGGGTTGCCACAACAGAAGTGCACCTGGCAGGGTCCAGAAGTACTATGCCCAGCAAAAGTGTCTTTATCAGGCTAATTTCAATTATAATAAGAGCAAATGGTTATATGGTCTTAAACAGAGGCTGCTGTAGTCACAGAATGGGATGCCACAACAGAAGTGCACCTGGCAGGGTCCAGAAGTACTATGCCCAGCAAAAGTGTCTTTATCAGGCTAATTTCAATTATAATAAGAGCAAATGGTTATATGGTCTTAAACAGAGGCTGCTGTAGTCACAGAATGGGATGCCACAACAGAAGTGCACCTGGCAGGGTCCAGAAGTACTATGCCCAGCAAAAGTGTCTTTATCAGGCTAATTTCAATTATAATAAGTGCAAATGGTTATATGGTCTTAAACAGAGGCTGCTGTAGTCACAGAATGGGATGCCACAACAGAAGTGCACCTGGCAGGGTCCAGAAGTACTATGCCCAGCAAAAGTGTCTTTATCAGGCTAATTTCAATTATAATAAGTGCAAATGGTTATATGGTCTTAAACAGAGGCTGCTGTAGTCACAGAATGGGATGCCACAACAGAAGTGCACCTGGCAGGGTCCAGAAGTACTATGCCCAGCAAAAGTGTCTTTATCAGGCTAATTTCAATTATAATAAGAGCAAATGGTTATATGGTCTTAAACAGAGGCTGCTGTAGTCACAGAATGGGATGCCACAACAGAAGTGCACCTGGCAGGGTCCAGAAGTACTATGCCCAGCAAACGTGTCTTTATCAGGCTAATTTCAATTATAATAAGAGCAAATGGTTATATGGTCTTAAACAGAGGCTGCTGTAGTCACAGAATGGGATGCCACAACAGAAGTGCACCTGGCAGGGTCCAGAAGTACTATGCCCAGCAAACGTGTCTTTATCAGGCTAATTTCAATTATAATAAGAGCAAATGGTTATATGGACTTAAACAGAGGCTGCTGTAGTCACAGAATGGGATGCCTCACAGCAGACTTAAGATCAGTTCAGTATATATGCACAGTTAGTATAAGCAGCCTGAAAATGCTAACAAAGCCTGTCAGGCTGGATGAGAAAAAAAAAAAAAACTCCCTGTGACAGCCTCCGATTTTTCTACCTTTCCCTGTTTTTTCGCTGACTTTCTGTCTGTCTCCTGTCTGTCTCCTGCCTGTCTCCAGCCTTTCCCTGTCTGTCCCTGCCTGTCTAACTGCCTCTCTCTCCCTCAGCTACACAACGTTCTGTCTCTCACGAATGCAATAGAGAAATGAGGCAGGAAAGCAAGATGGCCGGCCTTAAATACCGCTGTGACGTCACCGGGCTTGCTGGCTGCTGATAGGCTGCATGTGACTGTCCCAGCTTGCACTGGCGCGGGGTTGATGTCTGGACATGTCCCGTCCGCCATCTTAGAATGCCTGTAATGTAAATGAATGGATGTTAAAGGAAAACTTCGAGCGATCGAATCGCGGGGAAATTCGGATTCGATCCGAATCGAATTTTTCCTGAAATTCGGATCGAATCCGGGTTCGTCCGGATCGATTCGCTCATCCCTACTTATTACCTCAAAAACTACAACTACAAATTTGGACACACTGAAAATAATGTGACATACTTTACTTAAAATTGCAGATGCTGCAGATTCCTAGGCAATTTCCTCCCAGAAATCAAGGCAACAGCATGGTTTCATTGGATGTTATATGCCCCATTGGAGTTTCCCCAGGGCCTTTGACAACATAGACCAGTGAAGAACAGTGAATGAATCTGTTGGATTACCATGGCAGCAACAGTTAGCAGTGCATCTCTTTTGGATTTTAATCCAGCACTTTCCTCATTTGTGATCATGGAGGCAGCTGAGGCATTTCCTGCAGATTACTGTGTTGCTGTGCCCCCTCTGACCCTCCCAATCACCTTTCCTTCAGATTAAGAGTAAGGCGTGGCTCCTTCCCAGCCCATCTCCCAGTTTAGTATAATGAATATGTTGTCTCAGAGACATTTCTGGAAAAGATGGTAGAGGAGAATTTCCTGTGGTTGCATGCAAGCTAACTGCTGTAGATTTATATGCGACTGGGTTGAGGTGAACTTGGTGACTGCTGTGGATTCCTGGGGCATAGAGCTAGTGTACAAGTAGCACCTGCTCACCTGCTAGATTTATGCACACTCTGATTATTGTGCACTGTACTAGGAACCTAATACTTAAAACCTAAAACTTTCATTGTGAATGTGTCAGTCAGGGCCCCTCTCACACAGATGTTACCTCCTATTCACCTCCAATGAGCATGATTGTTTTTTTTCTCTGCCCCATTCATCTATAACATATAGGTTACCCTGGGTACCCTACTCTTTAGATACGATTGTCTAGATTAGGTGTTCCCAACTTTTCTTCTGATTTTACAATTATCTATACTGGCCCAACAATGAAAGCTTTTCTGCCAACAATTCAGTCATCCCAAGATGCTCCACTTCTTCACTCTTACAGCTTGTTGATTTGACTCTGACAGACTGGCACATCTTATTGGAGCAGTAGCTCAACTGTAGTGTTTCACATTCCCTTATTTTCACCTCCAGTGGCACCAGTAGTACTAGTAACACTGATTGGGAACCCCTGGTCTAAATGACATTGTTTACTCTGATACAAGGACCCTTCATACCTCAACAGTGGGAGAAGATACTGGGTATTAAGGATCTCCTGTTACGGATGGCTTGCTAAATAGATTTCAATCTATCACTCATCCAAGTTATTTTCTTGTATGCGTATAACATGTATACGTGGTGAAAACCTTTTCTGATATATAGTGAAAAGATCCATTACTGTTAAACTTTAGCCTGGGGGGGGGGGGGAGGGGGGCGACAACATACCAAGCAGACCACATATGGGACTTGAAGTAACAAATTTGTCATAATAATCTACCTATCTTTAATAGGTTATTTATTGTTAATTAGTTTACCCTACAATACATTATAAAGGTAGGTTTATTCACTCAGATTAAGTAACAGCAATCAAACTTTGCATTCCACCTTGGCTATATCTTCTTGCAACATATACAGTTACTCACAAATATGTTAGTACAAGTTATGATTTTGCCCTATATCCTAATACAATGCATGGTCAAGGCAAAGATCTCACTGACAATCTTTGCAGACATCTAATTTGAGCTTAATTAGCTGAATACAATTAAAAAGCTGATGTCATTAATTGTCCACATGCTTATACATTTTGCTTATCCTTGATATACTATGTTATATTTCTGCATGTTTTGCATTTGCAAACACAAGAATGTGTATGGTCTTACCATTTCCCTAGGCAGACATTGAATAAAAGAAATAAACATCATCATCATTTAGTCATATTTTTTATTTCCCTAACAGATATAATATCTAAAGTGTGTATTGTAGGTTGCAGATGTCTCTGACATGCTTTTGTTTCCCACCCACATGAATCAAATAAATCAGAATTTTAGGCAGTGCTTGTGATTACCACGCAACAGTTGAGCCAGTGCTCCAGATGCAAAAGAATTGATCTCTCCTCCTTCAGGGACTAATACTCAAAACATCACAGAAGAAAATGAGTATTGTTATATAGACATGAACTCATCTATGTTGTGCTGAACATCCCACAAGGAGAATGGTTGGGTCGGGCTGTCTATAAGCTAAAAAAAATGTAGATTTCTCTACAGTGTCATTGTCTGTGATCTCTTTCCCAAACATTGTATGTTTCTTAACTTGACCTACAACATGTCTGCTGCTTTTAGCATAAACTGTTTTTTTTGCACCACAATGTTTTTTTCAAGATTTGGAGTGCATCTATAGTAATTGTTGCCCATTAATTTTCTGGGACCATTCTTGTTCAAGGTAATGGAAATGGTTGAGGTTGAAGTATTGTAGAAGCCAGGCCAGTTCTTCCACACTAATCTTGCATCATACATTTATGGATCTTGCCTTCTGCAATAAGACACAACCATGCTGAAGATCGGGCCTTCCAAAAACTGACCAAAATTTCCTGATGTCCTGAAACATTAATACTTTCCTTGGAATTCCTAGACTAGAACTAAGGAGTCTAGGGCAACTCCCAAGAATAACCCCATAGCATTACCCTGCTCCATCAAACCCAAATGCATCAAATTGACAGTAAAGAATGATTTGTTCCTCCAGAGGGCTTGTTTTAGCTTCTCCAGACTTCAGAGGCTTTTTCCTACTCCATCTGACATTTAGCTTAACCTTTGTAAGGCATACAGTACATGCAGCTGCCCAGCCATTAAATCTCACAGCACAAGTAGAAGCAAGCAGCAAGTTGATTACAGCATATTAATGCCAGAGCAAATAATGATTCAGCATGGGCCAGTAAGGGTTCACCCACAGACAAACAATGCGGGGTGTAAGGTGGGGGCATGCCTATCTTACCTTGGCACACTCTCCTTCTACTGCAACTAATGGAGCCTGCGTGTTGGGGCTGTAAACACGTCTTGAGGGAAGCAGTCACGGCTGCCTAGCATTGAGGGATGGAATAGCTTACGGCAATCAGTAAGTTTGAAGACATTGGAAGCTGCATGTAGGAGCTGCGAGAGAAAAAAAGGTAAGCATAACCCTTTTTGTTGCCTGGACAGTCCTTTTAAATTCAGTCAGCTTTTTAGAACAACCAACACTTTCACAACTATACCCAAAAGACATTCTAAAATCCCCTCCAGATAGCCCTTCACAATCATCACCTTACCTTTTACAGCCCATGTCATTTCTTCTGCCTCCTATGTCCTGGTTCGATGCATCTCCCTGAACCCCTGAAACAGTTCTTTTACTGAAAGACATGCCTAAGGTAGGAGATAGCCAGAAGCAACAAAACAGGTTAAATCTTAAGTCCAGCCTTTCCATACTTTATCCCCCTCCCACTGGGGTACACCTGATTTGGGCAGTTAAAATAAAAACACACTCACCTGCTCAATGTTACCACCCAACCCCACTGATGATCTGGATGGCAGCTGCTATTGAAGCTATGATTCAGTCATGCATGAAGCAGCAGCTCCCAACGCAAAAACACTGGGGCACAGCTTTGATCATTGCGGTAAGATGAATGTGTTTTCTCAGTTTTTATTACCCAAATTGGCCTTTTCGGCTTTAAAAAGAACCACAGTTAATTACAATAGAAAAAATTAAGATAAATGAATTACCATTTGGCTTAAATAATGTAACACAGTGGACTTCTCAGCAGGAAGCTGGCAAGATTTTAACTTCGATTTTTCTTTCAAACAGGAATGCCCAGCAGATTCAGGGGATTTCAGGGCCCAGCAGTGCTCAGCTCACAATGATCTTAAATATCAAGGACAATACAGAGAGTGGCTTCCGGTTCATAATGACCCTGAGAACCCATGCTCTTTAAAGTGCCAAGCAAAGGGGACATCTCTTGTGGTTGAACTTGCTCCAAAGGTTTTAGATGGCACACGGTGTTACACAGAATCCTTGGACATGTGTATCAGTGGTTTATGTCAGGTAAGAAGCATTTATTTTGTATATGGGTAGAAAAAGTTCTGAAATGAATCTACCTGGTCTGATTTTTCTACATGACAAAAAACTGCAACTTAACAACAGTGTGCAGACTTCTAATGTTTTATATATATATATATATATATATATATATATATATATATATATATATATATATATCCAGTGGCTAATAAGACTATATATATATATCCAGTGGCTAATAAGACTATATATATATATCCAGTGGCTAATAAGACTATATATATATATATATATATATATATATACACACACACACTTAGAAGTCAGCTACATATTGTAATGTATTATCTTGGAAAACACACAAAGACAATAAATAAAGTTTATGTGTATCAGATAGAATTCCAAGTACATATGTGATTGACAGGGTCGATTCTCGGAATGTTGCCATTTACTCAGTTCGGCGCCAAGCTAGTCCAGTAAGTAGCCTGGACTGTGGTGTTCTTTTTTAAGTCCCTGTTAGAATATGCATTTTCAGGAGACTGACTGCTTTTATAACTATAACTAGCGAATGTTTGTATTTTGGCTTGTGTATATTTTTATCTTACACCATTTTAATAGTTCCTTTGGCTATAATAATATTATTTCTAAAAGAACATCTAGTTTAAGTATTTCCTGTGAGACGCAGAGTGCTTTGATTACAGATATTCTCAGTTTGACTACAGTAACTGTCAGACATAAACTCTAATTGGCTAAAGAGAGAGACTCGCTTCAGTTCGGGAAATGTGTTAAGAAGTTTTAAAGTGGACCTAAAACAAAAATAGCTCACAGGGGGGGCGTGGCTCGACATGGCGGAGTAAGGTCGCAGGGGACAGGAGCTCCGCACCTAGGACCAGCAGAGCAGAGGCAGGACGGCCCGAAACTACCCTTGGAGCGGATGCCCAGGCGGGGTAAACTGCGGGGAGCACACGGGAAGGGGAGATCCCGAACCATACCTGCTATGTTCCTGTCCGGGGGCGCTGCGGGTAGAGAGCAGGCTGGGCGGAAGATGGCGGCCGCGGGAGGAGAGCAGCGAGCACGTGGGCGCGATCCGGCGGTGCGGCGTGAGGGTGCTTTTGACAGCTCAAAGACCCCAGCAGAAGAGCCGTGCAGAGAAAGACGCGGGGAGGATGGAAGTCCACTCCCCAGCGCGGAGCTGAAAGGTCTGACTGTGGCAGCGGAGGTGCACTGCGGGGCGGACGGGCCGAGAGGAACAACCGGCGGTCAACAGGTGGGTCGCACGCCCTGTCCTTCCCCTGACCCCCACAGCAAGATGACGGGTTCCCCACACCTTACAACACAGTGTCAGGAGGGAGCTGAGCGGGGGGGTGGGGAGAGGGGCGATGCCCACCACGCCACAGCCCTGGCCACAGCAATGCAACCATGTGACACTGCATTCTTGCGGAGGAGCTCTGCCAGCCCAGATTCTCCCCCACGCAGCCTAGCAGCGCGCCCTCTGCCCCCGTGCCAGCAGACAGGGGGTTGTACCTCCCCACAAATAGAGAAGCTGCCGTCATGCGCCAGCTCTCTAGCGGACACCCCGTCTCCCCAGCTAAGCCCACAACTAATGTGGCAATCCAGATCTGGCAGTCCGGAGGGGGATCCGATGACCTTGAGGGATGCCCCTGGCCCGAGTAACCCCTGGAGTGCAGACGCAGATGCCCCATTACAGAGGTCCCAGGCGGGAAACATACTGCTGATTCCCCAGCTGAACCCGTGCCCTCCCTCACTGGAGAGAGATTCGCCGTCGGCCCCCATCCTGAGCTTGCCACCGCGTACCATATGCAATGCGGAGTCCCTTTCACCACATAGCATGTCCACAGCTTTACCAATAGATCTTCTGTCGCACACCATTGCGGAAGCGGTGAGAGTCAATATCAAGGAAGCCCTACGGGGGCTACCAACGCGTGGGGACTTTGACGGATACGTTTCCAGGATGGAGGGCACCATTAAGAGAGAACTGGCGGCATTGCAGGGCTCGGTGGCGGAGGTCACGGAAAGAGTGGATGGGATGGAGGCCTCCCACAGAGCTTTGGAGACACGCCTGATGGATCTGGAGCAGCAGCAGATACAGACCAAACGCCTTCTAGCTGATTTATCTCTGGCCCACGACGACTTGGAGAACAGGGGCCGCAGGAATAACCTACGCCTCCGAGGGGTGCCTGAATCAGTGGAGCCGCGAGACCTCTTGGAAGCAGTTACCTCTATATTCAACGAGCTCCTCGACCTCCCCCGCACAAATCATATAGAGATGGATCGGGTGCACAGAGCCTTAGGCCCTCGGCCGCTGGACCCAAACAGGCCTAGAGACATTGTCTGTAGAGTGCACTTCTTTAAGGTCAAAGAGGATATACTCCGACGGGCTTGGGAGAGAGGTCCGATCAGATACAAAGGCGCCCAGGTGTCCATCCTACAAGACCTCTCTCGGAGGACACTACAGATGAGGAAGCTCTTAAAACCCTTGCTGGACGCTATCCAAAGCCGGGGGGCATCTTACAGGTGGGGCCACCCGTTCCAGTTACTGGTGCGGAGGGGGGGGAATGTGTTCACCCTCAAATCGCCCGGGCAGTTGCCGGATCTGTTTCACTTCTTGGAGATTGAGAACGTTGATGTCCCGGACTGGACGACACCCGACTTGGGAATATACAGTGGGCGGCTGCCACAGCGACCAGGAGGAGGCCCCAGGGGTGAAAGGGGAGGCATGAGGGGTCGTAGAAGGTGAAGCTTCAGGGTCCTGCTCCCCGCGCGGCGCTCTCGCTTGACTCCAGCCTAGCCTCACAATCCCATTCTCTGTTGTCCTTGTTACCCAGAGGCGGGTGGGGTGGCGGGGGCGTCGCGGGGGGTGCTGTTGGTGACCGGTGGGAAATGCTCGCCGTCTGGGGGCTCCAGCCTCGCCTGCCGTCCCGTCACTGTTTGAGGGGCCGGGATCCGGCTTGGGCCCCCTATTTGCAGATTTCTGTTTGTGTTGAGAATGTTCTCCCTTAAAATGTTAAAGTTGCATGCATAAAGTTAATTAGCAGTGTTTCTAGTGTAAACTGACGCTCCTATGGAGACCCTCAGAGCGGGAGGTCTCCTTTTGAAATGTTTATGCCGCATGCCTAGGTTTAATTGGAAGTGTTTGACGCGTTTCCTGACGCCCCCGTGGGGATCCCCGGCTTGGGCCTCGGCCGGGTTGAGCCGCTGAGCGAGGTGACAGCTGATCTAGTAAAATCCCTAGTGGGTCCTGCCTCGCTGGGTGGCTACAAACCGGGTGCGACTCCCAACCCACTGAACGTAAGCCTAGTCTTCCAACCCCCCTAACACTCGGTGCACCCCTCTGGGGAAGCCTTCGGCCTTCTCTAGACGGGAACTAAATTTGCACAGGGCCTAGCGGCCTGTGGGAGAGGGGCTTCCTTTGGAACCCCCCTCCTTTAAAAAAGAAAAAAAAAAAAGGCACCGTTTCCGGGCTACGCCGCTAGGCGAGTAACCGGCGGACTACTAGCTAGTCCAAAGCTTTCCCCCCTGTTACCCGAATCCTCCCCCCTTAAGTGCTCGCGCACAGTCTTGTGGAGCTTGGCGCCTCTTCCCCGTGCACTTTCCCCCTCCCACTAGCCTTCCCTCTCCCACCCCCCACCCCCATTGGCGTGTGGGTCCGGTCAAGAGACGAGCCGCACCACCATACAACAGCACGCTGAAGTAGTTATTCCCCGGTGGCGCACTCAGCCTAACATGGGCTCAATTAAGATAGTCTCCCTAAATGTTAAGGGTCTTAATACCCCAGAAAAGAGAACCATCTTGAGGCAAGAGCTGCATAGATGCAAAGCAAAGATTGCTTTCTTACAAGAGACGCATTTCAAGAGAGATGCGGCTCCTAAGCTCGGTAGCAAACAATTCGCACACGTGTTCACCAGCTGCGCGGCTGACACCAAAAAGAAGGGAGTGGCGATCATGTTAGCACGGGACTTACCCTTCACCTTAAAAGAGGTCTGGAAGGACGAATCGGGAAGGGTGGTACTAATCAAAGGGTTGATCAATCAAAGAATGTATACGCTGGCTTCTATATACGCACCCAACCAAGGCCAGATTCAATTCCTAAAAAGCACATTGGATAAGATAGATAGGTTTATGGAAGGAGATGTAATAACCATGGAACCCCTACTAGATTCTTCTGTGGGCAGATCAGCGATCTCACAATTGGCTTTGAGATCGCTGAGGTCAAAACTACAGAGCATGCAGCTGGTGGATGCGTGGCGCACCAGAAACCCGGGAGCACGAGACTACTCTTTCTACTCTCATGTTCATGGGACGTATTTCAGGCTGGACTACACAGGAGACGGGATCTACCCAACTTCCTTCTCCGACCATGCCCCGGTCTTTCTGGATCTCGATCTAGTAGCCAGACCCCCATCCCCCTCGTCGTGGAGACTGAACGAGTCTCTCCTGCAAAACGCGGTGGTGCTACAGGATGTGAAAGAAGGTATTGAGACTTACTTTAGGCTCAACGACAACGGGGAAGTCTCTCCGCTAACGTTGTGGGAAGCACATAAAAGCGTGATAAGGGGAATCCTGATCAGTCATGGGGCAAGGCTCAAAAAAGAAAGATCGGCCCAAATAGCAAAGCTCACTGAAAAGGTCAGGCATTTAGAGCTGTCCCACAAACAGTCTGAGGCAGTAAAAGTTCTCGGGGAGTTAACACAAGCAAGGGAGGCACTCAACACCCTTCTGAGACAAAAGGCCAAACACGTAATTAAGAGATGTAAACGCACATATTACGAGTATGGCAACAAAAGTAGTGCTTTATTGGCTAGGGCACTAAGAGAACAGCAATCCCAGAACTTCATTGCGGAGATACTGGACAGCAGCCAGCGGTCACAACATACCACGGAGGGGATAGCAGACACTTTCAGAAAATATTACACGGGTCTGTACAACCTGGATAGGGGGTCAGCAGCGCGGACGCGCCCAGGCAAAATAGAGGAGTATATAAGGGCGTCCGGTATGCCGACGATCACGGAGGAGATCGCGTCATCTCTGGAGGACCCGATCGGGATGGAGGAACTGCGGGAGGCAGTTAAACAGACCCCCTCAGGGAAGGCCCCGGGACCCGATGGTTATTCTGCAAAGTATTATAAAACCTTTGCCCCAATACTAGGCCCACAAATGTTAAAAGCCTGGAATTCGATAACGGACTCAGAAGTTCCGGGCTCATTTTCAAACAGAGACCTAGAAGCCCACATCTCTGTCCTGCACAAGCCGGGGAAGGACCCTCTGTCATGCAAGAGTTACCGCCCCATCTCTCTTCTCAACGCGGACCTAAAGTTGTACGCGAAGATCCTGGCCAATAGACTGGCGCCGATAGTGGCCCAGGTGGTCCACTTGGACCAGACAGGCTTCGTGCTGGGAAGAGAGGCAAGGGATAACGTGGTAAGGGCCCTTAGTGCGGTGTATGCAGCGCAGAAATCCGACATGCCTTTGATGCTCCTGTCAACGGATGCGGAAAAAGCCTTTGACAGGGTGAGCTGGCTTTTCCTAAAAGAGACCCTCCGGCATATAGGCCTCGGGGACAACATGAGGAAGTTTATTGGAGCACTGTACACATTGCCCTCAGCCAGGGTCAAGGTCAATGGTCATCTTTCCGCCTCGGTCCCCATCCGCAACGGAACATGCCAGGGTTGCCCCCTGTCCCCTCTACTGTTCGCCCTGACCCTGGAACCATTCTTGTGCAGAATCAGGGATAGCGCGGACGTGGGGGGCCTAGAGTCCGGAGGAGACATCCATAAGGTCGCTGCATACGCAGATGACCTCCTTTTTTTCATCTCAAACCCCACCATTACCCTGCCTGTCCTGATGAAGGAATTTGAGGTCTACGGACGGCTGTCCTTCTTTAAGATCAACTTTGAGAAATCTGAAGCTCTGAACGTATCGCTCCCTGGGGACGTGGCCAGGAATCTCCAGCGGACTTTTACATTTAAATGGGCTGGATCCTCGATAAAGTATCTAGGCACTCAGTTGCCGAGCCGGTTGTCGAGGGTCCTAGAATTGAACTTCCTGCCCATGTCCCAGAGAATAAAAGCAGACCTAGAGAGATGGGATTCCCCCACCTTCTCATGGATGGGCAGGGTAAATATAATCAAAATGTCAGTTTTACCAAGACTCCTATTCCTATTTCAGGCTCTCCCGATTAATGTCCCTGCGCACTTCTTCAAGAACCTAGATAAAGTCCTGATGGGGTTTGTCTGGCAGAAAAAGAGAGCCAGGCTTAAGCGGCAGTTATTAAGCAAACCCAAACACCTAGGGGGTATGGCGATGCCAGACGTCCAATTATATTGGGTTGCCTCCCATCTGCAGAGAGTATGCGAATGGCACACTTGTAAAAATACAAAGAGGTGGGTCCAACTAGAACATTCACTGGCACTGGCCCCACTAGATACAACAGTATGGAATAGGGAAGTTTATATGTCGGGGTTGAGATCACACCCAACAGTGGCTGCCACATTAGAGGTCCTACGGCGTCACAGGAAGTATTCGGAAATCTCTCCCTGGCCTTCCCCCATGATCGCACTGATGGGCAACCCTCCGCTCCTGGCAGAGCGCTCTAGGACGGCTTATAGGGAATGGGGAAGGATAAGTCAGCTGAGGGGCGGCGATCTGTTGTCGGAGAGGGGATGGGTTTCTCTGGGGGATCTAAGGACTAAACTAGGGAACAGGGACCTGGACCCCTGGACCCTTCTCCGATTCCAGTCCATTCTGTCCCGGATGGGCTACAGCAAGGAAAATGTTAGAGGGCACACAGAGTTTGAAAATATTTGCCTGGAGGGTCAGCCGTACCCTCACCTGATCTCTAAACTATACTCATTGCTCATAAGCGATCAGGTGGCTCCCCCGTCATTCTGGAGAGATTGGGAAACTGACCTGGGCAGGACATTGGGGGAGAAAGAGAGGAATAAAATAGCAACCCTGGCACACAAGTCCTCGGTAGCAACAAGAGTCCAAGAGGTCAACTACAAACTGCTGACGCGTTGGTATTACACCCCAGATAAAATGGGCAAGATGTTCAACACAGTAGACCCAAGCTGCTGGAGATGTGGGGAGGATAGGGGGACGCTGTTTCACATTCTCTGGACATGCCCCAGAATTCAGGAATACTGGGAGACGGTCCTGCCCATTATCTCGCGGCTTACTGGGGTGCAGGTAATGGGAGACCCAGCTCAAGTCCTACTCCACTCAACAAAGGCCCCGATAGGGAAATACAAAAAAACCCTGTTGATCCACTTACTGAATGCCGCCAAGCAAACAATACCCAGGCTATGGAAACAGAAAAAAGCCCCCTCTGTTAGGGATTGGGTGAGGGAAGTTATGAACGTCAGAGAGATGGAGGATCTGACGCTATCCTTACATGACAGAGATGAGCAGTATAGAACCACCTGGCTGCCATGGCTAATATATGAAGAATCAGCTGAATTTAGGAGCCTGTTTGAGCAATAGCACGTGTGGCGTGGTCGAGCTGTAGGCTCGCCCTGGTCCACACAGGCAGAGGAGAACCCAGGTTCACCCATGGGCCATCAGTCGAGGGAGGGATATGGTGAGCGCCGGGCCGGAAGCCGCGTCCCACACGCCATACATTGCCCCCTTTCCCTTCCCCCCTTCCCCACCTATTCATGTCCCTAGTGTTGCTTACCTCCCTCCACCCTCCTGGAATTGGACGGCTACACCTCGTGCTGCAAAGAGTTATCTCCAGTTGGATAATAGCATGTTAGAATGCACTTGCTAGATGCGGGATGAGCCTCACCCTACCAGGATATTCCAGAACGACATGTTATATGCCGATGGCTTATAGGGGAAAGCCTCCCCCATTTAGAAAAAGTGTACCGGCGTCTGTAGTTAGCTCACTAATGTTATGATCTACATGCTTTGTAGGCGGTGTTCCAGGATGCCTTTCCTTTTCCCTATAGGTCTTGTAATGTGAGTTTAAATGTCTGTATTTTTTAAAAACTGAAAAACCTTTAAATAAAGATTATTAAAAAAAAAAAAATAGCTCACAGGGCTGTTTGATTACCATGGGGTATACCGGGCAGGGAGAAACACAGCGGGGGACCACCGGCCCTAGAGTCTTCAGACCGGTGGTTGCTTGTCTTTATTTTCCAAGTTTTTTTTTTTTTTTATTTGAAACAAATAGAATGTTTACATATATGTGATAATATGTAGTAATGTTTACATATATGTGTACATACTCTGTGTCTGATCATATAACCATATCTGTGTCATGTACTACAGAACATTTCAGTTACAGACATATTTGGCAATATGTTACCTCCATTATCAGGCATCTAAATCAAAAACATGCTATGGCACTGTGCCATACTTAAGGAAAATTATGCTTTGGTGCACTTTTTAATCAGACCACAGACCAGAATCATCAGAAATGTAAAGTGGAGTACAAGAATAGACGTCACAGAGAATAATAGGCTATTTGGGTTAGTCCTGTACACATTCACATCCCTAGGAACTTTGAGGCAGCTGCAGCAGGTGAGCAAGCTGAACTTTTCATTTAATGAATAAAAGGTGTAGATAGAGTCCAAGATGGCAGTGTTAAGCCAAGCTCAAAAGACGGGGTATTACCAATTATCAGAGGTAACTATAAAGTAAAGCCCACTTTGGTGGACTTACACAAGAGACCCAAGAGCAGAACTCTTGTTAAGGCATTCTTACCTGCAGCCACTTCTGTTGCATCTATAGCCTTTCTCAAGACCTGACATTTCAGTGATCTCCCCACACGTTCATCTTTGGGGTTTAATCAAGAAGGGATAGCGCCAGATAGTGCCTCGTAGTGGCAGGCAGCGTCTGGTGAACGCCGGGCGCTGTACCCAAAACCACATTTATGAAGGCGAATCTGGTGAGCGCCTCTAACAGTGCCATGTAGCGCCTGATGTATTATTCGAGGCGGCTCAGCATATAGCGCCGTCTATATGGCCGTTCATTTGCTTGTGTTTAAACAGCGTGTTTGACATTTTTTTAATTATTTTTTTACTTTTTATATTTTTATTAAGAATTGTCATTACAGGTCTAAGGTGTTAATATCACAGTGTTAAAGCAATGTCATTCCATATGTTTTCGCTTTGTTAAAGGTGGATATGTGTTCAAAAACAGACTTTGACCACACAGCGTCTGGCGCTCTTTGCTATAGTGAGCAGATTTAGAGCGCAGACGCTGTGTGTGTGTCCTTTTTTTGATAAGTATGATGTGGAGCACCGAGAGTTGGTCGCACTGAGCTGGCGCTACCTCTTGCTCCCTGCAGCGCTGTACTGGTGTTAGGATGCCCAACATACATCACATTCATCAATGTGGGCCAGGTTACTACAGCGAATGAGGTGCTCTGTTACAGCGCCCGATACCCGTTTACAGCATCTACTATCGGTCACTCTAAGCGCCGCTATACAGAAGCTCATCTGCCAATACCTGACGTTAGTAATGAATCAGCCTCCACTTTCTTGCCAGATGTGTATGGTAAGGGAACAAGCCAAATCTCCCATAGAAACAGAAGGGGTTCCCTGGTCTTGGTAAACTTTATACACACTGGAATCAGCAACAGCTCATGTCTTAATGGCAGTTCTGATTTGGTGTCTGTTGGGAAAGTCCATCAAAGCAGACAATATTCATTTACTGGGTAGTGAATGTTCAAAAAAATTAGCAGTAATACATTGGTCAACACTAAGTAAACATGCTAAATGCAGGGCTATCCACAGACATGAAAAAATTATTTTTTGTTCAAATGATGTGTTAAAGGCGCTGAGCTGATCTAGATTTCACTTTCAACAATACCACCAGTAGCAATTTACGAAAGTGGACCCTTTGAAGTGGACCTAAACCATTGCTGGCAGCGTTGTGCCAAGAAGGTTATACGTTTGTGGCAAACTAACCTAACCCCCACTGCTCATAGGTTCCATATTATTGTGTAAGGGGAGGGAGGAGGGGAGTGGGTTAGCTTTGGTTAGGAACTCTGCAAACCAGGACCAGGGAGGATTTACATTTTTTCTGCTATCATTCTACTTTGTTTATCTCTGTTTTGCCTGTTACAAATAGAATATGTCGATTGGATTTCAATCAAGTATAAAATCCAAGTTGTTTACATTAAGGAGGGAGTGGCGATCATGTTAGCACGGGACTTACCCTTCACCTTAAAAGAGGTCTGGAAGGACGAATCGGGAAGGGTGGTACTAATCAAAGGGTTGATCAATCAAAGAATGTATACGCTGGCTTCTATATACGCACCCAACCAAGGCCAGATTCAATTCCTAAAAAGCACATTGGATAAGATAGATAGGTTTATGGAAGGAGATGTAATAACCATGGAACCCCTACTAGATTCTTCTGTGGGCAGATCAGCGATCTCACAATTGGCTTTGAGATCGCTGAGGTCAAAACTACAGAGCATGCAGCTGGTGGATGCGTGGCGCACCAGAAACCCGGGAGCACGAGACTACTCTTTCTACTCTCATGTTCATGGGACGTATTTCAGGCTGGACTACACAGGAGACGGGATCTACCCAACTTCCTTCTCCGACCATGCCCCGGTCTTTCTGGATCTCGATCTAGTAGCCAGACCCCCATCCCCCTCGTCGTGGAGACTGAACGAGTCTCTCCTGCAAAACGCGGTGGTGCTACAGGATGTGAAAGAAGGTATTGAGACTTACTTTAGGCTCAACGACAACGGGGAAGTCTCTCCGCTAACGTTGTGGGAAGCACATAAAAGCGTGATAAGGGGAATCCTGATCAGTCATGGGGCAAGGCTCAAAAAAGAAAGATCGGCCCAAATAGCAAAGCTCACTGAAAAGGTCAGGCATTTAGAGCTGTCCCACAAACAGTCTGAGGCAGTAAAAGTTCTCGGGGAGTTAACACAAGCAAGGGAGGCACTCAACACCCTTCTGAGACAAAAGGCCAAACACGTAATTAAGAGATGTAAACGCACATATTACGAGTATGGCAACAAAAGTAGTGCTTTATTGGCTAGGGCACTAAGAGAACAGCAATCCCAGAACTTCATTGCGGAGATACTGGACAGCAGCCAGCGGTCACAACATACCACGGAGGGGATAGCAGACACTTTCAGAAAATATTACACGGGTCTGTACAACCTGGATAGGGGGTCAGCAGCGCGGACGCGCCCAGGCAAAATAGAGGAGTATATAAGGGCGTCCGGTATGCCGACGATCACGGAGGAGATCGCGTCATCTCTGGAGGACCCGATCGGGATGGAGGAACTGCGGGAGGCAGTTAAACAGACCCCCTCAGGGAAGGCCCCGGGACCCGATGGTTATTCTGCAAAGTATTATAAAACCTTTGCCCCAATACTAGGCCCACAAATGTTAAAAGCCTGGAATTCGATAACGGACTCAGAAGTTCCGGGCTCATTTTCAAACAGAGACCTAGAAGCCCACATCTCTGTCCTGCACAAGCCGGGGAAGGACCCTCTGTCATGCAAGAGTTACCGCCCCATCTCTCTTCTCAACGCGGACCTAAAGTTGTACGCGAAGATCCTGGCCAATAGACTGGCGCCGATAGTGGCCCAGGTGGTCCACTTGGACCAGACAGGCTTCGTGCTGGGAAGAGAGGCAAGGGATAACGTGGTAAGGGCCCTTAGTGCGGTGTATGCAGCGCAGAAATCCGACATGCCTTTGATGCTCCTGTCAACGGATGCGGAAAAAGCCTTTGACAGGGTGAGCTGGCTTTTCCTAAAAGAGACCCTCCGGCATATAGGCCTCGGGGACAACATGAGGAAGTTTATTGGAGCACTGTACACATTGCCCTCAGCCAGGGTCAAGGTCAATGGTCATCTTTCCGCCTCGGTCCCCATCCGCAACGGAACATGCCAGGGTTGCCCCCTGTCCCCTCTACTGTTCGCCCTGACCCTGGAACCATTCTTGTGCAGAATCAGGGATAGCGCGGACGTGGGGGGCCTAGAGTCCGGAGGAGACATCCATAAGGTCGCTGCATACGCAGATGACCTCCTTTTTTTCATCTCAAACCCCACCATTACCCTGCCTGTCCTGATGAAGGAATTTGAGGTCTACGGACGGCTGTCCTTCTTTAAGATCAACTTTGAGAAATCTGAAGCTCTGAACGTATCGCTCCCTGGGGACGTGGCCAGGAATCTCCAGCGGACTTTTACATTTAAATGGGCTGGATCCTCGATAAAGTATCTAGGCACTCAGTTGCCGAGCCGGTTGTCGAGGGTCCTAGAATTGAACTTCCTGCCCATGTCCCAGAGAATAAAAGCAGACCTAGAGAGATGGGATTCCCCCACCTTCTCATGGATGGGCAGGGTAAATATAATCAAAATGTCAGTTTTACCAAGACTCCTATTCCTATTTCAGGCTCTCCCGATTAATGTCCCTGCGCACTTCTTCAAGAACCTAGATAAAGTCCTGATGGGGTTTGTCTGGCAGAAAAAGAGAGCCAGGCTTAAGCGGCAGTTATTAAGCAAACCCAAACACCTAGGGGGTATGGCGATGCCAGACGTCCAATTATATTGGGTTGCCTCCCATCTGCAGAGAGTATGCGAATGGCACACTTGTAAAAATACAAAGAGGTGGGTCCAACTAGAACATTCACTGGCACTGGCCCCACTAGATACAACAGTATGGAATAGGGAAGTTTATATGTCGGGGTTGAGATCACACCCAACAGTGGCTGCCACATTAGAGGTCCTACGGCGTCACAGGAAGTATTCGGAAATCTCTCCCTGGCCTTCCCCCATGATCGCACTGATGGGCAACCCTCCGCTCCTGGCAGAGCGCTCTAGGACGGCTTATAGGGAATGGGGAAGGATAAGTCAGCTGAGGGGCGGCGATCTGTTGTCGGAGAGGGGATGGGTTTCTCTGGGGGATCTAAGGACTAAACTAGGGAACAGGGACCTGGACCCCTGGACCCTTCTCCGATTCCAGTCCATTCTGTCCCGGATGGGCTACAGCAAGGAAAATGTTAGAGGGCACACAGAGTTTGAAAATATTTGCCTGGAGGGTCAGCCGTACCCTCACCTGATCTCTAAACTATACTCATTGCTCATAAGCGATCAGGTGGCTCCCCCGTCATTCTGGAGAGATTGGGAAACTGACCTGGGCAGGACATTGGGGGAGAAAGAGAGGAATAAAATAGCAACCCTGGCACACAAGTCCTCGGTAGCAACAAGAGTCCAAGAGGTCAACTACAAACTGCTGACGCGTTGGTATTACACCCCAGATAAAATGGGCAAGATGTTCAACACAGTAGACCCAAGCTGCTGGAGATGTGGGGAGGATAGGGGGACGCTGTTTCACATTCTCTGGACATGCCCCAGAATTCAGGAATACTGGGAGACGGTCCTGCCCATTATCTCGCGGCTTACTGGGGTGCAGGTAATGGGAGACCCAGCTCAAGTCCTACTCCACTCAACAAAGGCCCCGATAGGGAAATACAAAAAAACCCTGTTGATCCACTTACTGAATGCCGCCAAGCAAACAATACCCAGGCTATGGAAACAGAAAAAAGCCCCCTCTGTTAGGGATTGGGTGAGGGAAGTTATGAACGTCAGAGAGATGGAGGATCTGACGCTATCCTTACATGACAGAGATGAGCAGTATAGAACCACCTGGCTGCCATGGCTAATATATGAAGAATCAGCTGAATTTAGGAGCCTGTTTGAGCAATAGCACGTGTGGCGTGGTCGAGCTGTAGGCTCGCCCTGGTCCACACAGGCAGAGGAGAACCCAGGTTCACCCATGGGCCATCAGTCGAGGGAGGGATATGGTGAGCGCCGGGCCGGAAGCCGCGTCCCACACGCCATACATTGCCCCCTTTCCCTTCCCCCCTTCCCCACCTATTCATGTCCCTAGTGTTGCTTACCTCCCTCCACCCTCCTGGAATTGGACGGCTACACCTCGTGCTGCAAAGAGTTATCTCCAGTTGGATAATAGCATGTTAGAATGCACTTGCTAGATGCGGGATGAGCCTCACCCTACCAGGATATTCCAGAACGACATGTTATATGCCGATGGCTTATAGGGGAAAGCCTCCCCCATTTAGAAAAAGTGTACCGGCGTCTGTAGTTAGCTCACTAATGTTATGATCTACATGCTTTGTAGGCGGTGTTCCAGGATGCCTTTCCTTTTCCCTATAGGTCTTGTAATGTGAGTTTAAATGTCTGTATTTTTTAAAAACTGAAAAACCTTTAAATAAAGATTATTAAAAAAAAAAAAATAGCTCACAGGGCTGTTTGATTACCATGGGGTATACCGGGCAGGGAGAAACACAGCGGGGGACCACCGGCCCTAGAGTCTTCAGACCGGTGGTTGCTTGTCTTTATTTTCCAAGTTTTTTTTTTTTTTTATTTGAAACAAATAGAATGTTTACATATATGTGATAATATGTAGTAATGTTTACATATATGTGTACATACTCTGTGTCTGATCATATAACCATATCTGTGTCATGTACTACAGAACATTTCAGTTACAGACATATTTGGCAATATGTTACCTCCATTATCAGGCATCTAAATCAAAAACATGCTATGGCACTGTGCCATACTTAAGGAAAATTATGCTTTGGTGCACTTTTTAATCAGACCACAGACCAGAATCATCAGAAATGTAAAGTGGAGTACAAGAATAGACGTCACAGAGAATAATAGGCTATTTGGGTTAGTCCTGTACACATTCACATCCCTAGGAACTTTGAGGCAGCTGCAGCAGGTGAGCAAGCTGAACTTTTCATTTAATGAATAAAAGGTGTAGATAGAGTCCAAGATGGCAGTGTTAAGCCAAGCTCAAAAGACGGGGTATTACCAATTATCAGAGGTAACTATAAAGTAAAGCCCACTTTGGTGGACTTACACAAGAGACCCAAGAGCAGAACTCTTGTTAAGGCATTCTTACCTGCAGCCACTTCTGTTGCATCTATAGCCTTTCTCAAGACCTGACATTTCAGTGATCTCCCCACACGTTCATCTTTGGGGTTTAATCAAGAAGGGATAGCGCCAGATAGTGCCTCGTAGTGGCAGGCAGCGTCTGGTGAACGCCGGGCGCTGTACCCAAAACCACATTTATGAAGGCGAATCTGGTGAGCGCCTCTAACAGTGCCATGTAGCGCCTGATGTATTATTCGAGGCGGCTCAGCATATAGCGCCGTCTATATGGCCGTTCATTTGCTTGTGTTTAAACAGCGTGTTTGACATTTTTTTAATTATTTTTTTACTTTTTATATTTTTATTAAGAATTGTCATTACAGGTCTAAGGTGTTAATATCACAGTGTTAAAGCAATGTCATTCCATATGTTTTCGCTTTGTTAAAGGTGGATATGTGTTCAAAAACAGACTTTGACCACACAGCGTCTGGCGCTCTTTGCTATAGTGAGCAGATTTAGAGCGCAGACGCTGTGTGTGTGTCCTTTTTTTGATAAGTATGATGTGGAGCACCGAGAGTTGGTCGCACTGAGCTGGCGCTACCTCTTGCTCCCTGCAGCGCTGTACTGGTGTTAGGATGCCCAACATACATCACATTCATCAATGTGGGCCAGGTTACTACAGCGAATGAGGTGCTCTGTTACAGCGCCCGATACCCGTTTACAGCATCTACTATCGGTCACTCTAAGCGCCGCTATACAGAAGCTCATCTGCCAATACCTGACGTTAGTAATGAATCAGCCTCCACTTTCTTGCCAGATGTGTATGGTAAGGGAACAAGCCAAATCTCCCATAGAAACAGAAGGGGTTCCCTGGTCTTGGTAAACTTTATACACACTGGAATCAGCAACAGCTCATGTCTTAATGGCAGTTCTGATTTGGTGTCTGTTGGGAAAGTCCATCAAAGCAGACAATATTCATTTACTGGGTAGTGAATGTTCAAAAAAATTAGCAGTAATACATTGGTCAACACTAAGTAAACATGCTAAATGCAGGGCTATCCACAGACATGAAAAAATTATTTTTTGTTCAAATGATGTGTTAAAGGCGCTGAGCTGATCTAGATTTCACTTTCAACAATACCACCAGTAGCAATTTACGAAAGTGGACCCTTTGAAGTGGACCTAAACCATTGCTGGCAGCGTTGTGCCAAGAAGGTTATACGTTTGTGGCAAACTAACCTAACCCCCACTGCTCATAGGTTCCATATTATTGTGTAAGGGGAGGGAGGAGGGGAGTGGGTTAGCTTTGGTTAGGAACTCTGCAAACCAGGACCAGGGAGGATTTACATTTTTTCTGCTATCATTCTACTTTGTTTATCTCTGTTTTGCCTGTTACAAATAGAATATGTCGATTGGATTTCAATCAAGTATAAAATCCAAGTTGTTTACATTAAGGAGGAGCAAGCACATCCCTGAATCTACTAGACTCTAGGGCCAGCTGACTCTTTGCTCATATAGCATTCTGATCAGTATGAAACCCGCAATTCATGACTAACCTTATCTTTTTGGCAATCCCATGGCATTTGCCTCTGGTGTGTGTCTCCCCTGCTTGCCTTCCTTCCACTCCCACTCCGCTGATCACTCACCCACACGGTGGAAACCAGGCCAGGGTGGGCATGCTTTGCTTAAGGAGCATTCCCCTAGGCACCTGCATAAACAGTGATTTTCTATGTATGGAAGCACTCATTGTCCTCAGTGGCAGCCTTTCCTTTCCACTCTCCACCACTGGGCCAGCTTCTCAGAGCTTAGGGCCAGCGATCAGTGGCACAGGAGCGGCTTTCAGGTGAGCAGGGGTCTCTTCTGCGATCTTAAACAGGTAAACTTCTCCTTGTGCCTCGACTTATCATTATTATCTGTCTAGTAAAATTAATGGAATTAAGTTGTATTAATACATTTCAAATGTGGAACTAAAATGGTGCTTCTCAGAAGTAGAATATATATTTTGATGGCTATATGTATGCTGAACTTGATGTGCTTTCTTGAAGACATTTCACCTGTTATTCAAATGATTTTGGACATTTTGAGGAATCATTTAAGGAATGTAAAGCTGGGAAAACAATACACCTTTTAGCCTTTTCCTGAAAAGTATATTGTTCTGAATAGAATATTGTCAGGCAGCATTAGTCGATTTTCTATGTCAGGATCTTTTCAGTCCTGGCACTGACTCCTGTGAAATGAGATTCCCTGCAGTTTTGCACCACTGTTTATTATGGAAATGAGTCCCCAAGTTGTTATTTGTTTTTCTTCATTTCCCTTGGCAAGGTCTATGCGCTAAGCCAACACCGCTGGCCCTTTTGTGTAGGAAAACATTTGGCAGAATCCAAATTGGCAGTGTATGAGCTACGGGTAAGCTATATATAATAATCTTGTTCTGCGCGTACTTTAAATCCAGTGGGGCTTATTCTTCTTCCACCACCACTTTCCTAAAAGGCCCCATGAGCCGCTCTTGGATGGCTATTATGTTTTTTTATTCCCCTCTCTTCCTTTACAATTCAAGGAGAGAGTGAATGCAGAAGCCAGGTTAAACAAAGACGCATAGTGGGGGAGAGTGAATATTAAAAACAAAACATGTTCCATGCTGGGCCTCTAGGATCTCTGTCTCCACTGCTTGAGGCTACTCTGGTTTGGAGTGGTAGCCTAGACTGTTTGAGGGCAATGCCATGGAGCGTTTCTTTGGCAACTGTGCCTTGCATATTTTGGCTTGCATTTAAATAACGATGTGTAGGAGCCAAACCACATAGCCACTAAATCTTTCTTATCAGGAGAAAAAATTGTTAGCAATATGGGTCAGTCTTATTTGCATAGGCTTTAGATTGTGACTAATTATTGACTGTGAGTACCACACTTTGGTCATATTTAACACTGTACATTGGCTTGCTTCCTCTACTTCTGTGTTATTGTAACCCATAGATTATTTGTAAAAGAACATGTAAGTGTTTTACAGAGTAAAAGAAAGAAACGGGCACTTTTAGAAAATAAATATTCCTTTATAAAAATAGCCTTACAGATTCATACTTTTTGAGATGCAGAAGAAAGGGAGATGGATAGTTATGTACCAAATATCCACTTGTAAAGCCCCCCCCAACAGAGGGTTGTATAATTTTAGACCGATACACTTAAAATTAATTAAAACATATAGATACAATGCTATGAAGATTACAGATGCTTAATCGGATTTCATGATCAGATAACTTGTTGCTGGTGAATCAAAAATATTCCTACATAGCCAAACGATAAACCAGTGGTGCTGCATGCGCCTATATAGGCCTGTAATGACCAGTGGACAATAATAAATTAAATCAGCACTAGCCATATATGTAATATAATATAGAATAATAAATAGGTCAAATGTACACAAAATTATACATTACATAAACACTACAGGACCACATTTAAAAAACTCAAGAGGAGTGTTTGAATAATCCTGAAGTGACAGTGCAATAGTTAGTACATAAAAAATACTATAATAAAAAAATATATAAAAAATGCAGCCGATATAAGAATCAATATATGAGTATATAAATTAATAAATAGAAAATCACAATTCATAAACAAAAGTGTACCTAAATAGCTATATCTTGCCCAAGGGATATATCCATAGGATTATTCCACAATGGGGAATAGAGTGCATGCAAGTGCCAAAGTGTCAATGCAAAAAAAAAGCATATAGAAGAACAATAACCTGCTCAGGCAATGGAAATGAGCACAGGGAGCCCCCTCTCCAGGATCATCCCGACTTTAGGATTATTAATTTTACAATCCTACCTAAAAAGTTTAGTTTGCTCTGAACTAGTTTGGGAACTAGTTTGCGAACTTCCATCTAAAAGGCATGGAAAACAATGGCTGACGGCCTAAAAGTCCTTTATAACATGGTGAAGGCACCCAAGGCTGCATAAAAACATGTTTTAGTGAATTAATTAGCATTTGAATTGGCCACATTCAATTAGCATATGAATCAGCATATGAGAAAGGCTTCTTTTACTGTGACGTGTAGTTGTAGTGGTGGAAGAATCCACTGAAACCTGGCTCAAATTCATTGCATCAGAGTTTTACAATGGATGCATTGTCCAAAATAACACGCCCCCTGGAGGAAATGGACAACTCTGGCTTGCTGCTGCTGCTGCTACTACTGCATACATTACTGCTGCTGCTAGTACTAGCATTGGCAGGCCTGGGCAATTTAATGCTGCCACTACTATGGCTGGGTCTGGGCAAATGGCTGGTGCTACTTTTACTGGGCCTGGACACATGGATGCTGACCACAGTGTTGGTACTGGCACCAACACCCTTATCCTTAGTGGCTGAAGGAATTGCAGGCATGTCTTTTCCTCTACCCCATCCTTTTCCCATCCCTTTCTTTCCCAGACATTTGGAGCACACACACCAAAATGACACACTTGCACAGCCCAGCTAAAACAGTTGTGCTCTAAAATATTGCTTGGCAGTTGAAAAAGATTTTTTTTTCTTCTCTTTTTAAACTCTATTGAACACTGAGACAACGTGGACCCCATACTTAAAACAGAGGTGCCTCCCCCAAAGAAACTCTTTGGCAGGTAAAAAAGATTTTTTAATTAACTCTATTAAACACTGAGCTACCGCAGACCCCAGCTTAGAGAGAGACATGGCCTGCACACTTAAAACAGAGCTGCCCCCCAAAAAATTTCTTTGGCAGGTGAAAAAGATTGTTTTTATTAAAACTCTATTAAACACTGAGGCACCCTGGACCCCAGCTTAGAGAGAGACGGTGCGTGCACACTTAAAACAGAGCTGCCCCACCCAAGAAATTCCTTGGCAGGTGAAAAAGATTTTTTATTTTTTAACTCTATTAAACACTGAGGCCCCGTGAACCCCAGCTTAGAGAGAGACGGTGCGTGTACACTTAGAACAGAGCTGCCCCCCCCCAAAATAAAATCCTTTAAATGTGAGATATTTATTATTCTAAATTATAATTTTTGGCTAGTACTGGTGTTTTGGGGTGGCTATTTTTGGGTAAATAAAAGTAAATATATATGAAAAGCATTTAATATTACAGCACCTTACCACCAATACCGAGGTCTAGCTGTAAATGATGGATTTAAGTAATAGCCCGGGAAGTGAGCAAGAGCGTCTCTTACAGCAAGATCTGCTGGATTTCCATTCTGCATTTGCAGTAAGGGGCGTTAAAACCATATGCTTTTCTCCACTTATGTCCACTTAATAATTATTTTAATTATAAATAAGATTTTCAATGTTTTTGCATTAACTGATCTGTCCTGCTACTGAATTCGCCAAGGAACATTGAATCCTGTGTTTCTGCATACAGACCAAAATTACATTCATCATCAAAGAACAATAAAAGAAAAATGGGAGCATCTGGTCCCCATAAAACAAGATGCCAAGAGGTGGTTTCACAAACACTGTTATTTGGTTTCACAAAATACGACAACATTCTTTGTGGTGACATCTGTTCTCTGTTCAGCCACTCAGTTTGACAGGAATTGCATGTCTTATGGCGTGTCAAATGAACTCATCAAAAAAGAAAACACAAGGGTAACAAGGGTGCTTGGTTTACAAGTGTATGACATTTTAGTCATAGGAGGAGAGTCTATTTTTACCTCCTAATAAGGTCAAAGATACTAGATCAGTGGTGGTCCTTGACCCTCATTTACTAGCAAATAAGCTGTTTTACTTAAAATATCCAACAATTTCCTGTTTGGGCATTGAACATTAAAAAACTATACAAAATAAAGCTTTATGGGCCTGTTATATAGATAATTCATTGAGCTCTACAAATCTATGACAACAGACAAGCTAGTTCACTTTTAGGTGATTGTGCTGCCATAGAACATAAAAGCAGAACGTAAAGAAATAATGTTCTGAACCAATATTTTTTTAAACAGTAAAAATATGGCGGGAATGTAGCAGAGTCCTCTATAAATGCTAAAGTAATACTTAAGTACCTTAGAATCTTAAACAAAAACTTGAAAAAAGTCTGTGGAGAAGCTTCAAAATCTAGAAATCTCAAATCACTGTTATCATTGTTTAATATTATGCAGCATGTTCCTATGTACTGATGTAGCTTGTGCCACTGCCACGCCTTGCCAAGCAGCATGGCGTGTTTAAAATGAGCAATTGTGGCTTACAACATTATGATCTTGGCGGTGCAGATCACCACAAATCCACAGCAAAATTGCACAGGATGACATATATCGTCAATAAGGCCCTCTATTCTTGTTAGTAGACGTAATTGTGTTGAGGGCACTGTTTGCAAATGAAAGTCTATGCCAAAAAAAAAAGTATTGCTGCTTTCAGTTAAGATTTCAGGATGGTTGCATATGCCTGTGGTGGTCTTCAAAATCAAGCCTGTATTTAGAGATGAGCGAACTTTTGAAAAATTCGATTCAACTGATTCGCCGACTTTTCCGACAAAAATCGCTTCGACCCGAATTTATTCGTGACGAATCGCTATTAAAAATGGCTATTTCTGAGCCTCCTAGAGCCTCAATAAACCATTCTGCCTTGCTGTAACACGCGTGCTGGGTTAGTGAAATAATACTGTAAATAATTATCACATGCAGATCAGAGGCATCGCTAATAGAATCGCAAAGCGGCACAATTGCAGAGAGTTGAAGTGGCATCACTATGAGGGGCCCCTATATTGCCTGAAAAACACACCCTGGAGCTGGCAGCAGCAGGAGCCCAAAAATTAGCTGAATCACACCCTGGAGTTGCAAGCAGCAGCAGCAGCTGCAGGAGCCCAAACATTGCTTTAAAGAGACACTGGAGTCGGCTGCAGGAGCACAAAAATTGAATGAATCACACCCTGGAGTTGCAAGCAGCAGCAGCAGGAGCCCAAACATTGCGTGAAAGAGACACTGGAGTTGGCAGCAGCCGCAGCAGGAGCCCAAAAATTGACTGACACACCCTGGAGTTGGCAGCTGCAGGAGCCCAAACATTGCTTTAAAGAGACACTGGAGTTGGCTGCAGGAGCCCAAAAATTGGATGAATCACACCCTGGAGTTGCAAGCAGCAGCAGGAGCCCAAACATTGCTTTAAAGAGACACTGGAGTTGGCTGCAGGAGCACAAAAATTGGATTAATCACACCCTGGAGTTGCAAGCAGCAGCAGCAGGAGCACAAACATTGCTTTAAAGAGACACTGGAGTTGGCTGCAGGAGCCCCAAAATTGGATGAATCACACCCGGAGTTGCAAGCAGCAGCAGCAGCAGCAGGAGCCCAAACATTGCTTTAAAGAGACACTGGAGTTGGCTGCAGGAGCACAAAAATTGGATGAATCACACCCTGGAGTTACAAGCAGCAGGAGCCCAAACATTGCATGAAAGAGACACTGGAGTTGGCAGCAGCCACAGCAGGAGCCCAAAAATTGACTGACACACCCTGGAGTTGGCAGCAGCAGGAGCCCAGACATAGCTTGAAAGAGACACTGAAGTTGGCAGCAGGAGCACAAAAATAAGCTAAATTACACCCTGGAGTTGCAAGCAGCAGCAGGAGCCCAAACATTGCTTTAAAGAGACACTGGAGTTGGCTGCAGGAGCACAAAAATTGGATGAATCACACCCTGGAGTTGCAAGCAGCAGCAAAAGCCCAAACATTGCTTTAAAGAGACACTGGAGTTGGCTGCAGGAGCACAAAAATTGGATGAATCACACCCTGGAGTTGCAAGCAGCAGGAGCCCAAACATTGCTTTAAAGAGACACTGGAGTTGGCTGCAGGAGCCCAAACATTGGATGAATCACACCCTGGAGTTGCAAGCAGCAGGAGCCCAAACTTTGCTTTAAAGAGACACTGGAGTTGGCTGCAGGAGCCCAAAAATTGGATGAATCACACCCTGGAGTTGCAAGCAGCAGCAAAAGCCCAAACATTGCTTTAAAGAGACACTGGAGTTGGCTGCAGGAGCACAAAAATTGGATGAATCACACCCTGGAGTTGCAAGCAGCAGGAGCCCAAACATTGCTTTAAAGAGACACTGGAGTTGGCTGCAGGAGCCCAAACATTGGATGAATCACACCCTGGAGTTGCAAGCAGCAGCAGCAGCAGCCCAAACATAGCTTAAAAGACACTGGAGTTGGCAGCAGGAGCCCAAAAATTGGCTGAATGACACCCTGGAGTTGCAAGCAGCAGCAGCAGCCCAAACATAGCCTAAAAGACACACTGGAGTTGGCAGCAGGAGCCCAACAATTGGCTGAATGACACCCTGGAGTTGCAAGCAGCAGCAACAGGAGCCCAAACATAGCTTGAAAGAGACACTGGAGTTGGCAGCAGGAGCCCAAAAATTAGCTGAATGACACCCTGGAGTTGCAAGCAGCAGCAACAGGAGCCCAAACATAGCTTGAAAGAGACACTGGAGTTGGCAGCAGGAGCCCAAAAATTAGCTGAATTACACCCTGGAGTTGCAAGCAGCAGCAGCAGCAGCTGCTGCTGCAGGAGCCCAAACATTGCTTTAAAGAGACACTGGAGTTGGCTGCAGGGGCCCAAAAATTGGATGAATCACACCCTGGAGTTGCAAGCAGCAGCAGGAGCCCAAACATTGCTTTAAAGAGACAAAGGTGAGTCCCTCCACATTTTTAGTTGACAGACGAGTTCTCCTCGCCGTAACTATGGCCCCCGCCGCACTAAACACCCGCTCAGATGGCACGCTACTTGCCGGGCAGGACAGCTTTTCCAGGGCAAACTCTGCTAATTGTGGCCACAAGCCAAGTTTGGCTGCCCAGATTCCAGCGGATCCTCAAGGTGTGTTGGCATGGTCATGTCAAGGTATGACATGACCTGCTGTTTGAGGTCCTGCTCCAGGTCTTCCTGCTGCTCATGAGTAGCCTCACTATGCGGGTGTAGAAAGCTACTCATTAGCGACTGAAGACTGAGGCTGCTGCTGATGGAGCTGCTGCTCCTGCCAACCCCCCCAGCAGGCTTGGCAGTGGAAGGTGAGCGCAGATGTCCCCCCGAGTCAGACCTGCGAGAGTATGGACCATGGCGCAGATAGCCATCGGCCAACTGACTACGTAGAATGTCTTTGTAGTAGTTCAGTTTGTCCTCCCTCTCGGCGGGTTTAAAAAATGCCCCCATTTTGTGCCAGAAGCGAGGGTCCAATAAGGTGGACAGCCAGAAGTCATCCCGGCGACAAATGGAAACAATTCTGGGGTCACTATGCAAGCACGTGAGCATGCTTCCTGCCATTTGCGCAAGTGACTCAGAGGGACTACCTGTCTCCATATCCACTGCATACTGCCACGGTGTGTCCGGGGCCTCTGTCTCGCCTTCCTCAAAACCCTCTAGCTCCTCTAGCTGCTCCTGCTCCTCCTCTCCTGTCCGCTGACTAGATAAACCAGCCATTTCGCCAAGACTAAACTGTGCTTCACTGGGCCACTCCTCCTCCTCTTCCTCCTCCTCCTCCAGTTCAGCTCCAACGGGGTTCATGTGGCTGTAAGATGTAGATGCCATGTCTCCAGTGCCCTGACCAGCCATGGTTTCTGGAGATGAGTAAACTTCTTGACAGCGCAGCCGGCCTGCCCGCTCCCACCATGCCGGCATTTTTTTTTAAAGCAAAAATGCCGGCATGGTGGGAGCTGGCAGGCCGGCTACGCTGTCAGCGGGCGCCGGAAGCCGGCCCGCTGACAGCGCAGCCGGCCTGCCCGCTCCCACCATGCCGGCATTTTTTTAAAAAGCAAACACTTACCTGCATGGTTGGAGCGTGGAGGCCGGCGCCGCTCTCAGCTGTCATCAGAGGACGCGTCATCAGAGGGCGCGTCATCAGAGGGCGCCTGACAGCGTAGCCGGCCTGCCCGCTCCCACCATGCCGGCATTTTTTTTTTTTTATTTCAGGGAAAATTCGATCGGCACGAACCAAAAAAAATTTGGGTTCGTGCCGAATCGAATTTTCCCTGAAATTCGGAGCGAATTCCGGTTCGTCCGAACCGGTTCGCTCATCCCTAATGGTTTCCAACATGTGCTGTAATACATGAAGCAGTGGAATCACGTTGTCCATCCCGTAATCCTGCCGACTGACAAATAAAGTGGCTTCCTCAAAGGGCCTGAGCAAACGGCAGGTGTCACGTATGAGCTGCCACTGGTTGACATTGAAGTTACACAGGGGAGTCCCCCTATCCGCTTGGATCATCAGGAAATCCGTGATGGCTTTTCTCTGTTCATATAATCGGTCCAACATGTGAAGGGTGGAATTCCAACGGGTGGAAACAACGCAAATTAGACTATGTTGGGGGCTACCGTTCTGACGCTGTAGCTCAAGAAGGGTGTGTTTGGCGGTGTATGAGTGGCTGAAGTGCATGCAAAGTTTCCTTGAAGTTGTTAGGATGTCTTGCAAATGGGGGGAACACTTCAGAAACCGGTTGACAACCAGATTGAAGATGTGAGCCATGCAGGGGGCATGGGTCAGGCTTCCTTGGCGCAGCGCAGACAAAATGTTCTTCCCATTGTCGTTAACCATGAATCCCATTTTAAGTTTTCTTGGCGTAAGCCATGTTTGGATTTCCTGATGAATCCATTTAAGCAGTTCCTCCCCTGTGTGACTCCGTTTGCCAAGACAAACCATGTGAAGCACAGCGTGACACCTCCGTGCCCTGCACACATGGTAGACTGGAGGGGCACTGAGACTTGAGCCTACAGTGGAGGGTGAGGAGATGGCAGAGGATGAGGAGGCTGAGTCGCACGGTGTCACAGACCCAACGGGCAGGGAGCACGGAGGCCGAAGCGGCGTGACCCGTTCAAGTTGCTGCTGCTGCTGCAAAGGGACCACATTCACCCAGTGGGCCGTAAATGACATATACTGTCCCCTGTTACAGCTCCAGACGTTGGCGCTGCCATGCACTTTGCTATACACCGACAGGCTCAAGGACTGGCCCACCTTCTGTTCAACAAAAGTGTGCAGCCCTGGTACTGACATCTTGGCAAAGAAATGACGGCTTGGGACTCTCCATCTCGGCTCGGCACAAGCCATCAGTTCTCTGAACGGTGCAGAGTCCACCACCTAAAAAGGGAGCGACTGCAGCACCAACAACTTGGACAGGAGCACATTCAGCTTCTGCGCCGTAGGATGAGTGGGCGCATACTGCTGTCTCTTGGACATGGCTTCGCTGATGGATTGCTGGCGGGATGCATGACTTGGAGGAGGAGGAGCAGGAGCGACAGTGGATGGGTATGACGCACAGCTGCCTTCGGCTGAGGTGCTGGAGCCTTGGCTGGCAGAAATTGGGAGCGGCGTGCCACTTGGTGAGGAAGCAGCCTGGACCACCTCTTCGGAGCCTCGGTTCTCCCAGGCCGCTTTATGGTGACGCATCATATGTTGACGCAGGGCCGTGGTGCCAACATTTGGGCCCTGGCCATGCTTCACCTTCTGCCTACATATCTTGCATGTGGCCATGTTACCCTCCTGCGGATGATTCAGGAAATACTGCCACACTTCCGAGTAGCTACTTTTCCCACCAACAGGCCTCACTAATTCACTGCTACTGTCGCCAACTCCAGGAACCCCTGCTCCACTACCTCCCGATAAGGTAGCCTGCCGCGCAGCAGGTGCTCTACCCCGGCCCCGTTTGGCTCCAGGCTTTACAATTGTGCCCCCATACTGACTGCCAACCATGCTGCTAACACCTTGCTGCCTCAGCTGCTGACTCCAGGGCAACCTGCGCCCCTCTTCTCCTGATGATGATGATGAAGCCCCTTCATCACCCGGCTCCCAAGTGCGATCGGCTTCATCATCATCATCCTCACCGAGTTGTGGCTGCACGTCACTGATGTTCTTGGTTTCCTCAACAGTGTCTGGCGCAGGAGCTGGAACGCTCGCAACACCCACGACCCAGTCCACATCACTATTTGTCTGCCTAGCTAAAGAAGCCACCTCCATTTCTTGGCTGGGCAGTAGCTGCTGACTGTCCTCTATCTGCTCGTCCTCCTCACTAAAGAGTGGAGCTGAACCCAAAGCATAGGATACGTCGCTGGGGGAGAGAACGGCGTAGGACAGAGGTAATGGGAGGACAGGGACTGCTCTCGGGGCATGCCAACTCAGGGTTGTGTCAGAGGAACCTACCGACCCTAGACTGGGAGTCTCAGATGTAACTTGTGATGATGTTGATGAGCGCGTTAACCAATCTACCACGGCAGATGCGTTACTGGTCGAGACACGACCGCTTGCAGATACTGGCAGATCAGGTCTCTCACCGTGACTCCTGCTGCCACTCGCCCCTAGTCTGCTGCGACCTCTGCCTGCTGAATCTTGGCCTCTGCCACTCCTCTTTGAACATCCTTGCACTTGTCTGCCTGACATTTTTATGTATTTGAAATGTGCAATAGGTACAATAAAAAATGTGTTTACTTTAAAAAGAAGAAGCTAAATAAAGTGAGGAACTGCTTCTCTGCACCAGATACTAAGAAAATTGGCAATATGAGATACCCTGCGGCCTAGTGTTTTGGCAGCAGACTAAAAACCAATTCAAAATGCAATGCTTTGATTAAGCTGAGGAAGGATGAACAAGCGTATTTAGTATAACAGATAGGCTGCTAAGTGCAGGTTTGGGATGCCCTGCGGCCTAGTGTTTTGGCAGCAGGACAAAAAACAAATCAAAATGCAATACTTTAATTAAGCTGAGGAAGGATGAACAAGCGTATTTAGTATAACAGATAGGCTGCTAAGTGCAGGTTTGGGATGCCCTGCGGCCTGGTGTTTTTTTGTTAAAGGCAGACCAAAAACCAATTCAAAATGAAATACTTTGATTAAGCTGAGGAAGGATGAACAAGCGTATTTAGTATAACAGATAGGCTGCTAAGTGCAGGTTTGGGATGCCCTGCGGCCTGGTGTTGTTTTTGTTAAAGACAGACCAAAAACCAATTCAAAATGCAATACTTTGATTAAGCTGAGGAAGGATGAACAAGCGTATTTAGTATAACAGATAGGCTGCTAAGTGCAGGTTTGGGATGCCCTGCGGCCTAGTGTTTTGGCAGCAGGACAAAAAACAATTCAAAATGCAATACTTTGTTTAAGCTGAGGAAGGATGAACAAGCGTATTTAGTATAACAGATAGGCTGCTAAGTGCAGGTTTGGGATGCCCTGTGGCCTGGTGTTTTTTTTGTTAAAAGCAGACCAAAAACCAATTCAAAAAGCAATACTTTGATTTAGCTGAGGAAGAATGAACAAGTGTATTTAGTATAACAGATAGGCTGCTAAGTGCAGGTTTGGGATGCCCTGCGGCCTGGTGTTTTTTTTGTTAAAGGCAGACCAAAAACCAATTCAAAATGCAATACTTTGATCAACAAGCGTATTTAGGCCCTTATTTATGAAGGAATAGCGACTGGTGAGCGGCCGGTAATGACGTGCCCCGCCACGAGAACGCCGGCTCCCCACCACAATCACACATTTATCAAGCCAATCCTGCTTAGCAACTGAGATAGCGCCATATAGCCACTCATTCATCATTATTCCAGCCTCAGTCCACAGCTCCAGCGTCCGACCTTGAACAGCGACAGGTATGACCTCTCGCTACCTGGCGCGCTCCAATGCATTTCAATGGAACAATCTTTAAATATTAATAATGAATTGTTATTAATGTTTTTTTTTTTTAAATGTGAAAAATTCTGTGACCACTTCTGCCATTTTAGATATTTTTTTTAAGGGAAAAAAAAATATTTAAAAAAATTGTACAGAATTGATATTACAGGTCTGATATTAATGTATTCATATTACTAAATTATTAAAAATTTTTTTTTTTTTTGGTTTCCAAAAATATGGTGGTTTGGGGGTTAAAAAACTACTTTTAACACATCGCCTCCAGCGCTCTGGGGTTTAAACATGCATTTCACAGCGCTTGAATTTTTTGAGCGTGATTTTTTGATGAATATGGTGGAAGCCGGTCGCTCTGACCAGTCGCTATCATGCGCACCCATACATTGCGGAACCTGTCAAATAGCGTCTCGTAACCCCGTATTGAACATTTAGCCACACCGACTGAGTCGCTGTCAACAACCGAACAACAGCCAAGCACAGCAACTATTAGCGGGCGCTGTGAAAATACCGCTACAGTCGCTCAACTGTCGCTACATGTCGCTATTAATAAATCAGCCTCCCAGTATAACAGATAGGCTGCTAAGTGCAGGTTTGGGATACCCAGGTGGGCTGGTGCTTTTTTTGTTAAAGGCAGACCAAAAAATATTTAAACTAATCCAGTTATATTAGGATAAATGCTTGTGTGTAACAGATAGGGTTAAATAAGCCACTGCATAGATGAGATGCACAGTGGCAAGGCAGATTTACAGCACAAAGAACTGAAATTGAATTGAAAACTGATCTGGCTAATGAAAAAAAAAATTTTCACTGTCACTTCTAAGCTTTCCCTGGCTGGATGGTTCCGGTTTTTCCCTATCTTTCCCTGGCTCTGTCTACCTCTCTGTCTGCCTCTCTGACTCTCCCTACCCATCTCTAACTCTCTGTCCCTGTCTGTAACTAGATGTGCTCTGGCCACAATGCAAGGCTGAAATGCGCACAAGCAAGATGGCCGCCGCTTTATATAGCACGGTGACGTCACCGGGCTTCCTGGCTGCTGATAGGCTGCATGTGACTTACCCATGATACCTTGCCCCAGGGGGTATGTCTGGACATGTTCATCCACCATTTTAGAATGCATGTAATTGAAATAAATAGAGTTTAAAGGAAAACTTTGATCGATCGAATCGCAGGGGAAATTCGGATTCGTTCAGAATCGAATTTTCCATGAAATTCGGAACGAATCCGGGTTCGTCTGGATCGATTCGCTCATCCCTACCTGTAATCAATAGCAATAAAGTAAAACTGGAAATTGCACACACCTTAAGCAAAAGTAATGGGACCTAGAAACCATGACCTTAAATCCCTAAAGGCAAACTCTAATGAGATGATTTAAATGTCTTTGTCCTTATAAAGCCCAATCAAATGTTATCCACCCTACCTTTACTCTTTTCAATCTGAGCATTAGAACAGACTGATGTTGGTATGGCATGTTTTGGCCTTTTCAAGGTCTCTCTATATCAATGGTATTATGATTATGCATCTCCAGCTTCAAAAGTTGCTGCTTGGCAAAGAATACAGGGGGTGATTTTAGGTATCCTGACACTTTTAAATTTGGCTCAAAGAGGGTAAAAGTACATCAACTGTTACAATATTTAACCCGCATGTTGTAGATTTTGCCATAGGCTTGAATAAGGCTGACACACTTGTTTAGCAGGAAGCCAAACTTCCTGTATAAAATAATGTGTCAATAAAAAGAACAGGATTTGTGTTGTGGCATGGCTGGTATTCAGAAGTTTACTTCTGTGTCTACAGTGAGTCTTTTTCACTTACATATACTGACACTGCCAATGAGCAGTAAGTCTGCCAACCTGGATTAACTCGTTTGTTTTCCAACGATTTATTCCTAGCCATAGAACAACTCGAGAAAAATAGATTTATCATAATAAACATGCTATTTTTATTCTCAAGTACAAAATCTGGTCTCAATAAAAAGCAGGATTTTACCAAAAAACTGTTACAAATGTGATATATACCTTTAGGTACACATAGGAGTTTATAGTGTCACTCCACACCTTATTTCTTCCACTGGAGACTAGTGATGCTGATGTTCCATGTATGCCTGTCATGTATCTAATGAAGCAGCAAAGGAACCCTGACTAGCCCGGAAGCACATGGGATGGAAAGGAAGTGCACTTAGGGGAGCAGGAGTGCGCCTGGAGCTGTAGCTGGTAGGAGCCACTGGCAGACGTCAGATGATCAGATTAGGTGTCACTGGTATGAAGCCAAGGTAAGTAAACAATGGATGCCAGGATAAGGTCATATGCAACAAAAGAACTTATTGACATATGCCAGGATGAGGTCATATACAGATCATGAACAGCTGATGTCAGACCCAGGTTATACATAGTTCAGGAACAATATATGTTGCATACACAGCAATTATTCGGCAAGCATACTGGAATCAGGCAAAGTTATACAGAGTAACAGAGGCAACTGCATGTCAGTTGGGTCATATGGGTAGCTAAGGAACACACAGCATGGGCCATGGTCCAGTGTCCTTAAAAAAAATGATGTGCACCCCCAATAGTACACAATTTCACACACTCCACAAGCATGCACTATTGTCTATACTGTATATACAGATGTGTGATTGTCTGTGAACCTATACTGGATCCTCAAGGCCATTTCATTTACTGACAATAACACAGTTCTCTTTCTTTCAATCTCTCTTTTAAAAAAGTCAGCTGAGGCAGAAAGTTAGTTACTTAGCAGATCTGCATGTTAATAAAGTTATGAGCATACACATTAGTAACATACCAAGACTAACCCGTGGTTTCGGATGCTGTCTTCAAGACAGCCAGATCAAGCAGTGCATTGAACTAATGGCACCTTTCTTCTTATTCATATAAATCTTGCTTTGTCCATTTCACCATTCATGTGCCTATCTTTGTCATATATCCTACATGTCAAATTGTCGAAACAAACAAAACAATTCTCTCCCTTTCAGTAAAAGAGCTGATCAAGTTGTGCAGTAAGAGATCAGGGCAAGGAGGTATGATGTGGCAGCTCCTTCAAACAAAGCATAGACGCCTAATGACACCTAAAGATGCTTAAAACCGATCTACCAGCTGATCGATCTATCACATTTGCCTTACACCTTTCTATGCAACTTAGCAAACAAAAGACATGACATGGAGAAGATGTCAAAGCTTGTAGTAGCCTCAAAATGTAGACATCTAATGTTGAATGGGTTTAAGTAGGCATTACATGCAGTACATGCTTGATCATTTTTTAAGCTTTTATATTATTCCATGATTTTTAAAAAGTAGTGTTTGAACTTGCATTTAAGTAAAGCATTCCTGGCTAGGAAGCCTGTGATATATTACTCAGCACCACTGGGTGGGAAAATGTCATCATAAAACTATGATGACATTGATTACATTAAATGTAGATTAGGGCCAGATAATTTTCATGGCAAGTCTTTACTGTGCATGAGTAATAAAATGATTTGGTTCCTTTGTAACAGTAACCACCCTTGGGAAGATAGATATATAGATGCATACTTTATTAGAGTGAGCAAGAACAACGTCTTTCTGAAGTTAAGTTTATTTTAGGTGCTGTTTCAGATACTGATAACCATGATTGGATACACATATCTATGTTTAACTTGACAAAAAAACTAAACACATAGCATCTTTCTTCATATGTGCATTAAGCTATGAATCTTTCACATTGCTGTTATATTTGATAGAGCACCTGGATGTATTCTTATTGAGAGATGAAGCTTCCCTTAGACATCCAGATTTAAACCTATTTAAACTAAACTAAATGCTAACATCTGGAGAGAGAAGTTGGTGCCACAAGGTGCCCACACTCATGTTTAGTTTGTTACAGTGTTATGCAACCATTGAGCTTTAGTACTAGCCGCTTCTGCTGTAGACGCCCCATCAGGGCTGGTGCCAACAGAATCTGGCCGTCCCTAGGCAACTGAGGGTCTTGCGTGGCTGAGAGGTAGAGCCGATTGTTTATCTCATAGTTAGAGAATGAAGATTCAGAGTGTAAGACTACCCTATAAACAAAGCAGAAACTGGGCTTAAACACCATGCATGAAAAACAAAAAAATATTTAGTTTCTTTGTTTTTATTGGAAGAAAGCAACTAACCTAAGTTGACAGACCCAAATTATTATCACACCTATTTAATTCCCTAGGAATTTACAGTATTAAGATTTTGATAATACTTTAGGTCCAATGTAATGGCGGCTGGCTCCTTAGAACATAAATGGCTCATGCATTTTGCTTAGCATCTACTGCCCACCACATCTACAAAACATTTCAAACAGGCTGCTGATATATGGTAAAGGGCAAGTGTATAACCTTGAGGCCCGGAAGATTCAGTCTGCACCAGAAAGTAAGGTCCATAGGAGAACTGACAACCTCACTTTGATTTGCAATTCCATATAATTTCTCAGCAGCTGCAGTAGCACCTGACTATATTTTTTACCAGCCTCCCATGAGAGCCACGTTCAGCATTGATAAATGGTCAGGAGCCACAATTGAAATGAATAGATCTTAGAAGCCATAGAACAGGAAACCACTGGAAGGGGCCCAAAATAATGGCAAGTACTCAAAAGCATCAAAATTGATGCCTTAGTGTGCATGTTGCTCCCCAAGCCATGAACAATTACTTGCCCCACAAGTGAATCCCCCAACCCTCAAAGTGTTGAATGGCAGAACCGAAACCCAGACACTGCTGCAAACCTTGGCAGCTTCTAGATGTGACACTAGAAGCTGCCAAGTTAGCACTTTCTCCTCCTGCTTGACTCTGCATTAACCTTAATGCACAATGCTGTCAGTCCCCAGCCCTGGGTGCCATGTATCCTAGCCTCAACAGTGTGCTAGACCTGCTATTGTTCGGGTCTAGCAGAAACTAGAGAGCCACACAATAGGGGTCGGCAAGCCACATGTGGCTCCTGAACTACAGGTTGCGGACTCCTGTTTTATACCATCACATTAAATAGCTTAATAGAAACTGTTTTGTTTTACTGAGTATGTGCATAATGGATTATAATTGTATCAATTGTCAGAGTTCACCTTCAGTAGAAAATTGTGCCAGCTAACAAAAAAGTTTGGTCCCTATAAAAGAGTCAAAGAGTAGCAATTACCTTTCTCTACACAAAACAAGTTACTGAAAGCGGGCTTTTGGTTTCTGGTGCATGTTGTCCCTCATATTCGGCAAAATGTTTCATATTTAGAGGCAGTTTAAACAGTGGATTTGCACCTGTTTTACATTGGCTGACAAGGAAAACTAAAGAAATTTGGGAAATCTGGCTGGTTGCATTTGTTTAGAGATTTCTAGTCTTTCTTGCTTGACGCTGATATGCTTGATCTGTATTTCACTCTTCACTTTTTTTCTGTAAAAAAGGAACTAATTTGGAATATTTAAAGATGCCTTAACACGTTATTCATATATGAGAGTGACATTGCTTATTGGATAATTCAATATGAGTAGCTCACATCTGTTTTATTTTGTAAGCTTGTGGCCACCTTACTTAGTACCAATACCTGGGATTTTTACATTCTGGGTTTTTACATTTTCCATGGTGCATTGGTGATCTGGGATGCCCCACTAGGTGACACCCACCAAATTTATCTTAAAAACGCACCCTTATTAATGTATGTATTATTAATGTATGGCATAACTTGTCTCTAAATCAGATAAAAAACAGGTCTCGGTTTGCACGCATCTTCTGAAGTATGCTAAAGCTACACCACCGTTGCCTCTGTGTATATCCAGTCCTAACTCTATTCTATGAGAGCCCCCTCTGGGACATACAATGCAATAGATACATTGGGAGCAGCTTGCCTGAGGTTGTCCTATAACCTCAAATGCCGCACATGGGGATATGGCTTAACTCACCTATATTAATGCATGGCGTATAGCTCTAGAATGAGCTCCGGCATTGAGAAAGGGGAGTGGCTGGCTGACACATGTGCTTCTGTCAAGGTTGGGCCACAGGCCATTGGATCAACGGTAATGTAAGTATAGCAGCAATCCCAAGGGGTTTCACACAGTGGAGCATCCCAAGTCCAGGTGCCCTAGGTGTAAGGAATCAGCAGGCCCTGGATTCCTTTTCTAAACCTAAGCCTGCTCCAACAACTTTGTACCAGATGGATACTTGGTTCAGTTCATCAGAACCCATCTTTCTTCTGCCACTGCAGCTCAGACCTGCAAATACTGTAAGAGATACTTCATTTACAGAGCTCTCTCCAATGGGGGCCTCGAAAAAGTTGTACACAGCAGTGTAGCCTATCCCCTTTGGAAGCGGTTTTGCTGCTGTACTTATCTACAACCATTTTAGGGTCCCCTGTCGAATTGATCTCCTGGAGTAAAAAGCAAGTTTCATTTATTTCTAAGACTTCCTAAAAGTGAGGGGATGGGGGTGCAATAGACCAGGACCTTCCCTAGAACAAAGTTGTAGTTGTAGCATATGCTCTGATTTCCCTGCATTCCAAGATTCACAGCCTGCACTCTTCAGGAGCAGCAAGTATACGATATATGATGATATAGTATTTTGGGTGGTGTCCGATGTTAAGTCCAGCAGATGCACTAAGCATTTACATCACCACATAACATTTCAATATTGTAATTGCAAAACAAATATTTTATAATTAATTACATTGAAGGAGTAAAATGTCTGAAACATGTTTTAAGTCAATGTTATAATGATAGGTGGTCAGTGAGGCTGAAGCCTTTATATGCATTATTGAGCAGTTAGAATTAGCCTGCCATTTCAAAATACTGCTTATTGCATAAACCAAGTATTACGCCAAACCTTGTATATACATAATGTTATTAATTTTACAAATAACATTGAAAATGTATGATTTCCAAGTAACTGGGAAACCACCACTTCCTGGTGTAGCTAGAAAGAATCAGAACACAAATGGTTGAACAGATGTTGTGTTTATACTTTACATTCAGTCTTGGTGCATTCATGCCTAACAGCATGATAAAGAACATTTCTAAACATGGTCAAAGGGAAACTGTGTTTGCTTGGTGATGCTAATTGCATAGTATCCCCCTGCGCCACTGCCTCATCCTTCTTCTTGCCTCATCATCATCTCCAGTTGCATGAGGTCAGCCAAGGTACAGCAGTAGCTAAAGATGTGGGACTGCCCGAGGCTAAAAGAAATCAAGGCCTCTGTCAGAGAGAAGAAAGGGGTCAATCCTTTACAACAAGGCAGCTAAAAGAGTAGTCAAACAAAAACACAATTGCAACTCTGGCCAAATATACAGCTCCGTGTTTGTTGCAAGTGCAAATACAGGCGTTTAATCAAGTGCGAGGAAGTCCAAATGCTTTTCGAGGTCTCCGGCACTGGAAGTATGCAATGGCCTGTTTTGTGCCTTCTGCCTTTGATTTTATTGCAAGTGACAGCTTGCATTTTACAACGCCATTTTTGCCCTGCCAATGTAATTTTGTGCAAAGAAAGATTAAAATATATGAGCAAAGTCGGGTAAAATGAGGTAAAAATAACAGAAATCTATAAACATAGGAATTGCATACATTGTGCAGGCTATAATCACAGGGTGCACACATTTATGTTGCACTCACAGAAACAGAAATTGGCCAAATACACTTTAATTCTACAGTATAAAAACTTTTGGTAAAGTTCTGGAAGAGTGCTTCATCATATCAAAAATAAATATGCATTACTTTCTCTAAATAAACCCCTGTCAATTTCAGGTCAACATTAACCTTACACTTTCCAGAATAAGTCTCTGCTTAGTAGGCACATTTAAAAAAATGACCTGACTGTCTGCAGGTCCTGTATGTGGCATGTACCTCATTGTCATGATCCATTCATAGACAGCAGGCCTGCCATCCAGCCTTTTTCTACCCTTGCTTCTAGTCACAAATCATCGATTGGCAGCAGGGGGTGATCCACCTATCATCTATTTTAGATATGGTTTCAGAGGTGGGCAAACAAATATGCACTGAAATAGTACTGCTTTAGCCTGCAGGACTATGGGGTTTGAGTTTATTGGCGGTCAGGCAAGTACCGTATTTTTCGCCCTGTAAGACGCACTTATTTTCCCCAAAAAGGGGGGGGGGGGGAATGTCTGTGCGCCTTATCGGGCGAATGTAAACGAAAAAAAAAGTAAACTCACCCATTACCGGTGCTCCCGCGTTGCCACAGCCACACTCCGGGAGCCCAGAAGAAGAGAGAGGAGCGGCGGGGACAGAGCCTGCCGCTGGTTCTTACTGCCCGGCTTTGTGAATCGGATGGGCGTGGCCTACACTGACGCGGTGCAGGCCATGCCCACCCGATTCGCGGAGCCGGCCGCTCAGCGGAGCTGTGTGTTCCCTGGCTGTCAGCGGAGAGGTGAGTTGTACTTTTTTTTTTCTTTTAACTTCTAGGGGGATGCCACACTACCTATGGGAATGGGGGGGGCACACTGCCTATATTGGGAATGGAGGGGGGAATGCCACACTGTCTATATGGGGAATGGGAGGGGGGAATGTCACACTGCCTATATGGGGAATGGGAGGGGGGAATGCCACACTGCCTATATGGGGAATGGGAGGGGGGAATGGCACACTGCCTATATGGGGAATGGGAAGGGGGGAATGCCACACTGGGTATATGGGGAATGGGAAGGGAGGAATGCCACACTGCCTATATGGGGAATGGGAGGGGGGAATGACACACTGCCTATATGGGGAATGGGAGGGGGGAGAATGCCACACTGCCTATATGGGGAATGGGATGGGGGGATGCCACACTGCCTATATGGGAATGGGAGGGGGAGAATGCCACACTGCCTATATGGGGAATGGGAGGGGGAAGGCCACACTGCCTATATGGGAAATGGGAGGGGCAATGCCACACTGGGTATACGGGGAATGGGAGGGGGAGAATGCCACACTGCCTATATGGGGAATGGGAGGGGGGAATGCCACACTGCCTATATGGGAAATGGGAGGGGCAATGCCACACTGGGTATACGGGGAATGGGAGGGGGAGAATGCCACACTGCCTATATGGGGAATGGGAGGGGGGAATGCCACACTGCCTATATGGGAAATGGGAGGGGCAATGCCACACTGGGTATACGGGGAATGGGAGGGGAGAGAATGCCACACTGCCTATATGGGGAATGGGAGGGGGGAATGCCACACTCCCTATACGTGAAATGGGTGAGGGGAATGTCACACTGCTGATATGGTGAATGGGAGGGGGGAATGGGGAAAAATGTCGCACTGCCTATATGGGGAATGGGGTGGGGGGATGCCACACTGCCTATGCCATTGGGGTATGCCACACGGCCTATGAGAATAAGAGGGGGATGCCACGCTGACTATATGGGGAATGGGAGGGGGGAATGCCACACTGCCTATATGGGGAATGGGAGGGGGGGATGCCACACTGCCTATATGGGAATGGGAGGGGGAGAATGCCACACTGCCTATATGGGGAATGGGAGGGGGGAATGCCACACTGCCTATATGGGGAATGGGAGGGGGGAATGCCACACTGCCTATATGGGGAATGGGAGGAGGGAATGCCACACTGCCTATATGGGGAATGGAAGGGGGGAGAATGCCACACTGCCTATATGGGGAATGGGAGGGGGGAATGACACACTGCCTATATGGGGAATGGGAGGGGGGAATGCCACACTGCCTATATGGGGAATGGGAGGGGGGAATGCCACACTGCCTATATGGGGAATGGGAGGGGGGAATGCCACACTGCCTATATGGGGAATGGGAGGGGGAATGCCACACTGCCTATATGGGGAATGGGAGGGGGGAATGCCACATTGCCTATATTGGGAATGGGAGGGGGGATGCCACACTGCCTATATGGGGAATGGGAGGGGGGATGCCACACTGCCTATATGGGGAATGGGAGGGGGGAATGGCACACTGCCTATATGGGGAATGGGAGGGGGGAATGCCACACTGCCTATATGGGGAATGGGAGGGGGGAATGCCACACTGCCTATATGGGGAATGGGAGGGGGGAATGCCACACTGCCTATATGGGGAATGGGATGGGGGGAATGCCACACTGCCTATATGGGGAATGGGATGGGGGGATGCCACACTGCCTATATGGGAATGGGAGGGGGAGAATGCCACACTGCCTATATGGGGAATGGGAGGGGGAAGGCCACACTGCCTATATGGGAAATGGGAGGGGCAATGCCACACTGGGTATACGGGGAATGGGAGGGGGAGAATGCCACACTGCCTATATGGGGAATGGGAGGGGGGAATGCCACACTGCCTATATGGGAAATGGGAGGGGCAATGCCACACTGGGTATACGGGGAATGGGAGGGGGAGAATGCCACACTGCCTATATGGGGAATGGGAGGGGGGAATGCCACACTGCCTATATGGGAAATGGGAGGGGCAATGCCACACTGGGTATACGGGGAATGGGAGGGGAGAGAATGCCACACTGCCTATATGGGGAATGGGAGGGGGGAATGCCACACTCCCTATACGTGAAATGGGTGAGGGGAATGTCACACTGCTGATATGGTGAATGGGAGGGGGGAATGGGGAAAAATGTCGCACTGACTATATGGGGAATGGGGTGGGGGGATGCCACACTGCCTATGCCATTGGGGTATGCCACACGGCCTATGAGAATAAGAGGGGGATGCCACGCTGACTATATGGGGAATGGGAGGGGGGAATGCCACACTGCCTATATGGGGAATGGGAGGGGGGGATGCCACACTGCCTATATGGGAATGGGAGGGGGAGAATGCCACACTGCCTATATGGGGAATGGGAGGGGGGAGAATGCCACACTGCCTATATGGGGAATGGGAGGGGGGATGCCACACTGCCTATATGGGGAATGGGAGGGGGGAATGCCACACTGCCTATATGGGGAATGGGAGGGGGAGAATGCCACACTGCCTATATGGGGAATGGGAGGGGGGAATGCCACACTGCCTATATGGGAAATGGGAGGGGCAATGCCACACTGGGTATACGGGGAATGGGAGGGGGAGAATGCCACACTGCCTATATGGGGAATGGGAGGGGGGAATGCCACACTGCCTATATGGGAAATGGGAGGGGCAATGCCACACTGGGTATACGGGGAATGGGAGGGGAGAGAATGCCACACTGCCTATATGGGGAATGGGAGGGGGGAATGCCACACTCCCTATACGTGAAATGGGTGAGGGGAATGTCACACTGCTGATATGGTGAATGGGAGGGGGGAATGGGGAAAAATGTCGCACTGCCTATATGGGGAATGGGGTGGGGGGATGCCACACTGCCTATGCCATTGGGGTATGCCACACGGCCTATGAGAATAAGAGGGGGATGCCACGCTGACTATATGGGGAATGGGAGGGGGGAATGCCACACTGCCTATATGGGGAATGGGAGGGGGGGATGCCACACTGCCTATATGGGAATGGGAGGGGGAGAATGCCACACTGCCTATATGGGGAATGGGAGGGGGGAATGCCACACTGCCTATATGGGGAATGGGAGGGGGGAATGCCACACTGCCTATATGGGGAATGGGAGGAGGGAATGCCACACTGCCTATATGGGGAATGGAAGGGGGGAGAATGCCACACTGCCTATATGGGGAATGGGAGGGGGGAATGACACACTGCCTATATGGGGAATGGGAGGGGGGAATGCCACACTGCCTATATGGGGAATGGGAGGGGGAGAATGCCACACTGCCTATATGGGGAATGGGAGGGGGGAATGCCACACTGCCTATATGGGGAATGGGAGGGGGGAATGCCACACTGCCTATATGGGGAATGGGAGGAGGGAATGCCACACTGCCTATATGGGGAATGGGAGGGGGGAATGACACACTGCCTATATGGGGAATGGGAGGGGGGAATGACACACTGCCTATATGGGGAATGGGAGGGGGGAATGCCACACTGCCTATATGGGAATGGGAGGGGGAGAATGCCACACTGCCTATATGGGGAATGGGAGGGGGGAATGCCACACTGCCTATATGGGGAATGGGAGGGGGGAATGCCACACTGCCTATATGGGGAATGGGAGGAGGGAATGCCACACTGCCTATATGGGGAATGGAAGGGGGGAGAATGCCACACTGCCTATATGGGGAATGGGAGGGGGGATGCCACACTGCCTATATGGGGAATGGGAGGGGGGAATGCCACACTGCCTATATGGGGAATGGGAGGGGGAGAATGCCACACTGCCTATATGGGGAATGGGAGGGGGGAATGCCACACTGCCTATATGGGAAATGGGAGGGGCAATGCCACACTGGGTATACGGGGAATGGGAGGGGGAGAATGCCACACTGCCTATATGGGGAATGGGAGGGGGGAATGCCACACTGCCTATATGGGAAATGGGAGGGGCAATGCCACACTGGGTATACGGGGAATGGGAGGGGAGAGAATGCCACACTGCCTATATGGGGAATGGGAGGGGGGAATGCCACACTCCCTATACGTGAAATGGGTGAGGGGAATGTCACACTGCTGATATGGTGAATGGGAGGGGGGAATGGGGAAAAATGTCGCACTGCCTATATGGGGAATGGGGTGGGGGGATGCCACACTGCCTATGCCATTGGGGTATGCCACACGGCCTATGAGAATAAGAGGGGGATGCCACGCTGACTATATGGGGAATGGGAGGGGGGAATGCCACACTGCCTATATGGGGAATGGGAGGGGGGGATGCCACACTGCCTATATGGGAATGGGAGGGGGAGAATGCCACACTGCCTATATGGGGAATGGGAGGGGGGAATGCCACACTGCCTATATGGGGAATGGGAGGGGGGAATGCCACACTGCCTATATGGGGAATGGGAGGAGGGAATGCCACACTGCCTATATGGGGAATGGAAGGGGGGAGAATGCCACACTGCCTATATGGGGAATGGGAGGGGGGAATGACACACTGCCTATATGGGGAATGGGAGGGGGGAATGCCACACTGCCTATATGGGGAATGGGAGGGGGGAATGCCACACTGCCTATATGGGGAATGGGAGGGGGGAATGCCACACTGCCTATATGGGGAATGGGAGGGGGAATGCCACACTGCCTATATGGGGAATGGGAGGGGGGAATGCCACATTGCCTATATTGGGAATGGGAGGGGGGATGCCACACTGCCTATATGGGGAATGGGAGGGGGGATGCCACACTGCCTATATGGGGAATGGGAGGGGGGAATGGCACACTGCCTATATGGGGAATGGGAGGGGGGAATGCCACACTGCCTATATGGGGAATGGGAGGGGGGAATGCCACACTGCCTATATGGGGAATGGGAGGGGGGAATGCCACACTGCCTATATGGGGAATGGGATGGGGGGAATGCCACACTGCCTATATGGGGAATGGGATGGGGGGATGCCACACTGCCTATATGGGAATGGGAGGGGGAGAATGCCACACTGCCTATATGGGGAATGGGAGGGGGAAGGCCACACTGCCTATATGGGAAATGGGAGGGGCAATGCCACACTGGGTATACGGGGAATGGGAGGGGGAGAATGCCACACTGCCTATATGGGGAATGGGAGGGGGGAATGCCACACTGCCTATATGGGAAATGGGAGGGGCAATGCCACACTGGGTATACGGGGAATGGGAGGGGGAGAATGCCACACTGCCTATATGGGGAATGGGAGGGGGGAATGCCACACTGCCTATATGGGAAATGGGAGGGGCAATGCCACACTGGGTATACGGGGAATGGGAGGGGAGAGAATGCCACACTGCCTATATGGGGAATGGGAGGGGGGAATGCCACACTCCCTATACGTGAAATGGGTGAGGGGAATGTCACACTGCTGATATGGTGAATGGGAGGGGGGAATGGGGAAAAATGTCGCACTGCCTATATGGGGAATGGGGTGGGGGGATGCCACACTGCCTATGCCATTGGGGTATGCCACACGGCCTATGAGAATAAGAGGGGGATGCCACGCTGACTATATGGGGAATGGGAGGGGGGAATGCCACACTGCCTATATGGGGAATGGGAGGGGGGGATGCCACACTGCCTATATGGGAATGGGAGGGGGAGAATGCCACACTGCCTATATGGGGAATGGGAGGGGGGAATGCCACACTGCCTATATGGGGAATGGGAGGGGGGAATGCCACACTGCCTATATGGGGAATGGGAGGAGGGAATGCCACACTGCCTATATGGGGAATGGAAGGGGGGAGAATGCCACACTGCCTATATGGGGAATGGGAGGGGGGAATGACACACTGCCTATATGGGGAATGGGAGGGGGGAATGCCACACTGCCTATATGGGGAATGGGAGGGGGGAATGCCACACTGCCTATATGGGGAATGGGAGGGGGGAATGCCACACTGCCTATATGGGGAATGGGAGGGGGAATGCCACACTGCCTATATGGGGAATGGGAGGGGGGAATGCCACATTGCCTATATTGGGAATGGGAGGGGGGATGCCACACTGCCTATATGGGGAATGGGAGGGGGGATGCCACACTGCCTATATGGGGAATGGGAGGGGGGAATGCCACACTGCCTATATGGGGAATGGGAGGGGGGAATGCCACACTGCCTATATGGGGAATGGGAGGGGGATATGCCACACTGCCTATATGGGGAATGGGAGGGGGAATGCCACACGGCCTATATGGGGAATAGGAGGGGGGAATGCCACACTGCCTATATGGTGAATGGGAGGGGGGAATGCCACACTGCCTATATGGGGAATGGGAGGGGGGAATGCCACACTGCCTATATGGGGAATGGGAGGGGGGAATGCCACACTGCCTATATGGGGAATGGGAGGGGGATATGCCACACTGCCTATATGGGGAATGGGAGGGGGAATGCCACACGGCCTATATGGGGAATAGGAGGGGGGAATGCCACACTGCCTATATGGTGAATGGGAGGGGGGAATGCCACACTGCCTATATGGGGAATGGGAGGGGGGAATGTCACACTGCCTATATGGGGAATGGGAGGGGGGAATGCCACACTGCCTATATGGGGAATAGGAGGGGGGAATTCCACACTGCCTATGATAATGAGGGGGGCACACTGCCTATATGGGAAACGGGGGCCACACTGCCTATATGGGGAATGGGAGGGGGGAATGCCACACTGACTATGATAATGGGGGGGGGGCACACTGCCTATATGGGAAACGGGGGCCACACTGCCTATATGGGGAATGGGTGAGAGGAATGTCACACTGCTGATATGGGGAATGGGAGGGGAGAATGCCACACTGCCTATATGGGGAATGGGATGGGGGGAATGCCACACTGCCTATATGGGGAATGGGAGGGGGGAATGGCACACTGCCTATATGGGGAATGGGAGGGGGGAATGGCACACTGCCTATATGGGGAATGGGAGGGGGGAATGGCACACTGCCTATATGGGGAATGGGAGGGGGGAATGCCACACTGCCTATATGGGGAATGGGAGGGGGGAATGCCACACTGCCTATATGGGGAATGGGAGGGGGGAATGGCACACTGCCTATATGGGGAATGGGAGGGGGGAATGCCACACTGCCTATATGGGGAATGGGAGGGGGGAATGCCACACTGCCTATATGGGGAATGGGAGGGGGGAATGCCACACTGCCTATATGGGGAATGGGATGGGGGGAATGCCACACTGCCTATATGGGAATGGGAGGGGGAGAATGCCACACTGCCTATATGGGGAATGGGAGGGGGAATGCCACACTGCCTATATGGGAAATGGGAGGGGGGAATGCCACACTGGGTATACGGGGAATGGGAGGGGGAGAATGCCACACTGCCTATATGGGGAATGGGAGGGGGCAATGCCACACTGGGTATACGGGGAATGGGAGGGGGAGAATGCCACACTGCCTATATGGGGAATGGGAGGGGGGAATGCCACACTGCCTATATGGGGAATGGGAGGGGGGAATGCCACACTGCCTATATGGGAATGGGAGGGGGAGAATGCCACACTGCCTATGGGGAATGGGAGGGGGGAATGCCACACTGCCTATATGGGGAATGGGAGGGGGGAATGGCACACTGCCTATATGGGGAATGGGAGGGGGGAATGCCACACTGCCTATATGGGGAATGGGAGGGGGGAATGCCACACTGCCTATATGGGGAATGGGAGGGGGGAATGCCACACTGCCTATATGGGGAATGGGATGGGGGGAATGCCACACTGCCTATATGGGAATGGGAGGGGGAGAATGCCACACTGCCTATATGGGGAATGGGAGGGGGAATGCCACACTGCCTATATGGGAAATGGGAGGGGGGAATGCCACACTGGGTATACGGGGAATGGGAGGGGGAGAATGCCACACTGCCTATATGGGGAATGGGAGGGGGCAATGCCACACTGGGTATACGGGGAATGGGAGGGGGAGAATGCCACACTGCCTATATGGGGAATGGGAGGGTGGAATGGCACACTGCCTATATGGGAAATGGGAGGGGCAATGCCACACTGGGTATACGGGGAATGGGAGGGGGAGAATGCCACACTGCCTATATGGGGGATGGGAGGGGGGAATGCCACACTGCCTATATGGGAAATGGGAGGGGCAATGCCACACTGGGTATACGGGGAATGGGAGGGGGAGAATGCCACACTGCCTATATGGGGGATGGGAGGGGGGAATGCCACACTGCCTATATGGGAAATGGGAGGGGCAATGCCACACTGGGTATACGGGGAATGGGAGGGGAGAGAATGCCACACTGCCTATATGGGGAATGGGAGGGGGGAATGCCACACTCCCTATACGTGAAATGGGTGAGGGGAATGTCACACTGCTGATATGGTGAATGGGAGGGGGGAATGGGGAAAAATGTCGCACTGCCTATATGGGGAATGGGGTGGGGGGATGCCACACTGCCTATGCCATTGGGGTATGCCACACGGCCTATGAGAATAAGAGGGGGATGCCACGCTGACTATATGGGGAATGGGAGGGGGGAATGCCACACTGCCTATATGGGGAATGGGAGGGGGGAATGCCACACTGCCTATATGGGAATGGGAGGGGGAGAATGCCACACTGCCTATATGGGGAATGGGAGGGGGGAATGCCACACTGCCTATATAGGGAATGGGAGGGGGGAATGCCACACTGCCTATGATAATGGGGGGGGGGGGCACACTGCCTATATGGTGAATGGGAGGGGGGAATGCCACACTGCCTATATTGCGAATGGGATGGGGGAATGCCACACTGCCTATATGGGGAATGGGAGGGGGGAATGCCACACTGCCTATATGGGGAATGGGAGGGGGGAATGCCACACTGCCTATATGGGGAATGGGAGGGGGGAATGCCACACTGCCTATATGGGGAATAGGAGGGGGGAATGCCACACTGCCTATATGGAGAATGGAAGGGGGGAATGCCACACTGCCTATGATAATGGGGGGGGCACACTGCCTATATGGTGAATGGGAGGGGGGAATGCCACACTGCCTATATTGGGAATGGGAGGGGGGAATGCCATACTGCCTATATGGGGAATAGGAGGGGGGAATTCCACACTGCCTATGATAATGGGGGGGGGGCACACTGCCTATATGGGGAACGGGGCCACACTGCCTATATGGGGAATGGGAGGGGGGAATGCCACACTGCCTATGATAATGGGGGGGCACACTGCCTATATGGGGGGGGGATGCCACACTGCCTATATGGGGAATGGGAGGGGGGAATGGCACACTGCCTATATGGGGAATGGGATGGGGGGAATGCCACACTCCCTATATGTGAAATGGGAGGGGGGAATGTCACACTGCTGATATGGGGAATGGGAGGGGGGAATGCCACACTGCCTATATGAGGCATGGGATGGGGGGAATGCCACACTGCCTATATGGGGAATGGGAGGGGGGAATGTCACACTGCCTATATGGGGAATGGGATGGGGGGAATGCCACACTCCCTATATGTGAAATGGGTGAGGGGAATGGGAGGGGGGAATGGGGAAAAATGTCGCACTGCCTATATGGGGAATGGGGTGGGGGGATGCCACACTGCCTATGCCATTGGGGTATGCCACACTGCCTATGGGAATAAGAGGGGGATGCCACGCTGACTATATGGGGAATGGGATGGGGGATGCCACACTGCCTATGGAATGGGGGAATCCCACACGGCCTTTGGAAATGGGAGGGGAGAATGCCACACTGCCCATGAGGAATGGGATAGGGGGAATGCCACACTGTTTGTAATGGTGTGTTTTTTCAGTTTAAAATATTTTTTCACTTATTTTCCTCCTCCAAATCCTAGTTGCGTCTTATGGGCAGGTGCATCATATATGGTGAAAAATACTGTGTTTTAATTTTAATATTTATCTGCCTTTACATTCAGTATCATTTATGCAAGCTAAAGCCAAGATATAGATGGTGCTGTGATCTACTACATTATGTATAAAATCGTCTTTCTGTCTACCTGGACACTTCTCTGCGATAAGCCTGATTAGCAATCACCCTAATGAAGCTGAGCATTTGATCTCCCTCCCCCATCAGGAATAACACTCCGCAGGAAGCACTAAACTTGAGTGACTGCTGAGTCACCCAATCAGTGCTGTAGGCAGCCACTGTGCAGTGATTGGGTGACTCAGAGTCACTGAAGCTCTCAGTAATTGCTTCCCCACCAGCTCCTGGAGATGTGCCATGGGAAGGGGCTTTTAGGTAAGCATTTATAATGCAAAAATAATAAGACCCCTCTCAATAATATCATGGGAATTGCCAGACATCCCTTTTGTTTTTTATTCTTTTATGTTCATGAAAATAACATATAGCAAAGGTATTTCACCATAAATGTGTCTCCTGTCATACACACTCACTTCCAGTGCTTTGTTCTCTACAGCAGCCTGGTCCCTCAGCTGTAAATCTGTCTATGGTACTTGTGAGCTAACAAGGAACAAAATGACAAAAGCTAATTGTCCCCACCCTACTCCAACTCCTCAACACCCCAACTAACAAGCACTCAACAGCATAGCTGAGTAAGAATGAAATAGTAAATCCTCCATTTTTGGTACCTAATGGTATAAACAGTGTGGGCGGTGTTTTGTAGCCTGTCTGCAGCTACCAAATAAAGAGTGCAAGGGCCAGTTGTGTAAAGGAAAATGACATGGTAAGTGCATCCTTGCAATATTCTCATGCACTATTCCCCAACTGTTTCCCAAAATGCATTATTGCACTACATAGGTGCACAAAGACTAATGTTTTTGAATCAGCCGACATTTTAAACTGTCAGTATTGGCAGAACTATATATAACTATAAACCAATACAATTACATCAAGGCCAATTTCCTTCTATATGGTTTCATTCCCAAGAATAAACCTATGATTCATAGTAAATAGTCTTGTCTGACAGCAATTTTATTAGTTCAGGAAAAGAGGGTTAGGTAGAGCTTCCGCTCTGAGCTTTGACTCTAACTTGATCTGTGTTATAGTCTGCATTTTTTGTTGTTGACAGATTGTTGGTTGTGACCACCAACTAGGAAGCACTGCAAAGGAGGATAACTGTGGAGTATGCAATGGAGAAGGAACCACCTGTCGTTTGGTTCGGGGACAGTATAAGTCACAACTCTCTGCAAATAAACGTAAGTGATAGTTACCTTTCAACTACCTCTACTTATCTTACCTCTACCACTACTTATTATTTTGTGGCAAAACATGTTAACTAGGGACACATGCCTGGCCTTGATTAACTTTCCTTAAATATCTCACACAAATTGTGGCCATTTCATTATTTACTTCAAAATAGATGACAGAATATCTGCAAAAGATGAGAAATGCTTAAATGTGCATGTGTTGGTTATTAACACCTAAAGGTTTCGCTCTGTGGTGGTAAAATGATACACTGAATATAATAGTTAAAATTTCCTATATAAAAAAAAATGAAATATGCTGTCACATTACTCTAGTGTGAATTTCAGGAGCATGTAACTTCCACCCTTTACTGAATTACACCTTATTTTTACACATAACTTATTTTAATTACATTTCCATGAGATATTTAGAAGCAAGTTTTCTGAATCAAGGCCTTTGAGCAAAAACGTTTTAGAGTAACTCTTTAAAGATATAAACTTATTGTCAGTAAATTCAAAACAAGTCATTTGTCAAATCTAGTTAGTAAATGAATATTTATATGGAATAAATGATGAGATAAAGTATATGTAGTATACTACTTTGTAAAACCATAAAACCAGTGTTGTCATTAGTTTGGTTCTGCCATGAACAATGAGACAACTCTTCCCTTGACAGAATCTATGCATGTTGGGTATTGTTCTGTTCTGTTCGGGGGACTTTGCTTTTTCAGATTTAATGTGTTTTTTTCCTGTTTGCATATTGTTTTATAAGGAAATTGTTGCTTTGATTCTGCTTTTTTATTCTTTTTTTAAGAAAACCCTGTTGCAACCAAATAATTCATTGAGGGATTACTTCAATAAAACTGAGCCCACATCAACAAGCCTAGAAAGCTTCAGGTGTGTACTTCCATAGAATATATAGTTTGTGGGTATTGCAAATGTAAAGGGTTGTTTTTTTCTAAAAAAAACTGCAAGGTGTGCATAGCAGTTGTATTTTATTAGAAAATCTCCTAAAGCGCTGTTTCAATTTAGGGGAGTCTCCTGGGCAGAAAATGGTGTCTACCAATACATATGTGGTACCGTTGTAACCAAAAGAAATGGGGCTTTACATGCAATAAGATTTTATGGAAAAACTTACATTTTTACTTGACTACAAATTGTAATTTATAATTGTTTTGCACATATTCCACCCCAAAATATTGAGAATACATGTAAAAGTGACAAACAGAACATTTCTTGTTAAAGCCCAGACTCTGCTGAAAAAAATGATATATAATCTTCCCTAGAAATCCCTAAAAAAATCACAAATGAACATGTGTAGCGCAAAATAGTGAAAGATGGTCTGGCAAAAGAGGAAAACAAAGACCCTAGATAGGCTGGCAGTTCAAGAGTTAAAGTTAGTTATAAGTGACCAGGTATGGGTGGGTTTGTGTGGGGGTAGTAGAATCACACCATGTTGTGTTCTAGTATTATAATTGGGTGTTGTGGCTATTTTTGTTAGTAATATTTCATTGTAGTCCGTGTGCCTGCTTCGGCACTCACACTGCTGAAGCCATTACATTAAGGATTGCTGTAGCAACAGCCAGTCTTATTTGTATATTCGTTTCATGTTTTAAACTCACATGGTTGTCATACATAAAGGATATCAAGTTCTTCTGGTGTCAAAAACATGAAATGTGTAGCTTTGCCTAGAACTCTTCTCTACATGATGGGGTGCTGCTGTAAAACACATTCTTGTCTGTACTGGTTTCCTACCGAGATGCTATATTATCCAGCAGTGATCTTTAAGGTCCCAGCAGGTGGTCTTAACTAGAGGAATGTGACAGTTATTTTCAGGTGTCTTGTGGAGACTTTGGTTTTCATTCTTATAGGTTGTGTTTCTTCCATTAAACTGCTAGTAACCATCTGCCTGTAATTGTTTTTTTGCATTTAAAAGTGTGACTGAGAAATTCATTTGCCATCTAAGCCACAGATTTTTTCCTAAAAAGCTTTCCAAGCATCACATAGAGTCATGGACCTCACAGCTGTTTGTGCTTGATAAGTATGAATGCACAGCTTTGCCTTCTTCATGCTTTCTATAGCAATGATAACTTAATGATTTTTACAAGATATTAGAGGATCCACACACTTTTCTATGGATGTTCTATGTCGGGTTTCAATTGAAATAATAGGGGGTGCTCCGATTAAATAGGGTATGCTGCAGATGCTGTATGTTCAAGGGATTTGATCCATCCCTTGAGGATTTTGAATACCGTCATTCTAAGGACTTGATTCAGTAAGCTTGCCTTCAAGTCCCTGTCCAGACACATGCTAACTTCCTCCCAGCATATCATCTTTTGCAACAGGATGAGATTTTTCAAAGCATCTCAAAATCTTATATGTAGATTAATTTTTCAGCCTTATAGTCTTGAGCATTTTTAGGACAGATGCAGTATAGCATTATTTTACCAGCTTGCTGACCTTACTCTTTTTACTGCATTTGATTGTATAAGCATGATCCCATTTTATCCCATATGAAATTGCACAACTGTTGACTTGTCTTGCATAATTGTATGCTTGTATCCTCTGCATTGTATCTAAACCTCCTTTGAGAATGTTGAATGTAGAGAAGATGTATAGAAGACGATAGTGTGTATTGGGGGTATCATAAGGTTATCACCAGCTGAATCTTAGTCGCATGATGTTCAAGATCACTCAGGTTTGCTAAATAAAATTCTATTCTATTATATATATATAGCCTCAGTTTCTAACATATAATGCAACCTTTCTATTCAGTACGAGAGTGTACAACTATAAATGAAAAACATACGGAATGTGTAATGTAATTTAGAATGTACGCCAGTATCAGCAAAATTCTGCTAAATCTTTAGTGTTTTTATAGCCAATCCTGATCTGTAAATTTACTGCTCAGGGTCAGAGTATTAATCATAAACATTTGTTCAATTCAAGCATTCTGAATGTTCCCCCACTCTGCTTTATTTAGTTTTTTTTTTTACATACCCAAGGTAGGATTTGTCTTGAAAGGTGTTCACACCATCATGTTATAAATAACGGTGTGCCTATTATTGTTTTAGACATTTTACAGTTTGTGAAAGATTGTTTTGATTGTTAGCAGAATATATAAAGAATAGGGATTTACTGGCCTTTAGAAAGCACCTACAGCAGCCACATTTCCCAAGTAGCATGGGGACACACTATAATATCTAAGGACATTTGTGCTAATTGAAAAAAATGGCAGCATATCTAGGATGGTTTGGTGTCACTTGAGAGCAGGGGGGTGTGAGCAGCAGAGAAAAATATGGGTGTCACCAGGAGCAGAAGCACCTAGAGCAGAGGGGTGACAGTTTAATTAACATCCCTGCAGGTTTCTTTTCCAACATTTCTGTAACTATGGGTTTTCAATAAACTATTTAAAATAACTTCTAATACATAGCATCTTCAAGCCATATGCTGATGTCGATTTTTCTGGAAATAGCCAGGAAAAAAGGTAGTAACTGGCCAACTTTCTTCAAGACTCCTAAAATACCCTTTATCATGCCAAGAGCTGCCCTGCCACATAATGATGCCACACTTGATACCGGTTAGCAGTACTTGCCAACTCCTAAGTTCTCTCCTTATGGTATCTAGTGGTCACAGAACCAGTGTGAAGTCATAGGCCTCATGATGATCTCCCTGCTGTCTACGTCCTTCATTAATCCTAACAATTATACGGTAGTCAAACAACACCCTGGCCACTTGCACAGGACTCAATTTGTCATTTTAAAACAAAAATGAGACTTGCCTGACCAATGCCAGATGCTTGTTCACCTTCCAGGAGTAGTGCTTCTGTGTTCCATGCAGCCAGACTGACTGTGACAGAATACTTAGTCAGTTAATAAGTGCTGCAGTAACATGATTGGGTGTAAGCATTTTGTCATTAGTCATTAGCATTTAGTCTTCCCATGACCTGTCCATAAATCAGGACTTTACCTCATGCTTCATAACTGAAGCAACACACTGATAGGGACAATTGTTTAATCTATGCTACACTACTCTATTCTTTTTCCTTTATCCAGTGATGCCCAACCCTCCTCCTCAAGGGCCACCAACAGGACAAGTTTTGCAGATCTTTACACTGATGCACAGGTGAAGTTATTGGTTCTAAATGCTGTCAGAGCACAAATGACTTCACCTGTGTGAAGATCCGCAAGACCTGACCTATTGGTGGCCCTTGAAGAGTAGGGTTGAGCACATGTGGTCTAACCTCTGTTTTCCGTAATAGGCTAAATGTAAAGTTGCCATGACTGCCAATAGCAATCAGTTCCTCACAGCACGAAGAAGTATCCTTCTTCTGTCAGCAGGTTCTAAAATGAAAGCTGAAGGCCAGTCAAGGTTTTATATAGGTCAAGATAGGGCCCAATGTCAAGAGATGCAAGGATTCAAAGTACGCTGCCAATGTCCCTTATGATGGACATAGTTCTCGATGGTCAGTTAGTTTCAGACAACTTATTGGTTGTTTTGGATATTATGGTTAAGCCTGCCAAATTTCTACTGATTGAATCCTAAGTAAAAAAAAAAGTCCAGTATTGGCTTGGAGTGAACCCACCATATTTGGACATATATTAACTTCAAACCTATAGTATCATGACTATGCCAAAAGCTTTCCAACAGTGATGCCCGGCACCTCCCCACTTGTTTCCATGAATTGCAATGCTCTCTATTCACTGTCATTAGGTAGAGTGGAGTTCTTTCCATCTGATGTGCTAGCAAATGGTGGATGACCTCCAAAAGAATGCACTGTGAATGCAGGTCACAGGAGACAATCTTCAATATGAGCATGGACCGCTATGACAGCTGTTGTGGGGGAAATCTGTTTACATGACTTTTTTCTGACTAGACAGGATTTTTTAAACAACAAAGGACTTTTTTCCAAGTCATCCTTCAGCTTGACCGCTTATTAGAACTCTCCACATGGTCAAGCTGAAGGATTCCTAAAAAGACGTTACCGGTAAGACTAACGGAGGTTTTTCCAAGTCATCCTTCAGCTTGACCACGTGGAGAGTAATAAGCGGTCAAGCTGAAGGATTCCTAAAAAAGACGTTACCGGTAAGACTAATGGAGGTTTTTCCAAGTCATCCTTCAGCTTGACCACGTGGAGAGTAATAAGCGGTCAAGCTGAAGGATTCCTAAAAAAGCTGTTATCGGTAAGACTAACGGAGGTTATTTGATCACTAAGCTTTTTAATATTAAACATGCTGGCTGGGGATGGACACACAGAAATATGCAGGGTGTTGACTACAAGAGATGTTAAAGGTGTTCATGTCAGACTTTGCCATAACTTTGGACTTTGTTAGCAGTTAAAAGGAATCTCTGTGCTGATATATGTGGCCAACCTTAGATTACAATGTTTGGGAGCCTCTTGTACTTGGAACCCAAGGGTAAGTGAAAAAGTGTGTCATCGAGCTTCAGATGGTTCCAGTTTGACAGAGCAAGTATTCTGGGAGGTAATCCTCCCAAGCCAAAACACTTTCTGTGTATAAACAATATTAGAGTAGGATGTTTTTATGCATTAGCACATTATTGAAACCTTTTGCCATCTAGACGTTTTTATCCTCAGACCAAGTTTGTTTACGAAGCTTATCATTGATCATATTTATCTAAACAAAATGGCTGAACATTAAGGATGCCTTAGTGTATAAAACCAGATTTGTCATTTATGGGCTTCAGTTTGCTAAAACATTGCTAAGCAATCAGCATTTAGATGCCAGAGTCGTAATAGAAACTGTAAACTATTTTAATACCTTGTGTATAAACAGACCATGTGTTTAAAGGGAACATTAGTAAGTCTTTGCTGATTTTTTTTTGTCAAACAAACACCATGCTAAGACATATATGTATAATGTTAACTTAAAGTAAGGGTGCTACTAAATATTTTTAAAGTTTGTTTTTTAAGAAATACAATAGTGTACATCTAGTGACTGATTATGGCTTAAAGAGGAACAACGGGGGAGGTTAAAACCTCCCCCAAACCTCACCGATCTGCTGCCCTCTCCACGGGTTTTACCTTTGGGCAATGTTTACTCCCTTGCCGGGGGATATATCCTCTGGGTCCCTCAGATTCAGTGCCAGATTCCCATCAGGTACTGTATATGGCCCCTGATCTCGCACCTGCGCAGTGTCCATGAATGGGATGCAATGGAGACGCTTGAAATCCCAGTAGCCTTCGCTGATTTTGAAGAGCACGGCTAAAGCCGTACTGTCATTTACAGATGGCTAAGCAGATGGAGGCAAAGGGCTGCAGCTTCACAGGCATCTGTGACATCCAAATTGTAAGTAGGGGCCAATGGGGGGAATTGGCCCCTGTTTATTTTGGGTCCGATGTTCCTCTTCAAGAAAGGTTAATATTATAATAATGGTCCAACCAATACATTTTCACATAATTCTTAAAGGGCTTGTCCTGGCAAAGCATTAAATTAGCTGTTTTCAGGTCATCCCATGTTTGCTCCAACTTACTACCATGTTGGCTTCAACGTATCTTCTAGCATAGATCCACTGAGTCACGTCTCAGACAATCAGAGCTCTGATTGCTAGCCAGTGAAGGAAGGTTATACCACCCTGTTTTCTTTTAATCTGTAAAGAATTCATGCTCTGCAGCAGGATATCAGTTTTTATTGTTTCAGGGCATTTTCACTTTAATATCTAATATATTGGGGTTGATTCAGATCCAGGTGAAAAAATCCACTCCTTTTTGTAGGAACGAAAACTGCCATTAACTTTCATTGTCTACATTGGTGCTGATTCCACACCAGGTGAAAATTTACATTTGGTTGTTGAATCAGTCTCAAGGTAGATAATGAAAATGAATAGCACTTTTCTCTCCTAAAAAAGAAGTGGATTTTCTCACATGGCTCTGAATCAACCTCATTGTGTAAATAGCAACCTTAATATTTGTATTATTAACAGGCTTATACAAATTGCAATTGTTGACTTTTCCACATAACCCAGAGAACACTCCAGGCAAGTCACAAACATGGTTAGTCTTGGATCTCTTGTACTACCCTAATGGTGATCCTGGGTCAGTGCCTGGGGACTACCAGATGATCCTCTTTTTTGCTTTATGGCAAAGTCGGACACTGAATGCATTAGTAAGTAATGAAAGAAGTGAGGAGATGTGTCACCAACCATTAGCATTCATGCCAAATGCATGAGGAGTCTATATAGCAAACTATAGTAAAAGGCTCACTAGCTTCATGAATGAATAGGCTGTTCTTTAGGGCTGCTGACCTATTTTGGATTGAAGCCTGCAGATAAGATCATGCACTAAATAAACCATTCATCCTGGGCATTTTAAGCTGTATTTTTGCTCTTTGAGCTTACTTTGATCAATCACTAGGAGAACTGGACAGTCAACCTTATTTTCACATGGCATCTAATGCAAACCTTGTGATCAGATATTTTTATGCTTTACTAATTTAAGACAAATGCAGGGGCCGAGGAAAGTGTAAAACTGGGAATGTCATACTTGGAAAGCAATATGAAATCTGCACAGAAATCTTTAGGGAGTCCTGTAAATAAAAGCATGTATAGATTTAAATCTCTGAAAGCAAAATCGTTGGTTGTTTCAGAACTTTTGACCTCTAAGTGTCAAAATATTTTCATGAAAGATGCTTTTAATTATGTGATTTCCTTGCATGGTCAAAATATTTCTCTATAAGGTCGATTCATGGTCATGTGTGGGTGACATTGCACACGCTATCTGGTGTGCCAAATTGCGACCGGGCTTCCGCATGATTCATGGTCGTCGAAATGTGATATTGCACATTTGTATTTGCGCACTTGTGCCGGCCAATGAGCCGCTAGCGCCATTTCTGCGCACCAAACTGTCTCCTGATTTATGGTATGCTTAGAGAGCAATTGTGGGTACATTTCCTCCAGCAAATAGGTGGAGGAAACTGCTGATTCCAATGAGTAACAGCCTTATTTCATTCTGAAAACATGCTGGCAGCGTCTGGCATGTTTTTGAACAATGAAAGTGTCAGACGCAAGTTCTTTTTAGGGACCTTTTTTTTTATTTTGTTGGAAAAAATGATAAAAAGTTGTCAAAAAACAAAAATATTGTGCCCCAATATTTAGCAACAACACAAACAATAAAAAATTATAGTTAAATTATTAAGCAATAACAGGGAAGGGACAGTTAAAGAGAACTGGGTTAACTGGAATCAGAATACCCCCCCCCAAAAAAACACCACCCAAAAAAAGGGAGAACACAGGTTCTCCAGCGAATACACTCAGAAAATGGCAAATAGAGCTTCACAGAAAACACAGAAGCTGGAGAGATCAACTCGCTATGAAGAAACAGTAAAGGAAAGGGGAGAAACATGGGGGCCCATTGAGAGCAGTGAATCGCTAAGCTGGCCAAATGTACATGGCGCAGGGCCATTTGCGCATCAAATCAGCAGATTTTCCTTGCAGAAGGCACAAATTGGTGCAAGAAGATGCTATTTGTGCTTCTCCTGTGTTCTTGCTATTTGGTGGGATTCGCACGTGCATCTGGCATGTGCAAGCAGCCATGAATTATGCACCTAGGGGCATGCGGATTCGTTTGTGCTCCATCTGAGCGTTTTTGCGCACCAACCATGAATCGATCCTTATGTTTCAGCAAAGTGCAACAAAAAAAAGAGAAAGCAGGTCTTAACCTCACATGCTTGTTTGCGTGAGCTGAGAAGGCTGTCAGTTTTGGATCACAGGAAAGCCACTTAATGAAGCACTATGGCATAAAAAGGGGCAAAAGAATTTATTGTGTAAATTTGGGCACTTCATGGGCATTCCTAAAATACATATTGTCTCTCATAAAAATACAGGTTATAGGGCTAGATGGGTTCCCAGGCTCTGGAATCTGTCCACTAGGCAATTACTACAGGCAGGCTGTGCGAGTATTGCTTTTCATTATTATTCAGCATACGGGATCAATATGGCTGCTTGTCATCACATCGCCTAAAATCTGCATTTCCATGGAAGTTTATACCACCATATAGACTATTTATCAACCTGTTTCAACCACATGTGGACTACAAGCAGTATGAAAACATCTTGAACTGTTTGACTCTATTAGAAAGACATGCATTCCAGACCTGGGTAGCTTTAACAGCTGGTGTTCTACTGATGTCCATTATGAAATCCTTTCTTACATCACTCCGAACCGCATACCTGTCTCTGTAATCAAACAAAAACCATCCATGGAGCCAACCTCCCAGTCCCTGTAAACAGCATCTCGCTCTCTTTGTAACAGAGAAATATCAGAAAGCAGACTGACTTATTGTTTCTTAATAGTCTAATAGCCCCTAATAGCTTGGTTAGATTTATTCATATTTGTTAGCTTCTATTTTTGCTTCAACTCAAAGTTGATATGTATGGTATAATCAATGAAAGTTTGCCATTAGAAAGCAGCTACAGTACTACAGTATAACATGACATTCCGTCTGTTAAGCAAACATGTAAACCACCCTCAATGCCTGATTTTCTTCTTTTCTAGTGGATGATACTGTGGTTGTCATACCATACGGCAGTAGGCATGTACGACTGGTGCTTAAAGGACCTGATCACTTGTGTAAGTACAGATGTCAAGTCAATACTTTCTAATAATTTATGTATTGTCTTTTTTTATAAACAATGGAGGTATACCAATTACATTCTGAGAGTCTCATGTGCACTGATAAAGACTTTCCAAATAAACACGTAATAAAGAGTAGCACTATCGCAAAAAAATCCATATATTATGCCGGATGGCGTGGGGAGGGGTCACTTATGCACCCAGCCTCAAGAAATATACTGCCAGGCTTGGTTTTCTTTCTTTTAATGGAAAGAAAAGGACATCCGGGGTGACAGACTCTGTCACCCCTGATAGACTAAACCTGTAACGCCTAGGTTTTATTCCTACCATGAGAGAATAAACCACAAGCTTGGTGGGAGTTTTATTCAGTTCGGGTGTATAAGTGACCCCTCCTCCCCCATTAGTGCCCCTTTGACCCTAATGTTTTAAATATATTATTGTCTAAGAATCTTGCAGTCTAATGTCCCCTAATGCACACTTTTGTTGTGCATTGAGTAAGGAGAGGCTTTCAAGCGCAATACACCAAAAACTAAAAAGAACCTAGAAGCATGTGATCTAATGTCCATAACACGCGTTTGTGTGCTTCTGGAAGTCAACTGGAGGAATCCAACAAAACTAGAAAGATAGGATTCAATACCCAGGACAGCAAGATCAGATAATTCCATTGTCATCACATTAAGCTAGAAGTAAAGATATCTATCAACATGATCAAGCATTTATATTTAAATATAGGCTCATACATACTTAAAACGTGTAGAACTATTTGAGTTGAGTTCTCTGGTACCTTTACAGCAAGTTAACTAGTTTTAGCAAGTTTTACCTTTACAAAAAACTACATTTGTCAGTTGTCATTAAGGATAACTGGCAAATGTTGTGTTGTTCTTTTTCAATTAAAATGGCTATAAAACAATAATCTTGCTCATCTGATTCTATCATGCATGCATTGCAAAAAGGCTCTCTAATATACTAGTCATTGGATACTCCTGCCTTTTTAATTCTGCTGGAAGTAATTATGTAATTATAGTTGTGAATACAAGCAGCCATTCACTCTCAAATACACATGTCTTAAAGGTAAAACTGTTCAATATATGAGGACATACTTCCTCCAGATGAACCAAAATATGAAAGGACAAAAACACTTTCCTCAAACAATTGATGCAAGTGTTACCATTTCTGCCAAATTTCAAATAGGAAGGAAATGACTTGTAGAAACAGGAAATTCTAACCCTCGGGGGTGTAGGCCATATGGAAGTTAGCCCTGTGCAACACATCATTAGAACCCCAGTAGGTGACAATATTTTGCTGCACGCTATTATATGCTTACTTTCTTAACATAATTATTTGCAGAAATAATAACATTGGTGGACTTGAATTAGACAGAGATGTCCTGCAGACTTTGGTCAGAAAGGTAGTAAATGAGTAGCTATGTAAAAAGCTTTTGCTATTATTGGCACTGGATTACTATATCTTCTTATGGCTAAAGCTGTGAATGTATGTATTTATTCACATTTGGCATTCTGTGGTAGAACATTCTGAAGAGCTAAGCACCTTGTAATCATGTGATTCTATCACGTAGCCCCAAGGAAGAGTGGAGGGTTCATAGAAATAAATATTTTGATCGCTATCAGTGGGTAACTTCATACTGAGACTGAAAAAAACACCACATGTGAGCAATGTATAATGCATTTGTCAATGTATCTGTGGAATCTGTTCAAAGTAAATGCTTTACATATTTAAAAACTTCAGTGTTGTAATTTATGATGGGCTCTGTATCCAGTGTTAAATCCTACCCAGATCTTGTCCATCCAGATCTGGTCGAGTCAAATTCAGTTTGTTGCAAGACCAAGGTCAAATTAGTCAAATCCTATCCAGGTCTTGTCCATCCAGTCTAGTTGAGTAAGATTCAGTTAGTTGCAAGGCCAAGGTCAAATTATCGAGCCCCCCTTTTTTAATAAAAAAAAGTGCCCTTCACCTAGAAATACTATCCCTACCCCCTGACCGTTTGAACTGGTGTGGGAGTCCTTGAAATGCTATAGATTTCTTGGGGGGAACCGGCAGACCAATGTCCTGCAAGCAAGTCAGCAGCCACCGGAGAGTGTAAAAAGTGAAAAAGATGCTGTAGATACCTTACGATGTAGTCGCAGGGGTGGAGCCTAGGCAATTTGCCTCCGAGCCCTAGACACCAGTCTATATGACTGGCGCACTGGAGGTGTATATAAAAACCAAGGAAAACAGTCAAATTGTTTTCCTGCATGTTACCTCTCATAAATTGTAATGGTATTCTCCATTCAAGAGATGCATTACCAGATGCCTGCTGGGAGAGTAAAAAGCAAACTTAATTGTTGGCTTGCATTTTCCAGGGGCTCAGTTTTTTACCAGTATATATGCAAACTATTTTAGTTTTGTTAACTTAGATATGAGTAACTTAAAGTGGAGCTACAGTACACCCTTCTAACCTGCAGCACAGATAAATGATTTGGTTCTGTAGGTTATATCCAATATAAACCCCCAGAAAATGTATGAAATGCAGAGAGCAAATGCCCCCTCCATATATATGTAGCTCTTCTGTTGTATATGTGACTGCTGGTGACCAAAGGATATAGCCTTGATGCTCTGCATGTCCTGTTGGCGATCTCCGTTTGGTACCAAGGCCATCTCAGCAGAAAGATGAAAGGGAAATATCTGTTGTAACAAACAAGCATCCAGGGGTTGGGTGTACAGTGGCCTTGAGGGCTGTTGTAGGGTGTTTGTCATGGTTTAAGTATGTACATGGTTTACAGGGACAAGGTTTCATTAATACAATACAGTAATCCCAAAAATCAAATCTATGGTGTTATGTAAAGTTTATTCACTAAATCATAAGAACTTGTGCATATATTTATTACAACAAACATTATTTTTCTGATTTGATATGCCCTGCTCATTCTCCTCCCTGCCCTGAACCAAGACCGGGCTACTGCATTGCATCAGAGCCGTCTGTCAATCTGACCTTGCTGTAACACATAGTTACATAGTTAATACGGTTGAAAAAAGACATATGTCCATCAAGTTCAACCAAGATTTGGGGTTTGGGACAGTTATTTATTTATTTTTTTTACTGATAGCAGCTAATAGTAACTGTTAATGTTATTTTCTTCTAAATAAGCTTGTAATAATTTTTTTAAGCTTTTAAGTTCTTATGATAAAAACATGATTGCCGCCTCCAGAGCTTGAATCTTTTTTTCTAGTTGAAGGGAGTGCCCCCTTGTCTTTAGAAAGAATTTTACCTGAAATAGAGTGTCCCCATATTGTATTGGCCATTTATATTGCCTTGTAAAGAGGCAAAATGACATCCCTATCCCCTGATTCCATGCCTTTTTTAATGCATGATAATATATTGATGGCCTTGGAAGCAGCTGCTTGACATTGCATGCTGTTATTTAGTCTGTGATCTACCAGAACCACCAGATCCTTCTCAACAAGTGATTCTCCCGTTTTTACTCCCCCGAGGACACATGTGGCTTTCTGGTTAAGTGCATGACATTTCTCCACATTAAGCTTCATTTGTCAAGTGGATGCCCAGACATTCAAAGTGTCCAAGTCGGCCTGAAGCTTGTGAACATCTTCAATAGACTGCACTGTGCTACATATCTTTGTGCCATCTGCAAAAATAGAGACGGTGCCATTAATTTCATCTTCTATGTTGTTTATAAACAAGTTGAATAATAGTGGGCCCAGCACTAAACCCTGAAGTACACCACTTACAACCGGTAACCATTCAGAGTAGGTATCATTAACCACAACTCTCTGCACGTGATTCTTCAGCCGGTTTTCAACCCAGTTAGAAACTGTAATTTCTAGTGTCAAATGCTTTTGCAAAATCCAGAAAAACAGAATATCTTCAGCCGCCCCTCTGTCCTGGATTCTACTCACCTCCTCACAGAAGCAAATCAGGTTAATCTGGCAGCTTCTGTCCTTCGTGAAACTGTGCATAGTTACATATTTGTGTAAGTAGTCTCTTCAAGTAATTTTTCCCCAATGTGGTGTTAAACTTTAGGTACAGGCGTGTAGGTGCTTTTAAACCCATGGTCAAAGTTTTTGGTTTTCCGAGAATCAGACATACGTCTATAGAAAAATATCTCTTGTATTTATAACAGTCAATGTGTATAAGACATGTTTAACATAAGGATGTTCAGAGAGTAATATTTTATAAGAACCCAATTCTAAATGCACCATAGGTGTGCACAAATATCTATCTATCTATATATTGTAAGCATGCGGCTGCCTGTCCGGTGGAGGGGGTGTAAATTTTACCCAGGATGCTGGCTTGGGCCAGATAAGAAATCCATTAGGCTCCTTTGTTTCAGTGCTTTTAGAGCACTGTAGCCTTTTGTTAAGGTTTTATTCTGGGTCTGGATTTTTATGGAACAGCAGGTAGGTTGGTAGTGGGACCTGCCGATCCTCTCCCTCCAGGCTGGAGCTTGCCCAGAGGCTGGCCCCTCACAGGGCTACAAAGCATTGCTGTGAAAGGCAATCTGGGGGAAGCCATGTGATGAGACACAGCCAGTTGCAAGCCTGCTGCCTGTGAAGGGGAGATGTTCTTTCTGCATGCCCAAACTCTGGACCTATTAATTTGATGAGAAAACCAAGTTCTGTTCTTTAACCCTGGAAGGGAAGGACTTTTTTTGCATTGATCCTGCATCACACTTGCTTGATGAATGCAGTGACCATTTGTTGAACTTGTTACACAATAAACTGCATTTGATTTCACCATAAAGACTGATTCTAGATTTGTCATTGCTGTTAGCAACACCTGGTCCTGACTATATATATATATATATATATATATATATATATAGTACAAGCGTAATAAACATTTTAGCATTTTGTGTTTTTAGGACAAAATAACTCTGGTAATCAACAACACTGCCAATAAAACAGTGTTTCCTTACTTCCACCTCCTGACCTGACCTGTCTGCGACCTAAAAAAATCACATACCACACACCATGCGACTTGCAGGATGAATGGGGTGCTTCAGTGGAGGAGAGTTGGCAAATCCAGAACAAATGTAAAAATTCACAGCACATCGAGATCCTTGAGAATGGGTCCAGTGTAACTCTGAAACTTTGGATGTTTATGATTTTCAAGATTAAACTCTAACTTGACAGAGTATTGTTTGTGGATGCTTACATATGTCTGTGAACTGAACCTCTGTAAAAAAAAGATACACAGATTTTACGTCCAGCTCAAGAATACAGAAATCAAAAGGGTATAAGCAAGCATGGGGAATATTGCGGTGCTCGGGTTCTTGTTTGTTAAACTTTAGCAACTTTACACATCTAAAGTCTACCTTTACGGTAGTAAATTAATTAATGTCCATGCTAAAGTACTTTTTCTGTACCCTGAAGGTGGAAATTTTGCATAATTTCTGGACTGCATGACCAAACAATTTAATGTCACAGAAAAAGAGTCATTGGGATCAGAATGATATCACCAACATAAAGTATAGAGTTTCTGTACTTTCTGTATTTTGGTTGTGACCACCACAGACAGGAGGTTAGTCTAAATCTACCCAGTAAAGTTACAGAGTAAAGAATACCTAAACTAGCATTCCAAATGGACAATGGTGGCCACATGGCGACGTGCTTTAAAGTCCAGCCTAATGATACCCCCATCTGGCAGCCCACTGCCCCCCTATCTTCAGCTGCTATTGGGAGACTGTCCACACAAGCTGTAGCTTAGTGCCTAGCCAGCCAATCAGTACAGCAGCTGCTGCCGGCAGGGGAGATGGCTGCTCATGCCTGTAAGGTAAGCTTTATTTTTTTTATTTTAATAGTCCAGATCCATATCAGCACCAAGTGGGAGACAGCAAAACTTGAGTCCACCGGTTCAAGTGATTTCATTATAATGCAATGACACTACATATAAACAAAAATAATAATGCAGGAATGTCCTTATAAATGTTTCTCAGGGTAAATAAAAATAAGTTTGTACGTTAAGTTGAAATTTTTTTTTATGAAATGTTAATGTTTATTCTCATTCACAACATGTAATCAGAAACATTATAATAATTGTTATTCAGGAGTGTTTTGGTGCTCCCCCTTTAGGTAATTGCTGTTATTCTAATTCAACTTGCTTTCTGTCACTGCCACAAATCACATTCAGAATTCCCATTCCAACTAAAGAGGGTGAAGGTCTATATCCAGGAGAGTATAGTGACCTCTACCTACATATTGATTATCTTTAGTGCGCAAAAATTACTACTACTACATGTGAACTTTGGCAACTCAAGTTGTTATTTCTTATATTGTTAAATTTACATTTGCATTCTGCTATGTTCCAGTATATTTTTTATATTTCACAGACCTAGAAACAAAAACATTGCAAGGAGTGAAAGGTGAAAACAGTCTCAGCAACACTGGATCTTTTCTTGTGGACAACACTACTGTTGACTTTCAGAGATTTCCTGATAAAGAAATTCTCAGGATTGCCGGCCCTCTTTCTGCAGATTTTTCTGTCAAGGTAAGTTAATCCGATTTTATGATTAATCCTGATTTTATGGGCCCTGAGTTAAACCTGTATAGAAACACTGGCTCCTCCCTCACAGAACAAACAGCATTTGCTTTCTATTCAACTGTCTGTGCTGGACTCATTGTGGAACAATTACAAATTAGTAAAGGACTGACCCTTTCATACTTAAAGCTATAGTCTGATATAGTTTCATACTTAAAGCTAAAGAACTAAAAATGTTCCCCTCCCCCTCTCTAGGGCAGTCTAAAAATAAGTAAATTGAAGCTGAAGGCCAAATAGTGCTAAGGCTTTGTGGATAAGTCATAAATCCTTATTTATCAAGGGATAGCGCCAGGTAGTGTCTCACTAGCGCCAGGTAGCGCCAGCTATCGGCGGCTACCGACTCCAGAACACCAGGCGGCGGACACAATCACGCATTTATCACGCTAAATGAGGCTAGCGCCGGCGAGAGTGTCAGCTAGCGCGGGATTCATCATGTAGCCGACTGCAATGAACAGCGCCGCTACTAATCCCATCATAGCGCCAGGTATGACCTCTCGCTACCTGGCGCTCTCCAATGCATTTCAATGGAGCAATCTTTGAATATTCATAATTAATTGATATTAATATTTTTTTGTTTTGTTTTTTTTTAAATGTCAAAAATTCGGTGACCACTTCTGCAATGTTATATCTTTTTTTTAAGGTTAAAAAAAAAAAAAATGTGTGCAGAATTGATATTACAGGTCTGATATTAATGTATTCATATTACAAAATGTTTATAAAAACTTGTTTATTATTTTTTTCCAAAAATAAGGTTGTTTGGGGGTTAAAAACTACTTTTAACACATCGCCGCCAGCGCTCTGGGGTTTAAACAAGCATTTTACAGCGCAAGAATTTTTTGAGCGTGATTTGTTAATGAATATGCTGGGAGCCGTTCGCTATGGCCATTCGTTGTCATGCGCTCCCATACAGCGCAGAACCTGTCAAACAGCGACTCCTAACCCCGTATTCAACATTACCGCACACCGACTGAGTCGCTGTCAACAGCCGAACAACGGCCAAGCACAGCGAATACTAGCGTGCGCTGTGAAAATCACGCTACTGTTGCTCATCTGTCGCTACCTGGCGCTATTAATAAATCGGCCTCATAGTTGCTCTTTATCACAGCTTAAACACATCACTGTAACCCAGCCAGTTAGCCAGTTCCTTAGTTTAATTAGTACACTGAGATGGGAGTGACTATTAATCAGATTGATTGGTGGCTGGATCAGTAATAGTCACAGAGCTTCACTTTGACTCAGATGCGAAAAAGGTGAATGTGAGGTACTGCTATGGACTGGTATAAAGATGAGTTACATTAGTTGGACCGGTCAACTGGACCGGTTAGTTGGAAGATCAACAATAAAGCCTCCTGCCAACTTTTAAAAGACTTTCTCCCAGCAGAGGTTCAGGAAAAAGTCTATATCTTTCAAGAAAACAATGATATAAATCACACTCTCATCAAATCAGTCCATAAAACTTTTGAAAAATCTGTCTTCAGAAATTTCTTTTCCCTGTCTTGAAGTTTCAACTTATGTGTGTTATTCAGTGGTGGCTAGGCATTCAAGCACTGAACGCCATGTACTCCTGGACACTGCAGGGAGGTTGCATTTTTAAAATATGGGGGCACTGGATGACAATGGCTTCCTGGTTGCTTCCTCAGTTTCAGTTCTTCTAAAATCTTTGGCAGTTTTTGCACATCTGTTTTCTAAATACGTTTGGGAAACCCTGTTGACTTTTTGCACCAAAAAATATGTTTCCTTGATCACTCCCCAGTATCTTATCAATTTCAAGTAGACAGTAGACATAGAGGCCGATTCATCAATAGCGCCAGGTAGCGACAGATGAGCGACTGTAGCGTGATTTTTTCAGTGCCAGCCAGTATTCGCTGTGCTTGGCCGGCATTAGCTTGATGACAGCGACTCAGTCGGTGTGCGGTAATGTTGAATACGGGCTGGGGGGTCACTGTTTCACAGGTCCAGCGTTGTATGTGAGCGCCTGACAACGAATGGCCAGAGCGAACGGCTAGCTTCATATTCATCAACAAATCACGCTCCGAATGTGCTGTCGCTGTCCATTCCTTGTTTAAACCCCAGAGCGCTGGCGGCGATGTGTATTAACTAGTTTTTAACCCCTAAACAACCATATTTTCTGAATGTAACATTATACATGTTTTTAGAATCATTTTGTAATATGAATACATTAATCTCAGACCTGTTAGATCAATTCTGCACATATTTTTTTTAATTTTTTTTTTGACTTAAAAATAAATCCTAACATTGCAGAAGTGGTCTCCGATTTTTTGACATTAAAAAAAAAAAAAAAAAAAATATTACCAATTAATTATGAATAATTATAGATTGCTCCATTGAAATGCATTGGACATCGCCAGGGAGCGACAGCTCATACCTGGCGCTGTGAGGGAATTTGCAGCGGCGCTGTTCGGTCCAGGCGGCTTCATGATGAATGCCGCGCTAGCCGTCGCTCTCGCCGGCGCTAGCCTCATTTTGCTTGATAAATGCGTCATTGTGACCGCCGCCGGGCGTACTTGAGTCGGTAGTCGCCGTTAGCTGCCGCTACCTGGCGCTCGTCAGACACTACCTGGCGCTATCGCTTGATGAATAAGGGCCATAGATAGAAGTTTAATGCAAGGAATGCAGCTTTAAAATTCATATTAACACATGACAATTATTTGCAGCGATAAAGTACTACTGCTATGGTCAAAAGAGGGACATACATATAATTGTGCCATTATGATCTAAAGAAAAAACAAATGTCTATTTTGATCACATATAAAAACATTCTTAGCTAATGAGTAAACTAAAGTACTATAAAGGGCCCTGTGTTTGGTAAATGTAAATTCTAATACATTTCCATCAAATCATTAACAATAAGTAATCTACCTAATAATTATCTACATGTCCCAAGCTTTCTTATTGCCACCATTATTTGTTGTTATTCATTTAATTTGTTAATGTGTGACTATAAAGATCAATTTTGTATTATGCCTGAAAAAGAAATTTTGTGAGTTTTGAAAGTTTACTTTTATTGAGGTTGTGATGAGTGAAGAAGCGGAGCATTCCAAGTAAGGTTGCTGAGTTTTTTTCAAAAGTTCAAAAGTCCAGTATTGTCTGTTCCAATAATCATTGAACTTAACTTTTACTAATACATGCTAAAATCTTTAAACATCAGTTGTGCTTACATAAGGACATCCGCCAATCCAGTCAGCACAACGCGTTTCGGGGAAACCCCTTTATCAAGCTGCTGACTGGATTGGGGGATGGGACGGATGCCTCTATATAAGCACAACTGATGTTTAAAGATTTTAGCATTCATCAGTAAAAGTTGAGTTTTAATGATTATTGTAGCAGAGAATGCTGGATTTTTGAACTTTTGATTTGTGGAATTGGGGCCCAGCAGTGGACCTCTCCGTGCAATTGGTCTGTCTCCTTGTTTTGCTCAAGCTGCATAAAATCTTTTTCTTTGGATCTTCTCTGCTTTTTTCTCTTTTCCCAGTTAGTGATAATTTCTGTGTGGGCTGAATACGGCAAATGATAGTCTATTATTTAATCTCCTGTCTTAAGCCGTCATAGTGGTAATAATTCAAACTGCTAATAAAGTTCTCTCCAGTTTGTCAACAGTGCAGAAGTTCACCTTGGTTCAGCAGTATATAGGTTACATATTATGCTCTTTGCTTTTCTTGGTTGAGCTAATTACTATGTAATCATTTATCGATCTGTCTTCAAGCATTTATGACCAAACAAAGTAGAAATCCTATCCCAACACAGAGCAGCCAAATCTTTCCCTAGGCTGATGCCTTAAAGCTGCTATGTATCCCTAATGGATATAATAATAGTATTATATTTAAAGGTTTTGGTAATATAAGAATAAAATAAGCAGCTGTCATATTTCCTAGACAGTATAACCTAAAACAGCCCACTGGTCTCTCTTTTAATGGAAATATCTGTTCCTTTTCCATTTTTCACTTCAAGTTTAAATACATTCCTAAATGAGGGGTACAGTTTAGCAGAGCAGGACATTTCTAATTTGCAGCCTAAAATACAAGTCAGTAGGTAACATCGCACCCCAAAAACTATAGCTTTCTGTCATATTAACCTCTAAAATGGTCACTACATAGTAGAGCTGAAGCTACATTTCCAAACTCAGGCCACCGACAGCAAAAAGTAGATTACATTGAAAACATCCTTGCCCCCAAAATGAGTGTAAGGTCCCAGTAGTTACCTTGCCGTCGCCTCCTCGACATTGTCTGTTGGTGGTCTCCAGTGGGCAGTGCCCTCCCTCTGTTCAGGATCATGTATTACATTGGTGGCATCCCCAGCTTTTCTGCACCTGCATTCAGGGTAGGTGGCACAGCTACCAAGGAGCAAGTATTCTGGGCCATTAAGACTTAGTTGTATTTAGGGTCAGTTAACACAGTTCACACTTTTACATCATATATGCCTGTAATGTTGTGGGGCCAATGACCATCCCTGTCTTCCTGCCCCTTGTGATTAGCCACCCCTCCAAAAAGCTAACTCTGTCCCATTCTTTCCTGCCATAGATAACGCTCATGCTTTAGGAATGCTATATACCATTGTTATTGTCAGATATTTACCTATTACCAATCCTAGCCTGTCTGACCTGAAGTTTTAACCCACCACCTAGAACCCGTACCCTAACTGCATTTTTTTTGATCTGCTGAAAACCCTAATAATTCTGACCATTTATCTTTGAGTCTTGGCTGACCTCTGGATCTTTGAACCGTAGCTAGCCTCTTATGGCCCATTTGCATGAACAGAAAAACCGACCGTTCGTTGAGCGAACAAAATGACGTGAATGGATGACTTGCTGTCACACGTTGGAAGATTTGTTCCAATTCCCAAAAAAATCACTGCGCATATTTCCATGGATCAGTTAAAATCTGATTGCACAAGCTTTAGCAATTTTCATGAATTTTTCAATGTTTTCTCTTGATTCTGAAGCTTGGAAAAGTGATCAACTGTCACTAACCTAGGCATCGTTGAGGCAACCTGTCTTTATTTTAACTTGGTTATACCGCTGCCTTTGCGGCCTCAGAATTCAGCATTTATTCAGCATTATCAATAGCATATCTTGTGGGAAGGAGAACTTTCTGTAAAGCACAGCTAACCCACTAGTATTTTGTTCATTAAAGGCAGAGACATGGGAGTTGATTCCCATTAGATACATATTTTGTAATATATAAGATAATCCAAAACATATTGGTGATAAAGGTCATACGTTTTGCTAGAATTGCAGGAACATAAAAATACAGCATTAGGGAATCACAAAAAATGAACGCTCAGACATTACCAAGTTTTCAACCATTATAGTCGTAAATGTTGTACAGAGGCCAACATTTTTTCGTTATGTCTTGGGAACATTTGTCACGTGGTGTATCATTTGTTAATAGTGGCAATATGGAAGCATTTTGTTTAATATATATTTTCCTACATAATATGGTAAATAATGCCTATTTGATATAGGAGCAAAATGCTAGATCTCTCTCTCTCTCTTTTGGGACATTCATAAACTGCAACAGACCCTCCAAGTTACATAGATCACAAAAAATTATTTTTGGGGGTTGTACTAAAACATTGCTGATATGAAGCCAAGAACTCAGTTTCTTCCCCGTAGTCCATACTGTTGAGCTGCTTCATTGTGAAACAGCTGCTGCCTTATTAGTGTGGTTAGCTGAAATATTTACTTTCCATCAGCAGGAGGTAGAACTTTGCAGATTCGTTAGCGATGCTTTGCAAAGCTGCTACACATTAGAACGTCATACTTGGGGTATATGCGATATGGCCTGATAAAGAGGCAGAATTTCCACATGCATTTTCTGGGAGAAAATCTAGAACATTGAAAATATGTGCATGCATCCAGCCTTTCCAAATGGCTGGGTGTTGGAGGGCTCATGGTTGCATGGGTGCCGGGAATGTACACGTTGCCGATTCCTATGCCGGAGCAGTGTTCAAAATCATGGAATTATGCCATGAATTAGTAAGCATGACATAAAGTAGTGATTGGATCAGCACTCACGCATGCGGTGGCTGCTGATCACTGCGAGGGCCCGGAACAAAGTAAGGGGGCTTGCAAGGGAACTGGGGGCTCACGCAGTGGGGCTTGTCGATTTGGCATTCCCCGGGGGCACCTAGTCAGCTGGCCCTGGAGTCTTTGAGACTTCAGGGCCAGCATCAGAGGTGATTGGTTCACTTTAACTATACATGTTTTGCAGGCATAGGTTTAGGAAGAACAGCTGCCCCCCTGACTATTTGAGCAGTTGATGCAGATATCTGTGAAATTAAAGTGATTCTGGGGTCATGCAGACCCATTAAATGAAAAGAGTATCCACATGACCAATGAGAGCAGCTGGGTTCTGACTAGTAAAGTAGTTGATACAGATACCTGTAAAATTAACGTGATTATGTGGTCATGCAGACTCATTAAATGAAGAGTACCCACGTGGCCACCACATGATCAAGAAGAGCAGCTGCACCCTGACTAGTGGAGCAGTTGATACAGATACCTGTTAAATGATGTGAGCAAAGCTTAGTGTCAAAGCAATATTCATAAAAGGGAGTGATCAGATTCATAATAGTGGGGTCTTCAGCAATTTATGACAGCATTAAAAACATGACCTGGCTCACAGGGAGAGAATCACCTCCCACAACTCCCACGAGCCTGCAAGAGAGATGAAAGGCAGAATACTTCTGTCCAAATTCGACCCACCACAGGACATGACCAACAGAGTCATAGTACCAGTTGACCTCACTCCTATGAAAGCCTTCAGGAGGTATGTCTGTAAACATTTCTGAAGCCTTCCTAAGGTAAAATAGCACCACCTAAAAAATGTTATAGGCATTTTCTCGTGTATCATATTAGAGGACTGGTCATCACCTTTTACTCTTGATGATGAGTTGGAAAGAACTATTAATGACACAGCTGAGTATCTTTAGCATCACGAATATTATGACCAGCATGTCTTTAAAGTGAACCTGTTGTGTAAAGGCAGGATACAGAAGCCACCATTTCTAAGGCTAAGTGGCTCTCTGCTCCCCTTTTGATGTTATATTTTTTGAGTCACTGACAGGGGCAGATTGGAGCCAAGAAACCAACTCTGATGAGTCCTGACCCTGTGTGTTCCACAGGCTGTCAATGAGTGGGCTCCACAGCTAAAGCTATAGCATTGCAGAGATATATGATTTATTGAAAGCAAACCCCTTGCCCCCACTTGTTAAATTACTGCCATCAAAATTTTTGGTATTTTTGTTTAGGTACATTTAACTGTAACACCCACAACTGATCATTATATTGGTATAGCTTTGTTGGCTAAGGGTTGTTTGTTCTCACTATTAAAGAGGAGCAACACCCAAGAATTTGACTTTTGGGGCATCCTGATTTGGGATGTCCAGTTGTGTGTATCCCGCAGGATTGCCCTGTAAACTACCCATTCCCATAGTGTGGCACGGGAAGTTATGGCTCCCACAACTTTGATGTTGAGGCTATAATATTAAAACATATGCTGGAGTGTCTTGGCTGGAGAATATAGTGGTACAGTTGCCAGGAGTCAGGGAGAAAGTGGGTTACGGCCCAGGCTCCAGTTTATCATGATTTTTTGGGGACACACCCAGCCACCCCCAAAGAAGTGTAGCCCATCTGGTATTTCCTTGGGTATCCATATGGCCGGTCAATCTGGACTTTGCATGCCTGTTGTAGGTCAGAAATATTAAATGTGTTAAATTAAGCAATTTGTATTTCATGAGCAAGTCAGCAATTGTAACCTTTGTATATTTTTTTCAATGTGGGTTCACTTTGGAAATGAAAAGTGAAGCATGTTTATATTTGGTTTATGACCATCTAGGATTGACTGTGTATAAACTATTGACCGTTGCCCAAATTTCTGTGAATTCAGTGATCGAGGGAGACTTTGAAATCAAAGTGAAGGTCTGATTAGTAAATCTGGGCAACTGCATTTGTTTATTTTGCTAATTTTGCTGATATCTGTTTTCATAGTTCTAGCATTCTTGGTTAGGGCTTCCAATTTCCCTTAGGTGGTCTTGGCTTTGGCAATTGCATATTTTTCTTTGAAATGCTTATTTTTCAACAGTCTTACTTCTAGCCCAGTGCTATTGATTGGGACATTTTAAGTGCAGAAGTCATTTGATGTAATATATTTATAATCAAAATACATTTCCGAATAGCGTGCGATTTGTACAGAAGCCAAATATCCTAACAAAGAACCACAGATCAAATAAAGAAAGATTAGGGAGATATAGAATAAGCTTAATAATTTATATAAATATTTACAGCATGTTACATGGACAATATGATGGTTACTATAACAAGCTGCATCTTTGGTGAACCTGGGCGATTATCCAATTTATGACAGTAATTTGTCTTGCTTAGTAACTAGCAAGTTATTAAAAGCAAGGTTTCATTGAAGAACATTGTAAGGCTTCCTGGTATGCTAGTAGAATGTTCAAGTTATAGACTGCCTAGCCTGGATGTGCTTACTCTGCAGGAGGTTGAAAAAGTACCCCCTGTGGATCAAGTTATACAATGATTACATAGGAAGCTGTTAGCTGTTTAGTTAACCCAACGTCCAATTAGGTATGTTATGGTTATCAAGCCATTCTCAAATGCTTTAAGTGTAATGTGGAGTCAGGTTTTTTGGTAGTAACCCTTGTGTGTGTGCAAACTTTAGAGAAAAGAGACCAGGTTCGGAATCTGAGTTAGAGTAGTGAGAGGCAGTACCTGTATTACACTGAGCTGTCCCTTGCTTTACATCTAAAGTAAAAAAAAAAATGGTTATGTTAGGTTTTCAATTTGTTTGCAATGTTTTTGGAAAAAAGACAATAATTATACTATATTGTAATAATTACTGAGCCAAGCTATGAAGGCGGGTCCTGTACAAGTCCATACTGCACCCTACTTGAATCCCATGACCCAGAAGCCAGTACATCAAAACTTGTACCAGTGTCTATACCTGAAAGCAGCTTATATTGCCCCTGTTACAGGGGACCGATAAAAGCTAATACAAAGTAATTTATTACTTAAGGGCAATGTCCAGGCTAAAAAAATATAAAGCCTATACCTAGCTTACACTCAGCTCCTGTGCTTTTCTGGTGTGCCCCATGCAGCTCCTCTGTCTAGCACCGGCATCTTCATATTAACCGATGGGTGACCAGTGATTCCATCTTTGTGGTGGCCTTTCCTGGCGACATTCCTACTCTATGCCAAGGCAGGTTCAGCACGCCCCCTATGTTGCAATTAATGGAGTAGGCATGTTAGGGGGTGTGGATCCAGCCTGATGGATACCGCTGCAATGGAGGACGGAATCGCTGGTTCCCTGGTATTGGTGTTTGAGGCGATGTTGGCGCTGCATGTAGGAGCATTTGGGGACAAATGTGAGTACAGTATTTTTCCATCTGGACAGGATGATCCCTAAAATCACAGTAAAAGTGTCTTACCGCTTTTATTGATTGATTCATGCTGCAGCTTTCTGTGTGTCTTTGTAAAATCAGATTGGGATTGCTCAAAGTGTTTGTGTAGAAAAGGGTCTCTTAGTGTAGTTAAGGTGGACCAAACTCCATACTATAATCTAAAATACTCTAGTCCCCACTCCACAGTGTGTGACTCCCTTGGTATCCCTGTAAACTCACTTCTAACCTCGATATCCACAGCACATATGCAGGCCTCTGGTGCTTTTCCTGCTCCACATGCTTGCGGTGACCAGCAGCCACATGAGGATTAGGAAAGCTGTTGGGTGCTGTGGGGTTCTGTGGAGTGCGGCTAAGTTCAGCCACAGTCCAAGGATCAAGGTTTTTGGGGAAATCAGGAGGTTTCAAACTGAGGGGCATTCTAAATTGGGATGCACCTAGGGAGCAACACCTAGGATATTGATTGTCTGGAGTATTGTTCCTCTCCAGCATCTGTATGCCCCGCTGTGTGTATTCAGGGGATCACCTTAAAAACTCAAATTTTTGGCAATCCCACAGGTGATTCTGTGGGCCAGCAGCCAATCAGTGGTTTGTGTTGCATTTATTTTAACTTTGCTGATATGGTGTCAGATAGACTAGTATACTGAATGCAACATGCATGCAGCTTAGCTCTATGTACCTGCACCAGCTGTCCAGAGATGCCCGGCATAGATGCACAGAGGTAAGCAGAGATGCAAACCAAGCATGCACAGTGGGGGTTTAGACTGCAGGGAGGCTTATGTTCCTCTAAAGAGGGACAACTCATTTATATGAGTTTGATTTCATTTTAAAACTGCTGATCAGCAATATTCCTCCAGTGTAAAACTTTGCATTGCACAAAGAAGCAAAGCAAAGATAAATAAGCAGAGAAAGGGAAAGTAATTTCTCCTGCAGACACAGGAGGTGGTTGGTCCCATACACAAATGCAGCAGTGCTCAGTACGCTTATTCCAGTACACCAGTATGCTGCACAGCACTAAAAATTGGGGTGCACTGGCATGGGAGCATTGCATTTAACATGCTCAGCAGGGTGCTTCGGGAAGCGTGGTCATGATAACAAGTTTCCTGTTATGTTAGCAGTCGACTAACCTTCTTTTTTCTTGACTTTTCCACCTATGCTGTCAAGTTATTCTTGCCACAGCAGGAAATGGCTTAAGAATAAATATGATACTTTTATCTTGATGCCTTCCAAATTCTTGATCCACAGTCCACTGCTCTATCGTGCATATTTTTCTACATCTCCACCTGCACTATAAAGTTAAAGATACATGACACGACAGTAAACAGATCAAGGATTAGTGTGATGAGAATAGTTGAACTTGAACATTTTTATCTTGATGTCTTTCATTCCTGAATCCTAAATTCACAGGCCGTTCTGTTCTAATGCTGCTGTGAATGTGAGAAACAAGTCTTAAATTAGCTAAGAACGTGTGTGCTACATGCCTTACCAGTTTATAATGAGTGTGACAAATGAGCACCTAATGAATAGGTGATAAGATATTCTAAATGTGTAAGTCTAGTTGCACTTTATGATACCATGGCTCTCTGTTTTTCCTTTCCATTTTTATGTAATAAGAGGTCAGTGTTACATTTGCCAGATGTTATCCATATACATTCCGCACATGCTTGTGAATTTAAAGATATAATGTGTGCTCACTCCTGCTTTTTTGAGAGCCTGCCAATCATTTTGGAACTAGCCTCAAGCTCCAGGGAACATTATGTATATATGTTCGAGCTGCTAGATTTTGGATTTCTAGGCCTTGCTCCCCATCATTTTCTTTATAACCAGCCCATGCAAATGTTCGTGGCGAAGCTCTGTTTGTTTTACTACAGATCTTGCAGATGTCTTGATCCTTTATGTGCTGGACTTTGAAAATAATAGACATTTTATTTGGCAGAACCTAAGAACAAAGCGTTTCTTGGTCTCTGCTATCTAGAAGCAGGAAATGGGTTACTGTGCTAGGAGAGACCACGTAAAAGTCTTGCCTGTTTTTCTTAGAAAGGAAAGGAGAGGTAATTGTTAACAAGACTTCATAGTCCGTCTTTGTATTCTGCAATGAGATGGAATAAAATGTGCAGATAAAAATAGTGCTCAAATAGAAAAGTATAGCAACCACATATTAATTACCTATAGGAATCATGTTACTATACAAAGACCACCATAGTAAATGGCAGATTAATAGAGCTGAATTTACTGTATTTTGTGTACTAAGTGCTTCTGAAACTGTAATTGCAATTCCGTTTTGTTAATAATAAAAGTGTAATCTTACACTTCAGTTTGTGTATGCTAAATGTTTAGCTTATGTTAATGGTAGTCCTGGAAATGTACTCATAACACCTCATTTTGCAAATGTCTAGATGGTCTGAACTCCAGTCAATGAACCTACTTTAGGAAAAACCTTCCCATTTTCCTATCCCACATGACACTAAATTGGTATTTTAAATAAAATAAATAAACCTTTGCTGGGCTCTAAGCCATGGCAGCCATAGATACTTGGCTGCTGGCAAGAGAAGGGATTCCCACATAAATGGGTGCACATTTATTTTCTTAAGAACTGGACGAATAGGAAAGGGGATTTTTTACTTTTAGACCTGGGATCTACTTTAAGAGTAGTCCTTCCTTTCCCTGCCTTTTTATACCAACTTATCTTGAAATGTAGTTGTTGACCTTTTTCAAGCACACATTAGCTTTAATGGTATTATATTTATATTCGTCTATGAATCCCCGCACTTATTTTTCCCCAAATGTGACGTGAAGGAGGAATGTCTTATTGGGTGAATGTGAAAAAAAAAGGAAAAATGGAAACTGACCTCTCCACAGCCACGGTAGGCCAGAAGATGGCGGAGCGGCAGGCAGGTGGGCAAAGCAACCAATTCCTGCCCGCTGCCTCCACTGCTCGCGCTGTCTCCGCCTTCACACACAGAGCGAACACCCAGATCTGTACCAAATCCTAGGTGTGTCCTATGGGCAGGTGCATCTTATGGGGGAAAAATATGGTAAAACATATCATATTGCAAAACCCTAAGCATAAATAAGGCTTTGGACCAGAGATAGATTTGTAATGATACAATTATTATATCAATATATTATAACTGCATAATATATATTGCATTGTTTTACAGGTACATTATACAGGTGCTGCAGATAGCATTGTACAGTTCATTTTCTATCAACCCATAATACACCGCTGGAGAGAAACTGATTTTTTTCCTTGCTCAGCTTCATGTGGTGGAGGTAAAAAAGGGGGAATATTTTTGATGCTTTAATTATATGATTATCAAAATTACACATGAGGTTAGCAATGTACTTCAGTGGACTTCAGTGTATTTAAAAAGTGTTGTGTATGGAGCTTTCCTGTTAAGGTGGACCTTTTAATCTTCTGCATCATCCCCACCCATGCATCCCTATAAGAAAGGCCCATCTGCTTGAGATTCCCCTACTTGAATTGTAACCTCAGTTCCAGTGATATCTATCATTGATCTGTATATACAAACACCTAGGCAATGCTCCAAAAGCTATAACCACCTTTATTTTACATACATTATAATAGACAGCAGTCATGGTTAGATTAACTACTAAGCATCAATACTAACCTCCTATGCATTTAAACATGCCTGGGGTAAACATACATCTGTCCTAAAATAAAGAGAACATATACACATAAGAGCAGACTAGATGGACCATATGGTCTCCTTCTGCCATCAACCTTCTATGTTTCTATGTAGATGCAGTTGCTCTTTCTGTTAGAAACCTGTAGCTCAGGTACTGAATCTTGACTGGTAGCCAAACTGGAACAGAAACACCATCTGCAGCTCCATCTTCATATAGCTAATAGCTGGCACAAAAATCACCACATTTTCCAGATATCTCAGTTACCAACTAGTGCAGTCTCTCCCAGGATGGTACTGGCCAGCTTTAAAAATGAGTTATATTGTATGTACTTAGGTGCAAGCTCTGCCAGCAATGGCATCACCCTAAGGTCACAAAGCGCCTATACTCTTCTTGGGGCAAACAGTTCCCTTCTGCCACTCCCCCCCACCCCACCCCACCCCAGTGCAGCAGGGTATCATTTGCACTTCATGTATCCCCATTTACCCCCTCCCTTGGTCTCGAATGCCCCTAATGGGATGCTCAGGTACCACCAGAGATGCTAGTTAGGGAAAAACCGCCTTAGTTGATTACCGGTCTAATAGGATTTCATTTTTTTCTTTAGAATTTCCTCCCCTTGACACCTCTACACCTACTGTTAAAGATGCAAACTATCATACACAATAAACAGAGTTTAAAAATGAAAACCTTCTGATTGCAGGTTATCAGCTTACATCAGCTGAATGTTATGACTTGAGAAGTGGCCGGGTGGTTGCAGACCAATACTGCCATTACTATCCGGAAAATGTCAAGCCCAAACCTAGGCTCCAGGAGTGCAACATGGACCCATGCTTGGCCAGGTACTGTATGTTTGTTTTTAGATAGATTTATTATAAAAATCAAATCTACTGTTTTCCTTTTCTGATTTTACGTTTAATTGCCTGTGTCCTAACTTAGCACAATGAAAATGTACATGTTCTCCCCGTCTGTTTGGTGTTTTTGCATAATGTACTTTAAAGTGGAACTATACTGTAACACCCCCCCCAAGTAACACTGAATACTCTAATAATGTGCTGCTTACCAAGACCTAGGTAGGCCAACTGCTGCAGTGATTACGTTTCAAACATGTCTTTCAAGGACCTAGCAATGACACAACCTAGCAACTGTCAATATTGCAGATGGCTTCCAGCTGCAGTTTCTCTAGTGTAAAACTAGAATTGTTATGATAATTTAGCCCACTCGGGATAGAAAGAAGGCTGTGAATTCCAAATTGTTAGTATGCATTCCCCTCTCCTCTTACTCTGTTCAGCCCCCCACAGTACACAGCAGTGTCAAATAATTGAAGGCTAGTCTACACTACTGCAACTTCCATGTGTTCAGTTATCAGGCATTCGGGCATCCCTTTTTGCAAGCCCTTCCTCTTTAGGATCCTGTGGAAGCTTAAAATGAGACTAAATAAGGGCCCTTCACAATTCCATTGTGGTAGTGGCAGCTGCTAGAGATGTGTTTACCCCTTTGTGGACTGCCAATAGGGTTCTCCTGGTGGGCATGCACAGGGTGCTATGCTTGCCTGCCCAGTGAACCCTATCGGCTGCTGACGTGATGCATGTGCAAAGGAAAGGGAAAGTGTGCACATGGTAGGCTGTTTTGTCTGGCCTTCCAGTGGACCTTTAGCCACCTTTGGAAAAATGAGAACTGCATGTCTCTTTATTGCTATTGGGTTTGTGCTGGTTGCAATTCGGATATCTTGGATGGCAAGATCCTTCCACCATTTTACTTATTGGCGTACAGCACTGGCTTGGACCTTTTCTTGACCAAGCACTGACCAAAGAAACTACGATTCAACACTTCCAGCAACTGACCTGCACTGTTGGTGCGATTCGACTCATCTTGCCAAAATAACCTCCATGCTTACAGAAGCTAAACTTTCAGAGTAGAAAACCACTAATGCATGACTATTTTCTGAGCCATACGCTGGCTTGATGGCTCTTTGTATCATATTTCCACAAGCTACAAGTACACACTACAGCAAAGAATAAACTGTAAAGAGATGGATGGTGTTTTGGCACTCGGGGGATTCATTTTTTTCTTTTTTTTTTCTAAAGTGCTTGCTAACAATCCTTTATTTTATGCCTTTTACCAGGCTATTACCTCTTAGGTTTTGTTGAAACAAGCTGCATAAAATACCCACCCATCACCAGCTTCCTTACCTCCACACTCAGCTGTCACATTAATGAATGGCGTTCTCAGGTTGAGTGAGGCTAACCTTTCACTTTTTCACTCTAGCATGCTAGAAGCATTCACACAATCTGATATTTGGACAAGCCTTAACTCTTAAGAGTTTTTTTCTATAAATGAGCAGAATGAGAACAATCAGCACTTGTAGCATTCAACAGCATCTCATTAGGTCCTTCTGTGGTTGACTGTTTTTTTATTTTGTTTTTGGCTATATACAAATAGTCATAATTTAATGAGGTTGCGTGTTGCTGTGTGTTTCTTTTTGCTGATGATATAATTATATATTAATGAAGGATTTTAAGAACTCCATTATTTTCTTCCATCTTCATCCTCCTTGATTAGAAAGATTTATTGGATAATCAGTAACAAACGTTTCGTTTACTCATGCAAGCAAATCAGTGTTGGCTAAGTAACATATATTATAAACATACATACATCTGTGCTTTAAGATTTTATAAAGGGGTTTACCTTAAATATGTACAGTGCCCCCCTGTTATTTATTTCTAAAGTGAGATCAAAGTTGAATGCTGTTTGTTAACTGAGTAAGTTTGTATTGGACATGTATGTGTATTTTAAGGGCGCTGCTATTTGCTCTTTAGTTAAGTGTGCAAGCCTGCAGAAAAGAAAAACAAGCGACTATTAGCAAAAACGGGGGTACAGGGTGGTCATTTAAATGACATGATTTAAAGAAGTGTGTTTGAGAAATGAATCCAAGCAAATCCACCAGGGAGATGTGGCTGCATATTAGTTTTTTAAAAGAAATGTCCTGGGACAGAAGAAGGTCATTGGTTTAGGGTTGTATTGCTAAGATAAAGGCCACAGATGCATTCTTATGCTATTTCTTCATAAAGATGTCAACTCTAGATACAAGGGGTTCTCAATTGGTGTACATATTTCACAGAATTTTACAATAACACACATATCATATGGAGTTTCTCTGAGTAATGTGTACTAACTGGAGAGGATAGTACAGGAGTTGTGTTGCAGTTTTGTGGAGCTCACACACATGCTAATGCACACACAGTACATGCATCATCTACAGTGTGATATAAACCTTATGTCAAATACATCTAAAGGTTTAGATTTTAAATTCTGAACGCCATTGCTCTCCATGGTTATACACACCCCATCAGTTTGAGCATTTTTAACTCACAGATATTTTATGCCACCTCATGAGGGATTCAGTATAAGTATCATTGAAAGTAAAATGGCCGGACACTGTAGGAAGATACTGTACCTCATGTACACATGACTGATATCTCCTGCCACCCCATGGGATGCATTCAGGGATAAAATAAAGTGAGAGTAAAATGTCCTCATACTATAGGCTGATACATCATGTACACCTCACTGATATCACCTTCCCCCTCATGGGATGCATCTGTGTGGGAATTGAGGGGATTCTGTATAAGATCATTGAAAGTAAAATGGCCTTATACGATAGGCTGATACCTCATGTACACCTTACTGATATCACCTTCCCCCTCATGGGATGCATCTGTGTAGGAATTGAGGGAATTCTGTATAAGATTATTGAAAGTAAAATGGCCTCATACTATAGGCTGATACCTCATGTACACCTCACTGATAGGGATGAGCGAATCGATCCGGACGAACCCGGATTCGATCCGAATTTCAGGAAAAATTCGATTCGGATCGAATCCGAATTTCCCCGCGATTCGATCACTCGAAGTTTTCCTTTAACATCCATTCATTTACATTACAGGCATTCTAAGATGGCGGGCGGGACATGTCTGGACATGTATCCCGCGCCAGTGCAAGCTGGGGCAGTCACATGCAGCCTATCAGCAGCCAGCAAGCCCGGTGACGTCACACAGCGGTATTTAACGGCGGCCATCTTGCTTTTCCTCATTTCTCTATTGCATTCGTGACAGACAGACAGAACGCTGTGTAGCTGAGGCAGTTAGACAGGCTGGAGACAGGCTGGAGACAGGGACAGACAGGGACAGACAGGGACAGGCTGGAGACAGGCAGGAGACAGGCAGGAGACAGACAGGAGACAGACAGAAAGCCAGGGAAAGGTAGGAAAAACGGAGCTGGCTGACAGGGAGATTTTTTTTTTTTCATCCAGCCTTTGTTAGCGTTTTCAGGCTGCTTATAGTAACTAACTGTGCATATATACTGAACTGATCTTAAGTCTGCTGTGAGGCATCCCATTCTGTGACTAAAGCAGCCTCTATTTAATAGCATAATAAACATTTGCACTTATTCTCATAGAAATCAGGCCTGATAAAGACACTTTTGCTGTGCATGCTCTCTGGTTTTTGTGGCACTGGCATCCCATTCTGTGACTAAAGCAGCCTCTATTTAATAGCATAATAAACATTTGCACTTATTCTCATAGAAATCAGGCCTGATAAAGACACTTTTGCTGTGCATGCTCTCTGGTTTTTGTGGCACTGGCATCCCATTCTGTGACTAAAGCAGCCTCTATTTAATAGCATAATAAACATTTGCACTTATTCTCATAGAAATCAGGCCTGATAAAGACACTTTTGCTGTGCATGCTCTCTGGTTTTTGTGGCACTGGCATCCCATTCTGTGACTAAAGCAGCCTCTATTTAATAGCATAATAAACATTTGCACTTATTCTCATAGAAATCAGGCCTGATAAAGACACTTTTGCTGTGCATGCTCTCTGGTTTTTGTGGCACTGGCATCCCATTCTGTGACTAAAGCAGCCTCTATTTAATAGCATAATAAACATTTGCACTTATTCTCATAGAAATCAGGCCTGATAAAGACACTTTTGCTGTGCATGCTCTCTGGTTTTTGTGGCACTGGCATCCCATTCTGTGACTAAAGCAGCCTCTATTTAATAGCATAATAAACATTTGCACTTATTCTCATAGAAATCAGGCCTGATAAAGACACTTTTGCTGTGCATGCTCTCTGGTTTTTGTGGCACTGGCATCCCATTCTGTGACTAAAGCAGCCTCTATTTAATAGCATAATAAACATTTGCACTTATTCTCATAGAAATCAGGCCTGATAAAGACACTTTTGCTGTGCATGCTCTCTGGTTTTTGTGGCACTGGCATCCCATTCTGTGACTAAAGCAGCCTCTATTTAATAGCATAATAAACATTTGCACTTATTCTCATAGAAATCAGGCCTGATAAAGACACTTTTGCTGTGCATGCTCTCTGGTTTTTGTGGCACTGGCATCCCATTCTGTGACTAAAGCAGCCTCTATTTAATAGCATAATAAACATTTGCACTTATTCTCATAGAAATCAGGCCTGATAAAGACACTTTTGCTGTGCATGCTCTCTGGTTTTTGTGGCACTGGCATCCCATTCTGTGACTAAAGCAGCCTCTATTTAATAGCATAATAAACATTTGCACTTATTCTCATAGAAATCAGGCCTGATAAAGACACTTTTGCTGTGCATGCTCTCTGGTTTTTGTGGCACTGGCATCCCATTCTGTGACTAAAGCAGCCTCTATTTAATAGCATAATAAACATTTGCACTTATTCTCATAGAAATCAGGCCTGATAAAGACACTTTTGCTGTGCATGCTCTCTGGTTTTTGTGGCACTGGCATCCCATTCTGTGACTAAAGCAGCCTCTATTTAATAGCATAATAAACATTTGCACTTATTCTCATAGAAATCAGGCCTGATAAAGACACTTTTGCTGTGCATGCTCTCTGGTTTTTGTGGCACTGGCATCCCATTCTGTGACTAAAGCAGCCTCTATTTAATAGCATAATAAACATTTGCACTTATTCTCATAGAAATCAGGCCTGATAAAGACACTTTTGCTGTGCATGCTCTCTGGTTTTTGTGGCACTGGCATCCCATTCTGTGACTAAAGCAGCCTCTATTTAATAGCATAATAAACATTTGCACTTATTCTCATAGAAATCAGGCCTGATAAAGACACTTTTGCTGTGCATGCTCTCTGGTTTTTGTGGCACTGGCATCCCATTCTGTGACTAAAGCAGCCTCTATTTAATAGCATAATAAACATTTGCACTTATTCTCATAGAAATCAGGCCTGATAAAGACACTTTTGCTGTGCATGCTCTCTGGTTTTTGTGGCACTGGCATCCCATTCTGTGACTAAAGCAGCCTCTATTTAATAGCATAATAAACATTTGCACTTATTCTCATAGAAATCAGGCCTGATAAAGACACTTTTGCTGTGCATGCTCTCTGGTTTTTGTGGCACTGGCATCCCATTCTGTGACTAAAGCAGCCTCTATTTAATAGCATAATAAACATTTGCACTTATTCTCATAGAAATCAGGCCTGATAAAGACACTTTTGCTGTGCATGCTCTCTGGTTTTTGTGGCACTGGCATCCCATTCTGTGACTAAAGCAGCCTCTATTTAATAGCATAATAAACATTTGCACTTATTCTCATAGAAATCAGGCCTGATAAAGACACTTTTGCTGTGCATGCTCTCTGGTTTTTGTGGCACTGGCATCCCATTCTGTGACTAAAGCAGCCTCTATTTAATAGCATAATAAACATTTGCACTTATTCTCATAGAAATCAGGCCTGATAAAGACACTTTTGCTGTGCATGCTCTCTGGTTTTTGTGGCACTGGCATCCCATTCTGTGACTAAAGCAGCCTCTATTTAATAGCATAATAAACATTTGCACTTATTCTCATAGAAATCAGGCCTGATAAAGACACTTTTGCTGTGCATGCTCTCTGGTTTTTGTGGCACTGGCATCCCATTCTGTGACTAAAGCAGCCTCTATTTAATAGCATAATAAACATTTGCACTTATTCTCATAGAAATCAGGCCTGATAAAGACACTTTTGCTGTGCATGCTCTCTGGTTTTTGTGGCACTGGCATCCCATTCTGTGACTAAAGCAGCCTCTATTTAATAGCATAATAAACATTTGCACTTATTCTCATAGAAATCAGGCCTGATAAAGACACTTTTGCTGTGCATGCTCTCTGGTTTTTGTGGCACTGGCATCCCATTCTGTGACTAAAGCAGCCTCTATTTAATAGCATAATAAACATTTGCACTTATTCTCATAGAAATCAGGCCTGATAAAGACACTTTTGCTGTGCATGCTCTCTGGTTTTTGTGGCACTGGCATCCCATTCTGTGACTAAAGCAGCCTCTATTTAATAGCATAATAAACATTTGCACTTATTCTCATAGAAATCAGGCCTGATAAAGACACTTTTGCTGTGCATGCTCTCTGGTTTTTGTGGCACTGGCATCCCATTCTGTGACTAAAGCAGCCTCTATTTAATAGCATAATAAACATTTGCACTTATTCTCATAGAAATCAGGCCTGATAAAGACACTTTTGCTGTGCATGCTCTCTGGTTTTTGTGGCACTGGCATCCCATTCTGTGACTAAAGCAGCCTCTATTTAATAGCATAATAAACATTTGCACTTATTCTCATAGAAATCAGGCCTGATAAAGACACTTTTGCTGTGCATGCTCTCTGGTTTTTGTGGCACTGGCATCCCATTCTGTGACTAAAGCAGCCTCTATTTAATAGCATAATAAACATTTGCACTTATTCTCATAGAAATCAGGCCTGATAAAGACACTTTTGCTGTGCATGCTCTCTGGTTTTTGTGGCACTGGCATCCCATTCTGTGACTAAAGCAGCCTCTATTTAATAGCATAATAAACATTTGCACTTATTCTCATAGAAATCAGGCCTGATAAAGACACTTTTGCTGTGCATGCTCTCTGGTTTTTGTGGCACTGGCATCCCATTCTGTGACTAAAGCAGCCTCTATTTAATAGCATAATAAACATTTGCACTTATTCTCATAGAAATCAGGCCTGATAAAGACACTTTTGCTGTGCATGCTCTCTGGTTTTTGTGGCACTGGCATCCCATTCTGTGACTAAAGCAGCCTCTATTTAATAGCATAATAACCATTTGCACTTATTCTCATAGAAATCAGGCCTGATAAAGACACTTTTGCTGTGCATGCTCTCTGGTTTTTGTGGCACTGGCATCCCATTCTGTGACTAAAGCAGCCTCTATTTAATAGCATAATAAACATTTGCACTTATTCTCATAGAAATCAGGCCTGATAAAGACACTTTTGCTGTGCATGCTCTCTGGTTTTTGTGGCACTGGCATCCCATTCTGTGACTAAAGCAGCCTCTATTTAATAGCATAATAAACATTTGCACTTATTCTCATAGAAATCAGGCCTGATAAAGACACTTTTGCTGTGCATGCTCTCTGGTTTTTGTGGCACTGGCATCCCATTCTGTGACTAAAGCAGCCTCTATTTAATAGCATAATAAACATTTGCACTTATTCTCATAGAAATCAGGCCTGATAAAGACACTTTTGCTGTGCATGCTCTCTGGTTTTTGTGGCACTGGCATCCCATTCTGTGACTAAAGCAGCCTCTATTTAATAGCATAATAAACATTTGCACTTATTCTCATAGAAATCAGGCCTGATAAAGACACTTTTGCTGTGCATGCTCTCTGGTTTTTGTGGCACTGGCATCCCATTCTGTGACTAAAGCAGCCTCTATTTAATAGCATAATAAACATTTGCACTTATTCTCATAGAAATCAGGCCTGATAAAGACACTTTTGCTGTGCATGCTCTCTGGTTTTTGTGGCACTGGCATCCCATTCTGTGACTAAAGCAGCCTCTATTTAATAGCATAATAAACATTTGCACTTATTCTCATAGAAATCAGGCCTGATAAAGACACTTTTGCTGTGCATGCTCTCTGGTTTTTGTGGCACTGGCATCCCATTCTGTGACTAAAGCAGCCTCTATTTAATAGCATAATAACCATTTGCACTTATTCTCATAGAAATCAGGCCTGATAAAGACACTTTTGCTGTGCATGCTCTCTGGTTTTTGTGGCACTGGCATCCCATTCTGTGACTAAAGCAGCCTCTATTTAATAGCATAATAAACATTTGCACTTATTCTCATAGAAATCAGGCCTGATAAAGACACTTTTGCTGTGCATGCTCTCTGGTTTTTGTGGCACTGGCATCCCATTCTGTGACTAAAGCAGCCTCTATTTAATAGCATAATAAACATTTGCACTTATTCTCATAGAAATCAGGCCTGATAAAGACACTTTTGCTGTGCATGCTCTCTGGTTTTTGTGGCACTGGCATCCCATTCTGTGACTAAAGCAGCCTCTATTTAATAGCATAATAACCATTTGCACTTATTCTCATAGAAATCAGGCCTGATAAAGACACTTTTGCTGTGCATGCTCTCTGGTTTTTGTGGCACTGGCATCCCATTCTGTGACTAAAGCAGCCTCTATTTAATAGCATAATAAACATTTGCACTTATTCTCATAGAAATCAGGCCTGATAAAGACACTTTTGCTGGCCAAAGGCCTACTGGACCCTGCCAGCTCGATTCCTGCCCGGGGCATCCCATTCTGTGACTAAAGCAGCCTCTGTTTAAGACCATATAAGCATTTGCTCTTATCATATTTGAAATTAGGCCTGATAAAGACACTTTTGCTGGGCATAGCACAACTTGTCCCTGCCAGGTGTACTTACTGCTGGTTTTTAGGGCATCCCATTCTGTGACTACACCAGCCTCTATTTAAGAACCTAACCATTTGCACCTATTCTAATTGAAATTAGGCATGATAAAGACACTTTTGCTGTGCATAGTCTTACTGCTGCCTGCCAGGTGCTCTCTGGTTTTTGGGACATCCCATTCTGTAACATACCATTAGCCTCTGCATTAACTGTAAGCTGCACAGTTATTTAAAGAAATTTGGCCTGTATGAGCCTGCTAACACACTGCTGCTGTGTGCATATATACTGATCTCAAGTCTGCTTTGGGGCATCCCATTCTGTAACATACCATTAGCCTCTGCATTAACTGTAAGCTGCACATTTATTTAAAGAAATTTGGCCTGTATGAGCCTGCTAACACACTGCTGCTGTGTGCATATATACTGATCTCAAGTCTGCTTTGGGGCATCCCATTCTGTAACATACCATTAGCCTCTGCATTAACTGTAAGCTGCACAGTTATTTAAAGAAATTTGGCCTGTATGAGCCTGCTAACACACTGCTGCTGTGTGCATATATACTGATCTCAAGTCTGCTTGGGGCATCCCATTCTGTAACATACCATTAGCCTCTGCATTAACTGTAAGCTGCACAGTTATTTAAAGAAATTTGGCCTGTATGAGCCTGCTAACACACTGCTGCTGTGTGCATATATACTGATCTCAAGTCAGCTTGGGGCATCCCATTCTGTAACATACCATTAGCCTCTGCATTAACTGTAAGCTGCACAGTTATTTAAAGAAATTTGGCCTGTATGAGCCTGCTAACACACTGCTGCTGTGTGCATATATACTGATCTCAAGTCTGCTTTGGGGCATCCCATTCTGTAACATACCATTAGCCTCTGCATTAACTGTAAGCTGCACAGTTATTTAAAGAAATTTGGCCTGTATGAGCCTGCTAACACACTGCTGCTGTGTGCATATATACTGATCTCAAGTCTGCTTGGGGCATCCCATTCTGTAACATACCATTAGCCTCTGCATTAACTGTAAGCTGCACAGTTATTTAAAGAAATTTGGCCTGTATGAGCCTGCTAACACACTGCTGCTGTGTGCATATATACTGATCTCAAGTCTGCTTTGGGGCATCCCATTCTGTAACATACCATTAGCCTCTGCATTTACTGTAAGCTGCACATTTATTTAAAGAAATTTGGCCTGTATGAGCCTGCTAACACACTGCTGCTGTGTGCATATATACTGATCTCAAGTCTGCTTTGGGGCATCCCATTCTGTAACATACCATTAGCCTCTGCATTTACTGTAAGCTGCACATTTATTTAAAGAAATTTGGCCTGTATGAGCCTGCTAACACACTGCTGCTGTGTGCATATATACTGATCTCAAGTCTGCTTTGGGGCATCCCATTCTGTAACATACCATTAGCCTCTGCATTTACTGTAAGCTGCACATTTATTTAAAGAAATTTGGCCTGTATGAGCCTGCTAACACACTGCTGCTGTGTGCATATATACTGATCTCAAGTCAGCTTGGGGCATCCCATTCTGTAACATACCATTAGCCTCTGCATTAACTGTAAGCTGCACAGTTATTTAAAGAAATTTGGCCTGTATGAGCCTGCTAACACACTGCTGCTGTGTGCATATATACTGATCTCAAGTCTGCTTGGGGCATCCCATTCTGTAACATAACATAACCTACCTACCATACTAAGCAGCTCTCTTATTTAAACTAAGCAGGCCTCTTGGAGGCTGAGTGTCCACTTTTGGGTGTGCATTTATATTCGGTTTCATATACAGTGGGGTATCCCAATTTGTAAGATAACCTACCCCAACCATGTAAACTAAATAGGCCTGTTGCAGCCTGAGTTTCTCTGCTTGCGTATGGCCTGCATTACAATCTGTCTCTTTCAATGACACTGCTGCCTGTGGTATCCCAATTTGTAAGATAACCTACCCCAACCATGTAAACTAAAGGTTACGTCCTTCCAGAAGGAAAACTTATGCCGAACACTATTTTTGTTAGGGGCATTGACCTTTGGATTGATCGGCATGAAATTAATTTTTTTTTTCAAAGTATGGCGCTGTGAAGAAGGTCAAAATGATGTCTCATACTTGGATTATTGTTACTTTTTGTTCAGCTTGAAATATAACAGGCCACACGGGCATCCCAAGGCACATGCTATTTTAAACCTATCTGTTATACAACATAAGCGTTGATCAGGCTACTTCAGTTTGCACTTGTTTTTGACTGATTTTAATAAACCAGGCCGCAGGGCACCCCAAAGCTGCACCTTGCACCCTATCTGGTATACAACATAAGCGTTGATCAGCATCAGCTTCATTAAGCTACTTCAGTTTGCACTTCCTTTTTGACTGCTTTCATTTAACCAGGCCGCAGGGCACCCCAAAGCTGCACCTTGCACCCTACCTGTTTATACTAAATAAGCATCTACAGCCTCAGCTTTATTAAGTTATTGCATTTTGAATTGGTTTTGGTCTGCTTAAATACACCAGGCCGCAGGGCATCCCAAACCTGCATGTTGCACCCCATCTGTTATACTAAATAAGCGTTGATCAGCATCAGCTTTATTAAGCTATTGCATTTTGCATTGGTTTTTGTACTGCTGCCAAACACTAGCCCATATGGGCATCCCAAACCAGCACATGTCACCCTATCTGTTATACTAAATAAGCTTCTACAGGCCCTTTTTTTATTTATTTATTTTTATTTATATAGAGCTGCAATAGCTTATATTGTGAGGTTAATTTGCCATTTTGCAGCATAATATAGAGCAGCCCCTGTGTAAATCTGAGGGGCAATAGCTTATATAGTGAGGTAAATTTGCCATTTTGCTTCGTTATATAGAGCAGGCCCTGTGTAAATCTGAGGGGCAATAGCTTATATTGTGAGGTAAATTTGCCATTTTGCAGCATAATATAGAGCAGCCCCTGTGTAAATCTGAGGGGCAATAGCTTATATTGTGAGGTAAATTTGCCACTTTGCAGCATAATATAGAGCAGCCCCTGTGTAAATCTGAGGGGCAATAGCTCATATAGTGAGGTAAATTTGCCATTTTGCTTCGTTATATAGAGCAGCCCAGTTGCCATCTAAATCAACTACTGTCCGGCCAGTACAGCTTTTCCAGGGCAAACTCTGCTAGTTGCGGGCACAAGTCAAGTTTGGCTTCCCAGCAAATCCAGTGGATCTTGAAGGTGTGTTGGCATGGTCATGTCAAGGTATGACATGACCTGCTGTTTGAGGTCCAGCTCCAGGTCTTCCTGCTGCTCATGAGTAGACTCACTATGCGGGTGTAGAAAGCTACTCACTAGCGACTGAAGACTGAGGCTGCTGCTGATGGAGCTGCTGCTGCTGCTCCTTCCACCCCCCAGCAGCCATGGCAGTGGAAGGTGATCGCAGAGGTCCCCCCGAGTCAGACCTGCGGGAGTATGGGCCATGGCGCAGATAGACATCGCCCAACTGACTACGTGGGATGTCTCTGTAGTAGGTCAGTTTGTCCTCCCTCTCAGTGGGCGTAAAAAATGCCCCCATTTTGTGCCGGAAGCGAGGGTCCAATAAGTTGGAGAGCCAGAAGTCTTCCCGCTGACAAATGGAGACAATTCTGCGCTCACTAGTACGCAAGCATGTGAGCATGCATCGTGCCATTTGTGCAAATGACTCGGAGGGACTACCTGTCTCCATCTCCACTGTAAACTGCCACGGTGTGTCTGCTGGGTCCTCTGTCTCACCTTACTCACAACCCTCTAGCTCCTGTGGCTGCTCCTGCTCCTCCTCTTCTGTCAGATGACTAGATAAAATGGTCATTTTGTGAAACCTAAACTGTGGTTTGCTTTGCCCCACCCCCTCCTCCTCCTCCACTTCAGCCCCCACAGGCTTCATGTGGCTGTGAAATGTATGTGCCATGTCTCCAGTGCCCTGACCAGCCATGGTTTCCAACATGTGTTGTAGTACATGAAGCAGTGGAATCTCATCGTTCATCTCATAGTCCTGGCAACTGACTAATAACGTAGCTTCCTCAAAGGGCCTGAGCAAACGGTCGGTGTCACGTATGAGCTGCCAATGGTTTACATTGAATTTACACAGGTGTCCCCCTATCCGTTTGGATCATCCAGAAATCCGTGATGGCTTTTCTCTGTTCCTATAGTGCAGTGGTCCTCAACCCTGTCCTCAAGGCCCACCAACAAGTCATGTTTTTTGGATCTCCAAATAGCCAGCTCTATTGCTCTGCAGCTGCACTAATTACTCCACCTGTGCATCTTTGTGGAGATCTGCAAAACCTGGCCTGTTGGTGGGCCTTGAGGACAGGGTTGGGGACCACTGCTATAGTGGATCCTGCATATGGAGGGTGGAATTCCAACGGGTGGAAACATCGCAAATCAGACTATGGTGGGGTACACCGTTGTGACGCTGAGGCTCAATAGGGTTGTGCTTCGTGGTGTAGGAGTGCCAGAAGTGCATGCTAACTTTCTTTCCTGTTGTTCTTTCAGATGGGGGCAAGACTTAAAAACTAGACTGAACACGTGTGCCATGTGAGGACGCATGACTTTGGCTTCCTTGTCGCAGCGCAAACAAGATGTTCTTCCAAGTGTAATGCAGCAGGCTGGACTTATGGTGACGCTGTCTGAGAGGAGAAATCCCTCAGACATCAAGATTAAAAATTCCAAGAATTTTTGAGGGCTAATTATTCAGAGGCAAATGATAGCTAGTTGTTTCTGATTTAATTACAAGGTGGAAACACACCCTCAAACAAAACTTCACTTTGGCAATACTATTGCATTTGTCTATTCATAATTTTATGTATATACACTAACTAACCTACTTTTTCTCCCCAGGATGCTGCATGAAACACTGCCACATCGCTGAGTAGCTGATTTTTCCGAACAACAGTCCGCAATAATCTGCTGCTGCTGCCGCCGCCACCGCCGCAGACTCCAGGGACCCTCTTCCACTACCTCGGCTTGCAACACCTCCTCCCACGACACTCTCCTCATCACTAATTGCCGGCTACTGGAAGAAGAGGCGAGTGTCTCCTCCACTTCTTGGCTGGGCAGTAGCTGCTGAATTTTATGATTATCAGATCTTCATCAATGGATAGTGGAGCTGAACCCAAAGCATAACAGACAGACAGTTGACTGGGGGTGTCAGATGCCACTTGTGATGCAGTGGACTGCTTTTGCAGCACTTCGAGACAAAGTTGCTTCATTGGCTGACACAATGACTGGTAAATCTGTGGAACATATGGTTTACAAGCAAGAATAACCATTTGTTTTTATATGAAAAAGACCCTGGTTTATACAGACTTTTTTTTTCCAGAGACTGCCCTGCGTGGAAATGAATGGCGCTTGGATCATCCAAGCTTTCCTCCCAACAATGCCTGATGTATTCCAGTAGATTGATGACGGGGCCAGACCTACACTAAAGAAAGATGGATCGTGCAAAACAGATTTAAGGCGCTGCTCTCCAGTTACAGACATTCCTCCGCATCGGACCACAAGTAAGTATTGATAAAAAATCCTTTCCGTTACTCTTACTTTTTATTAATATTCTTCGGATAAGACGGATCAGACATGATTCCAGATTAAAAATTCCAAGAATTTTTGAGGGCTAATTAGTCAGAGGCAATGATACCTTCTTGTTTCTGATTTAATTAAAAGGTGGAAACACACCCTCAAACAAAACTTCACTTTGGCAATACTTTTGCATTTGTTTATTCATAATTTTATGTAGATATTACTAACTAAGCTACTTTTTCTCCACATGACTCTCCACAGGGTGTGATTCATCCAATTTTTGGGCTCCTGAAGCCAACCCCAGTGTCTCTTTAAAGTAATATTTGGGCTCCTGCTGCTGCCAACTCCAGGGTGTGATTCATCAAATTTTTGGGCTCCTGAAGCCAACCCCAGTGTCTCTTTATAGTAATATTTGGGCTCCTGCTGCTGCTGCTGCCAACTCCAGGGTGTGATTCATCCAATTTTTGGGCTCCTGAAGCCAACCCCAGTGTATATTTGGGCTCCTGCTGCTGCTGCTGCCAACTCCAGGGTGTGAATCATCCAATTTTTGGGCTCCTGAAGCCAACTCCAGGGTCTCTTTAAAGTAATGTTTGGGCTCCTGCTGCTGCTGCCAACTTCTGCCAACTCCAGGGTGTGATTCATCCAATTTTTGGGCTCCTGAAGCCAACTCCAGTGTATATTTGGGCTCCTGCTGCTGCTGCTGCCAACTCCAGGGTGTGATTCATCCAATTTTTGGGCTCCTGAAGCCAACTCCAGTGTATATTTGGGCTCCTGCTGCTGCTGCTGCCAACTTCTGCCAACTCCAGGGTGTGATTCATCCAATTTTTGGGCTCCTGAAGCCAACTCCAGTGTATATTTGGGCTCCTGCTGCTGCTGCTGTCAACTCCTGCCAACTCCAGGGTGTGATTCATCCAATTTTTGGGCTCCTGAAGCCAACTCCAGTGTATATTTGGGCTCCTGCTGCTGCTACTGTCAACTCCTGCCAACTCCAGGGTGTGATTCATCCAATTTTTGGGCTCCTGAAGCCAACTCCAGTGTATATTTGGGCTCCTGCTGCTGCTACTGTCAACTCCTGCCAACTCCAGGGTGTGATTCATCCAATTTTTGGGCTCCTGAAGCCAACTCCAGTGTATATTTGGGCTCCTGCTGCTGCTACTGTCAACTCCTGCCAACTCCAGGGTGTGATTCATCCAATTTTTGGGCTCCTGAAGCCAACTCCAGTGTATATTTGGGCTCCTGCTGCTGCTGCTGCCAACTCCAGGGTGTGAATCATCCAATTTTTGGGCTCCTGAAGCCAACTCCAGGGTCTCTTTAAAGTAATGTTTGGGCTCCTGCTGCTGCTGCCAACTTCTGCCAACTCCAGGGTGTGATTCATCCAATTTTTGGGCTCCTGAAGCCAACTCCAGTGTATATTTGGGCTCCTGCTGCTACTACTGTCAACTCCTGCCAACTCCAGGGTGTGATTCATCCAATTTTTGGGCTCCTGAAGCCAACTCCAGTGTATATTTGGGCTCCTGCTGCTGCTGCTGCCAACTCCAGGGTGTGATTCATCCAATTTTTGGGCTCCTGAGGCCAACTCCAGTGTATATTTGGGCTCCTGCTGCTGCTACTGTCAACTCCTGCCAACTCCAGGGTGTGATTCATCCAATTTTTGGGCTCCTGAAGCCAACTCCAGTGTATATTTGGGCTCCTGCTTCTGCTGCTGCTGCCAACTTCTGCCAACTCCAGGGTGTGATTCATCCAATTTTTGGGCTCCTGAAGCCAACTCCAGTGTATATTTGGGCTCCTGCTGCTGCTACTGTCAACTCCTGCCAACTCCAGGGTGTGATTCATCCAATTTTTGGGCTCCTGAGGCCAACTCCAGTGTATATTTGGGCTCCTGCTGCTGCTACTGTCAACTCCTGCCAACTCCAGGGTGTGATTCATCCAATTTTTGGGCTCCTGAAGCCAACTCCAGTGTATATTTGGGCTCCTGCTGCTGCTACTGCCAACTTCTGCCAACTCCAGGGTGTGATTCATCCAATTTTTGGGCTCCTGAAGCCAACTCCAGTGTATATTTGGGCTCCTGCTGCTACTACTGCCAACTTCTGCCAACTCCAGGGTGTGATTCATCCAATTTTTGGGCTCCTGAGGCCAACTCCAGTGTATATTTGGGCTCCTGCTGCTACTACTGCCAACTTCTGCCAACTCCAGGGTGTGATTCATCCAATTTTTGGGCTCCTGAGGCCAACTCCAGTGTATATTCGGGCTCCTGCTGCTGCTGCTGCCAACTTCTGCCAACTCCAGGGTGTGATTCATCCAATTTTTGGGCTCCTGAAGCCAACTCCAGTGTATATTTGGGCTCCTGCTGCTACTACTGTCAACTCCTGCCAACTCCAGGGTGTGATTCATCCAATTTTTGGGCTCCTGAAGCCAACTCCAGTGTATATTTGGGCTCCTGCTGCTGCTGCTGCCAACTTCTGCCAACTCCAGGGTGTGATTCATCCAATTTTTGGGCTCCTGAGGCCAACTCCAGTGTATATTTGGGCTCCTGCTGCTGCTGCTGCCAACTTCTGCCAACTCCAGGGTGTGATTCATCCAATTTTTGGGCTCCTGAGGCCAACTCCAGTGTATATTTGGGCTCCTGCTGCTACTACTGTCAACTCCTGCCAACTCCAGGGTGTGATTCATCCAATTTTTGGGCTCCTGAGGCCAACTCCAGTGTATATTTGGGCTCCTGCTGCTGCTGCTGCCAACTTCTGCCAACTCCAGGGTGTGATTCATCCAATTTTTGGGCTCCTGAGGCCAACTCCAGTGTATATTTGGGCTCCTGCTCCTGCTGCTGCCAACTTCTGCCAACTCCAGGGTGTGATTCATCCAATTTTTGGGCTCCTGAAGCCAACTCCAGTGTATATTTGGGCTCCTGCTGCTGCTGCCAACTTCTGCCAACTCCAGGGTGTGATTCATCCAATTTTTGGGCTCCTGAGGCCAACTCCAGTGTATATTTGGGCTCCTTCTGCCCCTCATAGTGATGCCACTTCAACTCTCTGCAATTGTGCCGCTCTGCGATTCTATTAGCGATGCCTCTGATCTGCATGTGATATTTCTTCAAAGTATTATTTAACAAACCCAGCACGCATCCTGTGCGTGTTACAGCAAGGCTGAATGGTTTACAACCCTATTGAGGCTGTAGGAGGCTCAGAAATAGCCGTTTTTAATAGCGATTCGTCGCGAATTTATTCGGGTCGAAACGATTTTTGTCGGAAAATTCGGCGAATCAGTCGAATCGAATTTTTCAAAAGTTCGCTCATCTCTACTCACTGATATCACCTTCCCCCTCGTGGGATGCATCTGTGTAGGAACTTAGGGGATTAAGATATATCTTAAAAAATGGCCTGACACTATAGGAAGATACTGTACCTCATGTACACCTGACTGATATCTCCTGCCACCCCATGAGATACATTCAGGGATAAAATAAAGTGAGAGTAAAATGGTTTCTTACTATAGGCAGATACCTCATGTACACCTCACTGATATTACCTTCCCCCTCATGACATGCATTTGTGTGGGAATTGAGTGAGTTTGGGCTTTTGCTGTGGTGCCTGAAGAACTGTATATGAGGAGGGGTGAGACTGGCCTCAGCCTTTTTATATACTGTATTTTTCGCCCTATAAGACGCACCTAGGTTTTGGGGGAGGAAAATAAGAAAAAAAATATTTTAAACCAAAAACGCACCGTTGCAGACAGTGTGGCATTCCCCTATCCCATTCCCCGTATACCCAGTGTGGCATCCCCCCTCCCACTCCCCATATAGGCAGTGTGGCATTCTCCCCCCTCCCATTCCCCATATACCCAGTGTGGCATTCCCCCCTCCCATTCCCATATAGGCAGTGTGGCATTCCCCCCTCGCATTCCCCATATAGGCAGTGTGGCATCCCCCCACCCATTCCCCATATAGGCAGTGTGGCATTCTCCCCCCTCCCATTCCCCATATACCCAGTGTGGCATTCCCCCTTCCCATTCCCCATATAGGCAGTGTGGCATTCCCCCCTCCCATTCCCCATATAGGCAGTGTGGCATTCACCCCCCTCCCATTTCCCATATAGGCAGTGTGGCATTCTTCCCTCCCATTCCCCATATAGGCAGCGTGGCATTCCCCCCTCCCATTCCCCATATAGACAATGTGGCATTCCCCCCTCCCATTCCCCATATAGGCAGTGTGGCATTCCCCCCTCCCATTCCCCATATAGGCAGTGTGGCATTCCCCCCTCCCATTCCCCATATAGGCAGTGTGGCATTCCCCCCTCCCATTCCCCATATAGACAGTGTGGCATCCCCTCCTCCCATTCCCCATATAGGCTGTGTGGCATTCCCCCCTCCCATTCCCCATATAAGCAGTGTGGCATTCCCCCCTCCCATTCCCCATATAGACAGTGTGGCATTCTCCCCCCTCCTATTCCCTGTATACCCAGTGTGGCATCCCCCCTTCCATTCACATATAGGCAGTGTGCACCCTATTATTATAAGCAGTGTGGCATTCCCCGCCTCCTCTTCCCCATATAGGCAGTGTGCCCCCCCATTCCCATAGGCAGTGTGGCATCCCCCTCCCCCCATTATCATAGGCTGTGTGGCATCCCCCTCTCCCCCCATTATCATAGGCTGTGTGGCATCCCCCTCCCCCCATTATCATAGGCTGTGTGGCATCCCCCTCTCCCCCCATTATCATAGGCTGTGTGGAACCCCCTCCCCCATTATCATAGGCTGTGTGGCATCCCCCTCCCCCCATTATCATAGGCTGTGTGGCATCCCCCTCTCCCCCCATTATCAGAGGCTGTGTGGCAGCCCCCTCCCCCATTATCATAGGCTGTGTGGCATCCCCCTCTCCCCCCATTAGTATAGACTGTCTGGCATCCCTCTCCCCCCATTAGTATAGGCTGTGTGGCATCCCCCTCTCCCCCCATTAGTATAGGCTGTGTGGCATCCCCCTCCCTCCATTCCCATAGGCTGTGTGGCATCCCCCTCTCCCCCCATTATCAGAGGCTGTGTGGCAGCCCCCTCCCCCATTATCATAGGCTGTGTGGCATCCCCCTCTCCCCCCATTAGTATAGGCTGTCTGGCATCCCTATCCCCCCATTAGTATAGGCTGTCTGGCATCCCCCTCTCCCCCCATTAGTATAGGCTGTGTGGCATCCCCCTCCCCCCATTCCCATATGCTGTGTGGCATCCCCCTCCCCCCATTCCCATAGGCTGTGTGGCATCCCCCTCTCCCCATCCCCATAGGCTGTGTGGCATCCCTCTCCCCCCATTCCCATAGGCTGTGTGGCATCCCTCCCCCCCCATTCCCATAGGCTGTGTGGCATCCCTCTCCCCCCATTTCCATAGGCTGTGTGGCCTCCCCCTCTCCCCCTATTATCATAGGCTGTGTGGCATACCCCTACCCCCATTATCATAGGCTGTGTGGCATCCCCCTCTCCCCCCATTATCATAGGCTGTGTGGCATCCCCCTCCCCCCATTCCCATAGGCTGTGTGGCATCCCCCTCCCCCCATTATCATAGGCTGTGTGGCATCCCCCTCTCCCCCCATTATCATAGGCTGTGTGGAACCCCCTCCCCCATTATCATAGGCTGTGTGGCATCCCTCTCTCCCCATTCCCATAGGCTGTGTGGCCTCCCCCTCTCCCCCCATTATCATAGGCTGTGTGGCATCTCCCTCTCCCCCGATTATCATAGGCTTTGTGGCATCCCCCTCTCCCCCCATTCCCATAGGCTGTGTGGCATCCCCCTCCCCCCCATTCCCATAGCCTGTGTGGCATCCCCCTCCCCCCATTCCCATAGCCTGTGTGGCATCCCTATCCCCCCATTCCCATAGTCTGTGTGGCATCCCCCTCTCCCCCCATTCCAGTAGGCTGTGTGGCATCCCCCCCCCCTTATCATAGGCTGTGTGGCATCCTTCTCCCCCCATTCCCATAGGCTGTGTGGCATCCCCCTCCCCCCATTCCCATAGGCTGTGTGGCCTCCTCCTCTCCCACCATTATCATAGGCTGTGTGGCATCCCTCTCCCCCCATTCCCATAGGCTGTGTGGCATCCCCCTCTCCCCCCATTCCCATAGGCAGTGTGGCATCCCCTCCCCCCATTATCATAGGCTGTGTGGCACCCCCCTCTCTCCCCATTAGTATAGGCTGTGTGGCATCCCTCTCCCCCCATTTCCATAGGCTGTGTGGTATCCCCCTTCCCCCCATTATCATAGGCTGTGTGGCCTCCCCCTTTCCCCCCATTATCATAGGCTGTGTGGCATCCCTCTCCCCCCATTCCCATAGGCTGTGTGGCATCCCCCTCTCCCCCCATTAGTATAGGCTGTGTGGCATCCCTCTCCCCCCATTCCCATAGGCTGTGTGGCATCCCGCTCTCCCCATTCCCATAGGCTGTGTGGCATCCCTCCCCCCCCCATTCCCATAGGCTGTGTGGCATCCCCCCCCCCATTTCCATAGGCTGTGTGGCCTCCCCCTCTCCCCCCATTATCATAGGCTGTGTGGCATCCACCTCTCCCCCCATTTCCATAGGCTGTGTGGCATCCCCCTCTCCCCCCATTAGTATAGGCTGTGTGGCATCCCCTCCCCCCATTCCCATAGGCTGTGTGGCATCCCTGTCCCCCCCATTCCCATAGGCTGTGTGGCATCTCCCTCTCCCCCCATTCCCATAGGCTGTGTGGCATCCCCCTCTCCCCATTATCATAGGCTGTGTGGCATCCCTCTCCCCCCATTCCCATAGGCTGTGTGGCATCTCCCTCTCCCCCCATTCCCATAGGCTGTGTGGCATCCCCCCTCTCCCCATTATCATAGGCTGTGTGGCACCCCCCTCTCTCCCCATTAGTATAGGCTGTGTGGCATCCCTCTCCCCCCCATTCCCATAGGCTGTGTGGCATCCCTCTCCCCCCCATTCCCATAGGCTGTGTGGAATCCCTCCCCCCCCCCCATTCCCATAGGCTGTGTGGCATCCACCTCTCCCCCCATTCCCATAGGCTGTGTGGTATCCCTGTCCCCCCCATTCCCATAGGCTTTGTGGCCTCCCCCTCTCCCCCCATTATCATAGGCTGTGTGGCATCCCCCTCCCCCCATTCTCATAGGCTGTGTGGCATCCCCCTCTCTCCCCATTAGTATAGGCTGTGTGGCATCCCTCTCCCCCCATTCCCATAGGCTGTGTGGCATCCCTCTCCCCCCATTCCCATAGGCTGTGTGGCATCCCTCTCCCCCCATTTCCATAGGCTGTGTGGCATCCCCCTCTCCCCCCATTTCCATAGACTGTGTGGCATCCCTCTCCCCCCATTCCCGTAGGCTGTGTGGCATCCCCCTCCCTCCCTTATCATAGGCTGTGTGGCATCTCCCTCTCCCCCCAATAGCATAGGCTGTGTGGCATCCCCCTCCCCCATTCCCATAGGCTGTGTGGCATCCCTCTCCCCCCATTTCCATAGGCTGTGTGGTATCCCTCTCCCCCCATTCCCATAGGCTGTGTGGCATCCCTCTACCCCCATTCCCAAAGGCTGTGTGGCATCCCCCTCTTCCCCCATTATCATAGGCTGTGTGGCATCCCTCTCCCCCATTCCCATAGGCTGTGTGGCATCCCCCTCTCCCCCCATTTCCATAGGCTGTGTGGCATCTCCCCCCATTCCCATAGGCTGTGTGGCATCCCCCTCCCCCCATTATCATAGGCTGTGTGGCATCCCCCTCTCCCCCCATTAATATAGGCTGTGTGGCATCCCTCCCCCCCATTCCCATAGGCTGTGTGGCATCCCTCTCCCCCCATTTCCATAGGCTGTGTGGCCTACCCCTCTCCCCCCGTTATCATAGGCTGTGTGGCATCCCTCTCCCCCCATTCCCATAGGCTGTGTGGCATCCCTCTCTCCCCCCATTATCATAGGCTGTGTGGCATCCCCTCCCCCCATTCCCATAGGCTGTGTGGCATCCCCCTCTCCCCATTCCAATAGGCTGTGTGGCATCCCTCTTCCCCCATTATCATAGGCTGTGTGGCATCCCTCTCCCCCCATTATCATAGGCTGTGTGGCATCCCCCTCCCCCCATTCCCATAGGCTGTGTGGCACCCCCCTCCCCCCATTATCATAGGCTGTGTGGCATCCCTCTCCCCATTCCCATAGGCTGTGTGGCATCCCCCTCCCCCCATTCCCATAGGCTGTGTGGCATCCCTCTCCCCCTATTTCCATAGGCTGTGTGGCATCCCCCTCTCCCCCCATTTCCATAGACTGTGTGGCATCCCCCTCTCCCCCCATTTCCATAGGCTTTGTGGCATCCCCCTCTTCCCCATTATCATAGGATGTGTGGCATCCCTCTCCCCCCATTTCCATAGGCTTTGTGGCATCCCCCTCTCCCCCCATTATCATAGGCTGTGTGGCATCCCCCTCCCCCCATTATGATAGGCTGTGTGGCATCCCTCTCCCCATTCCCATAGGCTGTGTGGCATCCCCCTCCCCCATTCCCATAGGCTGTGTGGCATCCCCCTCCCCCCATTCCCATAGGCTGTGTGGCATCCCTCTCCCCCTATTCCCATAGGCTGTGTGGCATCCCCCTCTCCCCCCATTTCCATAGACTGTGTGGCATCCCCCTCTCCCCCCATTTCCATAGGCTTTGTGGCATCCCCCTCTTCCCCATTTCCATAGGCTGTGTGGCATCCCCCTCCCCCCATTCCCATAGGCTGTGTGGCATCCCCCTCCCCCCATTATCATAGGCTGTGTGGCATCCCTCTCCCCATTCCCATAGGCTGTGTGGCATCCCCCTCCCCCCATTCCCATAGGCTGTGTGGCATCCCTCTCCCCCTATTTCCATAGGCTGTGTGGCATCCCCCCCCCCCATTTCCATAGACTGTGTGGCATCCCCCTCTCCCCCCATTTCCATAGGCTTTGTGGCATCCCCCTCTTCCCCATTATCATAGGCTGTGTGGCATCCCTCTCCCCCCATTTCCATAGGCTTTGTGGCATCCCCCTCTCCCCCCATTATCATAGGCTGTGTGGCATCCCCCTCCCCCCATTATGATAGGCTGTGTGGCATCCCTCTCCCCATTCCCATAGGCTGTGTGGCATCCCCCTCCCCCATTCCCATAGGCTGTGTGGCATCCCCCTCCCCCCATTCCCATAGGCTGTGTGGCATCCCTCTCCCCCTATTCCCATAGGCTGTGTGGCATCCCCCTCTCCCCCCATTTCCATAGACTGTGTGGCATCCCCCTCTCCCCCCATTTCCATAGGCTTTGTGGCATCCCCCTCTTCCCCATTTCCATAGGATGTGTGGCATCCCCCTCTCCCCCCATTTCCATAGGCATAAGTAAAAAAAACCAAAACTCACCTGTCCGCTGACACCGCTTCTCTGAGCGGCCTGCTCCGTGAATCGGGTGGGCGTGGCCTGCGCCGCATCAGCGCCCACCGGATTCACGGCGCTGGTCGTAAGAAGCAGCGACGGGCTCTGTCCCGGCCCCACCGCTGCTATCGCTGTCTTTTCCGAGCAAAAACTGGCCCCCACCTCTGATCATTAAAGCAGACTCAGTCTCAGGAGATGGTCTGTTTACTCACCTCAAACCACACTCCCACAGACACAGACTCAGACTCTAATCAGAAAAGATTGTGGCACATAGTAATGCCCATTCTGAATGTATAGATTTGGCTTCCGCTGGCATGTGCTGTGTACAACCTGCCCAAGCAGCCATTTCGATATGCCGGCAGTGGATGCACACATCAGCTAGAGGAGTGACAGGGATGCTGCTGGAGGCCCACACATGAGAGGAGAGTTTACAGGCCAATGGGGGAATTCACGCAGCTAGGCATTCCAAATCTGCATGCCTCAGGGACAAGCCCTAACTGAGCCTTGGAGTGTTTTAGACTCTAAAGCCAGGTGACCAGGGTTTTAGTCTGCTATAAAGGCTTATTCTCTCTCGCTGGGGCAATTTGGGATGCCCCACTGTGCGAACCTCCTCAGATCAGTGCATAAACGTACCCATCTGCCTGTCTATTGGCGCATGCATTTGTGAATGGTGGTGCACTCGGCTCCATTCAGTCCTTAGGTTACGTGACGTCACGTTGACTAAGAGAAGCCGAATGGAGCTGAGAGCGCTGATTGTCACATACTAAGTACATTTTTTCCAGCAATATGGGGGGGGGGGTAACACAGCAGGGAAACACAAATCGGGAAGTGCACTAAAATCTAGCAGTAAAAGTCTTAACAGCTGCATTTTAAATTGGATAGACAGCCATTTGTGGATGGACGGGGGTTTGTTGGCAAGACAGAGGTTATCACCAGTGACTGGTGCCGAGGAGCACATGTAAATGTCTGCCACACTTGTTCCATAGGCATTTTAATGTGACTAATAGCAAGGATGGCTGTTTATCACAGAAAGCTTATGGTGGTTACTGGAGATTTGGCCGGGACAGGACTCCATGCCAAAATCTGGTATGTTTATGAGTACCAGAGAAGGAGCTGCGGGGAGAAGCAGATCATGGATGTGATCTTTGCCTATGTGACATGACTCACAGCAAGGGGCCCACTGTGACACTGTCACCCAAGGGCCCAAAACCTGACCCCAAAACTGAAGCTGGTCCTAGTGTCAGTCATAATGTGTCATACTGCTCACAGTGAGTCAATGATAAATCTAGATTCCATCATATTGAACTCGTGGTTTCTCCGTGGAGGTGCTTTAGGTCTAGGGCGTTTTATTACTTAAACTGATATGAGCTAACCTGTGTTTACATATAAAAGTTTCTTTTTACCTCACTGATATAAATGTATTTTAGAATTGAGAGGGTTATCTGCAGGGTTACTGTTTATAAGTTCATTAGCTATTTTACAATCTATACATTATCAGGACTTATCATCTTGGAACAATTGCTTTAGTTGTCAGTCACTTATACCTAAATCACTTCCCCACATGCCAAAGCACACAGGAAGTTTCCTGGCTCAGAGTCGGCCTTACTCTATCTGCATTGATAAGCCCTCAAAGAAGTCCTCAGAGACCAGTTGTTGTATCACTTTTTTATTCAGATCAAACCAAACGCAGGCCTCTGATGTTTTTCCTAGAACCCATGAGGAGATTTATTTTGCAGAGCGAAAGAGGCCTGTAGTTGAAGTGTTGAAAAAAAAACGTATTATCAGCACAAGTTTTTCCAAATTTTCTTCCTAAATAAAATAGGTCGTTTCAGTTCATGCAGAAGTTGGCAGATTTAACAGGATGTTACCAGCCGCCTTTCCTCTCAGCCTGTCGCCACCTCAAGCTCGTGCAATTCATTTGATTAGCTGCGCAGTACAATGAGTACTGTACTGAATTTCTGGCTGTTACAGAAGCCTTTTCCAACAGATTACATTCATAATCTAATTAAAGGATTGAAAAGCAATGGGAGCTTTTTATCCTGTTTCATTCACAAATATAATTTTAGTTTTGGAAAGTTGGAATTTTTTGGTTTTAACTAAAATAAATAGGATGGATGAGAACTGGCCAAGCATCTGCCCAAGTTATTAACCTTTAGATCATCCAGTAGGTGGTTATCTAGTCCTATGGGGCTAATGCAGCAATAAGAGTCCATTAGCAGTCCATATTAAGGGCCTAATTTATGATATGTGCCTTGTCCTGGGTTTTTTTGGGGCTACAGCACCAGATCCACAGCACCAGCATTTTAGCATTCTCTGATGCTGTGCTGTGGTCTATTTTGGCGCTAAGAGATGCTGCCGATTTAACTTTCATTGTTGCACTAAGTAGTGGCCATCCTATATCACCTGTTGTCCCAGCTGCCAATTAGCCCAGCGCCTGGTGAGCACCACTTAGCGCCGCCGGTTTTCCAGCGCTCCCCAGCATATTTTACCGGCGCTGCTTAGAGTTCCGCCATTACAGTTACAAGAAAACACTGCTGGGGACAAACTTTACATTGCATTTTTGGAGCATTTTACTTGTTGGGGCCCAAATTCCACATTGCTAAGCCATTAAAATTAATTTTGAAATATTAAAAAAAAAACAGTTTGGATAATCTAGGTCCTGTGTTTCAATTATTGGCAAGTCCCAATGCAAGTTCATAAAAAAAAAAAATAAATGGAAGATGAATTATAACAATAAACGTTATAATCCAGTTCTGCTCATGTGCTCTATTGGAATTTCTGCTACAGCGCCAGATTTCATCTGGCACTGCTAAAACCTAAACGCCCTGCACAGCGTCCTTTTTAGCGTTCCTGCTAAATGAGAGCCGGTGGCCTCACAGGCGTGAGTGTTTTTCAACTTGTTAAATATGCCCCTGACGCTGTGTGGCGCTAATACTAAATAAGGCTCCTCATTTAAAGTGGACCAAAATCCAGGATTTTTAGTTTTAGTCCTCACCCCCATATATCCCAAACCCCCCAGCTCACCCATAAAAACTCACCTTTCCATGGTCCTACAGCGAATGCAAGGGGCATCCTTTGGATGCCTTGGGTTGGATGGGGCAACGGGATAATTTGATTAGAGATGGCATGTTGGCTCCTTGAATAGCAAGACAGCATATAGTATACTGAACTGTTGTTTTAACTGCAAATGGAAGCTTTCAAATCCACTACATAATGGTCTAAATGGAAATTAATTGACCAGTGTACAGGGGTGGGATTTGAATCAAGCACCCGAAGGATGCGTACAGCTCCCAGGAGCATGAAGATGGCGGTGGATACACCAGATTGCTGAAGCGGTCGGAAGGGTAGGTAAGGAGCTAATCAATGATAAGCATGCAGTGGTTTGCATGCTTATCAATGATACCTTTAAATGTTATATGTTTAATAATGTTTCCCCTCCCACCCCCAATGTTGCGCTTCTTTTCGGCCTGCTTTAAAGGTGAACACTTGTTATATGACTGTATAGGTCCTAGGTATGATGACCTTGTTCTGTAGATGGTCGAAGCTATTTGTCCTTGTTGATACAATGAAGGGTGCAAATAAGAGTTTACTTTTGCTTTTTTCGCATTTGCAGTTTTATTAATGGACATTAAGTTTGAATAACTTGTTTGTCTTGCAGTGATGGCTACAAGCAGATTATGCCTTATGATTTATATCACCCCCTTCCAAGGTAAGTGTTTATTTTATTATATTATTATATATGTAAAGTGTAAAACCTTTTCCTAGTTGTTTCATAGACTAGCACTTTGTTTGAATCTTATTATTTGCTTGTTTTGCCCCATTGGGGAGATCTATTCTTTATCCTTGTTTGGTCAAAGAGGACTGAATCATACCTCCCAAGTGTCCCTGAATTGGAGAGACTGTAACTCATTTGAGTCCATGTCCCCCTGTCTCTCGTTGTTCTCATTTGTCGCTCTTTGAGGTGTAACATGCAGATCTGCAGAAATAAATTATTTATCCTAGTGCTTGTATTGTTTTAACTGTTACAACCATTCTCCTACCAGTCCCTCAATGAGGGGGCGTGGCCTAATTTAACAAATGTCCCTCTTTCCCAGTTGATAGGTATGGCTGAATAGTTATTTAAAATGACAGTGTTTCAGTAAGTAATATAAGAATGAAAGCATGCAGACTAGCACAAATGATGTGCCTGCAGACACATATGGGCCCTGTAACACCCATGGCTTTCCCTTTCTTTCTAACGACAGGAAAGATACAATTTTACAATGTTGACACAGACAGCAAAAAAAAATGTAGTTCTAGCTTTTCTGCACCATATACAAACTTGAGATTGGTTAGTAGAAATTTTGTTTTACATTATTGTCATAATAAACTTTTAATGTTTTACCTGGGATTAGACTGGCAAATATTATTAGATACTGTCGGTCTGGTCTCTTTTTGTTTTGTTTTTAATGTTGATTTTGTGCCATCATTTTATTTGATAGTATTATTGGCTTTTCAATTAGATATGTCAGAGGAGTAACTAGACTTTCTGACACCTGGGGCAAAGATTTAAAATGGCGCCCCCCCACCTTTGCTCAGGCCCCCCTTTGGCACCCCCCTGACCTGCTACACCCGGGGCATGTGACCCCCTGCCCTCCCCTAGCTACACCCCTGAATATGTATACATGTGTTATGAGTCAGTTTTGAATAACCATGCAGCAGTTACCTCTAATGCTGCGTGTTCAAGTCACCATTTAATGGTATTCCTGTTTGGCACTGAATTATTTATGTAGATATTGTGTATTATGTTTATTATCTGCTTAGTGTTTATATTTGAGGCATAGTTGTTATGTATAATTAGAGTGACGTTAAGTTTGTGTTTTCATTATTTACTATTATGGATATTTCCATCTAATGTGTATAAATAGGATCAACACCCAGGATTTCCAATCTCCTGAGTGTGGTTGGTCTCCTGATTTGGGATGCCCCGCTGTGTGTATCCCCAAAATTCCGTTGTTCCCAAGGCGCAGACACAGGCCACTCAGCCAATCAGCATACTTGACTCATCGGCTAGCCAAGGGCGCCACCGGCTGCATCCCAACTCAACTCTAACAGTGGGATATACCTGCACCAGACATTCAAAGATGCCCGATGTGGGTGCGCCGTCTGATCTTTCAAAATCAGTTCTGTTACATCCACAATTGTATGGCGTCTGGCTTTATTTTGATTTGCTATCCCTTGCAATATGTCATGTTATTCTCTCTATAGGATTTCATGTCAGGGTGGATGTATTCCAGTGGCTGTAACGTGTGATGAGCTGGAAGAGTAGCAGTGTTTTAGCTGGTCACTGGAGTTTCAGCCTCCCTGTTGGCCAGTATTTCAGTTGGCCAACAGTGATACTGCATTCAAGGATGGACCTCATGCTAGGATTCAGATATTGATCTTGATCAATAGCACTTTTAAATACAATGACCAATCATGCTTGTACAATATAAAAGCTAAAACAGCCTGCTCAGAATACATACCTGCACTATGATGAAGCAACATAGGCTGTGACACATATAAGGATGATCCCTTTGGTGCCTACTTGTTGCCACACTTCATGTAAGACTATTGTTTATTGATTTTGCTAGTGTACTTATGGTTTTACTGTGTTTTGTTTACTGAAAACACAGGTTACATTTTTTATTTGTGGGGGTCAGCAATTTCCTATTGCATTACATTATTGTATTCATCATATTGGCAGCTCTTTTGTTTTATGGTCCATCTATGTATTTGTTTTTTTTTGCATGTGTTTTTAACCACTCCATTGTAGTATGAGTCTCAGTGTGTCTTTTTGAATTTTGATACTAAGAAAATTGGTTGTTCTTACACCTAAGTGGTTAGTGGTGTTGTCACTGTTGACTAGTTGTGTTGTAAGCACCACAGTTTGATAGCAGTTTCTAGGTAAATTAGGTGTCATTTTACACTTTTTCTATTTAACACGCCTTCTTCAGTGGCTGGAGCTCAGTGATTTATTAAATAAAAAAAAATCTCTTCCGGGAAAGCAAACAGTTGTATGATTACGGAGTCTAAAAAGGAATTTTACATTCACTGGTCTGTAATTCTGTCTCTTGTCTTTGGATGGTTGGCAAACCACTTTCAAATAAGAAACTGATTTTATTTTTGCTTTGCTGGCTGCATAATGCGGTATCTACATAGGTGAGAGCAGACCTCAATTTTGCATAGTTACTGTTGAGGTCTGGCTGCCTGGACGGGCTGTAATAGATTTATAGATTTTATAGATTTGTAATAGATTCATAGATTTCAGAATGCCCCCAGGCTAAAGAAGGAACACAAAAAAAGGAGACAAGGAGATGGGGCAAGAAAAGACGAGGGAACGCAGACTGAAAGTAGACAAGAGAGAAATACGAGGAAATGTGGAAAAGAGATTGAGAGAAGGAAAAAGTAATGTCATATAAACAAGGGTGAAAAGAGAGGATTGAGGGAATGTGGAAAAGAGAAAGGAAGGAAAATGATAAAAATATAGGATGACATGAAAATTGATAGAAGATTGATTGGCCTGCACCAACTCGGTGCAGGCCACGCCCACCCGCTGCCCTGACCTGGGTGCTCGCATGCGCCCCAGGCGGAAAAGGCAGCAGATGGAGGAGCACCGGGCACTGTCTCTGGCCCAGCCGCTGCTATTGCTGCCGGAAAAGACAGCGATAGCAGCAGCGTGGACGGGACAGAGCCCATCGCTTCTCTGTCTTCTTCTGTGGCAGGCAACGCGGGAGCGCCGGGAACAGGTGAGTTTTTTTCTTTTTTACATTCGCCAGATAAGGCGCACTGACATTTTTCCCCCACTTTTGGGGAAAATAAGTGCATCTTCTAGGGCGAGAAATATGGTGTGTGTGTGTGTGTGTGTATTGTGGAGATTAGCTCTGGTAGGCGACCGGGTGTCAGCAGTATAGAGGCAGAGGCAAGCAGTTCAAAGTAAAGTCTGTGTTTATTTCACACATAAATCCACAAAAGCATATGTCCAAACAGGTTACATCACCTTTTCAGGAAACAGCAGCATAAATGATTCAATCAGGCAAACAGTTTTTAGTCCTTGAGCAAACGTCCTGTTTACAGTCCAACTAGGCCTCAGGTCCGCATGAAACAGCCTCCACAGGAGATTTCAGCCAGGCTCACAGAGTCTCACTCCCATGTGAGCTCTAGACAAAGGACCCAGCACAGCTGATTCCCCAGGCTATTTAAACAGCCCGCAAAACCCGGACCTGGGTAGTGGGATGGAGTCCCACCCTGCTCTACTCCATCCCAGTAAAGCCGTCCCAGGTTAGCCTTTCGGCTATTCTAAAGCAACAGCAGCAAACTGCCACCAGCAGCTGATGCTGGAAATCAGACTACACGGCTTTACTGCACCAATGCCAGGTACATTGGTGCTACATACCTGCCGTCAATAACGGCCCCTTGCACCTTACCACAGTATATAAAATATATATAATGAAAAAAATATAGAGAGAAACATATATGCAGAGAGAGAGAGAGTAAGCTACAGAGAAAGAAAGAAAAAGAAAGAAAGATAAATTTACAGAGAGAAAGATACAGAGAAAGAAAGATAGAGAGAGGGAAAGCTGCAGACAAAGGAAGAACAACAGAGAGAAAGAAAGCTGGAGGGAAGGTAAAACGAAGGAAGGTGGCAAGAGAAAGATGGAGGGAACGTGTAAACAACATTAAAAAGGCTAGGGGGATGGAAAGAGAGGAAAACAGAGGGGCTGTGAAATAAAAGTGAGAGAAGGAGAAAGGGAAATTCAAGGAGGAAAAGGGTAAAAGAGAATTATAAATAAATGTTCAAAAATGAAAGTAGAGAGATGGGGGTATTTTGAAAAAAATGTGAGGGCTGTTGTTCCATTTGAGAGCTCTTGGCGCCCCCTTACAGAGAGGTTGGGATGGTGCCCTGTGTGACCGAACACCCTGCACCCCCCAAATGCCAGCCATGATTGTATTGTATTGTGAGTTGAAACACACTTACAACAAACACGGATCCTAAGTATCTTCAGACTAAAAATACTTGAAAAGTCTTTTTCTACAAGCATTCGTCCATGTTTGATGGAAGTTAGGTTTTCTTTATTGTGATTTTGATTTGATTTAAATCTACATTCTGAGGTCCTATGAACTTTTATACTATTACTGTTTGCCTGCAGACATTCTCTTGTATTTGTTCCATGTGTGCTACTTGGATTGTTCTGGGCATGTAATGAGCATGCGGAAGGGCAACGCTGGCCTGTTACTGGAAGTAATGACTTCAGACAATGAAGGAATGAATGACAACCATTACTGTTAAACACACCAGAAACAGACATTTTAAATCTATGCTGAAAGCCTCTCTGGGCAAACTTAGCTCTTTTAATTTGCACCAGACAAGGTTGTTGGCCATTGTGTTAGTATAATAGAGTGTAAAATTACTAATCATGTCTTAAAGTCGTTTTTATTAAGCTAATATGTTAAAACATGTTTCCACTTATTTGTTTTCACACAAATAATGTATTATAGATAAAAAAATTTATCTTTTTAAACTACAGCTACCTAATAGTTTTGGAAGGAGGGGTATTTTTTGCTTATTTTCTTATTTTCTTTAATTATTGACATGTTATAGCGGGGGATGGCTTGGACTCGGCATGAAACATGGGGGTATCACAGTGGTCATGTAAATGTACTAGAGCTGGAGATGGGTGCCATAAACATCTGTACCCTATGATTGCACAGTTCACTGGATTACAGAAATACATAGGGAGTTATACCTTCAAATGTGCTGAACTGTCCTTATTCACTCTATAGTCCGCATTCCTTAGGATGTTGCTATTTACCAATTCGGTAGCAATATGTCTACCTTATGAAACTTTTTTATTAGCAAATAATAGCATGTTGAAGTAAACCTTTGGTTTAAGTGTTTTTTTAATCACCCAAATCAGACTTAGTGGAGGGAAAGGGTTGGGGGGGACTGTAGGCCTTTTTTCAAAAGGGAAATCATGAGCTGAACCTGTCGACATTTCGCCCATTTCTTCTTCAATTTAAAAGCGGAAAACTGTTAAGGATAGTGCCAAATGTAGTCTGATGCAATGGTGTAACAATTATCTTTGCCTGAAATATGACTTTAAAGCAGACCAAAAGTCTATAAAGGAAAGTTTAGTAAATTGCTCGCCTAAAGCCCCCTCTGGCAAAAACTATTTGAGAGGGCTTATTTTCTGGAATAACAGGCCAATTCTTTACTGCAGAACTGCCATCTTGTCACACACATAAGCAAGAGAGTATAGCTGTGCAAGCAGCAGCCCACACCAGAGATATAAATGCCTCGGAAACATGGACAGCTTGTGTATTATGTTATATAAACACACTGAATAACCAGCTGCTAGAGAGATTGTGTGTGAGAAGGGAAATCTGCAACAATGTTTCTTTTTCATTGCAGACTACGGATTTACCGCACACCATTCAGTCGGTGTATCTTCTAAGAGCAGCAGAGCAATGAGTCATCACAGCTGCTGGCTTTCTACTAGATATAAAATGCGAATTGCATGGATATATGAGGCAATTTTGACTGTGGGATTGGGTTTTTATATAAGCTGGACTCATGTATGTGGCAAGATGGCTGCTCCCATGCAGTTATGCAGCGTAGAACCTGTCTGCTATTCCATAACATATGCATTGAGTTTAGCCTTCTCAAATAGTTTGTCACTGATTACCAGAGTGGTGCTTTAGGGGTGCAATTTAATGAACTTGCTTTTTTGACTTTTGATCTGCTTTAAGACATCAGCTCTTTATTGTTAAGCAAGGTTAGATCAACACTCCATTTGCTAGAGTTTGGAAACAGTTAAAAAGAACTCACTTCACAGCAGAAGTCAGGCTTTGGTTTTTAAAGTAACCTGATTCCTCAATTTCTACTGCTTCTGAAATTTTTTTTAATGACCTAAGCCTTCAGCCTGGCTTCTCATGAGTGTAAAAATATTAGTTTTGAATCTCATCTTACAGGTCTAAAGTCAGGGCTGACTTAATGATCTAAAGAAAATCCCCATCCAGCTCATTTGGAAACCGGATGCTCACTATTGTTTCTTGTACAATAACTTCACAAACACACAGTGGCACAAGCTTCTACCTTTCCACTGTCACTTTTTCATATTAGTGTCCTTTGCCTTGCAGCTCTAACATATGTTGCTCAGTCACACGCTTGCTTCCATATATTGTTAACAGTATGGAAACAATCTAATCTTATGTAGGGTGTAAGTTTACTCATCATTGAGCCTGTATCGTGTTGATTAATCAGAATGTTGCAGTTGTACTTGTCTTTTTAGTTACTCTTATCTTCAGCACTGCATGCTGCTGTGTCACCATGGCAGTGCACAAATTAGTGTTGCAGGGGCTGGGCTGACTGCTTGAGGAGGAAGCAGAGTAGGAGGAGGAGGCTACAAGAGGCACCAACACCCACAATCCTGGGTGGTGGAAGGTTCTGCACCGCAGTGCTTCTTGCTTCAGTCCCAGCCGTCACTACGTGGGCAGAGACATGTAACATCCCTGCCCATGCTTATCTGTCCACATGCCCGTGGTGAGGTGGACCCTGGAACTAATGGCATTATCCAGTGCACATTTTATTTTTTTCACAACCTGTTGGTGCAGGGCAGGGATGGCCTGGCAAGGAAAGTAGTGGTGGCTGGGGCGTATTGTGGAACAGCTGCCGCCATCAGTCCTTTAAAACTGTCTGTCTCCACCAGGTGGAATGGGAGGATTTCAAAGGCTAGCATCTCACCCACGGACCAGGGCTCATCTGTGAGATGGGCCCAACTTCCGCTTTCTCTCCCTGGGATGATGTGGACCAGCTTGGTGGTGGTGGTAGTGGTGGTGGTGCTGCTGCTGCTAGTGCTGCTGGTGCTGGAGGTGGTAGGGTTCCCACATTCTCCCATTGGGGGAAGACAGGTGGCCTTTTGTTGGGGAGGTGGAGTTGGAGGCTAAGACAACTCGGGTGTTTGCAGGTTTTTCTGGTAGTCCTGCCACTGCAGGCCACTTTTGGTTTACTGTCTGGTCATGCATGAGGTGCAGATATGATTAGCAGTTTTCCCTTGCTTCAGCGACTGTTGGCACAGTGTGCACATAACCCATGTCTTGTCCTCTGTGCACTGCTTGAAAACATCTTGGTCCAGCTTGGTCCACACTGGCGAGATCCTTTGAGGCAGCTTTGGTGTTCTCAGTGCCTGGGCTTGGTAGCCTGCTGGCTGTCTAGGATTGTGTGACCACCACCTCTTCTTCCGAACTCTGATGGCCTCTTCCACCCACTACTTCCTGCTAGCCTCCCTCTCAGCCTCAACATTGCAGAAAGCTGCATCAGTCGGCACTTGGGTCTCATCATCCTGGGACATTATGCTGGTCACATCCTCATTCTCCCACAAAAGCTATTGGACATCCATGAGCCCAGGGTCTGCAACTGGGGCAGGCAGATGGCCCATGGTATCCCATGGCAGCCTTGCAGATTTTATGGGGGGGTGAGGTGGAGTGCTCTACACTCTCTGCAACAGTGGAGTGGGTGGAAGAATATCCCACGGAACTGGTAGAACTGTGTGCCATATAAGCACCAGCTCCATTACCAGCAGCAGAAGTAACATGGCCACATACCTGTCCCGTATTTCCCCGAAATTGACAAATTTAAAAAAATGCAAGAAAATGCACCTTAAGTGCCCTGAACAGGATTGATGATCGCATCATCGCTGGGACGGGGCTGTTCATCCAGGGAGCAATATGGGCGACTGCATTCAGTTTGTGTTGTTATGAATATTGGGCAAAAAAGAAACATAGGCTGTTTTGGGGCACTAGGCTGGGGATAGGAGACTACATACTTCCCTCTGAGTATAGGTGCACTTTAAGTGTTTCATATAGAAGTCCTAGTCCTAATTCTTGAATGATAACACACTGGGAGTAGATATCCAATTGGACCTTAGTAATGTCCACCGCCACCCAATATAAGGTAATGTGTGAAAATATCCAGTCATACTGTCCAAGGGAAAAAAGCGACCTAACACTCCACATCTTAGGAAGCCATTTAAAGCCTGTTGATATATAACTTTCATATTTTGTCATCATTGAGAGTTAGAAGGTGCACATAGTGTAATCACATTTGTGTGTATGTAAGATTTAATGAAGAATTGCATGTTTTCTCAAATGCCAGTAAGCACAAAATGCCAGTAGTTCAACCAAAGGCCTCTTGACAAGGTTTTTTTTTCGTAATTCTATTTTGTTGTTATGTATTTTGTTAAGATGGGAAAGTACTCCATGGACTGCTTGCTCCTCATCTTGTGGTGGAGGCATTCAGAGTCGGACAGTGTCCTGTGTGGAAGAGGACATGCAAGGGCAAATTAGCTCTGTCGAGGAATGGAAATGTATGTACACTCCCAAGATGCCAATTGTCCAGCCCTGCAATATATTTGATTGTCCAAAGTGGCTGGCTCAGGAATGGTCACCTGTAAGTTTCCTACATTATTAAAAAAAAAAATTTCAGCACTAGTGTATGTTTCATCTAAATATATTTTAGCAGAAGTGCTTTTATTTTATCATTATTATTATTAATTATTATTGTGTAACATTGAATCAGTAAACTTTAATGCTCCATGAAAACTGGAAGTTGCAAAGAAGTCCTAGTCTAATTTCACACCAGAACACACTCCTCTGGGACTTTCAAATTGTGAGCAGGTTTATTTAGTGCCTAAATCAGGGGTTCCCAACTTGTTTTCATCGAGTACCACTTTCCATTTTCTAATAATCTCAGGTTCCACCTGGATGGTACGTTTGGGGTGTCACCCAACTAAAAACCAGATACCTGCTTACAGCGTCTACTAGCGGTCGCTCTAAGTGCCGCTATACAGGCGCTGTAAGCGGGTATCGGGCGCTGTAACCTAGCGTTGTGGTTGCTGTAGTAACCTGGCCAGCATTGATGAATGTAATGTGTGTTGGGCGCTGTAACAACAGTATAGTGCTGCAGCGAGTGGTAGCGACAGCTTAGTGCATCCGGCACTCAGTGTGCCACACCATATTTAACAAAACACACAAAAACAGCCATTTAAATTGCATGAAATGCACCAAGAATAAACAGATATATAGGATAGTCAAAATCTTGGGTTTTGGTCCACTTTACACACCTGTTGTTACAGAATAATAATGCACAATATTTAAAAACTCATTCTTGTTTTCCAGTGTACTGTTACTTGTGGCCATGGCCTGAGGTATCGAGTCGTACTATGCATTGATCACAGGGGAATACATACTGGGGGATGCAATCCCAAAACAAAACCTCATATCAAGGAAGAATGCACTGTACACATACCTTGCTATAAGATGAAAGGTAAGCTGAACACTTGCAGCAAAGCCAACACCAAGTCTAAATGGTCCTTGAAACATAAAATTAGCATATCTTGAAAATGCAGCAACAATAAAAGGTCTTTTATTGCTACACCATTTGGTTACAATGCCTACAAAGCAAAATGAAACCCTGCGTGGCTGGCCCTGGCCCTCTAAAATACTCCAGGGTTGGCCACTGGCCTTCCCCTGGGGCATCCCAAATCAGACTGCCCCATTGTGTTACCCTCCCCCAGTCATTGCAAAATTCTCCTACTTCTTTGCTCCCTGGCTGATGTAAATATCAGCATCCACATCCCAAGCATCTTTGAACTGTGCACACACTTCCACCCATGATTGAGGACACTCATAGTGCCAGCTGGTAGTGCCGTCTTCACTCAAGGGAGCGGCAGCCATCCTTGTGTGGCTAGGGCCATAGACCATTTGAAAGGAACGCCTCCGCCAACAAGGAACCGGATTGGGGCTCAGGTAAGTGGTACAGCAGTTATCCCTACTGCAATCTCTGCGCCTACCAGCCCCACTACACTTCATCCTCGATTCTGTCTCCGCGGACCCTTTAAAAGCCCTCCCTCTGCCAGGTTGGGTGAGGAGTGGGGCCCCCAAAGTTTGGGTCCCTATTTTTTTCAATGGGGACCAGGTTCGGGTCTCCAAACCTGAACTTTTATTTCTTGCCAGCCCCAAACTATGGGGGGTTTTCGACCAACACTAGTCACGGGCAAAAATTACCTTCCTCAACCCAAAAAAATTAAGCTTCACTCACATCACATTAACATCCACAGTAATTTAAAACTACTAATACATGCATCATACTCTCTATAAGTAAACCCAATATTTCCAACAACTGGAAAGGAACCTTCTTCAGCATCTACCTGCCATCCCTGCCATGTAAAAATGATCCTATAGGTCAGGGCCTAGCAATATCCAGTTTGTATGTTTAGGTCTGTTGGCCATGTGAATTGACAGCATTGACACATACCTTTCAATTTAGCAGGCCCTAGTCAGTTTATTACTTTGTCACTTCCTCTGTCTTGACAACAAATACAATAAAACCCACATCCATATGTTAGGAAATGGGAGAAACAAAATGTTGCCAAAACATTGGCTCAAGATCAGTCCTGCCTGAAAAAATTCCTTGCATGGCTATTACTACCTAGAGAGGAAATCTGTAGTTGTTGGCTAATTGAAAGAAAATAGATTGAAGTGAATTCGAAAATGATAGTATGTGTTTGACAGTTTGGTCTCCTGCTTTTCATTAGTGATATCTAAACAAAATCTGTTCCTCATTCTTTGAGTGAAGTACACTGTATGAGCTGATAAGATTGGTTTTGGGTCTTACTGGTGCACCTATCTACAAAACATGTCCAGTCCCAGATTTCCAGATTTCATATGAAGGGGGAAGAATTTCTTCCCCTTTGCAGTGTTTAAAGCATCATCTTGATTATCTTCACAGACAGCATTTTGTGTCTTATATTACATATCTGTAAAGTATCTTCAAACGTTCTGGCCTGTTTAACTTTTATGGGTTTTCTTTTACATCTCAATATGGCTGTTTTTGGCTTCCGAATCACTTCTTCATCACTTATTATGTTTTTAACATATGCTGGTGAGGGCTCAATAGTTTTCTTGTTGTTTAAAAGCGGAGAAAATTTGATAACACTTTCGACACCTTGGCCAGTTATAACAGCACCACTGGCACCTATTTATCTGTTTCTGCTAAACTGTGTATTAAAAGTAACCCTTGTTCTATTGCCTTTTTTACAATTGAATCTAATATCAAGCATTGTTTGAAAAATATCAAGTCTTATTGTAGTCTTTGGCTGATCTGGTTGCGATTAGTGTATTTATACGCTCCTTTATAGAGCTTTTTATGTAGTAATTATCCATGATTACTGAAAGTCAGCATAAAGTATTCAGCAATTTTCTACTTATTCGCTAACTTCCGTCATGTCAAAATTGTGGCTACAGAACAGTTGGGGTTTCTCAGGAAATAGAGCTTGGAAGCTATACACTCAATGTTTAAGTCATTCCAGTTCATTGGTTTGGACAACAACGATTGCCTGTCAAATTATAGAGCATCATGGTAAAGGCAGTTTAGTACAACAGTAAGAGAGCCAATGTCTAACCATAGCTTCTTTAACTAAGGGCCTGATTTATCAAGCACTTCTGCCAGACTACGCCACATCGGTGCACATTAGAATGGTGCAAAATTTAATTTAACTCTTTCTTTTTAGAATAGCACATGTTGCTGCACTGTAAACAACACATTTACTAAAACAATAGCGGTACAGCAACATGCTGGGAAAATTATAAATCATATTTTGCACCACCGATGTAGTGTATGTTGGCAGAAGTGCTTGATAAATCAAGCCCTAGGTTTTTATGTGGAAATGTATTGTTTTATTCTGCTTTATATAAGATACATTCTGGGTAACAAATGAGGATTTTTATGTGAATGGTAGAGAGGGAAGTGGCATTTTTATAAGTTGTGCTTTTTCAAACTTTCCAGAAAAGCTACCAGTGGAAGCTAAGTTGCCATGGTATAAACAAGCTCAGGAGTTAGAAGAAACCGCTGCTGTATCTGAAGAACCTTCGTAAGTCTCCAGTAACCACTGTACTGTACCCATTGTACAACACCCATTGTATGTGAACACGAATATACACACTTATAGTAGTTTTAAAGAGGACCTAGTGTCATCACAGAAAGCAAATAAGGAGGCCTGAAAAACACAGCATGAAAAACATATATGACTAAACTGATCATTTTAAACTATATTCTGTAGAAGTAAGGGTGTTCTCTGGCTTTGACTAGGAAATTCCCCCTTGGGGCCCCCTTTTCCCAAAAGAAGTTTCTACTCTGGGCACCTTGGTTGCATGGTACTAACAGCCCTGGTGCTCTGTTGAGCAATGGGGAGCAACATAGTTAGATTTTTCTTAGTTTTGACCCTACGTACAACCTCAGCAATTGTCATTTCACAGATGACATAGTATAGGGTCAATGCACTAGGATAGTAATGATTATGCTTTCCATTTTTTCTATAATAGGAGCAACATGTAATGATGGGTGTCTCTGTTAATATCAGGAAAGCGCACCACTTTCAATGCTCAATAGGAATGGTGGGCCACCAGAGTTGGTTCTACTTGTGAGGCCAAGACACCCGATTCCCACACTGGTAAGGGGCAATCTTGGCCATATACACTGGAAGTGACTGTATGATCTTTCAGGCAGCTGCTCCTCTCATGTAAGGGATGCAGGATGAGATCTCCAGAAACCATTCACTACTACTGTTGCTTCAGCTAAGTACAATTGATCAGCACCCTGCATAGGCAGCTTGCAGTGTAAGCTTTTATACAAAACCCAATTTTCTACTTCTAGAAAAATGTTTTTTTTTTATTTTTCAATTCCTGTGCCAAGATAGTCTAAGTGATGAGGCTTGTTATTAGTAATGGCTAACCTTGAAGGAGCACTATTATAAAAAAAATGCCCAATAATAAAAAATGTGCTAAATGGTGGAGTGGGGGGGGGGGGGGAGGTGCAATCATATACCCTGCATCAAAAAATCAAGCCAATCCTGTTTCTTTATTTTAATGTAAGGAAGAAAAAGTATAATAAGAATGTACTGATCTGTTTTTACAGGGGAGATCTCCTCAATTTTAATAGCCTTGTGAGCCAGTATGTATTGGAATAACAGCTTACTGCTATTGCACTTCTTCTATTGTGTGTAGATGTTTTACCCATCATGCAATGCTTTGGGCAGATATTTAGAGGGGTTAATGCAGCTGCTTCCCAGAGGCTGGCTCAGGAGACAGGCAAAAACCTGTCACCTCTGGATTTTATGCCTAGGAGAAGAAAACACAAGCCTTGCGGGATTTGTTTTTAGTTGGGGTGTATAAGTGACTCCTCCTCCTGGATACAGCATGTTTATATGGATTTTAAATGGTGATTTTGCAATACAGCCCATTTAAAGTGGACCAAAACCCAGGTCCACGGCGCATGCATGGCCTCTCATTCATGCGTTCAGATCCGCCGCACCCCCCACTACCCTCTAACAGGAAGCATGCCCACACTGGCCATTCACTAATGCCTGGTGTGGGCACGCACCCTGCTAAAGGGATACGGCCACTGCTTGCGCATGTGCTGTTAGACCAGGAAAGAAGGTGAGTTTCTGGGCGACCTAGGGGTTTTATACAGCTGGGCATCTCGATTCTGGATGCCCTGTGGGGAGGCAATCTAGAGGCCTCGAATCTTATAGATTCAAGGGCCATCAGGGCATGGGTTTTGGTCCAAACCTTTTTCTATTTGATTGAGTGGGGATTGATTAGGGAATGGTTATACTTTATGTAATATTCTTTTTGTTGTGGGTAATCCCGGGGGGGATCTAGCCTCACTTTTTACTTGGTCATCAAAGAGAAGATTCATATTTAACAAAAATTCTGTGTTTTTGAGTCTAAGTAATTCTATAACTAAGCAGTTATCCAATAAGTGCAGTTGGCCTGGGGATATAACCCTATGTAAAATATATTCTATTGGTAATAGCTTCACACAATCTGGTAAAGAAAAAAGAAAAAATGAGGTCTTATGTGCATCGCTAGGGGTCCTTAAGTCCCCCTTACCAGCATATTATAGACATGGGGAAAAATATAAAATAGATGCCCCTTTCATGTTGGTCATTGCTCATTTTCAGTCATTGAATAACCTTTTGTATGTTTAATTATTGCCTGGTACTTTCCTGTTCCTTAATTCATACCAGATTTAGTATGAAGTTCTGTAACCACCGAGTCCTTTCCATTGTATCATTTCTAATATTTTTTAAAAAGCATGGAAAAGAGGAAGGTGTGATTTTGATTTGTGAGGAAATATAAAGCGAGCAAATTTGCAGGTAATTTTTCAGGTAGAGGTTTTGGAAAGTCAGTGACAGGAAATGATGCTAGAATAGTTAGTGCCCAAACCGCACCGTTTCTGCAAGGAAACTACAAATGCTATTATTAAAATATAGCTATGTCCCATTGGCATGTGATTAATGGGCAAGATTTATAGCTTTGATCTGCGCAGTTTCTTACACTGTCTACAAGCAGCTTATAGAGCTGAGTTTGAAATCTTAATGTAGTCAAATAAATTTTCCTTTCAGAGAAACAGTATTTCCGTGTAGGGCTGTGTAATATACACTGTATTATATTGCAAATAAAGCACACATGGGAGCTACTGCCTTGCTGGGATCTATTTTCCTATATAACACACATTAGCAAGCAGAATGGATCCAACGCCAGGCTTTACATGCTCTGTTTTATAGCTATAACTAATAAAGGCACTAGTGTCTTCTATTATATTTTAATTTAAATGTCGTGCTTGCCCAGCTCAGAAACAGTTTGTGTTCAGGTGTACAAATACACACACATAAAAACCGTATTTCTTCTATATAATGAAATTAGAAGTGGGTAGATTTTGGCACAGGAGCAGCAAGCTCTGGCCTTGAGTTACTTGGTGTAATTTGAAGTGCCATATGCAACTTAACTCCACAATAAACACTTGGCTGTACCATACACAGTGCACTTTTCATAGCAATGCTCTACTTTCAACAGATTTGCAGAAAAAAGATGGTTTGCAGTAGGACATCTTTCATAACCTTTGACTTTTCTATTTTTTTTTCTTTTTGGTGATTGGCAGTTGTAATAGAAGGGAGCTTGTACATAGAGCCAAGGAAAACATCAATATTTTTTGGGAGAGGGGAATAGCACTACCAACAATAAAATTAACTACAGTGATAGCAGCCCATGCAGCTGTTATAGTCCCAGGGATTTCTTGTATGAGCAGCCACCAAGCCATTTCCTCCTTTCTGTATTATCCCTTCTACCCAATAGATTTTTCACTCTTTTGCATTAGGTATACTTGTTTATTCCATAACAGATTTTAAAAATGTATGCCCCCTGACATCACTGCGGGTGACAGGGGGCTTGCCCAACCACCTCACTCTTCGCCTATAAATAGACCCTCCCTGTGGCAGCAAGTGAGGTGGCTGGAGTCCAGTGTGGGGTTGAGGAACTGAATTCTCCATCTAGCTGCAAAATTGAACATCTGCGCTGCAGATCGCAAGGGAGGTGAGTGTCATAACTTTTCCGGAGAGGTCTCTCTCCGGCTCACACCAGCCGCCAACAACCTGTGTCGGCAGATTACGTGTCAACCCTAAAGATTCCTCAGGGGAAAAAAAGGGGGGAAGGGGGGAAGACCTCTAAGTTTCCCCCCTTCCCCCCTTTTTTTCCCCTGGGGAATTTTTAGGGTTGACACGTAGTCTGCCGACACAGGTTGTTGGCGGCTGGTGTGAGCCGGAGAGAGACCTCTCCGGAAAAGAGAGAGAGGGGGGCCCCCCCCTTAACTGTGTTATATAGTGCCCATGAGGCCACACCTCTACACCACTGGGATCACAAGCACAACAGAAGCACCTACCTTCTAATAGCTCTTCTCATTCTTTTCCCCCCCTCCTCCCGAGTGTCATAACTTACCTGCATGTCGGCTCCTCTGTCGCCTCGGCACCCATCACTGACAGCCTAGCCGGCTTCCCCCACTCCCATCTCCTTGCCCCAGCAGCCACGCTGTCAGCTGTGCAAGCCGGCTTCTGGTGCTGCTAGCAGAGCGCCTTCGTCCACTGGAGCAACGGGGGAGCCAGTGACATTGAGTTTGTTGTTGTTTTTGACATGGATTCCAAGATCAAAATTTCCTGAAATTCTGAGTCAATTCCGATTCATTACAATTCGTTCTCTCATCTCTGATTCTACTCTTTTGCACATTTTCAATGTATATGTATAGATTTTAAGTTATTTATCCTTCTGTACATTCCTTTCTGTTCTAGTTTATTAGTGTATATGTTTTTGCACCTTCTGTTCTCTTTCATATTGTCCAGTATCATTTTTTTGTACACTCCCCTTTAAAGATTGTTAATGCTACAATTTTTGTTAAAATTGTAAATGGTTAGCTGATAGATTGCAAGCCTTCTACAATTATATATAATAAACCATGGACCTTCTATACCCTCGTTATATTCGAATAAAGTGTACACTATTTAGGATGAGCAGTGCATCTCTAAATTGAGATTCAGGATGATTCTCACAGTTATCAAGGAACACTGCGTTATCTTTATTTCTACAGTGTAACAGAAAAGAACATTACCTGCATCAGATTACTGGTACAGGAATCCCATTTTGGTGGCATGTACAGTACCTTTTAGTCCTGCATACACCAACAGATTGGACTAAACTGTAATCTCCTTAGTGAACTGACAGGGAGCCAAAATACTCCTAAAATTAGAGTTTTGCTCCAAATGGCAATAGATTTCGAAATATGAACCTCTTTATATTATTGAATTTGCCCTCAGCATTAATTATTTTTAATTGTTATTTATTTAATTGTTTATCTATGTAAACAGAAAAGGATGTTACCATGCTCAGGGTAGCTCAGTGGAACAGGAACTCCATGTAATATATATAATTCACAAATGGTAAAATGATCCTGAGACCAGTTATTTTATAAAGCAAAACACTGTGGTTAGTTGCTGTTTTCAAATGATTTAGGTCTAAATGATATGTTTATTCTTTTTGTGTTTAATAGTTTCATACCAGAACCCTGGTCCCCATGTAGTGTTACCTGTGGAGCCGGCAATCAACAACGAGCAATAAAGTGTCAAGTTCTGCTGTCATTTGCTCAGACAATTGCTGACCTTCCATTTGAAGAATGTGAAGGTCCAAAACCAGTAACTCAACGAACATGTCACAGTGGGCCCTGCAATGGAGAGCCTGCAGATTACCAACCAGATAATGATGAAGATGAATATGGAGACCTTAAAGATAATGATGAACTCTATGACTGGGAGTATGATGGCTTCTCAGAGTGTTCAGAGTCTTGTGGTGGAGGTGAGTAACAAACTCAAAAGTCTCTGCCCAACGAAAACTTACTTTTTCTTCCTTGCAAATGATCCATCCTGGTCTGGTAGTATAAAACTTGTTGGAGTTTATGTGTTTTTTGTCTGATCTGTCCATTTAAAGCAGTCCTACTGTCTACTCACTTGCACTGGCTCTTAGAACCACTTCATCCTCTACCCCTCAGAATTCATATTTAGGATGCTTGTTCCTGGTAAATTTCCAGAGAGACCATGTAGAGGGGAATAGAATTGCCCTGCGGTAGTTTTTACTTGATGACATAGTCGCAAGCCAGTATGTGGAGAGACCCATGTTAGGCTTAATATAGGGGGGCTAAAGAGACCAAAAAACTCTCTACTTAGGTAAAGGAAAAGAGTGGCTTTCCTAGAACGGAAAGTATTTGCACAGTACCCAGTCCAAGGACAGATAGCATTACCCAACTACCCTTGCAGTAGGTGGAGCTATGCAAATCATCTCTTTACGTCTCTGTGCCATCCAAGGCACTTAGAACCGCTAAGGATGCAATGCCAAGGATTAGCTTTAAATTTTATACAGCCAGACACATCCAACTAGTGGACACATGTTTCGAGCTTTAGGCTCTCATCAGCACTAGGGCGGATGCCTCTTGCTGTATGGGGGTGAGACTTGGTGAGTACCAAAACATAGTCGCAAGCCAGTATGTGGAGAGACCCATGTTAGGCTTAATATAGGGGGGCTAAAGAGACCAAAAAACCCTCTACTTAGGTAAAGGAAAAGAGTGGCTTTCCTAGAACGGAAAGTATTTGCACAGTACCCAGTCCAAGGACAGATAGCATTACCCATCTACCCTTGCATGAAATGTCTAGTAGACTTATTTATATACACAGTATTCATATACCACAAGCTGAATAAAAAAAGAGTGTCTTTGCACTGGATCACTATTCTCTATTTCATTATTGACTATAGAAACTGAATTTCCTTTAAAATAGGGTATAGCCCTCCAGAGGCCTTCTGTCAAGATTTTGTATAATTTTACAATTCAACCTCAAGTAATTTCCCCAGAAGAAAAGCAGTGTCTGTAAAATGAGCGGTTATTAAACTCCCTTAAAATCCAGTCTTTATGAGATGTCTTTGAAGTCAGGTTCTTGGTACTGTAATCATTTTTATGTCCCTTTTTTAGCAAGTAGTCTAAAATCTTTGAAAGAATGATCTTACCATTCCTGAATTCTTTATTCACGTGTGCTTAGGTGTGAATATATTGACAAAACTTTTGTGCTTATGCTAACGTTTCAGAGGAAACACCTTTTACTTGTATCTGGATGAGTGAGTTTTATATCCCCAGAGGATCCTTCCACTCAGAGCAGCCTGTGCTTTACCAAACCACAGTAGCTATCAGTCTCCAAGAGAGAAAATTGGTCCATCAGATGGCTGCTCTCAAGAAACTGTAAACATTTGCAGCTATAAAAGTGTGTTTAAGCAGGTGACGCTACACCATGTAAGACCTGTGAATACCACATGGTGGAAAAAAAGTGTCTTGAATGAAGTGGTTCAGCAATAGACCGTAAAAACAGTATTAGACCCTCAAAAAAAACTTTTCCATATGGTCAGATGGATGGCATACAAAGAAAGCCATAACCCCATTTGACATTTTTCACGCAATCTCCAATGCTACTGAACTGGAACAGGTCATTTCCATGTGGCTGGGGATGTTGTTCATGTAGATGCTCGCCACTTCATCAGTTTTTCTAAAAACTGAAGTCATGCAAATCTTTCAGAAACATTTGGATTCCACAAGCCATTTGTGCAAAATGTGTTTGCCACAGCAATTTGAGGGACACAAACCATGTGTTATACTATGTTAGCCATTGTGAATAGTAGAAAAGGAAAGAAATAAGGTAATACCTACAAAGAGTACAGCCTTTTCTATTTTTAAGTTTCAAGAATACCTCTTTGTCAGACCTGATGCTATGCAAGTAACGAAAAAATCATAGCGTGGTATACACATAAAACCTGCACCTATAGCAAAAAATGAAAAACATACCAGGAGATAAGAGATATGTTAGTATGAGCAGAATATTTACTATTAGCCAGGACATTTTTGTGACGAGGCAGACATTTTTACTGAAATTCTTGGAATCTCCATTTGCTGTTGAACTGAATCAGCCCTCATCAACCTGTGGTATGCAAATGGGGTACACAACAAAGTTCAACTGGTACACTGTGATGTTCAGGGTTGCACAATAGTCGCACATTTAAGTGGACCAACAGTCAAAAATGACTTAAACCAGACCAACACAACAAAACAGTGCTCATATGCATCCCTCTCCAGGGCAATTTAGATTGCTGCACCTAAACATTCATTTACCTTTTTCTAACTCCTACTGTGATAAATTTTAAAAACAAAATGGCGGCACGTGGATCTGCAGGCCGCCTGCAAACAGGAAGTGCTGCTGGGTTTCCTGTTACTGTGTATTGTCAGTTATGTCAATTGAATCCAGGCAGCAGCATGGCTGAGATGCTGGGAGAGGAAGCTCCAAAATGGCTGCTTCCACTGGAAAGTTAGCGAGTCAGCTTTTCAGCTGGATGCAGGAGCAAATGTAAGTGCTGACAATGCTTCAGTGTCATGCATGCAGATGGGGCAAGTCAGTTATGGGGAGTTTTCTTTTCCAACTGTGCCAGGCTGTTGATCCTGTTTAAATGGCAGTTTTTAAGGGGCAATTGCTCATGAGCAAGGCACCTAGCCCCCCCCCTACCTGCTCCCCGGCTCCCGTAATTAGGGCAGCCCACCAATCCAGACATGCATGCACAGATGGGTTAAATGCAGAGGAATAATTCCTGTGTGTGCAAGCATACCATGACCATCTATCCCCCAAATCCCATTATTCCTTTTTTGCTGGAAAAGCGCTATAAGCTAAAAATGACCCACTCATTTTAGTAACACTTATAAATGAACCCATCCTTGTGGATATCTGGCTAACAATTTCTTGTCGCAAGTGGGTACTTGGAGTAAAATCAGTTCAAATTAATTTGTAAAGATTCTTGTAAACATTTATGTTCCAAATGCTACAGCTCCTATTTTTACAGTAAAAAAGGTTCCAAATTACCCTAACTTTGGTACAAATCCAATTCATATTGCACAGACTGACCCTCTAACAGTCCTAGTACAATTTTCACAAATGTAAAATGTGCCTCCATATACCTCCAGACACTGGAGTCCTGGCACACAGAATGAAGGGTCAGTAAGTCTCAGGTGTCTTCTCAAAACTATAAGCTTGGTTTCTCAATGCCTGAGCACAGTTCAGTTTTAACCCCCCCCCCCCCGTAGTAATAGAATAATTGGCAAAAGTGTGGTGTTTCTAGCCCCTCCTGTAATTTGTCCCTGCCTGTGCCTTTCTACCCAGCTTCACTATCCTTGTCTTCCCTGGTGCAATCATGGAGCAAATCTTTTCTGGATCATTGTTAAAATCATGTACCAGTGCATTCTTCCCAGCCTCATGTTGCGGCCTCAAGCAAACTGGGTGCATGCTGTACAGTGGCCAGAAGAGCTGCCAGATCACACACGTAGCGCAACAGGAAAGAGGGGATACTATCGCGAAAAATGGCCCAATGATAAAAATCCATATAAATATGCTGGATGGTGGGAGGAGAGGTCACTTATACATCTGGCATCAAGAAATATCCAAACAGGCTCTGTCACCCCTGGATTTTATTCCTACCATGAGAGAATAAACTACAAGCTTGGTGGGAGTTTTATTCAGTTCGGGTGTATAGGTGACCCCTCCTCTCATTAGCCAAGGTGTTTATATGGATTTTTAATATTACACAGTTTCAGGATAGTGCCCCTTTGAAAGAAAAGGCCCAAGCAGAAAACTGTTGATCAACACTCTGGCAATAAGCCATTGGAGAGAGAGTTTTACAGAGCAGCAGAGAAAACTACCAAAGGGTATATTAATACATGGCATAAAATGGCGTTTGTACTAGAGGTCCGGCATAGGGAAGGAAGTGTGGCCATATAAGAGGGTGCAGCAGAGAAAATTACCCAAGGGCACATTAATACATGGCATAAAATGATATTTGTACAAGAAGTCTGGCATAGGGAAGGGGGTGCAGCTATATCCCCAGTCTCTCTTCCGCCCCCAGCTAGAGTGGCTAGGCATGGAAGAATGCCTCAGCTACAGGGAGAATGTGAATGTGGCTTCGCCCAGCAAGTAGGGCATGGGAGACTGGAAAGAGGAGTGATTTCTGATGATTTTGGAGGGTGGCTTACACAGCAGCTCAGGGAGGACATTTATTTTCATTAACACTGTGTTTTCAGGTATTTGGGGGTCCTCCTATGCTATTTGGGGGCATCTCATTGTCGTAGTTGCATTTCGTTGACCAGAAACTACTACCAGAACTTTTTCACCTATAGACTTTAATGGTATGGATGAATAAAAGTGGGTGACTGCCAAACCAGAATAGTCTAAGACATATTACAGCAACACTATTTTAAATGTAGTAATCAGGTCTCACAAAATGTTCGGGTTCTTCCATCTTAATTGGGCCTGCTAACAATAAGCTTATTTGTAAGGTAAGTAACAATATTATTTCTTTGGCGTACCTCTAGCTTTTATATTTTAGAGTTTGATAAAACACTTTAACTTCCAATTCATACACTCGTTAAAACTGAATGTATGATTCATATGACAATAATGAACTATGACGTCTGCCTAGAGGACTGATTTCATGAGGCTAGCTTTTTGGTAAATTTCCACCTCCTGAGAAAATTTTTTATGATGACATTTACTAACATACATATTCTCAGTCATAGTTCCTAGTCTTCTCCTTCAATAATCTTTTTGTTCTCATTTTAGCCAAATCAGTAAAACTTCTAGGATACTAACGTAATTTTATTGGTTTTACTGTCTCAAGAGATGAAATTGTATCTTCTTATATATAATCTTTCATCTTGCAGAGGTAGCGACCAGAAGGAACAAGTTAGTAATTTAACCGGCTGTTGCTTTCACAATCTCCCATTGCTGTCATCAAATATCATGCAACAAGTATGCCATTCTGCATAGCTGGATTCTGCTTTGTTGGAAGCTTTGGCTCCTCGTAGAATGTGTCACTGGGCCTATGATTCATAGGTTCTTCCAACTCTCTGTCTTTTTTTCCTCCTCCTTATCCCTTTATTCCTTGTGTAAAATGATAAGAAGCATTGGGCCTTTATGAAGGGGCCCCTAGGTAGACAGATGCTGGGTTAGATGCATATTTATTAAAAGCTTATTTGAAATAATGTCTTTGCTATTATTCAAAACGGGATGAAAGACTACATGTGAAGCAAGCTGCCTGCCCATGAGAAGTTTTTAACTACTACACTGGATGTGGCAAAAGCAGTAAGTTTTACATTTTAAAATGTCCAAAATACAGTTTTAACTCGTGTATATCTTTAGGGAAATTATTTAGGCATTTGTTCATTTTTTATTACTAACCAACCTCACCCTCAAAACAGTGCTAATTAAATATCTAGTTACTACTAGTCTGACATTATCTATTGTGAAGGATCTTGCCTTGTGGCCTGGAGTGATATCACTGTGACACTAAGATCATGTGACATAGTCCATTAATACAGGCCATTCAAGAGCCCGACAATCTGCAGGGCCCTTTCACTGCCGCCAATGAACAGAGCCCTGCCAGCCCCATAGGAATACCACCAGCTCTGTTTCATTTAGCCCCAGTCCGTTAACTTGATTATATCAAGTCAGCTCCGGTAGCATATAATATGACCAAGAAGCACAGACAAGTGGGTTTGTGGATCAAAACAAGAGGGCAGCCCAAGATTAAGCTGTAAATTTAATCACTTTAAGAGCACACTAGACAAACTATACACATACAACGAAAAGATACATATACAGGTCAGAAGTGGTAAGTTAAAGTCAGAATAAGCAGATGAAATGTATGTTAGTTCCCGTACGTTGTTGGTCCTTGGTAAAGTAATGCAAACAGCTACAAAGAGCATGTAGAGCCTGTTGGATCCTGGCCGTCCTGATCAGTCCCTGCCTCTCCCCCTGGGATGAGTCTCAGATTCCACCTCTTAGCAGTGGCAAACCTACTATTAAATGTCTCTCTCATTGTAAACTCATGGGGAGTCAGTACTGCTATCTGTCGGTCCAACTGGACATACTTTAAGACCAATCCCTCCTATTCCATTTTGGCTCCCAACCTGAGTTCTCAGCCCCTGAGCGTCCATGGATGACAGGAGACCTGCAAATGCATGCATTATAATCTCCAGGTTCCAAAAACTCAATTTGGGGCTAGCACGCATGGAATTTTCATAATTCTACATGCAATATTAAATCCGACATGTCTGCAGGATTGCTTTGAAATTCCCCATTCAGCGCAGCTTCCTGGCAGAGGGTTTACTACCAGCCAAGTTATGGCCCAGCCAGGCTGTTAAAGGTGTGGACAATACCATTGAGGTCTGACGCCCCCTGTGTTTACCAAACTGCTATGAGAACTATTTCCTCAAACCCAGGGAATAATTTCTGTGAAATAATATGACTATTTCCCCACATCTATTATCTGTTTAAATCTGAACTCAGACCTCCAGTCAAAAATAACATTAGGTCCCTTTTAACAATCACCCTAAGGGATCCTGATTAGGAAAGAGTTGCATACTGCAATTACACATGTCTCATAATAGAGGAGGCTGCTGCAAGGGTCCAACTATTTCCTGTTCCCCAGCAAAAAAAATGCAGAGCTCACTAATGTCATGAGGGGGGTAGATTAGGATAGTTTAGTGTTCCTGTGAACCAGAACTCTTCCTGATAATTCAGGGACTCTTTAAAGTGGATCTACATTAACGTATCCCCCAATCCCTGGTGATCCTGGATTGGGATCATATTTGGTGCCAGGAAATGCCTGAAAAAGAGTGATTTTCCTCAGTAAAAGAGTTTTAAGAAAACTTTTTTATTAAATGGATTGGCTCTTTCTGCCTTTGCTGTTTGCCCTGGCAGCACTGAACAAATGTGTGCAGTGGTTAATACTTTACAGTAAATGTTCTTTGGCAATAACAGTCTTGCACAGTTTCATGCTCAAGTTCATAGTCTCCTCTAAAGTGCTGTGATTAAATCTCCTGTGCCCCATGGGTGGTCAAATCATCAGCATCATAAATAGTGCTCTGAACAAAAGAGCTGCAAGCTTATATTCTGTTCTACTTGCCACATCCTAATTTGTCTGTGGATGACAAAGATACCATTCACAAACCAGACAAATCGTAGTCATGTCATTTTGGTTTTGGAACAGTTGAAAGAAAAACTCCCAGGTTTCTTAAAGAGTCTCACACTGTGAGAGGGAAGCCAAGCTGAGGACTTCTTGGGAATCCGTTATGCATCAAATGCTGGTGATAAATGTTCTCTTTTATGGTTCCTGCCAGAATAAAACAAAAATATGACCACAGTCTTTATATTTATCATCTGTTGTCAACATGTGATCTTCAGCTATTGTTGGGCCGTAGTCCTGGCAGAGTATGCCAGATGGAGAAGCTACACACAATTGATGTGAGTTGTGGTCCAGTGACAGCTGGAGATGTTGGCCCTACGTGCCTTGCTTTTTCTCAGTAAGTCGGCAGAAAGAAAACTTAATGAGATATTTCAGGATTGTCACAGCCAACACTCTTATTTCATATTACAAACTTACCACAGGTTCTGTCAATGTAATATCCACATGGTTCAGAAATATATTTTCATCTCTAGCTTTCCTTTCAAAGAAGTCTAGTAGCGTTAAAGACAGTATTGAAACTCTTACCATTCCAAACTTTTTTTTCATGTAAGCAAATATCTTGCTAATTAAAACCAAACATATATATGTTGAAATGTCTTTTTTTACATTTCAAGCACACACACTGCACCCTGCATTGAACTATCAAGCTCATGATTGGTCCATTATGGAATCTTGTAAGGTTTTACATTTTTTGGCAAAGTAGTGTTTCCTTTCAGCTCAGCTTGGCTTTGGTTTATATGCCTTGGCTGCTGTAAACTTGAAATATAGACTTTCACACTCTCTTTTTGCTTCCTATTCACTATCCAACACACTGAGAATCATTTATCGAGTGCCAGGTTGGGATGATATTTTACAACTTCTGCCATTTTAGTTGTGTATCAGTATTTTATTACTTGACCACTTTTATTGTTTACCCACTTTTCACGAGTTAACAATCAGAGCAACTGCTATACAACATACAGTACATATAACTGAGTTTGAAATGAATTAATTTTAGTTACCTTTGTTTCTGTTTATTTTTTGGAATACTTTCATACCAGGCTTCTTATGTTTCCATAGGGGTGCAAGATGCTATAGTGGTATGCTTGAACAAGCAGACAAGGGCAGCAGCGAGTGAAGAACTTTGTGAAATTAGCAGACGCCCCCCACCACTATTGAAAACTTGCAATATGGAGGCATGTCCCCCTAGGTAGGTTTATTTTATTTCTTTTTTAATTAGACCAGAGGTTTCCAACCTTTTTTCATCAAGTTCCATGTTTCTGATTATATCAAGTACCACCTGGGTGGTGCGTTAGCGTTGCCCGACACCGAAAACGCACAAAACAGACTTTGAAGGTATATGAATCACACAAACCATGCTTGAGTGAGTATAGATCAGGTTAGGGTACTGGTAAGTCTGCAACCTTGTGGAGTACCACTAGAGAGGAACATAAATACTACCAGTGGTACTAATACCACCTGTTGGGAACCTCTATATCAGACTATTGGTTACAGCATGTTATATTCAGATATAAATTGCTAAATTGCACAATAATTGAGATTATCTTGAAGAATCTACTGGTAATCTATACTGGTTTTCTTCACTTTCTAATTAAGGCTGGTAGTTGGCTTTTCTTTCTGTATGACTGGGACAGTTCAAAAACCATGGAGGAGATTGACATTCTGGATTGCCAGGACGGCAAATCAATCCAAATGGATGACAGTATAGAGTGGGTGGGGTCAAGTAGGCCACACATAGTTTTTTGAAATTTTGCTAATACAGTTAAAACTGAACTTTCAGCCTCAGTTGTAAAACAAAACTTTTAAAATGCTTTTCCTCAGCATCTGAGCATCAACATTTTGCAAGTTTTTAGTCTCTTAACCCCCCCCCCTCCTCTGGGCTGATGACACTCTGCTCCAGACTCCGGGATAGAGGCCATCTTGCCTCTATGTCCCTTCCCAGCATCCCGTTGATCTGAATAAAAATAGGGCACCTGCACGGTAACTCCTGCAATCAGAGACCATGCAGATGTGCATGTGTGGTCTCGTAAATGGGAGCATACCGCTAACTCTATTTACACTCTTTCACGAGTACTGTGCTCATGAATGAATGTAAATAGAATTGTTACCACACCCATTGTTTCCTCCCTGACTCTCCTTTTCCTGCCTAGCACCATGTAAATGGTGCCTTAGATTTCTAACATACAGCAACCTCTGGGGGGTGCTCGTTAGGCTGACAACCAATCAAAAATCACTAAGTATGAGCTGAGCGCCACACACAGAGGCTGTGTGTGCTTGTGACAGCCTTGCGGCCACACTCCGGGAGGAGGAGAGGGGGCGAGAGCATGGGGCGGTAAATAGCTGTGATGTTGCACAGACAGATTGGCGCTGAGGTCAAGAGAAGGACAACAATCCCTCAATGCAGAGTGGCTTGAGCAGAAGACACTTTCATTTTGAGAGCTGTCTGATGCTCCAAGTGCCACCATCTTGGATGTTTAATGGCTAGGTGCAGGTATGATGATTTTGAAGGTGGGCAATCTGTATATACAGTGGGAGGCCAAGTAAGGTCCAGTTTAACATTGTGTGTACAGTATTTTGAATACTATGAAAGCAGTTTGTCAGAGAAGCAGTCCTCCTGTATCCTAATATGTGGCTTAGAAACTGCCCAAATGCCTCATTCCCCACACAGGATGTAACGATTAACATTTTCTGTACACAGATCTGGGGACTGTTAATTTCACCTGTATGACCCTTGATAACCCTATTTTTTAGCATGCCTGAACTTGTACTGTGGCTTTTACCATAATAGAGGGATGTCAATGGCAAAGAAAAGTCATGGGTACCAGAAAACCAAAAGAGTCACTAGGAGCATAGCGTTGTGAGTGTGTTCTTAGATTTTCAAATTGTAAGAGGAATTCCAAGCTAAGAGAAGATAAAAGACATCTCAGAAAAAATAGAGCCTCTTGGTTTGCTGGACAAAATATAATAAAATATAATAAAGCGAATGGTGAGCGAACGGTAATGACGGGCCCCGCCACGAGAACGCCGGCTCCCCACCACAATCACACATTTATCAAGCCGATCCTGCTTAGCGACTGAGAGAGCCAGATAGCGAATCATTCATCATTATTCCAGCCTCACCCCACAGCGCCAGCGAGCGACCTTGAACAGCGACAATGTGAAAAATTCTGTTACCACTTCTGCAATGTAAGATATTTTTTTTAAGGTAAAAAAAAAAAAAAATTGCGCAGAATTGATATTACAGGTCTGATATTAATGTAGTCATATAACAAAATGTTTTTATAAACTTGTTTTTTTTGGTTTCCAAAAATATGGTTGTTTGGGGGTTAAAAAACTACTTTTAACCCATCGCCGCCAGCGCTCTGGGGTTTAAACAAGCATTTCACAGCGCGAGAATTTTTGGAGCGTGATTTGTTAATGAATATGGTGGGAGCCGTTCGCTATGCCCATTCGCTATCATGCGCTCCCATACAGCGCGGAACCTGTCAAATAGCGACTCCTCACCCAATATTCAACATTACCGCACACCGACTGAGTCGCTGTCAACAACCGAACAACGGCCAAGCACAGCGACTACTAGCGGGCGCTCTGAAAATGCCGCTACAGTCGCTCAACTGTCGCTACCTGCCGCTATTAATGAATCGGCCTCTTAGTAACAAATAATTCAACTGTCAGTTCTGTTCTTACAGTACATGATGAAGACCAGTATAGAGGTCTTCCTAACAAAATTAGTCAGGCCTCAGAGGAGAGTTTTTTTTAAAGATCTTTAGGTCTCATAGGACAGGAAGATGTACCTTAGAGACGATCTTCCTCACAATTTGACTTCTTGGAGAAGTTTTCCTTAAAAATATTGCACTTTAAGTCTTACAGCACCAACAAATCTATTGCGTGAGTCTCTACTACAAGCCACTGGGACTTACAGTACAGAACAAAAAAATAAAAAATAAAAAAGTTTTTATGTTTTTATGCCAGCTCGGAAAGGAAATGTTGCACATGAATATCTTAATTCAAGTAAGCAACTAAGATTACCCCAAGATGTAAGTCTTGCCCAGTTTCAGGATATGTTTCCAGACCTTGCAAGGTCCAGTCCAAGAAACCATTCCAGCCATCCCTTTTAACAGATTTTCAGCAATTTCAAGTATTACAACATTATATAAATTGTTTTGTATTATTAACATTCATCACTTGTTTATCATCATAAATTGTAAAGTAGTACTTTGTGTTCTTGAGTGTACTTAAAAGCCTTTAGCTGTACTATTCTGGCAGAACACAGGCAGTTACTCCAAATATTTAAGGCACAATAACTTCAAAATGCACCCACCATATGTCACAAGAAAAGGCTGTTATTTTTAGAAAACTTCCTGGAACCAAAATTACTGCAAAGCTAAGGATAAGGATACAATGCCAAGGAAAAAAAGGTTAGTGCAGACAACAGGTGTGAGATTTATATAACAATATATTAGTGCGGAGGTAAGGAAGCAGCCAAGGCAAACAGTTTTGATGGTCCTACTTGTCGTTATCAAGTTATCTAAGACTTGCTTGGTCATGTATAGATCAGGGATACTGTTGCACGGTTCCTTCTTTTTCTTTACGCTGCCATCATCATGCTGCAGAATGAGCAATACGATGGCTCCTTGATGCCCCTACTACTGGTTCTATCTGAGCTATCATGGTGGAACAGCCAGTTACAATTCTTGGTCATATTCAATGTATGCCTCTTATTAGGTACTGATAAAACTGTAGCAGAAGGACTGAGTGGCCCCTTTTTACAGCCTGTCATTCTGAGTCAGCCACATTAGTGTTTAGGTTTTTTGAAATTGTATAAGGCACATGCATGTGTATAGTTGCCAAAATTATTTTGATCATCAGCTAAGCTGAACTTCCCTTATTTTCTATTCCAAATCCCCATTAATGACCTTTCTGCCTTAATTATGTAAGCCTATGAGCACAATTGTAAAATGTAATTTAACTTGCTGATTTTTTTTTATAAAATAGCATTATTCAGCAAATGTAACCTTAGGAAAACAATAGTTTAATGGAAGCAGGATTTAAATTGCGGTGTTTAAATAGTCATCCAGTCTGTACAGAAATAGAAGACCACAGCAGCTCAATCACTCAGCGTGGGTTACTGTGTTAAAAGAATTTGTGAGATGTGTCAGAAGATGGGGAAATATTATGAGAAATAGAAGCCAGATGGTTGGATATAAAGGAAATACCAGGCAATTCTGCAGCTTTAGACTTTATTTGTTCTTAAAGTAAACTTTTCATACATATACCATGGAAGCAGTTGTTTCACACATTGTGGCATCTTGTGCCACTGTCATGGTATTCGTTCCAAGTAGAGTGATAATTTGTTTTATCTTAGTATTTCATTTTTATTTTCTTACTTGGACACTAAATTTGTTTCCCCAGTGTCTCTTGGTACTTCGGTTCTTTTCCAGAAATACAGAGGAAGGTTAGCTGGAGTATTAATAAAAGACCTTGATCTTGATCTCTATATGATTTGTTGAGTTCATAGCTAAGAAGTAGCCCTCCCTCTTAGGAATGTATAAAAGATTAATGCAAGTCTTCAGTCAACAGAAGACTTGTTAAGGGGCAGTCTTTGCATTACATCCAGTACGCATGATATTAATTACTTATTTATTTATTTATTTATTTATGTATTTATAAAGTGCCATCATCTTCCGTAGTGCTGTACAATGTAGTGATTACAGACAAGGAAACATTTACAGTAATAGACCATTACAAATGCAGTGTTACAGACTTAACAATGAATATTCTGAATACAAGATACAATAGGAAAGAGAGCCCTGCCCTTGTTATTACACACACACACATCTCTGGAACCAAGGAAAGAATGCTTATTTTCCAAAAATAAAAATGTAGATACAGATATACTTCAAATATTGGGCCAATGTCTAGACCAAAATATTTGAAATGATATATAAAGTGAAGTATATAAATGATAAAAGATACATAGATGTTACATAATCATGAACGCAGCAATCTAATTGTTGTAGGTTGCCTGCTCTCTGTAGGTATTTCCCATAAGTCTATGAGTGGCAAGACCCCTGTGACCCTAAATTCAAGGGTTCCTGAAGCTATGTGACCATTTTTCTGCTCCTAGTGGACTAGGTAGCATTTGTAAGGATCACAGTAGGATTTTAGTGAAGAAGGAAAGGACAATAGAAACACATTTTAACTGGGATATTTCAAATAAAATCTGGTTGAACATCTGCCCACTTTACACTTGGACTTTTAGAGGGACAGGCTGGTTGTGTGGCAACCTCAGGCAGGGTATCAGATTACTCACATTATAAACTGTGATCATATGATGGATTGGGGAAAAAACCTGACTTGTGTCTTTGAAAAACAGGTTTCTTATTGACACAGAGGTGACCAATAAATCTGTAAACATTATTTAGCACACGTCTATATATAATATGATGTTTAACACTTTATAAAACAACTAAAGTGCTGTTGTGCCTGAATTTGAGTTTTGGTTACTGGTTTCAAAACTGTAATGTTGTTTTTTTTCCAAGCTGTTTTAAAACTGATACTAGAAACACAGAGTGGTCATTCAGTTACTTTTAGAAGCTCCTGTAGTATATTTATTTGGACCCTCAAACGCTATAAAGTTCCTTTTTAGTTAAACAAAATACTGCACTGGCTTGAAACTTGAACTACACACATCTGTGAGCTTACACTTTTTACAAATTGTAGGTCAGTGACCCATTATGTATGTTACTTTCTATTTATTTTTTGTATGGCCTAAATTTAACAAAATTGGAGATGGTACTCTGGCATTTAGAGATGTGGATAATTTGAAATTTCATAGCAGTTTGCCTGTCATGCAAGGTCAGGTCTTACTGAAGATGACATGTTTTGACATATGTTTTGACGGGGAGGATGATAAAAGTGAATAAAGCTGCTGTAAATATAAATTGATAAACTGCCCATGTAGATCAAAGAACATGTCGCGTGCTAACACTGACACTTTTATGTACATTCGAATTGTAAAATAGACATTGACACTTAATATATACAGAGCCTGCTGTTGCTTTTGACAATAAATGAAGCCATTTGGACTTCGAAGATGTTGCTAATGCCTCTACACAGCTTATATCCTGCTGAGTGTTTTATATTGTACAGTACAGGTATTTTGTGGGGTCTTAATCTTACCAAGCCTTATAATGCAAACATAAATATGCATCTACAACATAATTGCAATCAGCATAGAAAATCTATATTAATGGTTTTGTCAAGGCTACTTGTGAACTCCTTATTTTCTGTTGCAAAGCTCCCTGAACCCCATAGGGGACTTAGAGGCTGATTTATTAATAGCGACATGTAGCGACAGTTGAGCGACTGTAGCAGTATTTTCACAGCGCCCGCTAGTAGTCGCTGTGCTTGGCTGTTGTTCGGTTGTTGACAGCGACTCAGTCGGCGTGGCGTAATGTTGAATACAAGGTTACCAGTCGCTATTTGACAGGTTCCGCGCTGTATGGGAGCGCATGATAGCAACTGGTCAGAGCGACCGGCTTCCACCATATTCATCAAAAAATCACGCTGAAAAAATTCAAGCGCTGTGAAATGCATGTTTAAACCCCAGAGCGCTGGAGGCGATGGGTTAAAAGTAGTTTTTTAACCCCCAAACCACCATATTTTTGGAAACCAAAAAAAAAAAATATATATTTTAAATAATTTAGTAATATGAATACATTAATATCAGACCTGTAATATCAATTCTGTACAATTTTTTTTTCATTTTTTTTCCCTTAAAAAATTATCTAAAATGGCAGAAGTGGTCACAGAATTTTTGACATTAAAAAAAAAAAACATTAATAATTAATTATTAATATTTAAAGATTGTTCCATTGAAATGCATTGGAGCGCACCAGGTAGCGAGAGGTCATACCTGTCGCTGTTCAAGGTCGGACGCTGGTGCTGTGGGGTGAGGCTGGAATAATGATGAATCAGTGGCTATATGGCGCTATCTCAGTCGCTAAGCAGGATTGGCTTGATAAATGTGTGATTGTGGTGGGGAGCCAGCTTTCTCGTGGCGGGGCCCGTCATTACCGGCCGCTCACCAGTCGCTACCTGTCGCTATTCCTTCATAAATAAGGGCCTTAATCTTACCAAGCCTTATAATGCAAACATAAATATGCATCTACAACATAATTGCAATCAGCATAGAAACTCTATATTAATGGTTTTGTCAAGGCTACTTGTTATTCTCCTCTTATTTTCTGCAAAGCTCCCTGAGCCCCATAGGGGACTTAGAGGCTGATTTATTAATAGCGACATGTAGCGACAGTTGAGCAACTGTAGCGGTATTTTCACAGCGCCCGCTAGTAGTCGCTGTGCTTGCCCGTTGTTCGGTTGTTGACAGCGACTCAGTCGGTGTGCCGTAATGTTGAATACAAGGTTACGAGTCGCTATTTGACAGGTTCCGCGATGTATGGGTGCGCATGATAGCGACTGGTCAGAGCGACCGACTCCCAAGATTTAGCAAGATATCTGCCACTGCTTGACAGCAGTGTTCCCTAAAAGCTATGCAGGATTTATTCCTTATTGTTTGAGAAAGAAGCTTGTGCTGGAGCCAGAATGGGGCGTGCTCCTTGAAGCCCTGTTAAGAAGGTGTGTGTGGCCTTGGGGTTGGGCTGGAGCATCCTGAGAGCCACCAACAGGTCAAGTTTTGCAGATCTTCACATAGATGCACAGGTGAAGTATTCAGTGCAGCAGCAGTGCTATTGAGTCAGCAATGTGAAGATCCATCAAACATGACGGCTCTCTCAAGAGCATTGGAGAACACTCCTCTTGAGTTAAAGTGATTTGATTTTGCCCAGTTGTCTATGAGGTAATTGGGAAAACAGTATCATACTTAATGTACTGAGCTCTCATTAGTTTCTCCCTTAGACCTTAGACTAACTCAAAAATGAACGCCATGAACATACTTTACATTACTGCAGATACACATTGCTAAGAAATCTAGTAGCAAATCTGATTATAGGAAATTTGGTTGTCCGCTCTTTTTTAGAATGCACACCAGTCAAGATCAGATTAGCTGGATTTTTCACTGTAGGTTTGTGCAGTAAAATCTTTAATATCCCTGTGAACAGGCATCCCAGCCACCTGACTAAATATCCAGCAGTTCCAACTTTTTTTCGGCCTGTAATAGAGTTAATTACGGACTTATGGCAGCAAAAGTTAAACGTTCTGTGTGGCATTAATCATTTTTTTAATTTTCTAAATCATATACTGGTAATTATTTCTAGTTTTAAAGGCTTCAGAATGTTAGATGGCCATAAATCATAACTAAGCTGTCTGTGACAACATCAATAAGTTACTATGCACTGTGTATTTTTTTAAATAGACTCTTCCCTTTAATTGTTTTTTCCATTTGGCTGTTGAATTGTCTCTTATTATAGATTTCTTTTTTGTACAATGTCCTTTCTGTTAGCTGTTGCCTTAGGCTCCATCTCCAACCTCAAAGCTAACCAGTCCAACTGTAGTGATTTCATTACAGCAAAGTGACTCTAACTAAAACATGTCTGTGGGAATTTAACATTCTAAAGTGGTCTTTGACACATAAATTGCATGACTAACACAGGAATGTGACATGAATACCTTTCTATTTATATGATGAATATATGGAATTCAAAGCAGAACTCCACCCATTTTCTTTATTGTGTGTGGGGGGATTGAGCAGCTTAAACCAAACCAAAAGCTTTGCACCACTGCAAAAGAAGCTTCCCAAAACTCACTTGCCCCAGCTACATGCATGCTATTGAATCTTTGTCAGCACTTACATTTGCTCCTGCATTCACTCAAAGCTCAAACCTCAGCAATTTCCTGACTGCGGCCATCTTTGAGCACTCGGGAGGCTTCCTTTCCCAGCATCCCAGACATGCTGCTACCTATATTTAACCATTATAGCCCACAAAGTGGAAAGAAACCCAGCATAACCTTTTGCAGGCTACTGGCAGGTGCATAGGATGCCATTAGGGGAGAGGGGAAATCAACTATGGCAGGAGTTACAAATATGTAAGTGAATTTTATGTGCAGCAATCTGAATTGACAGATGCATATGAGCATTGTATCTTGTAAAGGTCCAGTAATTTAGCATAGGACTTTCCACTTATTTTTGGAAAATAAAATGGTAATCAAAATACAAGAGGGGGGTGTCCATTTTTAAGGTATAGTGCTAATACTAGTAGTCAGGAGGAGGAGGATTTTGGAGGTTCAAAATACATCCGTCAACATAATAAAGTCCTTAGAGACACTTTTTTTGTTCATAACTCAATAACATAAGCAAGGTACGTTTTTGGATTAACGTGCTGCTAAAGTGTCCACCCCAGTGCCACATAAATGACATTTAGAAAAGAAAAATTGCAGACACATACCAAATTTAGGTGCTGGTCCTGATATTTTTTGTAGAAATCAGTGACTTCTACAATACATTTTGGGACCAGCACCCATGTTGTGCACTTAATTTTGGTATGTGTCTGCAATTATTCCAAACTCAAGCAAAGATGTGTACAATATTAAAGCTTGAATAGATAAGGGCTGTAGGCAATTTTGGGTCTTATTTATGATGTACGCCTTTTAGCATCATTTTTGTGGCTATAGCGCCAGTACAGTACCGGCCGGTACAGCGGCATTCCCGTCTTATCTGGCGCTGTGCTGTGTACAACATTGGCATTAGCAGTTGCTGCGCAGAACGCTAACTAATTATCAATTTTAATAACACCCAAAACAAAAAAACATTTTGTGCCATCTAGGTCCTAATATTAATTATAAGCATTAAACACTTCAGTCCAGTTCTGCCCATTGTGCTGTGGGATCTTGACCAAGCTTCATCTGGCGCTGCTTTAACCACAGTGCCCGGCACTGCATCCTTTTCGGCGCTAGTGTTAACTAAGACAGCGGCCACTGCATTGCCATTAGCGTTTTTTGCCACTGAGACTAAAGAGGGGCACTGTGTGGCGCTGACGCTTCTTAAATAATGCTCCCTATGTTTTTGTGGTCTTTGGCCACACTAGAGAAATTTAGTCATGTTCTAACCAAACAGAAAAAAATGTGGGTGTCCGGATTTTCTCCGAATTAACTTTCAGTGACCTAACAAGAGGTGGAAATAGGTCACCCCTTTGAAGCCACAAACAGCAAAATGTGGGTCTAAGCTTTTACTATATTTTTACAGACAACCAGGAAAGCCATGTGTAACTGGCACAACAACTACTTATTCCACTGTGGAATTTCCTGTCCCAGATGGCAGTAACAGATAGGATAGTCCTCGGCAATCAGCGCCCAGCACTTCCTAATGCCAGATAGGCTGCTTTCACATTGTGTGCTTCCATTGTATTTGTGGTAGAAGCGCACAAATGCAGCGTAGAGCAGCACACAAATGTGTAGTGTGCTGCATCGTGCAGCCTAGTGTGCTGTGCAGTGCAGCCTAGTGTGCTGTGCAGTGCAGCAGCCGCATGTACATGCCACCCTGCACCGCCCTGTTATTTCCAGTCCCCCAGCATAAGCACCTTGAGCAGCAGGGAGAGAGGTGGTAGGAACGCCGGCTTCCTTTAGAAACACCTGGGGGTGGGGTGCAGTGGTGACAACAGGGGACCGGACTGGCATCCTCCTTCAGTCAGGCACTGCTGAAGCCACCTCTTGGGGGCCGTCTAATAGTTCTTGCTGGAGAGGACTGAAGCCCCCCAAGACACTGGCTGCAGCAGTGCCAGACCAGGCCCCGGAGGCCAGGACAGCGGCGCAGGACCAGCGGGGTGAGTATGGCCCTTTGACCGCAATGCACCGGAGGTAAAGCACAACACATGCACTTTACCTCTGGTACCCATAGACTTATATGGGGTTGTGTTGCGGTTACACTGCTGCACGCAGCATTTGCAAACCGCAGCGCACTGATGTGAAAGGACCATTTTTTTTATTGGGCTGTGTTTTTTTTATTTTAAGTATTCACATTTGCCGCATCTTCCTTCATCTGTCCTTTGCCGAGGAGCATCCTCTCTGCAGGTCCAGCAGATAAGGGACTCCTCCTAATCCAGCGGCTGTCATCAGTTCTGGGGTTGGCAATTGCAGCTGCTCCACCAGCATATGTATTAAGGGCGGACACAATCTTTTATACCACAAAGGTGAAGCTTTTTGGATTCTCCTTTATGCTAATAATGACATCACTGGAGGGAAGTGACATGGAGGGAGATTCCCCGGGAAATTCCCTTCTATGTCCTTCCCATCCAGTCATTAGTCATTAGTGACAATATATCATTCTTTGCAAGAAAAAAAAGTTTTAAAGCATGTGTAAAAGAAAGCAAGGTTGTCCTCCTTGTTAGTTGTAACTAAAAGCATGTGGCCTGGAACTTGATTGGTTTTCTTTGACCAGACCAGTTTTCAAGCTTGTTTTCTTAGTAACAAAAATGTTGAGTTACTATATAAACACACTTACTGGTAAATCAATCTATGTAGAAATATACCAGTGGAATACTTGTGTTGTTGGCATATACAGTATATGTATTTCGCCTTCAATGCTTGGTTTTGCACAATCACTGCATGGGCCGATTAGCCCACATTACAAAGCAATTCTGAAGCCTTAGATCATCATGGGGATCAGCCCATACTAAGCTGATTTGTGATCTTCTTTAAAAGAACACTGTGCAGGACACACAGCTGCTTTGCAGGCCTCACAGGAATGTTCACGTGTGTTTCTGTCAGCTGCCTGGAACAGCATGCATGCAAATGTATTATCCAGAGAAAAACAAAAAGTGTGCACTTCCATATTTTTTTATTCATGGCTAATTATGTCCACATTACAAGTTTGCCATTGGAAACACTGACTCACCTAAAAACACTTTTTGATCACATAACACTGCTGCAGGTTATTTGGTTTCTATGTTATTTTTAAACTCTGCTGCTTATATTTGATGTATTTTAGCACTACATTATTGTTCAAAAATAAACACAGTTGATTGTGCTGGTGTTTTTTCAGTTTTTTTCTATTAAATCCTATGGCTGCCACCCAGGGAGTCAGCTGGCCTAATTTATACTTACCTAGGTGCACTCTACTGTCACTGATGCCATAGTATTGAAGATGAAGATGACAAGTCATACAATGATCTGTCCAGGAATAGAAAAATAAAACATATCTTTTGTTCCCTGTAGCTGTTACTTCCTACTCTGGTTGGATAAAGCTTACTGTTTCCAGAAATCAAGTCCCATGGCTACTCTATGCATTTCAATATATGCAAGGTGTGTGACGGGGGGGTCAGAAAAAGTGAGGGGAAGGCTTGCACACCACCAGACTGGGGGCCCAGAAAGTTTTATTCAACCAGAGTAATGGCCCATATTCACAGAACTATTTGCTAATTTAAAAAAATTAGAGAACGTGTTCGCCGGTCAAGCGTCAACATTTTGGCTGACATAAAATTTCTCATTCTGCCACGTGGAAACAGAAATCGACCACAAACATGACTATACAAATACCTTGAATTCTCACAGCACACTCAATCTTAAAGTGGACCAACACCCTGAGGTGAGCGGCCTGGGAATCTTATAGATTCCCGGGCCGATCACCTCACACACCGCGGGACATCCGAGATCGGGATGTCCCGCGGGGTGTAAACCCCCCAAAACCCCCGAAAAACCTTACCTCTCCAGCCGCTGCTTCCGCCGCCGCCGCCTGACTCTAGACGTGCGCGCGCCCGCGCCGGCCGTCTCTGAATGGCCGGCGCGGGCGCGCACACGTCAAGAGTGACGCGCGGGAGGCGCCGACAGGCAATCTGCTTGTACGTCGCTGTCAATCAGCTTGTCCGTCGGCGCCGATTGGACGGCGCGGCCACGTGGGAGCGGGGAGAGGTGAGTTTTGGGGGCTTTCTGGGGGGTTTCACACAGCGGGGCACCCCGGGGAAGTGGACCAATACCCAGGATAGTCAAAATTTAATCGCGCTAACAAACAATTATCCGGAAAAATGCCTATGTCCCAATGCAAGTCGTCTGATCGTGAGATGTAGGTTCCTTTGCTTGATTAATCTGTTCATGGAAATGAGCCATACATTGAGGACAAACTGTGAGCATTTTTTTCTTTGCCTGGAAAGAGGCTTTTACTGACCACTTTTAATGCCTCCCACTGCTGTGCTGTCTGTGCTCTTCAGCAGATTTGTAATTATTCTGCCGGTGTTATGGTAGCCATGTGTCAGGTTCCCTGTGGACATTTTGATACCTAGGCTGCTCCAGAACTCAGTAAACAGGTTGCCATATCTGGGGTTTAATTATGTAGAAAATGAGTTTGGGACCGCTTTAATGGTCAAGGCATAAACAATTCAATAATTTAGATGTCATTTTTCCAAATAGGAGCTGATTTAGGAAACAGAAAAACAGTGCTGTCAATAGTTATCCACACACTGATCTGTAGCACACTTTCTGTGCTCAAAGTGGTAAAGAAAATACCGAGGGCATTACATACCGGCCAGAAACCAGGGTGGAGGGCTGAAGGATTTCAAAGACAAAAGTATCAGCAACCATGATGCTACTCTTTACTAGGTGGAGCATCCTTAGGGAAATTAAGACTTATATAATTTCAATGAGCAATGTTCATACATGTTAATGTGGAAAGTTGGCTTTATTGTATTCAATCAGTGCAAAAAAAGCTGAGCTTTTGATACAATAATTTGTGTTTATGTCTTTTTGGCAATAGAACAGTCACCTTCTGCCGCATTATTAGTTATATCACTTTTTTGGCTTTAGGTTTTTTATAAATTCCTCTAGAGGTGGCTTCCATAGGACTCGTTCTTGGCAACTAAGCTTATGATTACATGTCTAATGTGAATGTCTATAATATACATTATTTTTTATCATTTAAGGAAATTAAAAATGCCAGCCTTTACTACGCAATTTTTTAATCCAACTTCAGCTCTGCATTTTAAGTATTGCTCTTGACTGTTTTTTTTTTTTTATTATATGCTCATGGTGCCGTGTCAAATCTCTTTCATTATACTGCAAAGTTCTGAAATCCATTTGTACAATTGGTTGCAATTTCCTACACTCAGCCCTGATGTTAAGTTATTGTCTGCACATGTTCCTAGTCATCTAAATGACTAGTGTCAGAAGAGTAATGTTAAGTTCACCGGCACACACGTGTAAGAGATTAATACATATGGTTACGACCTATTCTTGAACATATTTATACTCATTCTTGCACCCTTCTTATATGACACTAAGGCAAACTATGGTTAGTAAGACAAACCATGATTATTCAATAAGACTTTATTTTCCGAAAATAAAACCTGATTGATGTGAAATTTCTGGTTGTCAAATGTCTGTCATAAAGCCTGTGACCTCCACTTTCTATAGTGCATCATTTATCTGATTCCTAATCTTTCTGTTATTCTAACAGTCACTCATCAAAAATAATTTTTCCACAGTAAGTAGAGCATTTCCCCGAAAATGGATTACATCAGTGTAGTAATAGCCATGAATATATTGCACAGTGTCACATTGATACCATAGACAAATTACCTATTTTGCAACTACAATGTATTAAAAATAATGTATGGGCCATGCTTCACAGATGACCAAATCCAGGTTCTGAAAGTACTATAACAGGAATTTTATCACTTTTTCATTGAGCCCATGGAGCCTGTTACTTAAAGCCTTATTTAAGAAGCGTCAGCACCACACAGCGACACTTTTTTGGCTTCAGCTGCACTCAGCATCCAATTAAAAACATTAAAAAATTGCAGCACTGATGCAGCTGCCAACTAGCATCTTATTTAACACTAGTGCCAAAAAGGATGCAGTGCCGGGCGCTGTGGGTGAAGCAGCACCAGATGAAACCTGGAGCTGTAGGTCCAGATCCCATAGAACACAATGGTGTTTAATGCTTAGAATTAATATTAAACACATTTGTTTGTACAGAACTTGCATTGGAACTTGTCAATAAGAGAGATTTTTGGGGGGTTATTAAAATTGATTTTAATGGCTTCTTTTGCTTAACAATGTGTAATTTGGACAATAACAACTAAAATGCAGCTTAAATGCACTGTAAAGTGATTTCTTGTAATTGTAATAATAAAACGCTGATCAGCGCTGGGAAAATACAGCGCCAAAGATTCAAGGTGGAAACAAATATGCTGTTGAGAGCCTGAAAAACAGAAGTCCAAAGTGGCGCTCACTGGCGTTGGGATAATCAGTAGCCGGGTCCAACAGGTGCTGACATAGGCCGGCCAATACCTGGTGTAACAAGCAAAGCTAAATAGTTAGCATTCTGCGCAGTGACTGCTAGCACCAATGTAGTCCACAGCACAGGGCCAGATAAGACCACAATGCCGGCGCCCCAGACCTGACACTATAGCCACAAAAGAGATGCTAAACAGTGCACATAAATAAGGCCCTGTCAGTCAATTGCTGTCACTTGATTAGAGCCCTATATAGTCTACTTCTCACTTTTTACAAACAAAAAATCCCACAAAACCTACAAATTTGTGTGATTCTGGGCCTTTTTTAATGGGAAGAACGGGTCCAAAAACTGGTCAATGGCATGAGCGGCTGGCTCAGCATGGTTGAATTAGTTAAAAATCATGCCACTCATGCTTTTTAAATGGTAGATACAATTGTATCTAATGAAAAATGCAGAAAACATCAAAATCAAAATACACCCTCAGTTTCAATGTCTGGCCTCAGCTTAAAAAATTAAATGCTAGTAAAAGCATCATTCAGTAAAACACTGAAAACTGAAAAGATACAAAAAAATTCAGGCATTTTTCTAACACAAAATACTCAAAAATCACAGAACCCCCCCCCCAAAAAAAAACCCGCTGGCATTTACCCGCAGAGGGAACGAATTCAACACAGGAAGAACTCACAATAAGATTCAACGTCTTATACAAGTTTGCTTTTGTACTAAAACAAGCCTTTACGTGTAAGCTCCGAATCATTATAAGAACGGTGATAAGGTGGTGGGAAGGATAAGTTGTAATATTTAGTTACTCCTACCAGCCTACTCCACTGGTTCAGTTTTACAGCTTTTAAACACAAATGTACACTAAAAGAGTTATGAATTTGTTTTTGTTATGGTTGTACTTGGATGACTTGCATAATGATGGCATGGCCTTTAAAGATACTATACCCCTAAACAAATTACCATTAATGATGGACTCCAGATAAAATGAAATGTTAATATTTTCATTTTTAAATTAGTAGTTGAGATGCATGACACAGGGCTTTGCTAATAAAAACATAATTATTATGCTATGTGGGAGGAGTAGGCCTTCTCCAGAAAGCAAATCACTGAACATGAATTTAGAGCACATTCATTGTTTTAACTAATGAGCTTAAATAACTGAAGAGAGGCTGTAGTTGTAACCTATTAAAGTCTCAGTGGCAAGGACGATCAGCAGGGAGGACCCTGTAGGTAGGCTGATTCACCTCCGACATCATGTAATGTTTTGCATGCAGAAGAAATGTTTTGTTTTACCCAGAGATCAGCTTTCACTTAACAAGGTTTTACATACTGTTTTTTTCACTAGGTGGGAAATTGGAAACTGGAGCTCATGCAGCCTGACTTGTGGAGTTGGATTACAAACAAGAGATGTATTTTGTTCTCACCTTCTTTCAAGGGAGACAAATGAAACCATTGTCTTGGGAGATGATTTTTGCAGACAACCTAAGCCTATTTTAGTGCAGGCGTGCAACCGCTTTGACTGCCCACCCGCCTGGTACAATTCAGAATGGAAACCTGTAAGATATAACATTTTAAGTCATAACTGTATGCATTTTGTTGTTTGGGTAGACTTGGGTAGACTATTACATTTTTATATATCTTTATACAGGTCCTCACTTTCTCCTCAATTTTTGTGTTCAACTGTTCAAAATCTAATTTCAGGCATTTTTTTATTGTTTGCAGGTGTTTACTCTGCTTTACTAAATTAACCTCAAAATAATTTTTGCAAATGCATGCCATCTTTTAAATTAATTTAGCTTTTTCTTTCTCATGTACTGTAAATCTGTATGGATATCTGCAGTGTTAGTGGCTCTGCAGAAGAGGGTTGTGGAACACTAGTCTAGTACATTTCAACAGAGAAAAATATTCGACTTGCACCCAAGCACTCTAAATGTTAGTTAACAGAGGACATTAAGGTTTTTCAGAAAGGATATTGTCCCCATTCTGAAGGGTTATAACATCACAACATATTATAAGTTCTAGGCACATATAGATAGAAGTGTACAGACACCATTTTATGTATCTAGTGTTTTCCATACATCCAGTTCATAAAATATCTATAAACTTAAAAAGATCAGCCTTTTGAGTCCATGACAGCCTAAAGTGGAAAAAGCCCACCCAGCTGCTAGCCTTCCCCCAGAACATCCCAAATCAGGATGCCTCGCTGTAGGAAACCCTCTATAAACACTGACATTTCCCCGCTCCAATGGCAGATGCACAGGCTCTCATCCAATGAGAGGCAACTGTTGTGATTATGTCATTCGGTGAACGGCTCATTGTTGTCAATGGGAAGTGCATGCTGCCGCATCCCCTGCATCACCGGTGGCATGCGTGTGCATGCCCCCCAGACATTCAGATAGACTTAGTCTAGGGTGTGGAGGATGCGGCAACATGAGCTCCTTAATCGAGTCAATGAGAACGGTTTACTGAATGACATAGTCACGGCAGGCGGCTTTCATAGGATGAGAGCCCGCACATGTGCTGTTGAAACAAGGAAGAGGTGAGTGAAAAGCAGCATTCTGTGGGGTTTCATACAGCGGGGCATCCCAATATGGAACAATAGTCAAAATGGAACAATAGCGGGAGTCAAATTCCCCAGGTTTTGTTTCGCTTTAAGGATTAATTTTGATTTCAGCAGCATGTAATAAGTGAGATGCTGCGTAACTCTTACTAAAGCACATCAGAAAAAAAGGAACAGTAACTCCATGTCTGCTGTGTAACTTGGAAAAGCAAAAAGTCTCTATTCTATTGGAGAACTGCAGGGCCCTCTTGCCCTTCCATGTGTTGTAAGTTAAATATATCACTGTTTCATCTCTATATGCCCTTTTTGTATATGTAAATCATTTTTTTTCAATGACCCCCTGTCTTAGATTTAGAGGTAACAACTATAAGAAACAGGTAATTACAGCTAACATCTGTCTTCTAAACATGTTGCTGCTGTGGCCAGCTTCGGAGGGGCATTACTTTAAATTTATCCACATTGAACCTCATTTCATAAGTGAATAAATGTCCAAGTCAGTCTGAGGTTTTTGAACATTTTCAATGGACTGCCATATACTACATATCTGCAGAAATATAGCCAGTGTCATTAAATTGATCTATCTAATATTTAGCAAGTTGAAAAATAATGGACTCTACGCTGAACGCCATGGTACACTGCCTATAACCAAGGATTATTCTGAATACAAATCCTTAACCACTCTCTAAATGGGATAACATGATCTTCAGAACTTGAAGGCGATTCTTGAATCTGCCTGAATAGGATTTCTGACATGAATGTTTTTAGAATATGATAACTCATAAAGTTATTGAACCAGGTCTTTCAAAGGTAACTCTTAAAAATGATACTTACCTGACCCCATTTTCTTCTGTGGTTTCCTGTGAAGTGTTTCTGCTTTTATTCCACCTTCTAACTTTCACTTCCTGGGTCCCCTGCTGTTGGCTCCAGCTAAAATCTAAAGGATATAGTGATAATTGTTTCCATGTGCTCCCCAGCTCCCCCCAGCACGCTCTTTTTTTTTTCTAGTAAGAAGGAGAGAGAGAACAGTCCAACGGCAATGTGGTCAGTTTTTTAGCTAGGGCCGGCAGGGAAACCCTGGGATCAAAACTTAAATAATTAAGACAAGAAGCAGAAAATGCTACAGGAAACCACTTTGCAGGAAAAGATAACAGAGGGAGTTAGGTATTTTCTTTATACCTATAGCTGTCCTTTACATTGCCTTTTCCTTATCAATTGTTATCAAATCACAGAGTTAAAAGAGGGTTAGCACAGTTTTATTAGCATCAAAACCACTTTTCAGTTAAAATGCTCCTGATAGGCTAGTGAGTGTTACATTTAAAGCAGGTACATAAAGATATCCTATTTTCTTTCTAGCCCTTAAACAAGACCTTTCTTAGGCCCTTATTTAACAAGGGATAGCGCCAGGTAGCGACTGGTGAGCGAACGGTAATGACGGGCCCCGCCACGAGAACGCCGGCTCCCCTCCGCAATCACACATTTATCAAGCCGATCCGGCTTAGCGACTGAGATAGCGCCAGATAGCGACTCATTCATCATTATTCCAGCCTCACCCCACAGCGCCAGCGTCCAACCTTGAACAGCGACAGGTATGACCTCTCGCTACCTGGCGCTCTCCAATGCATTTCAATGGAACAATCTTTAAATATTAATAATTAATTGTTAATATTTTTTTTTTTTTTATGTGAAAATTTCTGTTACCGCTTCTGCCATGTTAGATATTTTTTTTAAGGTAAGAAAAAAATTAAAAAAAAATGTGTGCAGAATTGATATTACAGGTCTGATATTAATGTATTCATATTCCAAAATGTTTTTATAAACTTGTTTTTTTTGGTTTCCCAAAATATGGTTGTTTGGGGGTTAAAAAACTACTTTTAACCCATCGCCGCCAGTGCTCTGGGGTTTAAACAAGCATTTCACTGAGCGAGAATTTTTGTAGCGGGATTTGTTAATGAATATGGTGGGAGCCGGTCGCTATGGCCATTCGCTATCATGCGCTCCCATACAGCGCGGAACCTGTCAAATAGCGACTCATCATCTTGTATTCAACATTACCGCACACCGACTGAGTCGCTATCAACAACCGAACAACGGCCAAGCACAGCGAATACTAGCGGGCGCTGTGAAAATACCGCTACAGTCGCTCAACTGTCGCTACCTGGCGCTATTAATAAATCAGCCTCCCCGACTTGTAACAGAGATGTACAGGGATTTAAGCACCTACCTATTTCAGTGGCAAAAAATAAAGGGTAAAAACAAATCCTTAGTATATGTACCCTAGGGCATGGAAAAGCTCTTGAGTCATCCTATGGCAGAGCAGTGAAAATATATGTCTATATTAGATTTTCCAGCTACAATAGCATCATTATGCTTCATATTCAGAATTGTGGAAAATGTCTATTTCCAACCAATTACTCTGAAAAGAAATAAAAACTTGGCAGACAAACTGTTGTCTTTTATTTAAAAAAAGTTGTAAGGATGATCTGGGTTCTATCCAACTGATTACACATTTCACTCTAAATTTAGGGTGTAGTATTTTAGGCTAGCAGCACTGCAGGCATCTAAGGTAGTACTTATGTCACCTGCCATGTTCAACTAAAAAAATATAAACCTAAATAAAGGCCAAAGACAGTATTCTAAAGTAAGTATTTTACGTCTGCTACCTAATTTGATTATTACATCACAAACGTGGTTTAAATGTAATGTATAGCAATAAAGGCCCAATGCGTTTCCTATATGCTAGAGATACAGTCATGTATACCTGCCCACTGACCTGGATCCACCATCATAATTTTTGTAACTAAAGCATGGCAGCATATCTCCTATAGCGGAACTTTTCTCCACCACCAAAGGATGGAGCTGCTTGCATGAAGATTCTATGGATTTTAATCAATTTCTTAAATTGTTAAATGTGTTTGTAAGGTGGTACTAGATAGAAGTATGCCTAAAATTGGCAAATGCCCAAACTGCCCAAAACTGACACATTTTTAAAATAGAGAATATTGGTGACATAAGCTGTTAATGGCAACCCACAATAATAATCATTATTAATGGATTTCTTTCATATGCATGTCCTCTGTCTTATTATAATTTGAAATAATCAGATCCATTTTGTGGTTTAGAATCGTCTAAGGCAGCTGCCTGGCAGGAGTCAATTGTCTCTGGATCATGGCTGCTGTCATTTAGATGTGGTTTAATCTTTAACTGCGTTAACTGTGCATTTTCTCTTGTAACAGCCACTGTTACTAACAGTTGCTGATGATCACCAAATGTGTGTCTGCAACAGTTGAAGGAACTCTACTGCGAAAAATGGTCTAATGATAGAAAGCTGTATAAACATGCAGGATAGCAAGAGGGGTCCCTTTTAGACCCTGCTTTAACAAATTCCGCCAAGTGTGTTACAAATGCTGTGCATTGCTTATTTAAGAGGACTTGTTTTAGAAGGTTTTAATGTTTTCTAATATAACTTTTGTTTCCTCAATCTCATTAGTGCTCGCAGTCATGTGGTGGAGGCTTTCATAATCGCGAAGTCCTTTGCAAACAACGACTTTCTGACGGCAGCATTCTGGAGCTTCCTGAAACATTTTGTTCCTCTACCAAGCCTACATCTCAGAAGTTCTGTACCAATGAAGACTGCCCACCAGAGTGGTCTTTGACAGACTGGAGTCAGGTATGTAAGGATTTTTTTTTACTATTACAATATATTTGTACTCTCTTGTTTGAGCTAAATGTGTTTTTTTGCTGGGATAAGCTATATTTATCCCAAGATGTGATACAACCAACTACCATTGCAGAGCAGGTACCTGATTATTAGGTACAGTCAGAGAATGATTGTTTTTTTATAATATATGAATATATAGTGACATGTCTGTGTAACTTTGTCTGCTTTATTTTTTAGTGCTCAGTTTCTTGTGGAGAAGGAACACAAACCCAAGGTGCTGTCTGTAGACAGAAAGTTAAAACTGGTGAATTAGTTGTGGTAAATTCTTCTTCGTGCTCAGGCTCTGTGCTTCATAACATGACACGACCTTGCTCACTAGCACCATGCGCAAGTAATTATTCTTTTGATATTTTTTTATATTTGGATTTGATTAGTCCACAATATTGTCTCCTGTTTCATTTCATACATGTATTATACATTTATTTTATTCATTTATTTATGTTATGTTTGTTAGCTGAAAATATAGGTTTAAAATTGGGTATATAGATTATATTGTGAAATGCTTATGACTAGGGATGAGCGAACCGGTTCGGACGAACCGGAAGTCGCTCCGAATTTCAGGGAAAATTCGATTCGGCACGAACCCGAAATTTTTTTGGTTCGTGCCGATCGAATTTTCCCTGAAATAAAAAAAAAAATGCCGGCATGGTGGGAGCGTGGAGGCCGGCGCCGCTCTCAGCTGTCATCAGAGGACGCGTCATCAGAGGGCGACTGAGAGCGGCGCCGGCCTCCACGCTCCGACCATGCAGGTAAGTGTTTGCTTTTTAAACAAATGCCGGCACGGTGGGAGCGGGCAGGCCGGCTGCGCTGTCAGCGGGCCGGCGGCGGCCCACTGACAGCGTAGCCGGCCTACCCGCTGCCACAATGCCGGCATTTTTTTTTTCAGATGAGCGATTCGTGAAAGTTCGATTCGGGCGAACCCGAATTTCTTGGGGAAATTCGGCGAATCGCCCGAATCTAACTTTCAAGAAGTTCGCTCATCTCTACTTATGACATCCTGTCTAGAACACTGTACTCCAGGGAGTCATGGCGTGAAAGGGTAACCAACAGTATGTAGGGGTGCACCAACACCCCTGTTGGCCTGATGAGTCTGGTATATTATTTTAATAATAAAAAATCATTCCTTTTTGCTTTCAAAGTTATACGAGGTCCATTGCCTACTTATTTTGGTAAAATTTTTAAGTGGTTCCTTTCTTATCACTAACCAATACTTGTTGTAAAAAGGTTGAGAACCGTTTTCTTAGAACAAGTGGATCTCTTACGCATGCATGGTAAACTGTGTTTGACCTGTAACTTATTTCTTACCATTTCCCAGCATTTTATTTTTTAATTTTAAATTTGTAAATAAAAAATCAGATTTCTGATTTCAAACCCACCCCTCCTCTCACACACATAGGCTGGCAGTCATAGGCAAAATTATGTCAAGGTCAGGTACATTTCTGCCCATAAGAGGAAGTTTGGTTAAATGGAGGGAAAAGAAAATCCGAGGTGACATGCTCTGTCACCCTTGAATCATGCTCTGTCACCCTTGAATCATGCTCTGTCACCCCTGGATTGTATTCCTACCTGGGGAAGACCACAAGCTTGGCAGGAGTTTTATTCAGTTCAGGTGTATAAGTGACCTCTCCTCTCATAAGCCAATGTATTTATATGTTTATATGAATTTTTAATATTACACAATTTCGTGATACACCTCCTTTAATTACATTGTTGACCCTATGATGAACATTTACAGAAGACTTTTTGTTACACAAAAGTCTTATAGATAGTTAAATAACTGAAGGACAACAGATTTCTATGATTTAATCATGGCTTTTTTTGTTTTTAGGGACCCGGTATGACCAGAAAATGAACCCACAGATATCTGTTTTAAGAAAACTCTATATTCAGGTCAAAAAGCAGAAAAAGTTGCAATTTGTTGTTGGTGGCTATGCATACCTCCTTCCAAAGACATCTCTTGTACTTCGGTGTCCTGTGCGTCGATTCCGTAAGTCTCAGATTGTATGGGAGAAAGACGGAAAACACCTAATCAGCTCAGAACATGTTACAGTGGCACCACATGGATATATTAAAATTCATCAGCTCAGGCCAACAGACACTGGAGTTTACACATGCATGGCTGGGCCAAGTCAAGAACATTTTGTCATCAAACTTATAAGCGAAAACAATAAAATCATTTTCCAGACTTCTAGACACAGAGAAGAAGAGACTGGCAAGAAGCTACGTAAGAATAATTATTATAATCGTCCAGAAAAGCATCAAAATGCAAATCTTTTAAATCGAAGCAAAACTGAAAAGCAAATACAGATGGCATATCCGAATAGTCGCTATGATAACATTGTGTCACGTCTTCTGGCCCTTAAACCATGGTCTGACCTTTCCATGGAACCATCAGACCCTCAAGAATCTTTTGAGAAAAAAATCTCCTCAGATGAGGACCGTGGTTTGGAACAATCTTTGCCAAATACTTTTGTCACTGACGTTAAGGACGTAGAAAGCATACTTCAGTCATTGTCTCACCCTCTAGAACGACATGACAATAGCAAACACCTTTTCAGACAATTGGCTCTTGAGTCAGCGAAGAGTCATCGGGAAAACCAGAAACCCCTCATTTTTAAGACTGAGCCTAAACATCTTAGTACAGTAATCTCAGAACATCCATTTTACAAGCCTCTCTCTGGATTTTCTAGCTCATGGAGGTCATCGTCCTTGGAAGCAGACATATTTGAGCTTCATGAAATTCTTCCAAGCCATTCTTTTAGAAAACCAGTAATTCTCAGGAAGATATCTGCAGCTCAACATTTTTCAGCTTCTGAAGTTGTAACCCATATTGGACAAACCGTAGCATTGGCCAGTGGAACACTTAGTGTTCTTCTTCATTGTGAGGCTGGTGGAAACCCTAAACCCATCATTAGCTGGGCCAAAAATGGAGAAGATGTTAAATATAATAACAGGTATGTTTAAATGCATGTTTAACTAATGTTTGCAATTCCCAAGAGGTTTTCATAAAATTTAGCTTCTCCCAATAGTTTCTGTAGGGATGCTCCTTTCCTGCCCTTATGCCTCTGGCCTTTTGATAATTTTACGTTTTTTTGGCCTTAACTGCTCTGCCCCTATACACTAATCGGATAGATTTATTTATAGAACACATTCTGTATTAATGCAGGCTATGTGGTCAGTGTTTAATGTGATATTTAATACTGTAACTGTATGTAAGTGTATTGCTGTAACCACTGTTATGTTTAAACAGGATACTTTTAAAATCAGATGATACCTTGCAGATACTAGAGCCAGTCGAAGCTGATGTTGGATTTTATACTTGCAATGCCACCAACTCTTTAGGCTCTGATTCTGTGTCTATTGCAATTACTCTAGCAGGTATGCTACTATTGGGATTGTTGCTGTTACTGTTCTCTTACCCAAAAAAGTCACGTAACAACCTTTCCTTTCTTTGTACACAGTTTAAATATCGGGAAACATGTATTTAGCCATACATTTTTACACTAGTGTTATATCTACCTGATTTATAAATATTGTGCCAAAGAGTCTTATATTTGATTTACTTATGGAAACATCATAGTTAAAGATAGACTTTGGCTGCTTTCTCAGAGGAAAGTTTTTTGTTAAAATGTTTGTTAGCTGTGAGTTTTCCACATTAAAGTGTGAGCTGCCAAACACTAATTCATTTTTTGGGATGTGAAAAGGTCTTGTTGTGAGTTATGCATTTAAAGGCAATTTCTTCTAATTAAATTAGCATATCATTACAACAGCTAACGTCTAAGGTCCGTAGCCCAAACTTCATTGTTAAATATTATAGGCTTTTCCTGCAGCGAAAATATAAACACTTCTCCCTTATTCATTAGTATACATAAGTGTAGGTCTTCCCTTGAAATTAAAAACAAAAACATCTGCAGACAAAATGTTATTTACTTTGTAGTTTTTGTAGTTCTTTAGTAGTTTTTTTTTTATATGCATGAAAATGACTTCGAATTACACATGTTAAATACAGTTGCTACCTCCAAGGATGTTGCCTAAGCAATCCAGTTTGCTGTACAAATGAATTAGAATCATGTGTTCATTATAAAATGAAAAATATAGCAGTAAGAAAGCAAAAAAGCGTCAACTACATACTATCATGTACATGAACAATAATGATGAGATGAATAAACAACACCCAATAGTACGAAACAGGTAATTCTTCTTGATCCCTCTAGTTATTCAGGTTAGGCCCTTGAGTTTATATTTTTTAATGTGGTAGCCTTGCAACGTTGTAATGTGGTGCTTTTTAAGCTACTTAAGTCCCAAAAGTGTGGGGGGGGGTGTCACTGCATACTTACAAATCCCGGCTCCTGCACGCAGCTTTTCAGCCTCTGCTGCGTCCATTAGCAATATGTGACAGCCTGTGTCACTGTCATATTGATGGGTCACTCAGAGGCTGGGGACGCACACGCAGGAGCCAGGACCAGAAGCCATACGTACAGTATGTGATGCTTCTGAGGCAAGATTGCGGCACCCATATCCTAGATTCCTGAACAGAGTTGCAGCCCAACCTAAAATATATTAATTTTACATGGTAGGAAAGAGTTTGGACTTTTCATTAAATGATGCTGAAGGTCAAGTTTCAGTGTACTTCTAAGCTAAATAGCACTCCGGGTAAGAAAAATACCCCGGCATAGCAGCCAGCACCACACCATAAGCCAGTGAATTATTTAGCAGCAGTCAGCTTGTTGTCCCTACCTTTCTGGCACCCAGGAAGACAGCAAGCTCGTCTGGGCAGAGAAACAGGCTTGCTTCAGTGTAAAATCAGTCTCTCACAGTCTCTCTGACAGACATTTTGTGTGAGCAGAGGGAAGCCGGTTCCAATGTCCAGATTGGCTTAAAAAGCAGGGTCTGGGAAGTTGAGAAGCAAAAAGGACATAGGAAGGGGAAGCTAAGAAAGTCATGTCTAACAGTTACCTGGTCACATGTGACCAAGGAAAAAACACCAGGTTTCTTTGGAAGACAATTTAATTATAAAGATTCCTCCCCCCTCCCCCCCCCCCCCCACCAAAGACACCATGCACCACTCCCTTCTCCCACATTAAGGAAAATTCAGGCATTAAAGCAAACCTACACTTTCTCTGCAGCTGTGCACCAGGCAGCATCCATGTTAAGGTGCCCCTAAACTAACTTCACCTACCCCCTCTTGTCATCAGTGAGCCCTGCATTACAGAAATACTCCCCTTTTCTTAGCAGAGCTCCATTTGAAGGGGAGCAGGAAACCTCACATACCCCCTCATGCTATTGATGAGTTCTGTATTAGAGAGACCTTTACAACATTTGTTTCAGAATATATTTTATCTTACTCCTATAAAACCTAGGTGCAGCCTATGGTCATCTTAAAGTGTGAACCATAGGGTATGTTTTGAACGTAAAGTGTTTGTCAAGTCAAAAGTTAAAAAAGATATATCAGTCGCTAACCTTTCAGTCAGTGGCTTAAGTGCTGTGCTTCTTCTGTCTGTCTCCTTAGTGCGGAAATCACTTCCTTATTCAGCTTCAGTCCATCAATCAACCTTTGGTGGACCAAGAATAGAAACACCTCCCACTCCCTGCCCAGACGTCCTGATTGACTGCCTCTCTCTGCAGCTCTGAAACCCCACCCTCCTCTCTCATCTCACACTCATCACAGTGTGCTTACATTACATCGCTGTTGCCGCACCTACTGTTTCCCTTCATTTTTTCTCTGAATCTCCAGTGCTTTAATACTTTTAAAGATAACTTAGAAACTACAGGGATTGAAGTTTAGGACAGTGCAGTGTGTAGCCTGAGACAATGGGACAACAGCTTTAAGTAGTACATGTCAAGTTAATGCATAGCCAACCTTGTACAATGTCATCACAAAGGTTTTATGGCCTTTTTTTGTGTGAACAGCTTTTAACAGAACCCCAGGCTACTTTTCTATGTATTACCTCATGGTACCTTTTATACTGTTTTGGTCTCCAGGGAAACCATTGATAAAGACCTCCAGGAATATTCTCCTCAATATAGATGATCCTTCAATTGCTGTTGATGTAGGTGGTGTGGTGAAAACCATTCAGGGAACAAATGTTACCATCTATTGTCAAGTAGCAGGTAAGCAACAAAATGTAATACAATCTAATAAACTGTAAAATGTATGTTCAACAATATATAGGTTGCAGTTGTACTAGTGAAGTGGAGAATAAATCAGAGTTACCACCTGGCCGTTTTTTTTTTTTTTTTTACTTTACTGGCCACTGGCCTGGCAGTGCCGTGTTCTTTTTTTGAAAATGGTAAAATTATACCTGCAATTACAATTACCAGTAAAAAAAAAAACTAATAATGACACTGCCAGGCCAGTGGCCAGTAAAAATGAAAATACCGGCCAGGTGGCAACCCTAAGTACAGTTTATTGGGGACTGGGCCATGTACAGTCTTATACCTTGCACTGTTTTAAGCACTGGACCACATCACATCAGTTGGGAGAAATTTAGAGAAAAATCACTGTTTTGACTAATGGTACAAAGGTCATTAGTCAAAAAAGTATTATCCAACCAAGACCCACTATATGGCTATAGAAAACTGTTAAAATGATGTTTTATGCCAGCACACTTCCTCCAGAGCACTGATGGCAAGTGTCAGCTCCCCCTGCTGCCAGAAACATCACATGATGGACCAACTTTTACACTGAGCCAGGGTTATGTAGGGTTTTCACACCATTGTAGGTTTGTCAATGCAAGACTTTAGTCTTAGTGAAAATAGCACTTGCCTAAAACAGAAAGTACTTATGTAGCACATATGGACCAAGAACCTTGGGCTATACATATTATCCTTAGTGAGGAGCTTTTCAAATCATCTCTTTTTGCCTCAATGCTATCTTAAGAACTCCACTCAGAAATACACCAAGCTTCTAATATTTACATAGTCATCTCTTCCTATTTTTGGACATATGCTTTGGACTTGTGGCCTTCATCAGCACAAGGTTGGAAAATATGGCCAGATGTTGGAGCGCCAAACCAGAGGAGCAAACCACTGAGTGTGCAGACTCCTGTTAGGCTTAATATAGTAGGCTAAAAGACCCCTAGGATACAAGGTCTTCTAAAACAGTGTTTGCATGGCACATACAGACCAGGATATACCTAACCACCTAGGAGGTTCCATGCAAATCACCTGTTTTCATCTCTATGCTAACCCAAGCCAGAGAAACCAGCTGAGCATCTAATGCTTAAATATAGCTTCCGATATTTGCACAGCCACCACTTGCTCCAAGTGATTTGCTGCCCTCATCAGCACAATACTGGAAGTGATGGCTGTATAAAGCACATGACTTGGGGGTGCCATAACAGAGGAGGCCACCCTAAGGAGAGAGCCATGTTAGGCTTAATCCAAAGCTGTAAAAGAGACCACTTAAAATAATTAGGTATAGCCTGTGAATCTTAGTCGGTATGCGCCATGCAAATACCTTTACCTTCTACTCTTAAATAGGGGACTTTTTGTCTCTCCTTAAGTGGCTTGCTTCTTTGTTACAATCTTAGAGAAGGAATCCTAAAGGGCTCACACATAACTAGAGAATGTGGGAACTGTACTGGTGAAGGGTATAAAAAGATTCTATTGATCAGCTGCCTAAACTACCACAGCAGCCAACAATGTGTTTTATTGTTGCTATTGAGACTATTGCTGTAAATCCAGTGCTTATTATTGTGCTGTTTCGCCATATCAACAAATACGTTCGATTTATGTGAAAATAAATTCTAGAATAAATATAAAACTACAAAAATATAAAAAATAAGAATGTAAAATCAATTTTTCCGCTAAATGATCAAAGTTGCATGGTGAAATGCCATAAGCCGTATCCATATGTAAACTACAGCCAAGGCTGGAATATTATTTTGCTTTTGCTCATCGCTGCTCTGTTTTCTATTGTGGTCATTTGGAGTGTTAGGGTCGAGAAGCCAGTTGCTTTATAGACGATTTAAAAACAAATCAAACCCCACACAGCTGTGGGGCACTGCAAGTAAACAAGTCTGTCTAGAGCGCCTGATGTGATGGTTCCCAGAAGAGAGGTCTGTGGGAATCTGCAGGCACAGTTTAGTGCACTGTAAAAGCTCATTACTTTGTATTGCTCATTGTCACACACACGCTCCCCTTCTGGAGCTATAAACAAATAACTGAAGGATATGACGGATTAACGCAGTGCAGAATGCGTGAATGGTCACTGGCTACGCCTTAAGTGTTGAATTGAGAGAGACGCATCACTCAGATATATGACATCACAATATCACATTTCTTTTTGAAATTTTCTCAACATAAAATATGTTATTTTATACCTTTTATAGAGGTCCGTCATTTTCTTTTTTTTTTATCAAGTAACACTTTTTATTTTCTATTATTAATCCACCTGGGTGCTACATATGAGTTTGGTAAAGGTAAAACTCAGGGCTTAAATGGTACTTTCCTCACCCCAATACAACTGTGTTCTGCCTGAATTCGTTTGAAGGGCTCGTAGCGGGGTTGCCTGATTACCAATCATTACACAGGTGCATCGGGGAGGCTGATTTATTAATAGCGACATGTAGCGACAGTTGAGCTACTGTAGCAGTATTTTCACAGCGCCCACTAGTAGTCGCTGTGCTTGGCCGTTGTTCGGTTGTTGACAGCGACTCAGTCGGTGTGGCGTAATGAATACAAGGTTACGAGTCGCTATTTGACAGGTTCCGTGCTGTATGGGAGCGCATGATAGCGACTGGTCAGAGCGACCGGCTTCCACCATATTCATCAAAAAATCACGCTCAAAAAATTCAAGCGCTGTGAAATGCATGTTTAAACCCCAGAGCGCTGGAGGCAATGTGTTAAAAGTAGTTTTTTAACCCCCAAACCACCATATTTTTGGAAATCAAAAAAAAAGTATTTTAAATAATTTAGTAATATGAATACATTAATATCAGACCTGTAATATCAATTCTGTACATTTTTTTATTTTAATTTTTTTTTACCTTAAAAAAATTATTTAAAATGGCAGAAGTGGTCACAGAATTTTTCACATTTAAAAAAAAAAAAAAAATTAATAACAATTAATTATGAATATTTAAAGATTGTTCCATTGAAATGCATTGGAGCGCGCCAGGTAGCGAGAGGTCATACCTGTCGCTGTTCAAGGTCGGACGCTGGCGCTGTGGGCTGAGGCTGGAATAATGATGAATGACTCGCTATCTGGCGCTATCTCAGTCGCTAAGCAGGATTGGCTTGATAAATGTGTGATTGTGGTGGGGAGCCGGCGTTCTCGTGGCGTGGCCCGTCATTACCGGCCGCTCACCAGTCGCTACCTGTCGCTATTCCTTCATAAATAAGGGCCCATGTTGACCATTGTTATAAATGAGGTAATGATATTTTTTCCAAAGTTTGGAAACTACAGCACCCTATGGCCTATGCAGAACGATTTGCCCATTTCTTTAGCGTAGCCCATAGGGTGCTGAAAAAAAATCCGGACATCATTGGAAAAATGTCCCATCACAGGGGTAGGTGATTGTTTGGGAAATATTTAGAAAACATTTTTCAGAATTTTTCAGTATGTTCACATTAAAAAAGCTTGTAATCTTCAGTTCACACCTGAAAGCACACCCAAATGAAAACTTGCTTCACTAGATCTTTAGCATGACCCAGCATGAGTGAATAATAAATGCATATATCTATATCTCGAAACTATATGAATTCCCATCTTTTAATTGAAATACTGAAATAAATCAACAATTGATGATACTGGAATTTATTGAGATGCCCCTGTATGTGCCCCTCCACTAACATATGATGTCTACTGCTCATGTACCAGTGAAGATTACATAACTTTCATTAAAGCAGTACAAAACCCTTTTTATCCTACACCTGCTCTCCCTGCCGGAGTACCTTGGGTGATGCAGCAGGCATGGCAGTGGTCCAGTTTAAAGAAAAAAAATAAAATTCCACCGCTGAGGGCACATCTACCTGGCATTTTTGAGATCACTGATTGGCTGATGCCAGCTGGCATGACCAGACGGCTGGCCACATCTCCATCTTCTGTCTAGTCTAGGAAGCGCTCACATCCCCAGACTGGACATGGGAGCGCACCTCAGCTACCAGAAAGCCAGAGATGCAGACATGAGCAGCAAAAGTGCTGTGGGAGCATTGGAGGAAGGTGAGGTTATCCGTGACCCCCCAGTTCTGACCAGTGGTGTATCCCCATTGTGGATGCCCTGGAGACCACGCCACACGGCTTTTATTCCCCTAAAAAATGGCTACAGAGAAGTAATTTATAGCTGGCAAGCACTAATATATGCTGTGGGCTGCACAGTGACTGCAGTGAAAAAGCAGCTATTCACCAGATCTACTTACTTTACTTAAAGGGGTGAATAAGCATATCTCAGATTTCCCTGTCTTGAGCTGCTGTTGATCCTGAGCACAAGAAACAAACTTCTACAGGAAGGTAGGAAGATGGGTGAATGTCATAGTTGATGGAGGTGGAGGTTTACTTAAAAAAATGTAGCATTTGGTGTATTGAAATATAGTTTGCTATTTGTAGCATAAATGAAAACAAATCCTGTAATCACCTTACCCCAGGGACAGATGCCCCACACAAAGATAAAAGCAAAATACATTTTCTTATTCTCATATGAGCTGTTTTATGCAATGCATGCTGGATGCATGATGAAGGAGCAAAGACTGGCAATATCAAGGCTCCTAAGAATTACTGGAGGTCCACTAATACCCTCACCCTGGCATCACAGCCAGTTAAAAAGAAGCCCAAAATTTCCTTGGTTCTTGTTCCCATGTTCCTGCCCATGACCATTGGCAGCCAGTACAGTTCACCAGGTAAAGAGTGCATGGCACCATGCATGGTGAGTGCACACTTGGCCAGCAAACTCTACTGGTTGCCAGGAAAACACCGAGTGGAAAAGCTAAAGTAGCACACTGGTATAGACCAGGTTTGACTGCTGCTGGGCAGGTGTAGATATTTTACCCAATTTGGGCCTTTAATCAGGATGCCCAGGAGGCTGGTTAGGATGTAAGTGGACTTCCAGCCCAACAAAAAAACATTGTTTTCAAAATTGCATCATGACATGAAATGTCATTCTGAATAACAGCATTAAAAGTCACAGAAAGATGGTCTACATTTTAAACAAAAGGTCCCCAGTGGAGGGACGATGTGAACGTTTCTAGGATAACCCCCTTAGACACAACATTGTAATTATGAACATGAAGGATGAGCTGTGCAATGTAAATATGACATTTGGCTCCTGCTGCTGGTGCCAGGAGACACTGAAATGGACTGTCTGTTGACAGGCTTTGATAAGCTCAGCAGAAGATTAGTAGAAAATGATGACACACACTATGGCTCAATGTGATACCATTAATGTACATTCCATACAAGGACACAAGACACTTGGGATGGCCAGAAGTATAGTTTAGATTTTCTCATCAACCGGTATGGGACTACTCTGTGGTTCTCACAGTTGATCTCAATTCAAAATGCAAACTCACAGTCTATTAGTTACGCTTATTAAACATGATTAAAAGTTAAACATGCAACCCTAAGTTTTTTAAAGAATTTTGCACATGTAACATTGGCTACCACATGTAACGTTGGCTACCAAACTGGAAACAAGAATAAAGTGGAGGTCTAATGTGATCCAACAGGAATGCCTTGTCGTATAAACCTAAACAAAAAAAATATTCTTGGGCAAAATACCTGTCTACTAACAGGTTTTAAAGAAGATTATAGCCTACCCCCACAAATCTCTCTAAAGTTCTAGAAAACGACTCACCTGTGCCACTTTTTTAATCAAAAGAGACTAGTAAAGCAGAGGAGGGGCATATGTTTAGTATGCATTACAATGGGCAGCACTGCTCCCCCTTGTCTGTCCTCCCCAGTATTCTTTTTTCACCACAGTGCTCCCTACAGCATCCCTCCTAGCACTCCCAAACCAGAGTATCAGGGATACCATGAGTATCAGGGAGAGCCATGTCTGGTAAAGGTGGGCGATTGAGGCATCCCTGTGAAAATAAGCATGGTGGCTGCTGTGGGTCCTTGAACAGCTAAGTTGGTGTGCACTCAGTTCTTCCTGATATAAGTAGGCACATGTACAGTCTGTTCACAGTTTGTGCACTGTAGTAGAGAACGGGTGGAGAAGTTACATCACAGTGGCCTACCTTGAATAGCTCCTCTAATAAGGTTATTATCCCCCATTCACCCGTGACATCTTTAGAAAACATTGTTTAGACACCCTATCTACTCTTCAACAAGGAAATCCTTTCACCTTCAGATTGTGTTAACATTAAAGGAAATGTCCAGTTTCTTAGATTTTTCCATCAGCCCTGCCACCCCACTTACCGTGCACCTATGCCATCACATCTCTCACCCTCAGCGCTGGTATGCGAAGCCGAAACACTGGGGGTATGGCCTCATACATACACGGAAGACTGTGCGGAAGCAGGTGGAAGGTAAGGGGGGGGTCTCTTGGGTCTGAAAGCACTACTTGTCTGAGGTCTGTGATCCCAAAAAAGTGGACTAACCCTAACTTTGAATATCCACTGTACATTTCCTTAAAACCAACCTTGAGCAGCTGCTTGGTCAAGTGGCTACTGATACAAGATCTTTCTACTTGGTCCACCCCAGCCTTCAATTTGTTATAACATGTTATTTGACAGTACTCTATTTACTTGTCACCATGGTACCTCCAAGTGGTGCATGGAATAGTTGCTGGGCAAGTGGCTCCTGGGCAAGTAGATCTTCCCTTTTTTACATTTTACCCCATTAGTTGTGCTGATTTGCCCTCCTTTCTAATGCTTGTGTAATATATTCACCTTATGTTCCTATTACTGGTGTACCTGCAATCTTACCACAAGAAAAGACGTATTTAACATGTTCTTGTCTTGTTAGCCTCTTGCCTTCTCTGTACACATCACATTTTATTTAGAAAAACATCTTAGTTTTATGACACGTTGCTTAACTATTAAAGAAATTAGTTAAAATATATTATTCTTGTAACAACAGATTTACTCAGTCCTCATTTCATAGAAGTAGGTACAACGATATTCTTTTGCCACCTAGTGGTGATTAGATGAATGACATGGCTCTTTACCCATAAGAAAAGATGCATTAGAAAGTGCCAATGTTTCATGGTTGAAGATAATCAAGTGTCCCAAAGCTGTTACAATATGATTAAATGGCTTTATCACAACTGTAAGGTCAAAGTATATACAAATGTAATATGCATATACTGTAAACTGGTGTTTAGTATTAGACTTTTAACCATATTTTAATAATATTTTTCGTAGTTCTCCACTACCTTCTAACTACCTACTGTATAATTGTATATTACATTTGGCTAACCATACTAGAAATGTTTTGGTCTCAGCCCTCTCATAGATGATCATTAGACTCTCTAGAGTTTAAAAGACTCATAGGAGACTGATGTTCCTATTTTTGGGGCATCCCGATGTGTGATGCCCTGCTATGTGACCCCCCCTGTTATACTCATGTCTTGGCAATCCCAGGGAGCCCATGGAAACATCCCTGCTCACCTCCATCTCAGTAGCACACCCACTGCATGCATTTCTGTCCTCAGAGTGGCTATTAAAAGCTGATTGGAATGTAAGCCGCTTATTCGCTTGTGGCCCGTGCATGCACCATAGGAGGCAGGTTTTCACAGTGATGGGACAAGCTTGAATATGGGTTATAACTATAGAGTCGGTAAGCACACCAAATAGAAATCAATGATTGGGTGCAATCCAAAACAGGGAGGAGATCCCTAAATGCTCCCAAATGCAATGTCTTACTATAATCAGAAGGATGCACACCATAAGCATATATGATGCAAAAATATAGAAAAGTGTATTAAAATGGCAGTACATATATAGGTCACAATGTACACAATATTAATTCATGTGTGTGGCCCAAGGATAACACCCGTATGACTATAGATAACAAGCAGATAAAGGTAAGTACTACAGTAACAGTAATATCAGATCTATAGTAAAATATTTCTTGGCGCCTATGAATAGTGGTCTGGGTCTACAATGAGTATCGGCAGTTTGCAATTAAGGAAGTACAATGTATAGAGTTTAAGAGCCTGGGATGGTTGCTTTGCAGGGTCAGAACAGGCACAGTGCAGAACATCATTCCACTGCTAAACGGCATCAAAACATGATATATATATATATATATATATATATATATATATATATATATATATATATATATATTGTGGTGATTAGCTCTGGTAGACAGCAGGAATAGAGGCGAAAGAGGCGAAAGAACAACTTAAAGTCCGTGTTTATTCACACAAAGAATCCATAAAAGCGTATGTCCTTTCGGGTTACCTTTTCAGGAGTCAATCAGACAGGCAAACAGCGTTTTTAGTCCTTGGGCAAACTTGCTACTTTGCAGCCGAATCCGCCTATGGTCCACATGAAATAGCCTGTATAAGAGCTTCCAGCCAGGCACACTAAGGCCCTTATTTATGAAGGAATAGCGACAGGTAGCGACTGGTGAGCGGCCGGTAATGACGGGCCCCGCCACGAGAACGCCGGCTCCCCACCACAATCGCACATTTATCAAGCCGATCCTGCTTAGCGACTGAGATAGCGCCATATAGCCACTCATTCATCATTATTCCAGCCTCAGCCCACAGCGCCAGCGTCCGACCTTGAACTACCTGGCGCTCTCCAATGCATTTCAATGGAACACTCTTTAATTAATTGTTATTAATGTTTTTTTGTTTTTTTTTTTCAATGTGAAAAATTCTGTGACCACTTCTGCCATGTTAGATAATTTTTTTAAGGTAAAAAAAAAAATAAAAAAACAATTTGTGGAGAATTGATATTACAGGTCTGATATTATTGTATTCATATTACTAAATTCTTAAAAAAATTTTTTTTTTTTTGTTTCCAAAAGTATGGTGGTTTGGGGGTTAAAAACTACTTTTAACACATCGCCTCCAGCGCTCTGGGGTTTAAACATGCATTTCACAGAGCAAGAATTTTTGGAGCGTGATTTTTTGATGAATATGGTGGAAGCCGGTCGCTCTGACCAGTCGCTATCATGCGCTCCCATACAGTGCGGAACCAAATAGCAACTCCTAACCCCGTATTCAACATTACTGCACACCGACTGAGTCGCTATCAACAACCGAACAACGGCCAAGCACAGCGACTACTAGCGGGCGCTGTGAAAATACTGCTACAGTCGCTCAACTGTCGCTACCTGCCACTATTAATGAATCGGCCTCAGAGTCTCACTCCACAAGTGAGCTCTAGACACAGCCAGTGCACAGTTGACTCCCCAGGCTATTTATGCGGCCTGTAAAACCCGGACCTTGGTAGAGGATGGAGTCCCACCCTGCTCTACTCCATCCCAGTAAAGCCGTCCCGGGTTAGCCTTTCGGCTATACTAACATATTAGCAGCTGATGCTGGAAAACAAAACACACGGTTTTACTGCACCAAGGCCAGGCACCTTGGTGCCACATACCTACCGCCAATGACGGCACCTTGCACCTTACCACAATATATATATATATATACACACACACACACACACACACACCAGGATGCTCAAATCAGTGAAATAGTGTACATTAAAGAAAGAAAAGTATACCCAGGTATGCACAGAGGTGATCGCTAATAAGGTTCTCCTACGTTTTGGAGCCTACAACTCCTCTCAAGGTAAAAAGCTAGGATATGATCATGATTCAATTTAACGCCTACAAAATAAAGGAATTAAAAAGGTCAAAGTAATCTCCTCTTATCGCCTTAAAATTATTGTAAATACAAGAAAATAGTAATACTCACATTTTCTCCCCTGCAGCAGCCTTCCCTTAGTCTATGGAGAAAGGTGAGTATACCTTTTGTTGTCTTCAACCTGTTCTTGCTGACTTCCAACATCACCAGAGACATGCCTAATATACTGCACTATGCACGGGTAGACATATGCATAACAGGAAGGATGCATTGTGGCTATTTTATGTTATGTGTTCCAGTATTTCCACACTAGTTATCATTTCGGTATATGGAGACCCTCATACTTTTTCTGATTACAGGTCTTCCTGAGGCAGATGTAACTTGGTACCTAAATCAAAGCACATTGCTCCATGTACCACACCACAGTGATGCATCTTTGTTCCTTGGAAATGTAACCTATTTGGCTGAAGGGTTGTACACTTGCAAAGCAGCTAACATACATGGAGAGGTATCAGAATCAACCCAGCTCCAAGTTATAGGTAATAATGCTTTTTGGATGAACTGAAAATGCTTATAGGGTTTTTCATTTTTTGTAGCATAAAGTCATTTAAGAACGGCATTATTATTTATTATTATTCAGCTCCTGATCTGTTAGTCAGCCTAACCTTTAGCCACACACCCTGGTTTCCAAGCAGCCAGTCCCGCCAGGTACTACCACGAGTAATGGCCAGATTGCCTTCCCCTTGTCAATGGCAGCAGCCATTCAGTCATAACCCTGGTGCACTCCATCTAGGTGGGGTATTGTTGCTGTCTTGCAACCAAGAGGGACATAACTACAGGATGCAGCAATATCTTTCTGAAACAGTGGACCAAGAACGATCAGCTGTGCGGGAGGTTAGGTGAGTATTCTCATTCTTCATTCATTTAATTGCACTTTAAATGCAATATCTTCTTAAACATTAATTCTTAGCTAATGTTATGCTGGGATCAGGGCCATGCATATCACAAACCTCTTTAAAACCTATGAATCTGCTGGTAAATAAACCATTTGCTTTGTGTTTGTTGAAAATGGCTGAAAATATCTGGCCTTAAATATTTATTACACAAAAAATGAATATACAGTAGCTCTGGATGTACATTTGTGAATTTAAAGTCGTTATGGTATATTAAAACTGTACAATTTGGAGAGTGTTTGCCATATGTCCTAATTGACTATTTATTAATATTACGTCATAATGTCATTTTTATAATATCATTTTTTTAGCACCCGCCCTTGATGTTTTGGGAGTAGAGCGATTGTTGATGCTTTTCACTGAAATTGGACCAGGACTGCCCTCTGTGCTGACATCTTTTACTGGAAACAGCCTGACCTTAAACACAGGAGAAACTGCCTTAATAGGTAACTTGTCCAGAGTATATTATTAACCATACCTCTCAACTTTTTAGGGTGGAAAAGAGGGACAATTGTTAAATTTAGCCATGCCCCCTTATTGAGGGATGGATAGGAGGTAGGTTGTAACACCTATAACAATAATAACCATGTAAGTGTGAACCACCAAATAACCATGTATTAGTCAATTCAGTGCCAGAAAGTGGCTGAAAAGCAACAGCTTATTGATCACAGTGTATTATTATTATTGTTTATTTATATAGCGCCATCATCTTCCGTAGCGCTTTACAAAGTAGTAATTACAGACAGGGTAGAAACATACGGTACATATACTATTTCAAATGCAGTTTTACAGAGTTGACAGTGGATATTCTGAGTACAAGATACAATAGGGGAGAGAGCCCTGCCCTTGCGAGCTTACAGTCTAAAGGAAGAGGGGTGAAGACGAGGGGGAAGGATCACAAACAGTCAGTATGGAGCTATGTGGCATATGCCCTTTAGAAGATTGGTTAGGCCAGATTATATGCTTGTCTGAATAAGTGAGTTTTAAGGGCGCCTTTGGAGGTTTTGAGGATTGTGGAGTGGCAGATTGGGTGCGGGAGGGCATTCCAGAAGATTGAAGTTGCACGTGAGAAGTCCTGGAGGCGGGCGTGAGAGGAGGTGACCAGGGTGGAGGACAGGAGAAGGTCAGCAGAAGAGCAGAGGCTGCGTCTAGGTTGTGATACTGTTGGATTGGAGATGAGATGTAGGGAGGGGCCTGGTTGGAGAGAGCCTTGTATGCGAGAGTTAGAGTTTTGAACAGGATTCGCTGTGGGACTGGCAGCCAGTGTAGGGATTGGCAGAGGGGCGCAGAACTGGAGGAGTGAGAGGAGAGATGGATGAGGCGAGCAGCGGAGTTCAGGATAGATTGGAGGGGTGCCAGTCTGTTAGTTGGTAGGCCACAAAGAAGGATGTTGCAGTAATCCAGTCGGGATATGACCAGGGCATGCACTAGCATTTTAGTGGTGTCAGGTGAGAGGAAAGGACGGATGCGGGAGATGTTTTTAAGTTGGAGGCGACAGGAGGTGGCCAGGAAGTGAATATGTGGTTTGAAAGAGAGGGTAGAGTCCAGAATGACTCCCAGGCACCGAGCTTGGGGAGTTGCTGTTATTGTGTAATTGTTTACAGAAATATACGTGTTGGAGAGGGGAGTTAGATGGTGGGAAAATGACCAGTTCTGTCTTGTCCATGTTTAGCTTGAGGTAGCAAGATGACATGAATGAAGAAATAGCTGAGAGGCAGTTGGGGAGGCGAGATAGAAGAGAGGAGAGATTGGGGCCTGAGAGATATATATGAGTGTCATCCGCATAGAAGTGGTATTGAAAGCCTAGTGAAGTTATAAGTTTGCCAAGGCCATGGGTGTAGACTGAGAAAAGTAGGGGGCCTAGGACAGAACCTTGTGGCACACCAAAAGAAAGAGAACGTGAGGATGAGACTGTGTTAGAAAAGGATACACTGAATGATCTGTCAGAGAGGTAAGAGGTGAGCCAAGAGAGTGCAAGCCCTTGAACCCCAAGAGAGGAGAGAATATCAAGAAGCAGAGAGTGGTCGACAGTATCAAAGGCTGAGGAGAGGTCAAGAAGGATGAGGATGGAGTAGTGACCAATGCTTTTGGCAGTGAGCAGATCATTGGTGACTTTGGTGAGGGCAGTTTCAGTGGAGTGGTTACGGCGGAATCCTGATTGTAAGGGGTCAAATAAGTTGTTAGTGGATAAGTATTGTGACAGTTCTGAGTGGACATGTTGTTCAAGAAGTTTGGAGGAGAAAGAGAGTAGTGAGATAGGGCGGTAGCTGGAGAGGGCAGAGGGGTCGGGAGAGGGTTTCTTGAGTATCGGAGTAATAACAGCATGTTTGTAGGAAGAAGGAAAGGTACCAGTGGAGAGAGAAAGGTTGAATATGGAGGTTAAGGCTGGAGTGAGGGATGGAGACAGTTGAGGAATAAGGTGGGATGGAATAGGATCGAGGGAGCAGGTAGTCAGGTGGGCCCTAGAAATGAGAGAGGTTAGTCCAAGCTCAGTTATTGGAGTGAAGAAAGTAATTGAGTAAAGCGGGGGGATTGTTTGAAGGGATTTTGAGGGGCAAAGCCAAGTCGAATGTTGTCAATTTTTTCTTTGAAGAATGTAGAAAAATCTTCTGCTGTTATTTGGGAGGTTGGAGGAGGAGGTGGTGGGCGGAGTAAGGAACTGAAAGTGTTGAAGAGTTGTTTGGGATTCTGGGCTTGTGCAGAAATCAGTGAAGAAAAATAAGCTTGCTTAGCAGATGAAAGGGCCGTCCTGAGTTCCTGAAGGGCTTGTTTGTAGAATAGAAAGTCATGATTGGCTTTGGTTTTCCTCCATCGCCGTTCAGCAGCTCGAGACAGCTGTTTCAATCTGGTTGTGCTTGCATTTAGCCAGGGTTGGGGGTTTTTTGGTGCGGGGACGGCTATAGGTGAGGGGGGCGACAAAGTCCAGAGCTGAGGAGAGAGTATTATGGTAGTGTGATAATGCAGCGTCTATGTCCGTGAATGAGGTCAAGGTCTGAAGAGGTTGAAGTGAGGCAGAAAAGGACTGAAGGTCTAGGTTTCTTAAGTTCCTGCGTTGAGTATTAAAAAGATCATAGTAGTGGAGATCAAAGTAGTGTATTAAAAAGATCATAAACAACTTTATAGCAAATAAAGTGGCAAGTGCAAAAAGACAAACACTGGGATACTTAGTAGAAGACAGATGATATGCCTGGCTGAGACTCTCCGCTGCATACAGAGCCCACGCGTTCTGTGGTGATGTGCCACTGCTTCAGGGAATCAGCCTGGGCAGCCTGGTAACCCCGGGAACTCTGACAGCTACAATTAGCAGCTTACTCCTTCTGCCACGTATGTAATATTGTAGGAATGTTTTGCATGTGCTCCATGTCACTGTCATTGCAGTGCACATTTTGTGGTAAATACAGTGAGGACCCCCCTTCAGTTAGGGGGAGTACTACAGATATATATAATATATATATAGCTATGAAATACTACTGGCGATACAGTTACTCTTCAGGCTTTCATTGGCTAACATCAAACCTTTCCATAGGGATGAGAATAATGAGAATAAATACTTCTTCAGTGTTTGAAGATATATTTTGCTGTCATTTGAAAGAAACATCTCGTTTCATGTTTTCCTTAGCGTGTTGTGTTTTTGTACTAATGTTATTTTTCCAAGACCTTGATTTCTGTGTCAGTTTCTCATGGCTTTGCAGCATGTAGCTCAGCATCCCAACTCAACCTGCACCTCTTTTGTGAAAATCATGTCAGTGATCTATTGTTATCTTAGACAAGGTTTCATTAAGCATGCTCCAAACAAAATAATCTATCACAATGTTCATTAAAGTGTAGGGCATGTGCCACTATAGGCAGGGCCAGATTATGTGTGGTGGAGGCCCCTGGGCCCAAAATCTGGTGGAGGCACCAGATACAGTTTTTTCTTTTTTTCCTGTGCTGCTCGGGAACTCCTGCTTTGCTTTCCTGGGTGGGGGGGGGGGGGGGGGGGGGGTAGTGTAGTCACCCAGCTGGTCCAGCAGAAAACAGTTCCCTGCATTGAGCTGCCAGTGGCTGTGCTTGGTGGCTTATGTGCAGTGAGCGGCAACCGATTAACACCTCTGCACCCACCCATCACTGTAGTGTTGGCGGCTTTGCTGCTCTAGACTCTACGCTCTGCCCTGTGGTGGCTTTGGCTGCAGGTTTTCAAAAACAAAAAAAGTTTTCCCAGGCACGAAGGGGGCCCCACTGCCACGATAGCTTTGTTGCCGTGCCCACAGCTCGTCAGACCAAGGACTGAAAAAGGTCCTGAACCAGACCATAACCCAAAAGTTCGTGAAGGCCCCCTTTGCAGGGAAAGTGGTGGAGGTCCCAAGGCACCCACTCCCTGCGCCCCCCCCCCCCCATAATCCGGTCCTGACTGTAGGTGCTCTTCACAGCACTTACCATCAAAACAAGAAGGATAGCTATAACAGACATGGCTTTAGCCAGCAGTGATTTCAGTTTTCACTGTAAGCCCATGTACTCACATAGGCTTAATAATGCAAAAACATTCATTATTTTTTTTCTTGGCACCTAACATTCCATATTAAACATAGCAATCTGCATTTTTAACTTCTCCTCTGTATGACATCTTTATAATACCTGTGCTTCCATCCAGCCCCCCTCCTCATCAATCGCAGTGACTAACCCCCTCCCCCAGTGTGACCCTCCATGCCACCCATCCATACAGCTCCACTTTTATGGGGTCTGTACCATAGCCACCCATAATCCGACCTTGTCATTGGGCTAGTGGATGACAGTTTTCCCATATTCTTGTTAGATTTCTGCCTCTTCATCTTCAAGTAGAATCCAAGGAAAAACTAACTGGTTAGATAAATAAAGCCAACAATAAACATACTCTACTACGAGGAGGGTTTAAGGATACTTCCTTACCTATGGGACCCATGACCTGTTTAGAAGGTAAACCGGAACAACACCCATCTTTTGAAAAATGGGTATTATTCCGAGCGCAGGTGGGCATCCCGATTGTGTGAGCATCACCTTCCAGTGTGTTAACGCAGTAATAGAGAGAAATCTTACCTTGCTCCTCGTTTCTCCAGAGAAATCCAGAGCTCCGATTGGCTGCCGCGGTCATGGGCTGCTACCACTGCGTAGGATTTCTCCTGATGATCAGCGTTAACACACAGGGGGCATTTTTCTAAAAATTTGTGTTGTTCCGGTTCAAGTTTCCCATTTTAAGCCACAGGTGTCCAGAAACCTCTGGATAAATGGCAACATGCTTTTAATAGGTTCAAAGGCAGCAATAAACATTTTACACGTTATATAGATTACTTTTATTTAGTCAGTTTATATATGTTCACTGTAACTCGTAAAACATTTAGTTGTACATTAGTTTGTGTGGTTGTTTATGTTTTATACTGGCAAATGTTTTTAATATCCTAACCAGTATAAATTCTCCTTAGTGTTCAAATCTTTTCATTAGTTCATTAATTAACTGCATTGATTTTCACTGTGCAAGGTGTCGGACTTTGATGCTTGGGGCCCACCAGTAGAATTGACTCTGGGGGCCCACCCCACATTTAGATGCAAGTATCACCGGCTTACATTCAGGGCCCATCCACAGAAACACAAAGGGGGTCATTCATCGAGGGATAGCGCCAGGTAGTGCCTCGTAGCGACAGGCAGCGGCAGGTGAACGCTGGGCGCTGTACGCATTACCACATTTATGAAAGCGATTCTGGTGAGCGACTCTAACAGCGCCATGTATCGTACGATTCATCATTACAGACGGCTCTAGCTTCCAGAGCGCCAGGTATTACCTGTCGCTATCTGTCTCTCTCCCATACAATTCTCCTGGCCTAGAAAGAGTCATTTTTTAAAACTTTTTTGATTTTTTTTTAAATTTTTATGCAGAATTGTCATTACAGGTCTGGCATTAAAGTATTACAATGTCACAATGTTGCAACAATGTCATTTCATTTGTTTTCGCTTTGTTACTGGTGGATATGTGTTCAAAAACAGACTTTAATCCCACAGCGTCTGGCGCTCTATGCTATAGCGACCAGATTTAGAGCGCCTACGCTCTGTGTGTCTGTTTTTTTGTTGAATATGGTGTGAGACGCTGAGAGTCGGCCACACTGAGCTGGCACTTCCTTTCGCTCGCTGCAACGCTGTACTGGTGTTAGAACACCCAACATACATCTCATTCATCAATGCCTGCCAGGTTACTAGAGCGACTGAGGCGCTCTGTTACAGCGCCCGATACGCGCACGCGAGCGTCTACTAGTGGTCGCTCTAAGCGCCGCTATAGAGACGTTCATCTGCCGATGCCTGGCGCTAGTAATGAATCAGCCTCTAAGCCTGCCCGTATGGTCTCTGTGTTTGTGCACTTGGGAACCAAAGACAAAAAGGGTGGCACGCCCATATCCAAATCTATACACATTTTTTATTTAATTCAAGCATCCACAACACATATATCAGACATATTAAAACCATTAAAACATATAAGACAATAACTTACAAAACAAACCAACAAAAATAGGTGTATAGGCAGTGGGGAGAAGACTATCACAAAAATCAATAATAAATACATATATTCATCCACCAATATAGCCCTATACTATGATAAATCCAAATAGTGCAATATACAATGTGCACTTGGGATGCCACAAATAAGCTATAGATAGTTCAGGTTTGGTGATGAAGGTCATCAATAGGGCCCCTGGGACCAATCGGGTTTTTTCCTGGTTACCCTGTGGGCCAGTCCGAGCCTGATTACGCAATTGTGTCTATGTGCATGACCTGCTAGGTCACCAAAAGGGTATTTATTTACCAATGTATAGTCAAACTCTGTACATTTAAAAAGTTTAAATAAGCTGTCTACAGCAGCTGAAACCAGTGGGGGGATTCAGCACAGGGCTCAGAGATCACAGGTGTCACACATTTGCCCTTTAAAGGCATGGGGGTTATTTATTATTATTCATACATTACCTAAGAAATTGAGATCATGAGAATAAAAGGTATGAGCCAACTAAAAGCTCCAGTTAAGCACTTGCCAATAACTCCTGCTTTCTTCTCATAGAAAATGATTGCCACAGACATTGCTCAAATAACATAAACAGCATTGGGGTATGCATTGTGTAAGGTCCTATGTCCATGTGTTTTCTGCACTTTTGGCAATTGACCCAAGACCAAGCTAATTTGTGTGTCAATTGACATGAGTAAGATGTAATATGCATGCTAAATGGACATACCACTGATGCAAAGCTCAACTGAAAGGTGCAACTGGGCCCCAAACCCAAAACCTAGGGGTCTTTTTTTTTACTCTTGTGCCTTTACATTTGCTTTTATGTTCTTTTGATGACATGTTCTACATCTGCTTTTTGTGCAGAACAACTGACCAAAAGCAGAGCACATTGTCCATTCATTGACATACAAAGGTGGATGAAAAACAGATGTGAGGCAGATGCAAAATACATCTGAAAGGTGTAAATGAGCCCTAAGGCCTGAAACGTAGCTACACACTTTAGAAGTCTAAAACCTCATTCCCACAAGCACCAAAATGCAGCATTTGTAGAGGGCTCCAGACACCTGATGGGTGCTTTTAGTTCCCATTAGTGTTCATTTGGTGCTCTATAAAGTGGGCTTAAAGCCAAAGGAGGAAAGCACTGTGGGCATATGAGATACTGTGGACAAATGTCCATAGTGCTGGCTCCTCGTCACATTTATTCCAATAGCGGGGCGCATTCAAACTTCTTCTGTTTCAGTTCCTTTGTTTTTCATTAGAATACCACAGCCCAAGCAAAGCCAGCTTTACATAAACAATAATAATAATTCAGCATGATAATCTTTTTTTCATCATTTTTTTTTACTGAAGCAGACCTACACACAGGATTTAAAGCCTTACCCCTGACACTAAAAATGACCCCTTCTTACTAACCCTTCACCCTTCCCTTTTGCCAAAATCTCTTCCCGCTGATCCTATAAGCCTCTTCACACAAGCATTGCATCTCAATGAGAGGGGGGGGGGGTAAACAGAAACTGGAACAACTGGCAGCCTTATTTATTAAAAATTCTTGAAGGTGGAAGATGAGCCGGCGCTCTGTGCTCGAACGCTCCTGGCCAGCCACTGCACAGGGCTTGTATAAGCCTATGCGCTAGTGCCGGCTGGTAGTGCTTCAATTGTAGTATATTTAATATTGAAAACACACAGTGCCTGCACTGGTGCTGTAGAAAAGGGAAAACAGGCATAATGCATCTGATGCAATCCCCATTTTTTTTATTTTTGGGGGGATGGCGGCACAATTTTAATGCGGAAACACTAGGAATTTCATTGGGGACATTGAATGACATGACACGGGTTTTGCATGGCCAAAATCACACGTTTGCAGCGCAACCCAATAGTGTAAAAGATGCAAATGAAAACAAGTCCAAACAGCTCAGGGATCCCATGGCAGATGCACCAACCCACCCAAAAAAATGTAAAAATGGCCAAAAACATTTAAACCAATCCAGCACATTGAAATCTATGAAATTAGGCCACACAGTGCAGGCTGAGCCCTTCTTAGCACTTCTTAAAGTGGACCAACACCCAGGATTTTCACTATCCTGAGTGTTGGTCCACTGCAGCGGGGCATCCGAGATCAGGATGCCCCGCTGTGTGAAACCCCCCCAAAAGCCCCAAAAAACTTACCTTTTCGGCGACGGACAAGCGACGGCCAAGCTGCCGCCTCCCGCGCGTCCCTTTTACAGGGCGCGCACGCGCCGGCCATTCACAGACGGCCAGCGTGGGCGCACGCACTGCTAGAGGGGCGCGCGGGAGGGACATCCCGATCTCGGATGCACCGTGGTGAGGGAGGGGATCTTATAGATTCCCGGGCCGATCACCCCTGGGTGTTGGTCCACTTTAAATGAACCTTTAATTCTTCTGGTACAAGTAGAGACGTTGAAATGTCAGTCAGTCAGTCAGCATGTGGGTCCACTTTTAGATGAAGACATTTGCAGAATCAAAGTAATCAAGAATATGTGTGTGTAAATGAGAAAAGAAATGAGGAGGAAACTTGCTGATTATAAAAAAGGCATGAGTGCTATTTCTCATGCTTGAGAGCCTAATTTAACAAGCATCAGCACCACACAGTGCCACTTTTTTGGCCTCAGCGACACTCCGTTTTAAGAAATAAAAAAAGTCAATGCAGATGTGGCCGTCGGCTGGCGTCTAATTTAACACTAGGGCCGAAAAAGGTTGCAGATAAAATCTGGCGCTGTCGGTCAGGATCCCATAGAGCACATGAGCAGAACTGGATTGAAGTGTTTATGCTTTTAATTAATATTAAACACGTTTATTTGTACAGAACTTGCATTGGGTTCTTAACAGTGTGTAATTTGGACACCAACAAATGCAGCCGAAATGTACTGTCCCCTTTGTCCCTAGTAGTGTTTTCTTGTAAATGTAATAATGAAACACTCAGCGCCGGGAAAATACAGTGCCAAAGATTTATTGGTGGAAAAAACCATAAATATGTTATTGAACACCAGAAAAATGGTGGTTCAAATTGCTGCTCACTGGCGCTGAGATAAATGGCAGCCAGGTCCAACAGGCCCTGACATAGGCTGGCCAATACTTAGTGCAACAATTAAAACCAATTAGTTAGTGTTCTGTGACTGCTAGCGCCAATGTAGTCCACAGCACTGCGCCAGATAAGACCCGTGCACCAAAACTGGTGTTATAGCCACAAAGAGGATGCTAAATGCTTTGACCTGCTTAGAGCCCTATATGGTTTATAATCGGCAGTCGGGTCCAACAGGTCCTTACACAGGCCAGCCAATACCTAGTACAACAATCACAGCTAATTATTTAGCACCAATGTAGTCCACAGCACAGCACCAGGTAAGAATAAAGATGTAAATGATGCACATCATAAATAAGGCCCTATATTTTTTTCTTATTCAGAGTTGGTGTACAGTTGCCAATAGCAAAAGATTGCAGGTAGTGAAAACTTCTTCTATAAAACAGACATTTTGTAATATAAGGAAAAATAAAAAATATTAGCTTAGCTCCTTGAGAACATCCTTTTGGCTCACAAAAATATTTTGAAACTGCCATTGAAAGTGTACTTTCCCTTTAAACGTCCTGGACTTGTACTTTATACTTGAATATTTCATAATCCCTCAGCCAATATGGTGACCATGGCATTTTATAATACAGACCATGCTTCCATATGAGATTTCTTGTGCAATCATTTATATACCTTTGATATTAAACATTTAGGTTGAAATATGGGTAAAATGCCTTTTAAGCAATTTTCTGCACTATAGGCTGCATGTATTATATTTTGATGATATGTTTTAGGTTTGTGTAGTTTTAAAAACAATACGTGGAGCGTATGTGATTTTCCTTTAAGTCAATCAGCCAGTAAAATCTCCCCGTGGTTTGAAATGGATATTTTTCAGCATGTGGCTTATATATAGGTTGAGCAACTGTCATTTGCATTTTTGAATTTAAAATGTAGCCTTAAAATAAATAAGAAACACAGCCTGCCTATCTGCTTAGGTATTTTCTATTAAGGCAGTGCTTTAGTAAAACAGTGAAGTTAGGTACCATTATTGTAAACACTCATTTCAGACCCTCTTGTGAACTGGTAAAAGTTTTGCCATGCGTCCTGGTTTGTTGCATAGAGCCAAGCCTCTAGTATGTAGCATAGGTAGCTATTGTTACTGTGCACATGTCAACTGTGTACACATTTTTTGAGAACAATGATCACAAGTACATGCTATATACTATACTGTATATGTTCACCTTATAGTTGTTTGCAATACCATATATTACCCATCGTTATCTAGATTTTTTCAATTGCCATATCAAAATAGTTCTACAATTTCCTCAAAAAGGACTACTGTTCTGACCTTGGAAACATCCTTTTTGAAGCTTCTGGTTAAGCAGCCTCCTTGTACTTCTCCACTGTCTCGTAAAGTGAGTGTCAAGCCCTATGGGACGCCCACCTTCTGCTAAATCTCTGCTGCTTCTCCAGCCTTTAGACAAGCCGCTGTTTGCCAGAACGCTTTACACACCTTGCCGGACGCGGTTGTCCCCAGGTCTTATATAGCACAAAGGATGTGGACTTACAGACAAAGGCAGATGAACCAGAGACTAGAACGGGCAATATCAGGCAAGCCAGGGTCAAAAACAGAACAACATTCCTCATGATACACGGCACCAAAGGAAAAAGCAAGTGCAGGATCAAGGGTCAAGCAAAGGGTCAAGCCGGGTGGTCAGAGAGTTCTCGATACAGAGGGTGTGATGGATTCGGGATCAGACATGTAGGCGCTGATCCAGGCAGCAGTCAATGGAGTAGTCAGGCAAGCAAGGTCAGCAACGGTACAAATTAAGACTTAAAAAAAACGACAGAACCCAACAGCACGCTATCAAAGGCACATGACAGGGAATACCTTTATAGGGCTAGGGTGCTAGGGATTGGCTGGAATACTTTGGGGTTATTGGCCAATATTGGCTGGAATATTTATTGGGCTTATACTAAGGACTGATAGCCCCACTGGTAATTAGGGTGCTTCGCCCACTAGTAACATTAGCGCTCATTGGCACTTTTAAACCAGCCTCCAGTGAGCTTACTGTATGCAGCTCCGACGGAGGGCAAGCACAGACAGAGAAGCAGGAGATGCGACCAGAGGTGGAGGCTCACAGAGCTGTCTTGAGACGGCACTGCTTGAGCCGGCGCCCACTGCGGCAGGGCAAAGGAGATCCCGCCACATCACTTGATCTGGGGAGGTCGAAAGCACATCGTGACACTGACCTCACCAAGGCAGTATATGGCATGCCTCCTCTTTTACAGTGCTGTAGCCACTGTAACAGATGCAAGGTGTCCAGTCTCGTCCACCTTTTTTCTTACAGATGGTAGACAAGCTCTAAAAGAATTGTCCACAACATGGAACCTGGAGATAGGTACAGCACATTTCCTACCAGTGGAAATAGAAGAAGTAGGCACAATGAAAAAATGGTAAGTATCCTATAGTATATATACTGTATACTAAAACTATGTTTTATATATTTATATATATATATATATATATATATATATATACTCTTCTGATAAACAGTAAAGCTCTAAGTAGTCTGAAGTCAAAGAAAATCAATGTAGCCCCACATCTGGTGAACAGGCCAAACATTGTCTCTCTAGCTCCTTTGGGGAGTACTCATAGCATGTCAAGTAAAGCTGAACAATGGGGAAGGTTTTTACAACAATTCAGCTTTATTTTTTAGGAAAACTTGCTGGTCTATATATGAATACCATTAATCATTTTTTAAGAAGATAAAATGTAATTTTGTTGGCTAGCAATCTAGAAAAGGACTTATACTTGGCTTCAGTCTTGGGGTACCTTCCCCAGGCAGAAATTACAACGATAAAAGACTTATGCTAGGTATCAATTTGTACTTACATTAATATAATACAGATTGTAATCCCCTGCCGTAGTTCATCACATACATATTCATATTTTATAGTCCTTTGATCCCCTAGGAATTTACATTCTAGTTTAATAAAAGGCTTGTGGGGAAATAATTAAAAACATGACAGGAATGGCCTTAACTTTTCAAAATTATTTGAGCTCTTCCTCAAAAACGTGTTTGGAAGGTTCTTTGGAAATGGAATCGCTGGTATTGAATCATTTTTGAAGATGTGGATGTGCTCTTTGCAAAGCTCAGTTTAATATTGAATTAGCTGAAGTTTATTGTTTAAAATCACAACACTCTAGCAGAGGTAATTCATAACTTTCCAACAATCACCAAGCCAAACATTCCTGTGGCAGCCCGTGTGTGTTTCTGGATGACCGTAGTTCAGTTGGCTGCTGCAAAGCAGATTGAATTTCCCCCTCTGACCTATATTAATTAAATGTTCTGTATATTTGTGGGGCCAGACATCCCAATTTATTAAAGACCAGGTTAAAATGCAAATTAAAATCAGTTCACGGTAGAATATGTATAATGTTACTAGACCAACTAATACAGTCAGGCTTCCCCCATGGGTTATTTTATCAAAATATAATTAGGCACATTTTGCTGTACCCATCTCTTTGCACATGCTCATAGTTAGCTTATTGGACGCAATGCTGAATTGCAGCTGAACTTGAACCTACTTGTCATGCCCAAGGCCTGATTATATCTTGGTATAATATATATGTGTGTGTATATATGTATACAGACTGAGTGTCTGTGCATTCCAATTTAATTAGGTCTGTTTGTGACCAGCAGAATGTGTTGTCTGTGCACCATCATAAAACTCCCCCTTTTCATGCACACACAGTTTTAGAATCCCTCCTCCGTTAGGAATTCCAGGGAGATGGGGGATGTCATGTAAACCGTTTCCCTCCAAAATTAGCTAAATAAATGCCAAGGGGACACATGCTTTTGGAACATAGCCTAAGAAGGAACCTGGGACATAACAGTCCCAAGCAACAAGCAACCACGGGAAACTCCAACAAAAAGGACTGCGTAAGGACTTTATTTTTGAACTGTTATTTGCTGTATACTTTCTGTATTTTTGTATGTCATTTTATTGCTGCAAATTACATCCAGCACTGTGATACCTTTTTATCAGATTAAATGTTTAATTAATCAGCTCTAGCCTTTGATCTCTAAATATATGAGCTCACCTTCCTGAAGGAAGCTCTGGTGATACACGTTTATTAGGGTTACGTGATGACTTGCTGGGACCAGTAGTGCATACCCAGGGGTCTGGTGGCGTTTAACCCTTGTACCATCACACTCTCTCTAGCGTATTGGCTGGGCTGATAGAGTGTGATCGTGACACTACTCATGCTAGATATCCGGTAGTAATACACTTACTTGCTTAAAGTGAGGCACCACCCACTTTAAAAAAAATGATTGTTGAATGCAGTGGAGGTGGGGCATTCTGATTGTGGATAGCACCCCACCCACCCACACACACGATGCCCGTATACCTCCCCTGCATGTCCAGTTTCAGATGCCTCATACTTGCCAGTCTGCAAAAACCCAAAGCTTGGAAGCCATGATTCCTCCCCATATGACCACCAGTGTCCAATCAAGGTGCACATGTCCATCCGAGGGATGAGATTGGCTGCCGCCAGAGCATAGCACAGAGGCTTCACTGGTTTTGAAAGCAAGACCTGGTGAGAAGCAAAGTTTACTTTGCAAAACTGTCTGTACCGTCCACCACTGCATACATAGCCCGTCTATGGCAAGCAGCCTGGAGCAGATGGGAGACAGTACCCCACCAGCACTGTGATTGGGGCAAGACCTTCTTGAAGAGTCAGTGCTATATGGGAGAAGAGCATATTTCTGATCAAGAACACCCCTTCAGTATATGTTGGATGCAACACCAGTGAACCAGGGAGCTTGCTCTGCCTCGGAACATGGTTGCACAGTTACTGAGCTTACTTTATTACAGTAACTTTAATAAGAACCTCTCATGGCTGTTGCCTTGCATAGATTACTTGGGCTATAGGGTGGTTCTGGGGCACTGGAAGCTGGTCTCAGGAGATGCTTAAAAGGGAAGTCAACTTTAATGCTCAGAGCCAATTTGTAATTTGTATTTTTGTTTTGGATAGAACAAGGAAGCTGAAGCTTCATTTAAATTGGTCTTTGGTAACAAAATCAGAAATTCATCTAACAGAAATGCCATGAGTGTGCCAGCGGCCAGGATTGGGTTACTAGCACAGGAACCCCCAGCTATTGTGCTATACACCAGCCTTCTTTCCTAATAAAAACTAAAGATCTTTTGTTAACTTTCTGCCTTTGGTGATCAAACAGGAATCAGACATAGATGCCATATTTTATTAAAGCTAAAATAAAAATAAACCAGACTTACCCTCCACCAACTCAATCACTTAGGGTTCTGCAGGCTGAATCTGCTTTATTCTTTTGCTGTCAGCTCTTATGCTGAAGGTATGCTCTTAATAGCCTCCCATATGCTTTTGAGCTTCCACTGCTAAGCATACTAACAGTGAATAGTGACATGGTGAACCACTGGTAAGTATATACTTTTATTTTTAAATCAGACATGTAGTCAAATCAGTACCCCCAGTGCATCTCAACCCCAAGTACTGTACTTTCCTGTTTATACATCTCACAGTATGACTTGACTGACCTTGATACAATCTTGTGTTTGTAAAAGCTGTGTTAATGTACTTATGTATGTATTTAAGGCTGCTGGACTACTAATTATTCTATGTTGAAATGCAAAGCATCTTAACTACAAGAACTATCACTCTTATTTCAATACCAACCCAGCCCCCTCTACCACCCCACTCCCAGTCCAGTGCCGGGAAAGGTGTCCCGCAGTCACGGGGATGCGACAATGGCCCACGTGACTGTCCTGCGGCAAATCATGGGACTCCTTTTCCGCCGCTGTCTCATAGTGAAAGTGAGGATTACGGGTGTTCTGAGGGGTTATGTGTGAGGGGAACTCCAGCATTTTGGATGCCCCCCTGAGCTTGTTTTGATTAGCTGACTGTGGGACCAACACCTGTTAAAGAAAAAAAGGTGTTTGTCTAGTTTAATTCATCCCTAATCAGATTTCTGAAGTGTGTGGTGCTAACCCACAGTGACAGACTTTTTAAATTTTCTGATTGGTTGTTTTTTTACTTTTCTTTGCATGACCTGATTGGTAATCAGCAGGTCACATTGTTGGCTAAGTCTGTGTGTTGGGGGATGAACAGTCCTAACTTTTTGTGAAGAAATTCCGTGGAATGCAGGGGTGGGAACATGACATGATAGATCATTTCAGGGCCAGCTCCAGGTTTATGTGGGCCCTTGGGTGGCATGGTCTCAATGGGCCCCTTTGTGGTGAAGAGTCGCATCCCATCACCAAAGGACGTCCCAAATCTGGATGCCCCCTAAGGATCTTGCTATTAGGATCCCATTATTTTGGATGCCCCTGTGTGACTCCCCCCCCCCCCCGTGCACTGTGGGAGCACCAGTTTAAGTTAACGGCTAAACCAGGGGGTTCTTTCACAAACATCCCAAATTGGGATGCCCCTGCAAAGTGGACCAAAACTCAGCGGTGGAATTGCTTGCATAGTGGGTATGCCAGCGATCCCAGGGGGTTCACACAGTAGGGTATCACAGATTGGGATGCTCCAGGGATAGCAAAAAGAAAAATAGGATGTGCTCATCCAGTCAATATATAGCAGTCAAGAGATGCTAGAGGGGTGTGACCACACACCAAGCAACAAAGAAAGTTAACCCTCTGCACACTTATACAATTGAAAAACCTAGCTAACACTTGTTAAGAACATGAACTGTTAGTTAACATAGATTGCAATGAATGTACAAGCGAGGTAGCCACGTCAAGGCCGTCCAATGTCTGCACAAACTTTTAAACTTAGTAATCTTAGGGACGGGGTACTAATTGGACGGCCTTGACGTCCAATTTCCTATCCAGGGATAGGAAATCAGCTGGGGTGGGCAATGTAAAAGCAGAACAAAACCCAGCACTTCCTCTCCTGGAATCTAAATTGAGATGCCCCAATGTGTGGAACCCCACCATTCGAGGAGATGCCGGTAAAGCGCCGTCGAACACCCCAAAGGCCGGCCCTGGTAATGGGCCCCCCGGAGGGTGGATGCCTCCGGCAGCTGCCCTGCTTTGCCGGGTGCTGACGTCGGCCCTGATCATTATTTTCCAACCTGTGGTATGCAGCAATGTTCAGGGGTGTAGACGGGGAAGATTTGTTATAGAAGAAATTGAGAGGGGAAAAACTTTTGTCCGCACTTCCTCTTCCAACAAGTTTTTTGATGAATACCCACATATCCTGCAGAAAAATGTTGCTTTGACAGTTTTACAAAGGATATTGATTTACACATGCTCTTTTCTGGTTAAAGGGATGATGTTTATCCTTAGACTGAACCATTGGAGGAGAAACATTGCCCCTCAACAGCAGCTAGTCAAACAATTCTCTGGTCTTTCTTAAAGGGCAATTATCAGGTTTCAGATGATAATTGTCCTTTAAGGACATTCCTCCTTGGCAAACTCACCAGCGCAATTCAGCCTGACACGCATATAAGCACGCCATTAACCAGAAGAGTATTACAGCCCTGGGCCAAGATACGGTTCTTGAACACGAATGGTTAATGTAGGACACCACATATATAGAATCAACAAAGGAGCACTATTGCAGGGGTTTACAACCAGTGGTACTAGTACCGCTGGTCATCCTAGAGATCCAATCAGGTGGTACTAAACACGGCGGCAAAATAGCCCCCAAATCTGACATTTTGCCATCTATAACTTAACTATAACTGTACAAACCTTCTCCAAATGGTGATACAAACATGTCTGTTCATTTTTTGTGTATTTCATGCACTTTAGCTGCATTGCAGGTGATACTTGTGTTAATTATAAAATGGAAAGTAATACTTAATGAAATTAGTTTGGGAACCCCTGCTCTATTGCACTGATATAGTCAATCAAATTTGATGAAATGCATCAGCAAGAATAATAAAATTATTACATCCCCTCGTGCAAATGTTGTTATTGTGTAGATCAGCATTGTTTGCAAAATTCTCAAAGCAATTTTTCCCCTGTGATATTACCGTAAAAATCTTATAAGCATTTAAATGAATAAATTGTGTATGTTTTAATTGGAAAGTGATTATTTAATATGGACAAGTGCTATCTAAGTGTTATCCCCCAAAAAACGTACTGGAAGAGGAAGTGAGGATAAATATGTTTCCTTTCACTTTCTCTTACCACTAAGGGCTTGCATGACGTCCAAAATGTTGTTTGACATGTACTATTACTAGTGGGGAGGTGAGGAATGCACACACCCAATACTAAAAAAAACGAATAAGTACTTGGTGTAGAATCACTGTTCTAGAAAATGCACAATATAAGTAATTTTTATATATGCGGTGAGCTTTGTGGTGAGAGATAATCAAGCACTTAGAAGAAACGTATGCCGATATGGTAAGAATATTCAAAAACACACTCTGTCCAAGGCGGGGAATTTATCTTAGGAAGGAGAAAGCTTTACTTATAGCTGATGAGTTGTTTTACGAGTAATTCCCTGAATTAGCCCTTATGTTTATATAAAATACAAGGCACCAATTGTTTCCTCTGCCTATCTCTTTGTTTAGCTGTATCTGGTTTGTATATTTAGAGCAGTTTAGGGGACTGGTGCTTTTTTGTGGATGAGTAATGTATATAAAATTCATTATGATGCTGACAAGTTTATCCCATGGAGAAGTGAGCGCACAGGTCAAGTGGATTATTGTGCACTTTGTGTATAGCGCATTTTACCAAGAACCACATGTTGTGTGCCTTCCCCATGCACAAATAACTTCTTAGTAGGGATCCTGGATTAATACTGGGCTGCTTTAATCCTTGTGTGCTCTTACTGTCTATTTTTCACAAGGTTACAAGAACAGCTGTTCATAGACTGGACTAACTGATTAATTTCTGAAATTTCCTGTTAGTCTAGTTCTTAGTTTACTTCAAAAATCACTTCTGAATCTTCAAGACTTTAAAAAGATAATAAACAAAATAAACTAAACTAAACTATTTTCCTTTTAACAAAGGGCCTGATTTATCAAGCACTTCTGCCAGACAGTGCAATTTCAGCGCAAATTAGAGTAGTGCCAAAATATGATTTATACATTTTCCAGCATGTTGTTGCACTGCTTATATTTCAGTAAATGTGTTTCTTGCAGTGCAGCAACATGCAGGTGTGAAAAAAAAATTATAAATTATATTTTTCCACTAATTTGCACCCATGTGGCACTGTCTGTCAGAAGTGCTTGATAAATAAGGCCTTACGTATATTTAACTAAAAATATTTTACTCTGTTATAAGTATTTATACATTATGTGGGGTAATGCTCTGAGGTCCACTGGGAAGGTAAGCAAACTGGACTTTCTCTTTACCTATACTATGATGAAGATTGAACCATTTTTATGAATATTAGGAAGCATAAGCTTCCATACCAAATATGATACCCTCTTGTCTCTAGGTTTCAATAGAAAGTTACTATTATTAAATCAATCACTCTAATTTTTGAAACATTCAGAGTTGAAAAGAACTTTGATCTTTTAGCTCCATTAACTTGAAACTGTTTAGTAGTTTAAAGAACTTACAGATTTGCCTTAGAAATGTAAAAAATGCTTACAATGTAAGGTCAGCACTGTGTAATATTTGGCCTGTCCTTTTGTTGATAATGATTGACATGAGCTGAATGAATTATTATTTTATACTGATGCAGGAGGGATTAAAACTAAAGAGGCTGATTTATTAATAGCGACATGTAGCGACAGTTGAGCGACTGTAGCGGTATTTTCACAGCGCCCGCTAGTAGTCGCTGTGCTTGGCCGTTGTTCGGTTGTTGACAGCGACTCAGTCGTTGTGGCGTAATGTTGAATACAAGGTTACGAGTCGCTATTTGACAGGTTCCGCGATGTATGGGTGCGCATGATAGCGACTGGTCAGAGCGACCGGCTTCCACCATATTCATCAAAAAATCACGCTCAAAAAATTCAAGCGCTGTGAAATGCATGTTTAAACCCCAGAGCGCTGGAGGCGATGGGTTAAAAGTAGTTTTTTAACCCCCAAACCACCATATTTTTGGAAATCAAAAAAAAAGTATTTTAAATAATTTAGTAATATGAATACATTAATATCAGACCTGTAATATCAATTCTGTACAATTTTTTTTTTAATTTTTTTCCCTTAAAAAAATTATCTAAAATGGCAGAAGTGGTCACAGAATTTTTCACATTAAAATAACAATTAATTATTAATATTTAAAGATTGTTCCACTGAAATGCATTGGAGAGCGCCAGGTAGCGAGAGGTCATACCTGTCGCTGTTCAAGGTCGAACGCTGGCGCTGTGAGCTGAGGCTGGAATAATGCTGAATGAGTCGCTATATGGCGCTATCTCAGTCGCTAAGCAGGATTGGCTTGATAAATGTGTGATTGTGGTGGTGAGCCGGCGTTCTCGTGGCGGGGCCCGTCATTACCGGCCGCTCACCATTCGCTACCTGTTGCTATTCCTTCATAAATAAGGGCCTAAATTGTTTTGTCAAGATACACACCTCTTCCAGAAAGCAGCCTATGAGGCTTATTGGCAGCCGTGTACATTTCTGTGTGCCCACCGACCATGCAAGCCTGATAGGCTGGTCTACTGTGAAAGAATTCCGAAAGTGGTGAATATTGGTGGCACCCGTTCTCCGGCTTACTGGAAGCCGATGCATAGCAAGGCATCCTGATTTATAATAAAGAGGAAGTCCAGTTATTTTTAATTTTGGAGAGTCTACATGTAAAAAAAAAAACACACATTTATATACTTTTTAAAATCTTTCTTATAGTCCTAGGCATTTATAGGATGCATTCTCTCAGCAAATAACATAGCTTCGATACTTTGAAGGTATTTGAATAATACTAAAGGTCAGTGTGATTGCGTAATCTGAAATGTAACCTTTACATTTGTGTTGACTTGTTTACCAGGATGCCCTGTGAAAGGTGAATCAGCCCCTAGCATCTCTTGGTTTCATGGAAGTCAGCTTCTGAGCAGTAAAACGGGGTCCTCATATGAGATTTTGGAAGATGGACAGATTCTACGACTTACTGATATAAATAATGATAATCTAGGAGAATACAGCTGTGTCATAAGTAATCCCTCTGATTCACTCATACAAAAAGCTTTTCTGTTGCTTCAAGGTAACTATAAAGCCATAATTGTTTCCAAAAATAATATACTGTACTATTTGCTTAAAATCAGTTTCTGATGGGTAAAATTATTTGGAAAAAAATGTAATGGAAATCAATCAGGATCCAAATGGTAGATTAAGAGCAAATCGATCTTATATGAGAACTATCATTTTGAGGGCCTATGTATCAGTAGTTAAAGAGGAATTTTGGTCAGAAATGACCATAGTCCTTCTTTAAAGAGGAACATCGGACCTAAAATAAAAAGGGGTCAATTCCCCCCATCGACGCCTACTTACCATTCGGCTGCTTCAGGCCCGATCCTCACCCCGCTGCCTGCTTAGACGTCACTAACTGACTTCAATGTCCCACAGCGATCTTGCAGCTCAGCGAAGTCTTGCGAGATTTGAGGCGGCTCCATTGCATCCCATTCATGGGCACAGCGCAGGAGCGAAAACATGTGGCACATGCGGTGCCTGATGGGAGACAAGATGGCGCCCCCCTTTGGGAGGCCGCCTGAAATCCAAGGGACCCAGAAGATGGATCCCACCGTGAGGTGAGTAAATACTGCCCCTATTGTGAAACCCGGAGGGAGGGCAGTCTTGTGAGGTTTGGGGGAGCGTTTAACCTCCCCCGATGTTCCTCTTTAATAAGCAGCAGTGGGGCAGCATGTGCATAGCGCTGCTATAAAAAGAACCTGCCCGATACTCATGTGACCACGATCAGAGCAGCCAAGCATATCATCAGCACCCGGCACTGGCCATGCACTGATAGGCTGCTCCACGGCAGCCCACGACAGCCTAGAAGGGGATTCCAGAAGCACTGAGTATTGGGCAGCTGGTTCTTTTTAACAGCAGCGCTATGCATAGCAGGGTAGTCCAGGTCACGCTGCTGCATATTAAAGAAGGACTATGATCATTTCTGACCATAGTCTCTCTTTAAGGTAGGCCTACATGCTACATATTTTTTAGTAAGATTGTTCGAGGACTTCATAACCAATGGGCTGTAGACTTGAAAAACATACTGTATGTAATGGAGTTTCTTCCAATACTGTTTAGTCTTGAAATTGATATACTTTATGGCAAGGCGGTTATTCAGATAACTACGCTGTTTAGATTAAAAATGAAATTTGTCAGTAAGAAAATGTTCTTTTTCTATTGCAGATGTATCATCAGATTACCAGTGGCTAGTAACTGGTTTCTTACCTTGTACTGCATCATGTGGAAATAGAGGCATTCAACAACCACAAGTAAAATGTGTTCTTGACAAGCAAGAAGTAAATATGTCTCACTGCCTGGATAAGCCAAGACCAGCTGTAAAGCCCACTGCATGTAACAGACAGGACTGTCCACCAAGGTCAGTACATCTTCATGTGCCCTTATGTTCTGTGCCCAATCCTAAAGACCAATAATTATATAGTGTGCACTAGTATAGGTATTTATAATCTACTTCGATGCAGCCAATGGGATTCACAAAACTGTCCCACACCATGCCTGAAAGAATGCTGTACAACATGTCCTGGCAGTTAAAGAGGAACTTTGGAAGCCTTGGAGTCTAAAAGACTCCTGGGCCATCCAAGTTCCAAGGAGGGATGTCAACCTATAAAAAGAAAGACAGCTATACTGCCAGGCTCCTGCCCTGGCCCTGGAATACTGGCACCCAGCACTCCAATATTCCTGCCTGGCAGGTTCGTTGACTCAAGGATGATTGAATGATGTCCCTCCTGAGGCCTCCTAGCATTTATTAGATACTTATATTTGCACAGCATTTTAGTTATTTAAGCATTATTGGTATTTTACATTGTTGTAATTGTTTTAAATGTCTTGCCTTTTGTGTAAATGTTTTTCCAATATTTGTGGTGCATTTAAAACTTTTTGCTATAATCAATAATAGTGGTGCAGCATTTTTTCAAGGGGTGGTGTGTGGGATGATCTTGGGCACCCATGTGGTTCCATTGCTCTTTATATATAGTTCGATAAAAAGCTAAGCTAATGTCACAGAATTTCATCATTTGAAAAATCACATACATCCCAACTTTCTCTAGCTGTAATGTCTACCTACATCTCCAAGAAAGGCAACTTGGCTGCAGCCATACTGGCTCCTAGCAAGCAGTCACCCAGCCACTGCCTCTATTAAAGTGGTCCAGGATTTTCAATATCCTGGGTTTTGGAAAAAAAGCCATTGTTTTGAGCCTCACATCAGCATAGGGAGAGGCAGCATGCCCTTTCCCAGCTTCCCTGTGGGATGCATGCTCCTGCACGCTCCCACAGGCTCCCACATCTGAATGGCTGGGCGCAGAAGCATGCACAGCTGAAGGGAAACCGGGGATGAGCCGGTGCCTGGCGATCGCAATGAGGGCCCAGGACAAGGTAAGGAGGCTTGCGGTTGATCTGGGGTCTGATTTAGTTGGCTGGCCCTGGAGTCCTTTAGATGGGGGGAGTGTGATTGGTCCGCTTGAAGATGAACTGGCATCATGGGCACAAGTTTAGCTTTAATATCAATCACCCATTTGTCCAAATTGCAAATAGCCTCTTCCAAACATAAATAAAAAGCATGACATTGAATATCTTGCTTTTATAATGCCTTTGTGGAAATTGTAGATATTTTGTGGAATATTTTGTGGGCTGTGATTGCTAAAGTCCATTATAAAAACACAACTTTGGAGACTTCTGAGCAGTTGGACTTTATCCTCTTATAGGTGTTGGCAAAAGTTATCTTGTTCAGTTAAAATCATAGCACACTGAATGTGATAAAATAATAAATATTTCAAAATTTCTGATATATATATATATGTGTGTATATATACAGTTTATATATATCAATATATATATATATCAATATATATATATATATATATATATATATAGTAAAAAAATAATAAACAACAGGCAGACATGCTTTTTTCTTAACAATCTGAAGCCCAATGTGCTGACAGGAACATATTAGCATAAATAATATGTGTCTTTATCCCCTTTGTGCTGTACCAAAAAGCCTTTTGCTATGTGTGAACTGGAATGTTCCAGTACAAGCCACAGATGTTGATTCCAGTTTACTATGGGCCTCAAAATAATGGGTGTAAACCACTAATGTACATTAAAAGCCAAGAGTCGGTTCTCTTGCCAGTGACCCCGCAGTGTATGACATGAGGGGGCTGAGGGAACACATGTGATAAATTACTATTGTTGACTATAAATGCTGCTCTGCTGTAAACACTGTCCTGCGTAACAAAATAGAGAGCGGCATTAATAAGCTAAAGGTTTCCTGACATCGACCTGGAAAACATCAAACACATTTCTGGGAAGGAGTTATGATAAGCAGAGGTGAAAGGAATCAAAATGACCATGTCCTAGATTGACCCAACTTTCAATTCGCCATGATAAATGCTTTTCAAGAACTGAGACAACTCTCACAGCTTGTATGACATTATAAACTCCAGGCAACTACAAAGTGTGCTGGGACTTACTTATTTTCATTTCCATTACCTACTGTGATCAGATGAGAATCTAAACCCTGCAGTTCTTACAGTTTTGATATTCTTCCTATAAGACTCACCAGCCCGTAGAAGGCACCTAGGATTTGAAGGAGAAAAATAAGAAAAAAATAATCTGAACCAAATGCTGTGCTAAAACACCATCCCCACAAGAACCAAAAAATAGGCAAGGTGCAGAATCCCAACATTACAAGCAGAGTGGCATTCCCCCCCAATCCCTCATGGCCAGTGTGGCATCCCCCCCCATTCCCATAGGCAGTGTGGCATTCTCCCCTCCCATTCCCATAGGCAGTGTGGCATTTCCCCCTCCCATTCCCCATATGGGCAGTGTGGAATTCCCCCCTCATTTTTCCCATAGGCAGTGTGGTATTTCCCCCCTCCCATTCCCATAGTCAGTGTGGCATCCCCCCTCCCATCCTATAGGCAGTGTGGCATTCCCCCTATAGGCAGTGTGGTATCCCCCCTCCCATTCCTATAGACAGTGTGGCATTCCCCCAACCCATTCACCATATAGGCAGCGCAGAGATGCAGTCAAGGCTCCAGGAGAAGGTGAGTGAAACTGGCGATTGGAGGGGGTTCTCAAGAAGGGGAACATCCCGAATTGGGGCCTCTGATGTTCCTCTTTAAAGACCTATACTCAGAAGTATATGTCATTACCTTCCATCCCCAGCCCAGTGCCCCTAACAACATTTTTTACCAAAGACTTTGCCTAATATTGATAAAAAGACTAACAGGAAGTAGCAGCTATATGTTAATTAGTTCAGGTACACCTAAACTTTAGCATAATAGGAAGAAAATGTAATCTTGATTCTTTTCCATGCTGCAATTCAGCATCTATTTTTGCTGTGCCAATGTATAAAACATTTGTACAGGTAAACATGGTGCTGAATTGCACCAAGGAAAATCGAGATACATGTTTTTTCTAAAAAAAAATGGGGAATAAAAATTCTGACGTTGCTGAATCAGCCCTAATGGCAGTTAGGTTGAAGTGCTCCCCATTGCTGAGCTTTGTGTACTGTAACTGAACGCATCTTCACTGGGGGGGGGGGCTGTTCGGCAGGGAGCAATTTGGCCAACTGAATCAAGTTTTGGGGCACTGGGTTGGGGATAGAAGATGGTGACATAAACTTCCCTGTGAATATAGGTGCACTAAGGGTTTTTGGTAGACAGGTAAGTTCTGCTCTTATACATATTTTTTGGATTGGTTTTGCCTAAAACAAATTAAAGAAATGGTTAGTCAGCGGGAGATAAATATCTCCATTAAACATGTCTTGCCAATATGATTTCTATGCCACCAAGCTCTGTAAATGCAGTGTGCTAATTCTATATACATTCATTTTAAGGTGGATGGTCACCTCCTGGTCATCATGTTCACAAAGCTGTGGAGGAGGAGTCCAGAATCGTCGCGTGACTTGCCAGAAACTAACAGGAACAGGAATCTCTGTACCAGTATCAAATGAAATCTGCACCTTGTCTTCCAAACGTCCAGTTGACAGCCAAAGCTGCAGTAGGCAACTGTGTGTGGAGTGGTCCACATCTTCATGGGGACAGGTGAGGGCTTGTTTAGGGACATTATTTGTTCATCAAGTAATCACCGGAAGCCTTCTTACAAACCACAGACCCTCATAGGAAATAAATATATTTATTCACAGACCTTTACTGTTCCTAGTAGACTTACAGTATATGCACTTGCCTGTCTACTACTGCAATCTACTGTATAGAAATGATGACCTCTTATCTATGTATCTGCTATTTTGGTGGTTTGTGAGCCTAAGTACTGTAGTTTGTGTTGTTTGTGTTGGAGACACTGCCATTTTTAAAGCTCCCCGACCAGTTAAAGCAAGCCTTTTTTTTTTCACACCTGTTTCTCAGTATTGCACAGTACTGTTGCTTCCTATTGGCCAACACAGCACCAATAGCATGAGAGACGCATTAGTAATCAAAACACCACAGCAGTAGCTACAGTGATTTGGTGCCAAAGCTAGAAATTGATCATTTATAGCTCTACCCCCACAATGGAATGAGGAGGATTTTTTTTCTTCCCGCACTAAGCATGATTGTACCTAGAAACTGATCTGCACGAAAGAAGAAGAAGAATAAGTCAAAGTGAAAGAAATCACTCCATCACACAGCAGATATTTTACACTCTAATTTGAGTCAATGTTGCGGGTTTGGTAGGCTAATCATATTTATGTTTTGAAGCAATCATTTTCCATAATGATAACAAACCTTACTAAATTGGCTCTAAAAAATGACGAGTGGAACAACAACTGATCATACAAGGTCCTCACTACTTTACCTAACAATAACCAATACATTAATTGCTCTAATATTAATTGACCTAAGACCTAAACTCACATTAAACATGTGGATGGGTTGTGGAAAAGTGAAAAAGCTGGTTAGTAAAGTTATGTACTATTTCTCTAACTTTATGTACTTTATCTAACATACATTGCCCCTCTGCCCAACGTTTTAAAATGCAACGAAACATTTTTATTGCCAAAAGGAAGAAATATGTGTTGTCTAAGTAATAATACGGCAAAGCAAAATGCTCCCTATTGCATTTCAACCCATTGTTTAGCATTTTCCACCAGATGCAGCGATCAGCCAACCTCAGAAGCAATAGATCTAAAATATTACAAGGAGAAAAGAGTTTAAAGCATGGCGTCATTAAACACTGCTGTAATAAATTCATGGGAAGTAAGAGAAAGAGAAAGGTCTTGCTAGAAATAAATAATTGAAAACATAAATATATATGTGTGTGCTGTCAAATACGCATTTGCTTTCTTTTACAAAGTAAGCCTTTAATAACAAACTATGCCCTGCAGGTCTGGGATATATTTTGTTTGTTGCTGGGGATTTTTATGTGTTCTTGAGCCAAGTGTACATGCATGGGGTATCACAGAGTGTTAAGTGAGTCCTTTTACATGTGCTGTGCATGTGTTTCTTTTGCACGGCTCTGGTCTGGCCATTTGTCACTGTAAAAGCTTTGTGAGTAAACTGGCAACTCAAAGCTTTTGTACATGTGACTGTTCTATTCTTACTGTTTATAGCATGAAAGTAAGTCAAAGTGAAACAAATCACCCCATCACACAGCAGATATTTTACCCAGTAGCTCCACTCTAATTTGAGTCATATGGTTGCAGGTTTGGTAGGCTAGTCATAATCCGTTTTTGAAGCAATCATTTTCCATAATGATAAAATACCTTACTAACTTGGCTCTGACAAATGACCGGAATAGCCAAGTTATATTTTTTTTATGCCAAAGGGCATGTATGCGGTCTAGGCAGGCCATGGAATTCCCATGTGGTCCAAAAGGATGATGAGCTATTTGTTCAGCATAATAGTGATTTTCCAGGAAGCAGTCAGATTTGCTTGAATAAAATAACTTCTCATGCTAGGAGACTTGTCGAATGAGTTGGCTATAGTGTACAATTCTTCTTTTCGTCTCTGCTTATGCGTCTCTGCATATTATGATTTTACATATGCACCAAATGGTGCAAGTGGGACCTTTCTGAAATGCTTGATCCCTGCTTCAGTCTCCTTAGAGATTTGGTCGCAATGTTTTGCTATTCTTTTACACTGCTATAGCTGAAAAGTTTCCGTTGTTACCTGCATTAATAATAGATGATCTTTATAGCCCAAACCCAGCCATTTGTTTTAGTTTTGGTTTGAGTAATGTAGGACCTTAAAACCATGTATCTTGTGTTGGTCATCACCTGATCATCCCTGATTCCACCCATGGCTCCACAAGTAGAATCAGAACCCCCCTCCCCTCTCCCACAGTTTCACAGGCAGCAAAAGAGCATAGCATTAGTAGCAGTAAAGTGGGCTCTGCCACACTCCGAAAAAAGTTTGTATAGTGTTTGGCTTAAATAAAAAGTTAATTAACTTTTTATATTTCATGGCTTTGGAGAATCTTTTAGAACTCCTTGAATCTGAAGGTGCAAGAAGCCAAAAACATTAGAGAAGCAGTGTTTATGTGCTGTCATAGAAACTATGATAATAAGGGCAGATGCAGGAGGCATGTCGAGCAAGGTTAGGACGTGCCCCAGATGCATCAGGTCCGGGGGCGCCAGAGGGGGGCCTGAGCACAGGTCAGGGCGCCATTTCGAATCTTTGCCCCGGGTGCCAGAAAGCCTAGCTACTCCTCTGCATTAAGACCAGGCTTCACTTTGCACTGGACTCAATCTTGTGTGTAGTTTTTGCAGACCATTCACACCCAAATCATGCAGAACACAAAAATGTAGCTCCTATTGAGTCAGTAATTTAATCTGACAGCAGTATTTTTTAACAAATCTTCTGATATCCTAACTTGAGCTGCAAGAAACTTGGCCAGCTTGTCATTAATTATGTGATACCATGGTATTTTGATCTTTGGGTGTAGAAAGGGGTGTTATGTCAAAATGACCCCTGTTACCAGGTTATTATTGCATTTATCCTGTACCTGTACAACTAAAATGGTCCTCAACAATGCTGCTATAATACTCAGTTTGGTTCCATAAAATAAGGAGAACTATCCTAACCTGTCTCCTACTGTAATCAATTCCTGTTTGCAACATGCAAATTTACAAAATAGGATATTGAAATCCCAGTACTAGATGATGTCCAAGCTGATATTGTAAAAGATAAATCCCTTATAAATATTGAAGGCTAGGCTGAGGTAAGCATAATGCAGTGTGATACACTTACCCCCAGGCCCTCATCATTCAACCTAAACACACTCTCTGTCCTTCCAGAAAGTCAAGGGTATCCCACACATTTTTGGCCAATACATTTATGTTGTCCAGAGTGAAGGGAGCCATTACAAGGGTCTTCCTGTATGTAATATTTTGTAGATCGCAGGATGAGCGTCACTGAGCATAATGCACTCAGCTTGGCATTGCACCAGTATTGTGGTAGTATTGGACAGAAACATTGCAACCACTTCAATACTATTTTAGAAGCATCATGATTAATGCATAATTTAAAGGGATTGTCCAGGCAACTACAAAGACCATTGAATCACATAGCCCTAAAGCTCCTCCTTTTTCTTCAAAATTAGCCCCCACCCCACTAAAGTTTTGATTCACTTTTGGAATTTCCAGCCAGCAAGCGTGGCAACTCTATAGTAGAATAGCAAGTAGCATGTTTACATGAACATGTTTTGACACCTAATCCCAATTCTGCAATACACAGGTGGCCAGTTGGGGCAGAGATATAGACCACCAGTATAGACCCATGATTGTTGGTCTACTGCTAGGAAAATCAGGGGGGTACTAGAAGTTAGTGACAAGCTTCTTCTTCTGCATGGTTACAGAAGGAGAGAGGGCAGATATAAGGAGGTAAGCTGCTGAATCATGTTTTTTACATTTTAAAAAACAATCCCTTTAAATGTAAAGCACATGCCCTGCAATGTAATGAATTCAGATGGGCTTTGAATAATTATATATACAATATATAATATATATAATTGCAGCTTAAATGTTCAGCTAAATGACTCCCTGCTCTGCATATAGTACTTGCAAATGCTGCTGTGGGAGAAGGATGGGTTGGCTGAGTTGCAATTAGTCTAAGGAGGGAAGAGATTTATTGTTTTGTAGCTTCTCTAATAGAAGGCAAACTAACAGGCTTCCCAACAGCAGCCAGGGTGAAAAAAAATACCCAGCACACACAATACACATACCCTATAATATTTTTATTGTGTGTGTGTGTGTGTGTGTGTGTGTGTGTGTGTCGAAGGGGATATTAACAGAATCAAGCTAGGGCTTTTCTTAATAACACTTTGGTTTAAGAGACTCCCATGGGTTTTCAGATATTTTATTTTGTGTCACCACAACCAGTTATCTAAATATAAATATACCTGTCAACAAGACCCTGGGCTGTTTCTAAGGGCGGGCAAGCATGGTGGTCCCCCCTGTATGCCAAGGTCATTGTTTATTAGGAGAGCACCTTTATCTCAGCCATCTTGTTTTCCACAGATGGGTCAGGGCCACTATTAGTGGTGCCGGCCATGCACCGGGCTCCTCGTTCCCCCATACTAGTATTAGTAATATGAAGTGGCACTGCCTGCTGTAAAGAAGGGGTAAATATGGAGCATACTGATAGGAGAAAGCAGGAGCACCACTTGATGGGTAAGGAGGGAGAAGAATATTGTTCCTTTCTTCACCGAGAGCTAATTCATCTAGAAACATTCCTGCCAAGACAAAAGGGTCATCTGGTATTAAATGAGGTTTGCCAGGAATATCACTTTTATTCTGTTTCTCTTTTCATTTTATAAGATCTTGACCCAGAAAGTTTTGTCACATGGTTTCATTTTTATTGGACAACAATTATTGTGACTGAGCATGGTAAACAAATATATAAAATGGATAGAAAATATATTGCATTTTTATCAAACAAAAGTAGAATATGGGTATACTTTAATTCTCCATCAGAATAAGACTTTACCTGATTTTTTTTCTTTTTGTTTAGTGTCATGGACCATGCATAGGACCACGCACTGCTGTACAACACAGACAAGTATACTGTCAGACCCGGGAAGGAGCCATTGTATCTCCAGAACAATGTCAGCCTCTGCCAAGGTAATTGTTCTACACTATTTAATCATATTTTGATCAAATCAGAAAGCAAATGTATCCCGGACCTACATCAGTAGGTAAAGCTTTAAAGGGTCTGTGAACAAAAATAAAATAAATAAAAAAGTACAGTACCTTTTCTCCCCTACTGCAGTTCCTGACTTGTCTGCTGCTCAATAAAACTCCTGGTCCCAGAGAATAAGGGGCACAGTGAGCATATGCCCTGAAACCGGGATGCTTCCGAGCCCAGAGGGAGGGGGGGGGGTGAAAATTTGTGGATAGATTTGTAAAATGGTGATGGTTAGAAGTCCATGGGTCTAGAATGGAATACCATGGTGGCTACTCCCTTGTAACATAGAAGGTTTTTTTTTTTTGTCTGTTTATGTTTATTGAGAACCCCTGGATGCAGCAGCTGTAAATAAGTGCTAGGTCTGCCTGGTGACTATATTAGCTACAAATGGCATTACTCAATTCTAGCTAGTTCATCATGACTTTAACCAATGTTAAAGGAGTCACAGCCCCTAAACAATGACAGCAACCAGTCCTATAATCTCTCAAAAATCTAGTTAAACTGAGGTTTAAGTTGGCACACATTTGCTAATGTATGTGGAAGCCAAGCTATCATGCTACAGTGCCTCCGTATAGGTGCAGTCCTAATCTATGGGAGAGCAACATTTGGGACATGGATACATTCAGATTTACCTAAGATTGCTCCATACCTCCTATGCTGCTCAAGGGGGGGGGGGGGTGAAAGCTGCTCTATTCAGCTAAACCTTATGTGCTTGCATTATCTGGTTATTCATGGGTGCTCTTTAGCTAATTTCATACTACTGTTTCAATGACTACTCAATTAGTGGTGGAAAGACATAGAATCTACATGTGAGTAAACCCCATTTAATGCAGCATGTCACAAGCAATTAACTTTTACTAATTATAGCTTTGCTTGGCTGTAGCAGTATATTGGTAGCAGGGCTTATAGTCATCACATCACAATCATAATAATTAAGAATAGATAAATTACACTCAGTATAAAGCAGTCTATTAGTAGCTGCCATAAGACGTGAGAAGACAGTCCAGTCATTTATAAACTCTAAAACAAAACATGGCGGACGAATCAACCCCATTGTGGAAGCATGGAACATTCCTTCTCTTGGCATAGTGATTTGCAATGTATTTTAGTGCAATTTATATTGCACCTACAGTATTACTGGCCATTCAATAATTAGCTGAATTGAAGACATCTCCTGCTCCTTTGTGTTCCTACTGTACGGTAGTGGTCACTTAATTTTATCTGGTTTTAGTCAGCCATTTAAGTAATAGTTAAAGAGAAAGTGCAAGCATTCTGTAACACCCCAGACCTCCCTCCCCTTGTGCTAAGTCCGATTTGAGACATAAAAAACAACTCACCAGGTGGACACTAAGTGGAAGCTGAAGCAGGATCTTGAGTGATGGGTCAGCAATTGATGTTAGTTTCAGTAGCTTAACTTAAAAGTTGCTTTAGTCTGTGTCAAGTGTGTTGGCGAGTTACTGTGCCTATGAATGTCTCTATGTGCAATATTAGATATTTGGAAATTAGTACAATTGGTCCAGCAATACACAAGCAGCTGAGAGAATGACCACACAAGGGAAATAAGGAAAATAAGTCAGAATATATCTGACTATCTTGCAAATTTCATTTTTTTTTCAAGATTATGGTGACTGTTACATAACAAGTATCTATAAAAGAATAACTTCCAGTGCACATGTGTTTTGACTTTCTGAACTTTTAAATCAGAGCATGATTTATTGAAAAAAAGAGAACTATGTTGTGTAATTTCCCCTAAAAGTTTAAACATACCGTAAAATATTTAGGTGAATAATTTTCTCATGTCTTCCGGTATATCTGTTTTAAATTGCCCTTTAAATGAACTCTAAATGGGATAACCATGCTTAATTTCATCTAGTGATTTCCCCAGGAAAATGTAAAGATGCAGTTAGTTTTCTTGCAATCAGACAGTAAGCTCTTTAAGCCACACAGCGTGTAGTGTACAGTAATTTGCCTGTATCGTGCAATTTGCTTATATCAGGACCTCCAATGTCTTGCACTTTCCCCCTATTTCTATGAAACTATATTAACCATATGCATCTTGCTCTATGAAAGTTAGCAACGTAAGAATCTGATGTACAGGAAGATGGCAGCTATTGTTCAGGCCTGAGGAAACTGATTAAAACAAATGATGTAAAGATGACAAAAAGTTACAGTTTGGCAGTATTGTCATTTTTTGCTTTGAGCTTTTAGAAGCTTTTTCCATTGTGTCAGTGTTTAATTTATGTTATGTTCTGAATTGCAGGCCACTCAACACACAGAACTGCTTGGCGGATATCTGCAGCGTACAGTGGCGAGTTTCACCTTGGACTCTCTGCACGGCTACCTGTGGCAGTTATGGTTTTCAGTCTAGACGTGTTGAGTGTGTTCATCACAGAAGCGGCAGAGCTGTACAAGATCATATGTGTTCCTGGAGACCCCGACCTTCTAACTGGCAGCGCTGCAACATGACACCTTGTGAGAATGGTATGGGCTGTAAGGGCTGGATTTATTAAGGTATGATGTGGGTGGGTTTAAATGTTACCATTGCCCAAGTCGGTAACGCATCAATAGTTTTGTGAGAAATATATAACACTATAACATAAAATGATGCCTAAAACTGCACAATGTCTTACTATTCCAATTATAACTGGGCTTCCTATTGGTTAGCCTGCAATTTGAGAGAGGGTATAAAGTGCTGCTGCATTTTCACATCCCATACATCGCAGAAAAATTGCACTTTATCATACTGGCAGTTGCTACTATTGTTATTTTTAGCAACAATTTGTTAGAGGGAATTATTTGTCAGTTCTGAAGAGGTTTCCAACCAAAACATGTAAATCACCCTGCAGAATTAAATTAATTCTAGAGTTTACAAGATCTTGTCTAATTTTTCTGGCTGTAGGTAGTTATAAACACATAGCGGGCAATTTACTAACCACTTTGCTGCCAGTCACTACTAGGGATGAGCGAACCGGTTCGGACGAACCGGAATTCGCTCCGAATTTCAGGGAAAATTCGATTCGGCACGAACCCGAATTTTTTTGGGTTCGTGCCGATCGAATTTTCCCTGAAATAAAAAAAAAAAATGCCGGCATGGTGGGAGCGGGCAGGCCGGCTACGCTGTCAGCGATGACGCGTCCTCTGATGACAGCTGAGAGCGGCGCCGGCCTCCACGCTCCGACCATGCAGGTAAGTGTTTGCTTTTTAAACAAATGCCGGCATGGTGGGAGCGGGCAGGCCGGCTGCGCTGTCAGCGGGCCGGCTTCCGCCGCCCGCTGACAGCGTAGCCGGCCTGCCCACTCCCACCATGCCGGCATTTTTTTTTCAGATGAGCGATTCGTGAAAGTTCGATTCGGGCGAACCCGAATTTCTTGGGGAAATTCGGCGAATCGCCCGAATCGAACTTTCAAGAAGTTCGCTCATCTCTAGTCACTACATATGCCGCATTTACCAAGCAAAATATGCCATGTTCACCCAAATACAACAATGTTTGCCATATTTACTTATAGATCAACTGACTTGGGAGAATGCTAGCGAAAACTTATTCAGCTCTCTAGTGTTTACCAGTGGAACCTCAATGGTTATTTGGGTAACCTCAATAGTTATTTTGCCACACTTTCCCTTTAGGTCATTTTTGCATTGATACCAGATATTTTGAACATCCGAAGTGCAGTTCTCTCTGCATTCACCACTACACTCATAGCACCGAATGCTATAATTATGCCTCGATTTGCTGCTAAGATTCCCGGTTGCAACTCAAGCTAGGGCAAACTGGTGAAAATTTTGTAAATGTAGGCCCATAATTTAAAGGTAATACATTTGGGATTAGTAAATTACATGATTAGTAAAAACATCAATTTAAACTGAGTTTACTGCTCTCTAAAAAATCTCCAGAAGTTTCTAAATATCTGCTAATTTTATGTTATTTTCAGGGGTAAGTCAGGCTACAACTGGGAGTACCTCAGAGGTAGAAAAGACAAAATCCAATCCTTCTGTTAGGCGAATAAAACTCTGTCTATTTTTAACATTGTAAAACTCCTTCCCATTCATTTACTAAAAATAACTAGAGCTTTTTGTCAAAGTAAAAATGATAATTTTGAACATATACATTTGCCAATTCAGTTTAGGGTGGCACTGAGCACACTTTTAGGGCCTCTAAACCATACTTTTAAACTACTCAAGTTACCCAGATGTTATGAAAGTTGGGCAGGAAGGGGCCCAAACATTTGTTTTCCTCATTAAAGAAAACCAAAACCCCTATATCCTCGCCCTGCAAACATGGGGGAGGGGGGTTCACACATTGGGGCATCCCAAATACAGATGTCCCTGGGAGAGGCAATCAGCTGGCTCTGGATTCTTTTAGACTCCTGGATGTGTCAAGCAGAGGTTTTGGCCCACTTTAAGGAGATTATCTTCTAAACTCCTTAGCTTTACTACCTGTTGTCAGCCAAATATGTCACTGAACAACAAGAACCTTGTATAGTGTAAGTCATGGACATTTTATAAGGACAGGATGTGTCGGTTCATGTTTTAAACTACTGTTTTCAAATCTAAACATAAAAGGTTTTAACCAGAAATTTACTTTAAGGGATAAAGTAAAGAGGTTTTGCATGTGTATGGTAAATGCTACTACATTTAGATCATTAAGATTTTGTAAATATTTTAACAAACCTTTATGACACATTTGTTGTATTAGTAGATTTATTTTACTTTAAAAAAAGGAATTGCCGAATGTGGAATAATCAATTTTTGGTGGTATCATTTTAGCAATTCCAATTCCTTACTATAGTGAGTCTACACCTAAAAATATTCTATATGTGAACTACTGCAGTATTCGCACCATAGGACGCACATAAGGTTTAGAGGAGAAAAATAAGAAAAAAAAGTATTCCCACCAAATGATGTGCTACAATCGCCCTCCCATCCTCTATAATAGGCTCTGTGGCAGAATACCCCCCGATCCCACCATAACAGTTATGGCAAAACTTTTAGAGCCAGCGTGCCCAAACCGCATTCCAAAACCCACTTATTTTCAAAAAGTGCCAACACAGCAATTTAAACTGAATACTCAGCTCCCAGCTGCCAAAAGCAAGAGGTCACAAAAACAGTGGTTATTAACCAGCTGTATGGGGCATGTGATGGCACATACACACCCATGCACCAGCAACTACCTCCCTGCACAGACACACCATTCTGCTCAAAAACCCCACCCCATGCACAAACATCAATCTGCCACCTAGTGTTTACCATCATGTAGCATCCACGCCCCACCTGGAGGTGATTTTGCTTCCCGCTAAATTACAGTGAATAATTATAATTATATCATTTCATAATAAAAAATTAAAAATAGAGATCCGAACTCTGTCCCCCAATAACAAGCAGTGTGCAGAATGCCCCAGTCACCCTATAACAAGCAGTGTGGCAGAATTAGGTATCCCCCAAAACCCCAATAATAGGCAGTGTGTGGACCCCCCCATCACTCATAGCAAACAGCATGCTGAATCCCCCCCCCCAATCACCTATAAGAGGCAGTTTGCTGAGAATACCCCAATACCCTATAATAGACTTTCTGGGTAGGAAGCTCTGTGCTGCAAAACTAGGATGGCTGCGCTGGCACTGGAGCCACCACTGGATCCCGGATGAAGAAAGGAGTTTTTTCCTTTGTTGTAACCACCCCTCACCTTGTCCACTCACTTTATCAGCGGTCCTACACTACTGTGTCCTGCTTCTGATCATCCTCCTGCAGCACACTGGAAGCAGGGCTGCAAGAGGATGATCAGATGTGGGAGGACAATCAGTGGAGTGGGAAGGTGAATAGACATTTGCTAAGTAAACATAGACATCCCCCCCCCCCCACTATTGGGGGAGGTGCATCTTATTAAGGGAAAATATGGTATATTTAAATGCTAAAACATTCTGACAACTTTATTGGAATACGTCTAATTTCCTGTTGCCATACAATGCTTAAAGTGAATGTCAAGTCTTTTTCTTACCCCCCCCCCCCCCGCCCTACCCTCCTCCACTGCCACTGATGCAGGACAGTGGGGTTACAAAAAAATGCCTTACCTCACCTGGATCCAACACTGTCACAGGTGATAGTGTTAGTGGCCTCACAAAGAGTGCACAAAGCATATTCCCACACTGTGCACGCGCCAACCTGTTCTGGTGATGGATTCCTAAGAAAGCAAGCAGTTTTTTTTATTTGTACAGGTTAAAAACTGGAATAAAAATTATGTTAACAGTAACAGAATTTAACAGAATTTAAGATCACTATGTTAAATCTTCTAAAATATCTAACCTAATGCTTCTGTGTCTCTTCTTTGGTTACAGTCGTTTGCAGAGATTCTACGCGGTACTGTGAAAAGGTGAAACAGCTTAAGCTTTGTCAGCTTGCTCAATTTAAATCTCGCTGCTGTGGGACTTGCGGGAAAGCCTGACAACTCATTCAGAATTGCTAACAACCTACTCTAAAAGCTTGATTTTGTGTAAGCTTGGGAAGGAGGTTTCACAGGCTTGTGGTGATCCTGTGAGTATATTTATTTCTGTGCTGTCTGGCCCTCGAAAAGGACTTGACAAAGATGTCTTCCGTTTCTGCTGGAAGACGAGATGCAGTGAAAAGCTGACTCGCATGTTTCACATGCACTGCACTTGGAAAGTAAGCCAAGGACCTAAAGCACTTTTGGTTGCACCATGGACAATGAGAGTTGTGCAGTCTGTAAAAGGGTATTGAAGCAACACAGGAAAAAGGGATTTGTTTGGACACTCTATTTTATTGTGAAACCAAGATGGACATTTTTGGATGTACATGTATTTTTATTTGTATTTTTTAATCTACTTGGCTGTACTGTCTCTGTCCAAACCCATTGTGGATCACAGAGCATGGCAAACCAATGAGCACTCCAGGAACCTAAAGCTGGGACTGATCATCACCTGGATTCTACAACGCCAAATAAAAAGATTGTTGTGTAAACTGTCGCAGTATGAAAAGGTGCATTGTTGACCAAGCCTGTTTCTCGCAAAGATATGCTTTAACGTTCTTGACGACAAGGGTTACAGGCATGTTGTATCCCATTATGACTTGTGATGCTCTAGTGTTAGTCCATAGTGGATGTAATTTAATGATGACTACCAATGTGATGCTTCTGACAAATAGTTGCCACCCAAATTATTATAGGCACTTTATAGGTGTATTTCTTAAAAATGACTAGGCAAAAAGAAACTGTACAAATAAAAATCCTGCTAACAGATCAGTAATTAGGTTGAGACAGAATAGGCGGAAAGGGCTCTTATTAAATAGCACTTTGTAACCTGTAAATTTTAATGCCACTGGGTTAGGAAGAGCCTGCCCAAATAAACCTAAACTGTGATATGTTGCAAAGCAGACTACATAACAGTGGTACAAATAGACTATTCAAATGGTTTTGAATCCCAAAATAAATACTAGTATCCTGGTTGTCATTTAGGTATAGTCTGTTTTATTATGTCATACAAGTATTTCAAAGCAGCAGTTACCTTCATCTGGCAGAGGAGTCAGAGGAGGTTAAGGGGAATTCATCATGTTCCATGTTACCAGTATCAGAATGAAATGGTCTCCAGAAAATTTGGCCACAGACCTTTTGGAGGTAGAAGTACATAAGAGGATAATAGGATAGGGGTCTTTACAAAAGAGCCAAAATCAGCAATGAGGGATAGTCAGAAGCCAGACTGGATGTGTGTATATATTGTAGAATCCACATAACCATTACAGAACTGAAAATAATGGAAGACGATTTTAAATAATAGTGCAGCAAAGTACTTGAAAGCATCAAATCTGACAGCTCAGTGTGCAAGTGGATGCCCTCTGGCCCTCAAAACTGCCCTGAAAATAAGTTGCCTTACTAGCATATCTCCAAAGTGACAGGAGTAGACTGCTGGAAGCTGCTAAGATAGGTAAACTGGCACACATATCTGCGTGCCCAAATCTACATTATCCCCATGCATAATACTGACAATGCTTAGCCATGTACCCCTCAGCCTCAACAATATGGTAGACCATCACAATTGCTCTGGTCTAGCAGAAAGCTAGGGACCCACACAACAATGGTTCCACAAGCCACACCGAGCTACAGGTTGGGGAGCCCTGGGGGTACCACAATCCTGGGGAAAGGGATGTGATGAGCTACAGGTTGGGGAGCCCTGGGCTAGACAGTCCAGGGGAAAGGGGCGTGAAGAGCTACAGGTTGGGGACCCCTGGGTTAGATAATCCTAGGGAAAGAGGTGTGAAGAGTGACAGGTTGGGGACCCATGAGGTAGACAGTCCTGCGAAAAGTAGTGTGAAGAGCTACAGGTTGGATACCCTGAATTAGACAATCCCGGGGAAAATAGCGCGAAGAGCTACAGGTTGCTATCCCCTGGGTTAGACAGTCCTGGGGAAAGTGGTGTGAAGAGCTACAGGTTGGGGATCCCAGAGGTATACAGTCCAGGGGAAAGAAGTGTGAACAGCTACAGGTTGGCATCCCCTGGATTAGACAGTCCTGGGGAAAGTAGTGTGAAGAGCTACAGGTTGGGGACCCCTGGGTTAAAAAGTCCTGGGGAAAGAGATGTGAACAGCTACAATTTTGGGATCAATGAGTTATAGAGTACTGGGGACAGGGGTGTAAAGTGCTATAGGTTGAGGACCCCTGGATTCGACAGTCCTGGGGAAAGAGGTGTGGAGAGCTACAGGTTGGGGACCCCTGGTTTAGACAGTCGTGAGGAAATATGTGTGATGTGCAATAGGTTGAGAACTCCTGGGGAAAGTGGTGTAAAGGGCTACAGGTTGGGGACCCCTGAGGTATACAGTCCTGGGGAAAGGGGTGTGAAAAGCTACAGATTGGGGACCCCTGAGGTATACAGTCCTAGGGAAAGGGGTGTGAAGAGCTACAGGTTGGGGACCCCTGGGTTAGACAGTTCTAGGGAAAGGGGAGTGAAGAGCTACAGGATGGGAACCTAGGATTAGAGAATCCTGTGGAAAGGGGTGTGAAGAGCTTCGGGTAGAGGACCCCTGGGTTAGACAATCCCGGGGAAAGGGGTTTTAGGAGCTACAGCTTGGGGACCCCTGAGTTATACAGTCCTGGAGAAAGTGGTGTGAAGGGTTACAGGTTGGGGACCCTTTTGGGCTAGACAGTCCTGGGAAAAGATATGTGAAGTGCTATAAGTTGAGGACCCCCGGTTAGACAACCCTGGGGAAAGTGGTGAGAAGAGCTACAAGTTGGGGACCCCTAGGTTAAAAGGTCCTAGGGAAAGAGGTGTGAATAGCTAAATGTTGGGAACCCCTGGGTTAGACAGTCCTGGGGAAAGGTGGAATAATATTGACATTGTTGGAGGCCATTTTCTTCGAAAGGGTCTTTAAACTTTTTTCACATTCCTCTCTTCATCAGCTACCTTAATCACCTAAAGTAACATTTTACTTTAATAAGTCTTGGTAAGCTTGGCTGATGGACGATGTCCAGAAAACATATAGCCAGATTCAGAACTCCATAAATTTAATTTTGAGACAGTTAATTTCTAGGCATTTGGTACAGGAAGCCAAAAGTGTGTGTTTATTTTATTATTTATTTGTTGCTTTATTACTAAATTTGCCAATATTACCAGCCTACAGTTAATATACACAAGAATACTGTCTGGTTCTATAAACTCCTTCACCCACCAACATTCTTGTCCCATTCAGGTAGTTCAGCCAAACAAGTGCCAGTTACCACACTCCCACTGTACTTCGTTTCTTTGCCAACAATTTTAAGCACTTAAATCCCCTTCTAATTAGGAGTTTTTCCATTGACAAATGTCTGGCACAAAAACTACTGGCCACAGTGAGAAAGAATAGGAGCTGTAAATGAAGCTGGCAGCCTTTCCAAAACCTTATTAGGAACAGTTACATTATAAGTTATAACTAAAATATTTATGTTGTCTATAATTGACAGTTGTATTCATTTGATAATTATCAGGTATACAGATGTGTCCGTCCTTACCTGTTCTCATAGCTAGATTTGTTGTGAGTCTTTTTTTTTTTTTTTTTTTAGATGACCTGCATTTTACAGTGTTATCTAGTCTATTTTATTGTAAATCCATGTAAGTTATGTAAATAAAGTCAGGGATTTAGTTACAGTTTCATGATACTGCATTAAATTGATATAAGAAATGTGAGCCTACAGCCAAGGTAAGGGTGGACATACCTGTAGGAATAACTTTATATCCTTGCCTATTAAAGCAGAAGTCCAGTCTATTCATAACCCCCTGCTCTGTCTTCCTCAACTGGCACTAAGTTCACAAAAATAAAAAGCTTGACAATGATGGATTCTGGGCAAGGTAATGATTTTTTTTGTAACCACCTTCCCCATCCTGTCTCAGCACCAGGACAGGGAGGCAGGGTGGGTGTATTTAAAGAGGATTAGACATCTACTTTAACAAAATGTCTAGTTTAGTTGTGGAACCATATTTAGTTATGTCGCTGAAGCTCTAATTTCATTTTGGGTGTATGAGTTTTACAAATTAACAAATTAAGATTACCAATGGTTTTCATTATCAAGGGCATATGTTTTCTTATATGCCTCTAAATAAGTATTACAGACTTACGTCTAAACCATCAGCACTGTTTAGTGTTAATAGCTAGCGATAGCGAAATAATAAAGTTAACCATATCAGTTAAAGCGATTGCCCAGCTTATATTAAAAAAAATCCCCTAGACTCATATTTGTCCCCTGCAGATGATCAGTCATAGTCCAACCCAAAAGTTAGTCCTGGCCAAACTCCCCCCCCCCACCATGATCGCCTTCTCCGTTCACTGCAATGAGGGGGGTGCATGTCGAGCCTCAAAAAGCCCTCTCCACTGCAGTGAACTGAGATGCTGTGCTCTAACTAGTTGTGAGGGGGGATATTTGTATCTGTGACTGACAATCAGGTAAGATCCAGAGTGCTAGAATAGTGCTGATCATCTGTGGAGAGCGTTTGTTTTTTTTATAGGCTGGACAATCACTTTACCTGATATGGATAGGTGCATTTAATTTTTAAGGGCAAGCAGCAGATGCTGCCAAAATATTTTTTAAAATAAAACAAAGTACCACCTGGGCGATATAAAATTCACACAAAAATGCTAAGATAGATAATTTTTTTACCGTTTGAAGCAAGGTGAAGTTTAAGTGGCAGAAGATCATTGTATGATGATCAGGTTGGTGGTATACCACCTGATAGGATATCATGTACCACCAATGGTACGTGTACCTCTGTTTGGGAACCCATGCTCTAGAGCAGCGATACTCAACTGGCGGACCGGGGTCCGAATGCGGACCTCCGCATCAGATTTCCGGACCCCTACCCTGACAGCCCTGCACTCAGTTGCTTCTGTGTTGCCATGTTGCCCCCTTAATCGGTGATGTAGTGCTTAGGAACTCTACCAGTGTCATGGCTCCCTGGCACTTAGCATTGCAATATGAAGTACTGCACAGGCGGGAAGTGGCATTGCAAGGTACAAGCAGACTGTGGAGTCTATAGCCCCTCCCCCAGTTTGCTGATTTATAACTATCCACCCCCAGCGACAGCCCTTCGTCCGGACCTTCGCTCCACACCGGATGCCTTTAAATGGACCTTTACAAGAAGTGGTTGAGTACCCCTGCTCTAGAGCATAATCTATGCCATTGGGCAGCCAGTTAAGCTGCCCAATGTCTCCATGCTATGTCAATATATATTTCAATGCTATGTGCATTTAGCTGGATTTCCCTTTTGCAAGTTATTATGTGAAAGGGTCATTAGGTAATACCGTTCAAGTTCACCTTCAGTAACACTCACCCCAATAACGTTATCAGTGCTAATGATTAATATTTATGTATGCACGCCAGATATAACATAGTATATTATACTAAATATTTACACACCTTTGGCTATCAGTCTTCAATATAGATCACCGGAGATCTTCTTATGCTTTGGAGGATGTTGTGCCCCATGTTTTGCCCTGTAGACTCTGAAAATCATTTGTATCTCCACAACATCTACGGTTTCTTCACTATGCTATAATATGAAATATGAAATCAGATGTCATTACATTTGAAACCACTGAAATGACCTCCCTGTTGTGCCCATTTTTAGGATAAAAGCACATGATACAGCCACTTTTGTAAAAGTTGTTCTGTGTGCATATTGTGTTTTGCCAAGATAGAGCATATTGTTATTATTGTTATTAATAATAATAATATAAAATGTCTATGTATGTATAGCTTATGTTTATATTTATTAGGGTTTCTTGTACAAAAAGTGCAATATTAATAATTGTACATTGTTTTTCAGATAAAATTATTTTTGGGACTTTTTACCTCTTGGTGATGTTGATTTTTATGTTGCTTGCATAGCATGTTATGTTAATGTAACAGAAATATTGAAATGTTGCACCAGGGGAATCACCAGGATCCACACCTCTGAGGTCAATCTGGTGATGAGGTAGACAAGTACTTATTATATTAGACAGTGTGAGGATATACACCTAATAAAACGTAAATATGATTAAGGGAATGCAGTTAGAACTAGGCCTAAAGCTTCACACATACTGCAACATAGACAGTATTCTCAAATGACCCCAAATTAGTGGAAAACCAATACACTGTAGTAGCATTTATAATGTCCCATCAGTTAACAGCCAATTGCCTAATGCATTTGGACACACTTTACTTCAGATCTTTTGTCCAACTGTTTGTAGCTTTACAAAGTACTTCAAGGTGCAGTGTGGTGTATTTGAAACCTAAGTATTTCCCCCCTGAATTGTGTCAAGGGGATTTTTTAGAACACTTGTGCAATATATTGGTTTTGGCATGCTGGAATGGGTAACTAACCAAGCTTAGGTACTGCATGTGGGAGTTCCACTAATGTTAGAGTCAATGGCAGCAAGTGGTGCTTTCTTTCTTTCAACAATGTCGCAATAATTGCTGCTGTAGTAGTTACACATTAACTTGAATTCCAACTTTCCCCCATGGCATCCCAATGCCAGTGTGTAAACCCCCAGAGTGCCTGTATATACTCACCTTTCGCCAGTCCAACGGCGCGTGCACAGGCTCTCATTCAACGTGAGCCACCCGCTGAACTGGCAGGCGGCTCTCATTGTTGTCATTGTGGTTGTTGTTTGCTCCCACCATTCAGATAGGCTGGAATGGGAGCACACGCACTGCCGTGGATGCAGGAGATGTGGCAGCACACATTCCCCATCATGAGTGTAGTAAACACAGCAAATGGCTCTGATTGTCTGAACACCCACGCATGTGCCGTTGGACCGAGGAGAGGTGAGTATAACTGAGTAAACTGGGGCGTTTCACACAACGGGGCATCCCAAATCAAGATGCCGTGGGAGAACGGAACAAAACTCGGGAAAGTCAAAAATCTCTCAAAAGTCTCTTGTTAAGATGACATTTAGTGATTGGCCCTACGTGTGCATAACAGTGATGGACCATTGTGTGAGATACGAAACATGACAATAACTTAGCGTATAAAGGTTATAGTCTGCAAGATGTGAGAAGGCCCCGCTGTTTGTATCCCCTGGGATTGCCATAAAAACTCACCCTTCTGTTGATCTTCTAGTAGAAGAAGAGAGAATCGACATGAAGTACGGTCACATTTATTGTATGGCATAAAAAGATAGAACGTGATCTCATGTGAGTTAATGAGAAGTCAGAAACCTGGAGAATATTAGGGAGATCAATATAGAATAAAGTACAAACAGCTAGACGGCAAAGTACATTAAAGGTTTTAGTTTAAAGCAGTGTTCCCCAACTCTCTCCTTGAGAGCCACCAACAGCTCATGTTTTGTGGATCTCCATCACCTGTGTATCTGGGTGAAGATATGAAAAACCTGTCCTGTTGGTGGCTCTCAAGGAGAGGGTTGAAAAACATTGGTTTGTGGACGTTGCAAGAGGCATAAACTGAATACCGAGGGTAGTTGTTATTCATCTGTGTGATGGAAGATGACTCGTCAACAATTATCTTCAGTAAAGTATTAAAGTGGTCCAACACCCATGTTCCAGAAAATGGGTGCTGGACTGGACTGATATGTATTTGGAGGGGCATCCAGATAACTGGAGCTGCTGTTGTTCGTGTGATCAGGCGGCCACCCGTAAAAGCGGAAGCTGATATGGACCAAGTGATCACGTCTGGCAAATCAGGGGTCAACATTTCCCCAGGGGAAAGTGGTTCAAGTGAGTGAAACTCACAGGTTGGGGGGGGGGGGGTATGCATGGGGGGGCTCAATTAAACCTGAAAACAGTATAATGTAAAATAACAATAGGTTAAAGTAAAACTGAATTCAGATTATTTAGCTTTGGAAACAGAAGGGGAAAGTAAAAGACACTTACTGTACACATTTTGCTCTACACAAAAAGAAAGTTGATCTACTGTAAGTAAAAGGGATAGGTTGTCACAGAGACAAGAGGGATATCATCGGCACTGCTGTTCAGTCACAGTGACTTTCCTGGATTTTCTGCAAATAAATCTTATCTCTAAAAATTGATGATAGGTTCCTAAAAGAGGAAAGCAAAAGCTCAACAACCCAGACAATCATGTATTGATACAGGTGTAGTAGCACATAAAACAAACTACACAAAGTATCCCGGCAAGCACTGTCTGCCTCTGAAAGTTATTATGCAAACTATAGAGTACAGGCCCAGGTCATACTTTGCTTCTTTGAGCTACATTGGCTACTATGGAAGTAGCTCCAACACTGAAAAATTGAAGTACTGAGCTGGCTACATTCTTTTTTTGCTATTTTTAGTGTATCTACTTAATGAGAGTCAGACCATCCCTCTTTCATCTTCATCTGTTGGTTATTAGGACGGTCAGTCATTAGCTCAACATTTAGGAGGCAACACAATGGTTTTGATAAATCTAATATAGCTAAGTAGTGCATTTTTCTTATCTGGCATATGTTCAATCAAAATAGCTTTTTTTCTGTTTTTCAAAATGAATGTCTTCTGTGAAATTAACCATGAAGACATGATAATGTTGCAAAAAAGAAGAATATTTAGGATGTCAACTAAGAAGTCAAAATCTAAAGGCTAAACTAAATTGATCCTTGGGGAGCCAATTACATTTCCAAATCATTTTATCTTAGTCCAGTTTTAGGAGCATGCCAGTATGTCTTTAAAGAGGAACAACACCTGGGATTTTCACTCTTCTCTGTATTGTTCTGTTCCAGAGGTGCATTCTTATTTGGAATGCCTCACTGTGTGATTTCAGAGTGGCTTGTAAAGATGAATGGAGCGTGATCTGCTGGCTGCTCCTCCTCATACTGGTGCCAGCCATACAAAAATGCCTAGTGCAGGCACGCACATCAGCTGAGGAAACTCAGGGAGGCATCTATGCCGATGGCTTGCAGCAAGGTGAGTTTACTTGCTGATATATGGAGATTTAGTGGGTCATCCCAAAGCGGAGTTTTAGAGGAGTCTTTCTTTAAAATTATCCATAAAATGAATGCTATTTTATAATAGGCTAAAGAAAAATGGCTAATATACTTTATCTAAAAGTAATTATTTTCCCATTTACAGTTTGAAAAAGGCACTTAATAAATAAAGTATATTAGTTAAATATTTCTTTTTCTATAGCCTATCAGATAATAGCATTTTTTCACATGTGTTTTATGATAGTTGTCCTTTAAGCCACTGCCTTATTATTAAAAGTGCAAGAACAATGGTAAACATTTGAATCAGCTTATGGTATTAGACCACTAGAATGATCCTTATTGGCTGCCTTTTATGCAGTTATATTGTTTTGCTTTATTCAGTAAAAGCCTTTCTTAGCGGAGTGTTGGAAGAATACTACTTGAGCAGTTCGTACCCAACATTGTTTGCCTAACCTTTTTTGTGCAGGGCTATTTCAAAACATCAACTAAGTTCTTTATGACTTCAGCTGTTTAGTGCACACGAGTGTATAGTAAGGTGAAAAAAAATAAAATAAAGTTAAAGAAGCATAGTGCTAGAGAAGAGAAGCATATAAATGGTTAGGGGGAAAAATCAGCTAGTAAAAAGGAAAGGACCAAGCCAAAGAAAGTGAGGCAACAGTCCATATATGCAGGGGACTACAGGACACTTTGTCACAAAATCCCAATCCACTAATCATAATGGCCTATATAGAAATCAAAATAACGATAGGGCTGAAGTCAGCCGCTAACCACCAAATGCCGGCAGTTAGAGCTACAAATGTAAATCTTTATTACGAAAATAAATAAATAATGCACACAAAGAGAACCATGATAAAACCAATGTTTAAAATATTTCTACACCATCCAGGCCAGTTTTTCACAAATGCTAAATGTGAAAGCTAGCTTTGCGGTGTCAGCCTTACAAAGTTGCCAACTGTGCCCCTTGTTTTCATGGTCAGCAAACTTTGGTCCACAAACTTTCATATAAACATGAAGAAGTCCATATAAAAGTCCAACTCTTAGCACACTTCTTCCATGTAAGTGTGGCTTCTTAAATACAGCTTTGGCCATTGGGTTACGTTGGGTTTAGTTTAGTTACAAGTAACCCTTAAAATGGGTGCCAGGGATTTTAGGGGAGTTTAAGATTATGACGGGATAAAAGTCTGATGAGAAAGACCAAAACATGCATAGTCTACAGGAACAAATGAAATTCTAACCAATTCTATTCTACTGTCTGCATACAGTAAACAATAGAAATGAGCGAACTTTCTAAAAATGGGATTCAGAAGATTCTCAGAATTTCTCCAAGAAATTCGGGGGCATCCAAATCAAACTCGCTTATCTCTACACTTTGAGTAAAAAATAATAAACTCACCTGTTCCAGACAGCATCTCAGAATCCAGCTGGCATCTCGGTGGGCATGCAGGCTACCACACAGCCGGCTTCTCTGCATGTGGCTGGGCCTCCAGCAGCTTCACAGGCGGCAGGTGCCTCCCACAGCGGGACAGGTGCTTTCCGGTTTCCGAAGCGTGATCTCTAGTAAACAACATGAAAAGTGTGCCAGATCACAGTCAGCAATTATCATTGGGATTGATTCTACTGCTATATATATATATATATATATATATATATTTATATTTATATATACATTTACATAGTCAATACGCTTGAAAAATGACATATGTCCATCGAGTTAAACCAAGTGACGGGATTGAGGAAAGTTTTATTTTTACTGATAGCAGCTAACAGAAACTGTTAATGATATTTTCTTCTATATAAGCATCTAATCCTTTTTTGAAGCTGTCAGCTGTTGATGCTGTAACAAGCTTCTGTGGGAAGCTATTCCACAGATTTATAGTTCTTATGGTAAAAAATAAAAGATTGCCGCCTTCAAAGATTTTTTTCCAGTTGGAAGGAGTGTCCTCTTTGGCCCTTATTTAACAAAGGATAGTGACAGGTAGCGACTGGTGAGCGACCGGTAATGACGGGCACCGCCACGAGAACGCCGGCTCCCCACCACAATCACACATTTATCAAGCCAATCCTGCTTAGCGACTGAGATAGCGCCAGATAGCCACTCATTCATCATTATTCCAGCCTCAGCCCACAGCGCCAGCGTCCGACCTTAAACAGCGACAGGTATGACCTCTCGCTACCTGGCGCTCTCCAATGCATTTCAATGGAACAATCTTTAAATATTAATAATTAATTGTTATTAAGGTTTTTTTTTTTTTTTTTTTTTTTAAATGTGAAAAATTCTGTGACCACTTCTGCCATGTTAGATATTTTTTTTAAGGTAAAAAAAAAAAAAAAAATTTGTGCAGAATTGATATTACAGGTCTGATATTAATGTATTCATATTACAAAATGTTTTTAAAAACTTGTTTTTTTTTGTTTCCAAAAATATGGTTGTTTGGGGGTTAAAAAACTACTTTTAACCCATCGCCGCCAGCGCTCTGGGGTTTAAACATGCATTTTACAGCGCGAGAATTTTTTGAGCGTGATTTGTTAATGAATATGGTGGGAGCCGGTTGCTATGGCCAGTCGCTATCATGCGCTCCCATACAGCGCGGAACCTGTCAAATAGCGACTCCTCACCCAATATTCAACATCGCTATCAACAACCGAACAACGGCCAAGCACAGCGACTACTAGCGGGCACTGTGAAAATACTGCTATAGTCGCTCAACTGTCGCTACCTGCCGCTATTAATGAATCGGCCTCCCAGTCTTTAGAGAGGATTTTACCTGAAAAAGTTTTTCCCCATATTTTTGGTACTGGTCATTTGTATATTTATACAAGTTAACCATGTCCCCTTAGACGTCTCCTCTCATGACTAAAAATAATTTATTCCTGTAATCTTACCTCATAACTAAGATCCTTCATTATCAGTTTGGTGGCTCTCCTCTGCACCCTTTCCAAAATGGGGAAGTTCTTTTTATTAACTGGTGCCCAGAGATAGATGGCATATTCCAGTTGAGGGTGCACCAGTGCCTTGTAAAGAGGCAAAATGACACCCCTATCCCATGATTCCAGGCCTTTTTTAATGCATGATAATATCTTAGTAACCTTAGAAGCAGCTGCTTGACATTGCATGCTGTTATTTAGCCTGTGGTCTAACAGTGCCCCCAGATCCTTCAAAAATAGTGACTCTCCCAGTTTTACCCCAAGTACATATGTGGCCTACAGATATTTAGACGCCAAGTACATTACTTTACATTTCTCCACATTGAACTTCGTTTGCCAAGTATATGCCCAGATACTCAGTATGTCCAAGTCAGCCTGAAGCTTGTGAACATCTTAAATACACTGCACTGTGCTATATATTTTGGTGTCATCTCAAAAAGCCACCGCACTTGACCTGAAGCGTCTATGAAGGAAAGTGTAAAATGCTTTTGCAAAATCCAGAAAAAAACATATCTACAGCCACCCCTCTGTCCATACTTCTACGCACCTCTTCATGGAACTTACTCAGTCTTCATAGAAGCCACTCAGTCAGAAGTCTGGCAGGTTTTGTCCTTATTAAAACCATGCTGGCTGTCACTTATAATATTATGCATAGTCACATAATCATGTATGTAATCCCTTAGGATCCTCTCAAGCAATTTTCCCATAATGGATGTTGAGCTTATAGGTCTCTAATTACCCGGAGAGGACCTACCCGGAGAGGACCTAGAGCCCTTTTTAAAAATTGGCACTACATTTGCCCTCCACCAATCTCTTGGTACTATACCAGTTGTTAGTGAGTCTTTAAAGATCAAGAGGTCATGAAATAACGTTATTTATTTATTTATTTATTTTATTTAATAGTTATTTAAGAACTCTTGGGTAAAGTCCATCCGGTCCTGAAGTCTTATTCACATTATTTAGTATTTCTTGGGTTGTTTAGCCAGTTAAGAATTATGATTGGGGTATTGCTTGCAGCTGCATTGCTTACAGGATATTGGCACCTTGCTCCTCTTTTGTGTACACAGAGCTAAATAACACATTTAGCAGCTCCGCCTTCTCTTTGATCCCCAGTGACTAATTCCTCATTACCATTAATTAGGGCACCCGCTTGTTCTGATTTTGTCTTCTTTGTGTTTATATATTTAAAGAAACATTTAGGGTTGGTTTGCTTTCTTTGGCCACATTTCTTTCATTTTGTGCTTTTGAGAGCTTGATTACATGCTTTATTTACTGTTTTATACTATTCAATGGTTACCACTCAGAGCTCTGATTTGTAATTGTTAAATGCCCTTTTCTTGTTCTTTATTGCCCGCTTAACCAGAGGTGTCAGCCATGAGGGATTTTAGTCGCTTGTACTTGTTAGCTATAGGAAAACATTTTGGAATGTTGGTACTCATAATTGATTTAATGCACTCCCATTTGGCATCGGTATCCTTATTCCGTAACAGATGCCCCCATTCTACAGTATGTCCTGGAGTGCAACCTTGAAACTGGCTCCAAAATCTAAAGTTCAATAAAATGTGAATGCTTATTGTGGTGTGCGGCCTTTTCTAAACACGTGCCATTTGCACTCTATTTAGAGGTAAGACGGGCATCATATATATACAATATGCACATTTAAAACTATTTTCTCTAAATGAAAAAAAGAGAAGACTCACAGATCACTGAAAGAAGCCAAAATCCCACACACTGAGGTCATTTTAATGTCTTGTTTCTGGTGCTCAGCCACACTGGAAGAAAAACAAAGCTTGGCACAGGGTCTATTCTTTCTCAGAACTGGTATATGTGTGCTGTTTTCAGCCTTGATGTTTAGTGTCACGGATCAGTGGAAAATAGAAGCACATTTGTATCCACATAGTGCTGAAAACTGTGTCATCAGGCATTGCAGAAAAATAAAGCTCCATGTGTATACAGTTAGGTACTTTCCTTCTATATAGATATGATTATCCAATGCTTATAGTGAATCTTGCTTCCTGGGGCCGATTTACAGTATCCCAACAAAACCTTATTTACAACCAATGCCTCGTAATTTACCTTTATTTTCCTGAACTGTTGGCCATCTGCTCCCACAACAGCATGGATGCACAACCCAAGGCACGTACTACCCGCAGTTGCGGCCCCCATCGCCCCTAAGGAGTTGGAGAGCGTAGCATGCGGCTGGCCACTAGAGGGCAGTTTGTATCTAATTCCAGAAGCAAAAAGTGAGGCGCCTATTAACTTCTCTGTAGAGGTGGGTGACACATATGTGCTACTGGTGTGCTGTTTGGGCTGGGTGTGCCTGAAGATGCCTACTGTATGTAGACTCTTCACTTCTCACCTCACCCCACCTCATCCAATCTTAGGTCTGCTAACCTAACGTCTCCCTATCTCTACCCACCCTCAAGTCTGTCCATCACTTCTCATACTCTCTCACTTCTGCCCACCTCTTCCACCCCAACTCTGCCCACTTCACCTCTCCCCACCTTAGCTCTAAGTTCTTGTCAATTCGCCTCTTCCCACTCTCTTTCACCTCACCTCTTCCCGTCTCACACCAACCCACCTCTGGTTACCTTACTTCTTCTACTTTTGTTCACCCCACCTCACCTCTGCTCACCTTTGCATATACATAACATAACCCAAGATTTCACGGGTTTCCCGCTATGTGAAACCCCAACGTTCGCCGAATTTACTAACCTCTTCTTGGTCCCACAGTGTATACATTGCCGCTCGTTTAATCAGCTTCATTAGCCACTTTTTAATTAATTTAGACTCCAGGGTCATGTTTTAGTCCATTTTAGGGTTAAATTCAATTTCAATTTTTGCAGCTTAAATTTTATTGCAGAATAATAAGACAAAAAATGGTTGTGCAACTTTTTTCCCCATTTCACAACCATTTTCTATCTGCTTTTTCGGGGTTGATGCACACTGTCTGAGGAAAGGCCACACTGGTGGCTCACTGACTGACTGTCTTATATTGCAGTTCGGCTTACTTTTTGGTGCTTTCTGTAATCTGGTCCATAATCCCTTCTATCTTCTTTGGAAACAGAGGCTTTTGGGTTTTCTTCTTTTCATTAACATTAATCTTTGTCCTGGACTGTTGCTGCCAACTCCTGGTGGTGTATTTCCCTACTTAGTTATGACTTTTCAGAGATCCACACCATATAAAAGTGTTTTTGTCTTTAAATTTATTTTTGAAATTGCATTGTTAAATATTGTATTTGTATTCCTTGAAAAACTGTAAAAGTCTCAGTGACAGATTCTGATCCATTATCTTTGCTGCCTGCAGAAGTCAATAATGGTCTTTGAAGTGGCAATTTGAAATCTGAAATTGAGTCTTCTTTGGTGGTCCCACAACCATAAATAGAGTATATACACACAATTACCTCATCACTAGTACCAGGACCAAGACCAGGGGTGCACAAACGTTTTTGGTCTAAGGGTCATATTTAGGGATGAGCGAATCGATCCGGACGAACCCGGATTCGATCCGAATTTCATGAAAAATTCGATTCGGATCGAATCCAAATTTTCCCGTGCTTCGATCGCTCGAAGTTTTCCTTTAACATACAATCATTTACATTACAGGCATTCTAAGAAGGCGGACGGGACATGTCCAGACATCTACCCCGCTCCAGTGCATGCTGGGGCAGTCACATGCAGACTATCAGCAGCCAGCAAGCCCGGTGACGTCACAGCGCTATTTAAGGCGGCGGACATCTTGCTTTTCCTCATTTCTCTATTGCATTCGTGAGAGACAGGACGCTGCTGTAGTGAGGGAGAGACAGAGAGCCAGGGACAGGCAGGAGACAGGCAGAAAGTCAGCGAGAAGCAGGGAAAGTTAGGAAAAATCGGAGGCAGTCACAGGGAGATTTTTTTTTTTTTCATCCAGCCTGAGTGTTACTGGCTGGCTGACTGGCTTTGTTAGCGTTTTCAGGCTGCTTATACACTTACTGTGCATATATACTGAACTGATCTCAAGTCTGCTGTGAGGCATCCCATTCTGTGACTACACCAGCCTCTATTTACTATAATAACCCTTTGCACTTACTCTAAAAGTAATTTGGCCTGATAAAGACACTTTTGCTGTGCATAGTAGTACTGCTGCCAGGTGCTCTCTGGTTGGGGCATCCCATTCTGTGACTACACCAGCCTCTATTTACTATAACCCTTTGCACTTATTCTAAAAGTAATTTGGCCTGATAAAGACACTTTTGCTGTGCATAGTAGTACTGCTGCCAGGTGCTCTCTGGTTGGGGCATCCCATTCTGTGACTACACCAGCCTCTATTTACTCTAACCCTTTGCACTTATTCTAAAAGTAATTTGGCCTGATAAAGACACTTTTGCTGTGCATAGTAGTACTGCTGCCAGGTGCTCTCTGGTTGGGGCATCCCATTCTGTGACTACACCAGCCTCTATTTACTATAACCCTTTGCACTTAATCTAAAAGTAATTTGGCCTGATAAAGACACTTTTGCTGTGCATAGTAGTACTGCTGCCAGGTGCTCTCTGGTTGGGGCATCCCATTCTGTGACTACAACAGCCTCTATTTACTATAACCCTTTGCACTTATTCTAAAAGTAATTTGGCCTGATAAAGACACTTTTGCTGTGCATAGTAGTACTGCTCCCAGGTGCTCTCTGGTTGGGGCATCCCATTCTGTGACTACAACAGCCTCTATTTACTATAACCCTTTGCACTTATTCTAAAAGTAATTTGGCCTGATAAAGACACTTTTGCTGTGCATAGTAGTACTGCGGCCAGGTGCTCTCTGGTTGGGGCATCCCATTCTGTGACTACACCAGCCTCTATTTACTATAACCCTTTGCACTTATTCTAAAATTAATTTGGCCTGATAAAGACACTTTTGCTGTGCATAGTAGTACTGCTCCCAGGTGCTCTCTGGTTGGGGCATCCCATTCTGTGACTACAACAGCCTCTATTTACTATAACCCTTTGCACTTATTCTAAAAGTAATTTGGCCTGATAAAGACACTTTTGCTGTCCATAGTAGTACTGCTGCCAAATGCTCTCTGGTTGGGGCATCCCATTCTGTGACTACACCAGCCTCTATTTACTATAACCCTTTGCACTTATTCTAAAAGTAATTTGGCCTGATAAAGACACTTTTGCTGTGCATAGTAGTACTGCTCCCAGGTGCTCTCTGGTTGGGGCATCCCATTCTGTGACTACAACAGCCCCTATTTACTATAACCCTTTGCACTTATTCTAAAAGTAATTTGGCCTGATAAAGACACTTTTGCTGTCCATAGTAGTACTGCTGCCAAGTGCTCTCTGGTTGGGGCATCCCATTCTGTGACTACACCAGCCTCTATTTACTATAACCCTTTGCACTTATTCTAAAAGTAATTTGGCCTGATAAAGACACTTTTGCTGTGCATAGTAGTACTGCTGCCAGGTGCTCTCTGGTTGGGGCATCCCATTCTGTGGCTACAGCAGCCTCTATTTACCATAACCCTTTGCACTTATTCTAAAAGTAATTTGGCCTGATAAAGACACTTTTGCTGTGCATAGTAGTACTGCTGCCAGGTGCTCTCTGGTTGGAGCATCCCATTCTGTGACTACACCAGCCTCTATTTACTATAACCCTTTGCACTTATTCTAAAAGTAATTTGGCCTGATAAAGACACTTTTGCTGTGCATAGTAGTACTGCTGCCAGGTGCTCTCTGGTTGGGGCATCCCATTCTGTGACTACACCAGCCTCTATTTACTCTAACCCTTTGCACTTATTCTAAAAGTAATTTGGCCTGATAAAGACACTTTTGCTGTGCATAGTAGTACTGCTGCCAGGTGCTCTCTGGTTGGGGCATCCCATTCTGTGACTACACCAGCCTCTATTTACTATAACCCTTTGCACTTATTCTAAAAGTAATTTGGCCTGATAAAGACACTTTTGCTGTGCATGGTAGTACTGCTGCCTGGTGCTCTCTGGTTGGGGCATCCCATTCTGTGACTACACCAGTCTCTATTTACTATAACCCTTTGCACTTATTCTAAAAGTAATTTGGCCTGATAAAGACACTTTTGCTGTGCATAGTAGTACTGCTGCCAGGTGCTCTCTGGTTGGGGCATCCCATTCTGTGACTACAACAGCCTCTATTTACTATAACCCTTTGCACTTATTCTCAAAGTAATTTAGCCTGATAAAGACACTTTTGCTGTGCATAGTAGTACTGCGGCCAGGTGCTCTCTGGTTGGGGCATCCCATTCTGTGACTACACCAGCCTCTATTTACTATAACCCTTTGCACTTATTCTAAAAGTAAATTGGCCTGATAAAGACACTTTTGCTGTGCATAGTAGTACTGCTGCCAGGTGCTCTCTGGTTGGGGCATCCCATTCTGTGACTACACCAGCCTCTATTTACTATAACCCTTTGCACTTATTCTAAAAGTAATTTGGCCTGATAAAGACACTTTTGCTGTGCATAGTAGTACTGCTGCCAGGTGCTCTCTGGTTGGGGCATCCCATTCTGTGACTACACCAGCCTCTATTTACTATAACCCTTTGCACTCATTCTAAAAGTAAATTGGCCTGATAAAGACACTTTTGCTGTGCATTTTAGTACTGCTGCCAGGTGCTCTCTGGTTGGGGCATCCCATTCTGTGACTACACCAGCCTCTATTTACTATAACCCTTTGCACTTATTCTAAAAGTAATTTGGCCTGATAAAGACACTTTTGCTGTCCATAGTAGTACTGCTGCCAGGTGCTCTCTGGTTGGGGCATCCCATTCTGTGACTACACCAGCCTCTATTTACTATAACCCTTTGCACTTATTCTAAAAGTAATTTGGCCTGATAAAGACACTTTTGCTGTGCATAGTAGTACTGCTGCCAGGTGCTCTCTGGTTGGGGCATCCCATTCTATGACTACAACAGCCTCTATTTACTATAACCCTTTGCACTTATTCTCAAAGTAATTTAGCCTGATAAAGACACTTTTGCTGTGCATAGTAGTACTGCGGCCAGGTGCTCTCTGGTTGGGGCATCCCATTCTGTGACTACACCAGCCTCTATTTACTATAACCCTTTGCACTTATTCTAAAAGTAATTTGGCCTGATAAAGACACTTTTGCTGTGCATAGTAGTACTGCTGCCAGGTGCTCTCTGGTTGGGGCATCCCATTCTGTGACGACACCAGCCTCTATTTACTATAACCCTTTGCACTTATTCTAAAAGTAAATTGGCCTGATAAAGACACTTTTGCTGTGCATAGTAGTACTGCTGCCAGGTGCTCTCTGGTTGGGGCATCCCATTCTGTGACTACACCAGCCTCTATTTACTATAACCCTTTGCACTCATTCTAAAAGTAAATTGGCCTGATAAAGACACTTTTGCTGTGCATTTTAGTACTGCTGCCAGGTGCTCTCTGGTTGGGGCATCCCATTCTGTGACTACACCAGCCTCTATTTACTATAACCCTTTGCACTTATTCTAAAAGTAATTTGGCCTGATAAAGACACTTTTGCTGTCCATAGTAGTACTGCTGCCAGGTGCTCTCTGGTTGGGGCATCCCATTCTGTGACTACACCAGCCTCTATTTACTATAACCCTTTGCACTTATTCTAAAAGTAATTTGGCCTGATAAAGACACTTTTGCTGTGCATAGTAGTACTGCTGCCAGGTGCTCTCTGGTTGGGGCATCCCATTCTATGACTACAACAGCCTCTATTTACTATAACCCTTTGCACTTATTCTCAAAGTAATTTAGCCTGATAAAGACACTTTTGCTGTGCATAGTAGTACTGCGGCCAGGTGCTCTCTGGTTGGGGCATCCCATTCTGTGACTACACCAGCCTCTATTTACTATAACCCTTTGCACTTATTCTAAAAGTAATTTGGCCTGATAAAGACACTTTTGCTGTGCATAGTAGTACTGCTGCCAGGTGCTCTCTGGTTGGGGCATCCCATTCTGTGACGACACCAGCCTCTATTTACTATAACCCTTTGCACTTATTCTAAAAGTAAATTGGCCTGATAAAGACACTTTTGCTGTGCATAGTAGTACTGCTGCCAGGTGCTCTCTGGTTGGGGCATCCCATTCTGTGACTACACCAGCCTCTATTTACTATAACCCTTTGCACTTATTCTAAAAGTAATTTGGCCTGATAAAGACACTTTTGCTGTGCATAGTAGTACTGCTGCCAGGTGCTCTCTGGTTGGGGCATCCCATTCTGTGACTACACCAGCCTCTATTTTCTATAACCCTTTGCACTTATTCTAAAAGTAATTTGGCCTGATAAAGACACTTTTGCTGTGCATAGTAGTACTGCTGCCAGGTGCTCTCTGGTTGGGGCATCCCATTCTTTGACTACACCAGCCTCTATTTACTATAACCCTTTGCACTTATTCTAAAAGTAAATTGGCCTGATAAAGACACTTTTGCTGTGCATAGTAGTACTGCTTCCAGGTGCCCTCTGGTTGGGGCATCCCATTCTGTGACTACACCAGCCTCTATTTACTATAACCCTTTGCACTTATTCTAAAAGTAATTTGGCCTGATAATGACACTTTTGCTGTGCAAAGTAGTACTGCTGCCAGGTGCTCTCTGGTTGGGGCATCCCATTCTGTGACTACACCAGCCTCTATTTACTATAACCCTTTGCACTTATTCTAAAAGTAATTTGGCCTGATAAAGACAATTTTGCTGTGCATAGTAGTACTACTGCCAGGTGCTCTCTGGTTGGGGCATCCCATTCTGTGACTACACCAGCCTCTATTTACTCTAACCCTTTGCACTTATTCTAAAAGTAATTTGGCCTGATAAAGACACTTTTGCTGTGCATAGTGGTACTGCTGCCAGGTGCTCTCTGGTTGGGGCATCCCATTCTGTGACTACACCAGCCTCTATTTACTATAACCCTTTGCACTTATTCTAAAAGTAATTTGGCCTGATAAAGACACTTTTGCTGTGCATAGTAGTACTGCTGCCAGGTGCTCTCTGGTTGGGGCATCCCATTCTGTGACTACACCAGCCTCTATTTACTATAACCCTTTGCACTTATTCTAAAAGTAATTTGGCCTGATAAAGACACTTTTGCTGTGCATAGTAGTACTGCTGCCAGGTGCTCTCTGGTTGGGGCATCCCATTCTGTGACTACACCAGCCTCTATTTACTATAACCCTTTGCACTTATTCTAAAAGTAATTTGGCCTGATAAAGACACTTTTGCTGTGCATAGTAGTACTGCTCCCAGGTGCTCTCTGGTTGGGGCATCCCATTCTGTGACTACAACAGCCTCTGTTTACTATAACCCTTTGCACTTATTCTAAAAGTAATTTGGCCTGATAAAGACACTTTTGCTGTGCATAGTAGTACTGCTGCCAGGTGCTCTCTGGTTGGGGCATCCCATTCTGTGACTACACCAGCCTCTATTTACTCTACCCCTTTGCACTTATTCTAAAAGTAATTTGGCCTGATAAAGACACTTTTGCTGTGCATAGTAGTACTGCTGCCAGGTGCTCTCTGGTTGGGGCATCCCATTCTGTGACTACACCAGCCTCTATTTACTATAACCCTTTGCACTTATTCTAAAAGTAATTTGGCCTGATAAAGACACTTTTGCTGTGCATAGTAGTACTGCTGCCAGGTGCTCTCTGGTTGGGGCATCCCATTCTGTGACTACACCAGCCTCTATTTACTATAACCCTTTGCACTTATTCTAAAAGTAATTTGGCCTGATAAAGACACTTTTGCTGTGCATAGTAGTGCTGCTGCCAGGTGCTCTCTGGTTGGGGCATCCCATTCTGTGACTACACCAGCCTCTATTTACTATAACCCTTTGCACTTATTCTAAAAGTAATTTGGCCTGATAAAGACACTTTTGCTGTGCATAGTAGTACTGCTGCCAGGTGCTCTCTGGTTGGGGCATCCCATTCTGTGACTACACCAGCCTCTATTTACTATAACCCTTTGCACTTATTCTAAAAGTAATTTGGCCTGATAAAGACACTTTTGCTGTGCATAGTAGTACTGCTGCCAGGTGCTCTCTGGTTGGGGCATCCCATTCTGTGACTACACCAGCCTCTATTTACTATAACCCTTTGCACTTATTCTAAAAGTAATTTGGCCTGATAAAGACACTTTTGCTGTGCATAGTAGTACTGCTCCCAGGTGCTCTCTGGTTGGGGCATCCCATTCTGTGACTACAACAGCCTCTGTTTACTATAACCCTTTGCACTTATTCTAAAAGTAATTTGGCCTGATAAAGACACTTTTGCTGTGCATAGTAGTACTGCTGCCAGGTGCTCTCTGGTTGGGGCATCCCATTCTGTGACTACACCAGCCTCTATTTACTCTACCCCTTTGCACTTATTCTAAAAGTAATTTGGCCTGATAAAGACACTTTTGCTGTGCATAGTAGTACTGCTGCCAGGTGCTCTCTGGTTGGGGCATCCCATTCTGTGACTACACCAGCCTCTATTTACTATAACCCTTTGCACTTATTCTAAAAGTAATTTGGCCTGATAAAGACACTTTTGCTGTGCATAGTAGTACTGCTGCCAGGTGCTCTCTGGTTGGGGCATCCCATTCTGTGACTACACCAGCCTCTATTTACTATAACCCTTTGCACTTATTCTAAAAGTAATTTGGCCTGATAAAGACACTTTTGCTGTGCATAGTAGTGCTGCTGCCAGGTGCTCTCTGGTTGGGGCATCCCATTCTGTGACTACACCAGCCTCTATTTACTATAACCCTTTGCACTTATTCTAAAAGTAATTTGGCCTGATAAAGACACTTTTGCTGTGCATAGTAGTACTGCTGCCAGGTGCTCTCTGGTTGGGGCATCCCATTCTGTGACTACACCAGCCTCTATTTACTATAACCCTTTGCACTTATTCTAAAAGTAATTTGGCCTGATAAAGACACTTTTGCTGTGCATAGTACTACTGCGGCCAGGTGCTCTCTGGTTGGGGCATCCCATTCTGTGACTACACCAGCCTCTATTTACTATAACCCTTTGCACTTATTCTAAAAGTAATTTGGCCTGATAAAGACACTTTTGCTGTGCATAGTAGTACTGCTGCCAGGTGCTCTCTGGTTGGGGCATCCCATTCTGTGACTACACCAGCCTCTATTTACTATAACCCTTTGCACTTATTCTAAAAGTAATTTGGCCTGATAAAGACACTTTTGCTGTGCATAGTAGTACTGCTCCCAGGTGCTCTCTGGTTGGGGCATCCCATTCTGTGACTACAACAGCCTCTGTTTACTATAACCCTTTGCACTTATTCTAAAAGTAATTTGGCCTGATAAAGACACTTTTGCTGTGCATAGTAGTACTGCTGCCAGGTGCTCTCTGGTTGGGGCATCCCATTCTGTGACTACACCAGCCTCTATTTACTCTACCCCTTTGCACTTATTCTAAAAGTAATTTGGCCTGATAAAGACACTTTTGCTGTGCATAGTAGTACTGCTGCCAGGTGCTCTCTGGTTGGGGCATCCCATTCTGTGACTACACCAGCCTCTATTTACTATAACCCTTTGCACTTATTCTAAAAGTAATTTGGCCTGATAAAGACACTTTTGCTGTGCATAGTAGTACTGCTGCCAGGTGCTCTCTGGTTGGGGCATCCCATTCTGTGACTACACCAGCCTCTATTTACTATAACCCTTTGCACTTATTCTAAAAGTAATTTGGCCTGATAAAGACACTTTTGCTGTGCATAGTAGTGCTGCTGCCAGGTGCTCTCTGGTTGGGGCATCCCATTCTGTGACTACACCAGCCTCTATTTACTCTAACCCTTTGCACTTATTCTAAAAGTAATTTGGCCTGATAAAGACACTTTTGCTGTGCATAGTAGTACTGCTGCCAGGTGCTCTCTGGTTGGGGCATCCCATTCTGTGACTACACCAGCCTCTATTTACTATAACCCTTTGCACTTAATCTAAAAGTAATTTGGCCTGATAAAGACACTTTTGCTGTGCATAGTAGTACTGCTGCCAGGTGCTCTCTGGTTGGGGCATCCCATTCTGTGACTACAACAGCCTCTATTTACTATAACCCTTTGCACTTATTCTAAAAGTAATTTGGCCTGATAAAGACACTTTTGCTGTGCATAGTAGTACTGCTCCCAGGTGCTCTCTGGTTGGGGCATCCCATTCTGTGACTACAACAGCCTCTATTTACTATAACCCTTTGCACTTATTCTAAAAGTAATTTGGCCTGATAAAGACACTTTTGCTGTGCATAGTAGTACTGCGGCCAGGTGCTCTCTGGTTGGGGCATCCCATTCTGTGACTACACCAGCCTCTATTTACTATAACCCTTTGCACTTATTCTAAAATTAATTTGGCCTGATAAAGACACTTTTGCTGTGCATAGTAGTACTGCTCCCAGGTGCTCTCTGGTTGGGGCATCCCATTCTGTGACTACAACAGCCTCTATTTACTATAACCCTTTGCACTTATTCTAAAAGTAATTTGGCCTGATAAAGACACTTTTGCTGTCCATAGTAGTACTGCTGCCAAATGCTCTCTGGTTGGGGCATCCCATTCTGTGACTACACCAGCCTCTATTTACTATAACCCTTTGCACTTATTCTAAAAGTAATTTGGCCTGATAAAGACACTTTTGCTGTGCATAGTAGTACTGCTCCCAGGTGCTCTCTGGTTGGGGCATCCCATTCTGTGACTACAACAGCCCCTATTTACTATAACCCTTTGCACTTATTCTAAAAGTAATTTGGCCTGATAAAGACACTTTTGCTGTCCATAGTAGTACTGCTGCCAAGTGCTCTCTGGTTGGGGCATCCCATTCTGTGACTACACCAGCCTCTATTTACTATAACCCTTTGCACTTATTCTAAAAGTAATTTGGCCTGATAAAGACACTTTTGCTGTGCATAGTAGTACTGCTGCCAGGTGCTCTCTGGTTGGGGCATCCCATTCTGTGGCTACAGCAGCCTCTATTTACCATAACCCTTTGCACTTATTCTAAAAGTAATTTGGCCTGATAAAGACACTTTTGCTGTGCATAGTAGTACTGCTGCCAGGTGCTCTCTGGTTGGAGCATCCCATTCTGTGACTACACCAGCCTCTATTTACTATAACCCTTTGCACTTATTCTAAAAGTAATTTGGCCTGATAAAGACACTTTTGCTGTGCATAGTAGTACTGCTGCCAGGTGCTCTCTGGTTGGGGCATCCCATTCTGTGACTACACCAGCCTCTATTTACTCTAACCCTTTGCACTTAATCTAAAAGTAATTTGGCCTGATAAAGACACTTTTGCTGTGCATAGTAGTACTGCTGCCAGGTGCTCTCTGGTTGGGGCATCCCATTCTGTGACTACAACAGCCTCTATTTACTATAACCCTTTGCACTTATTCTAAAAGTAATTTGGCCTGATAAAGACACTTTTGCTGTGCATAGTAGTACTGCTCCCAGGTGCTCTCTGGTTGGGGCATCCCATTCTGTGACTACAACAGCCTCTATTTACTATAACCCTTTGCACTTATTCTAAAAGTAATTTGGCCTGATAAAGACACTTTTGCTGTGCATAGTAGTACTGCGGCCAGGTGCTCTCTGGTTGGGGCATCCCATTCTGTGACTACACCAGCCTCTATTTACTATAACCCTTTGCACTTATTCTAAAATTAATTTGGCCTGATAAAGACACTTTTGCTGTGCATAGTAGTACTGCTCCCAGGTGCTCTCTGGTTGGGGCATCCCATTCTGTGACTACAACAGCCTCTATTTACTATAACCCTTTGCACTTATTCTAAAAGTAATTTGGCCTGATAAAGACACTTTTGCTGTCCATAGTAGTACTGCTGCCAAATGCTCTCTGGTTGGGGCATCCCATTCTGTGACTACACCAGCCTCTATTTACTATAACCCTTTGCACTTATTCTAAAAGTAATTTGGCCTGATAAAGACACTTTTGCTGTGCATAGTAGTACTGCTCCCAGGTGCTCTCTGGTTGGGGCATCCCATTCTGTGACTACAACAGCCCCTATTTACTATAACCCTTTGCACTTATTCTAAAAGTAATTTGGCCTGATAAAGACACTTTTGCTGTCCATAGTAGTACTGCTGCCAAGTGCTCTCTGGTTGGGGCATCCCATTCTGTGACTACACCAGCCTCTATTTACTATAACCCTTTGCACTTATTCTAAAAGTAATTTGGCCTGATAAAGACACTTTTGCTGTGCATAGTAGTACTGCTGCCAGGTGCTCTCTGGTTGGGGCATCCCATTCTGTGGCTACAGCAGCCTCTATTTACCATAACCCTTTGCACTTATTCTAAAAGTAATTTGGCCTGATAAAGACACTTTTGCTGTGCATAGTAGTACTGCTGCCAGGTGCTCTCTGGTTGGAGCATCCCATTCTGTGACTACACCAGCCTCTATTTACTATAACCCTTTGCACTTATTCTAAAAGTAATTTGGCCTGATAAAGACACTTTTGCTGTGCATAGTAGTACTGCTGCCAGGTGCTCTCTGGTTGGGGCATCCCATTCTGTGACTACACCAGCCTCTATTTACTCTAACCCTTTGCACTTATTCTAAAAGTAATTTGGCCTGATAAAGACACTTTTGCTGTGCATAGTAGTACTGCTGCCAGGTGCTCTCTGGTTGGGGCATCCCATTCTGTGACTACACCAGCCTCTATTTACTATAACCCTTTGCACTTATTCTAAAAGTAATTTGGCCTGATAAAGACACTTTTGCTGTGCATGGTAGTACTGCTGCCTGGTGCTCTCTGGTTGGGGCATCCCATTCTGTGACTACACCAGTCTCTATTTACTATAACCCTTTGCACTTATTCTAAAAGTAATTTGGCCTGATAAAGACACTTTTGCTGTGCATAGTAGTACTGCTGCCAGGTGCTCTCTGGTTGGGGCATCCCATTCTGTGACTACAACAGCCTCTATTTACTATAACCCTTTGCACTTATTCTCAAAGTAATTTAGCCTGATAAAGACACTTTTGCTGTGCATAGTAGTACTGCGGCCAGGTGCTCTCTGGTTGGGGCATCCCATTCTGTGACTACACCAGCCTCTATTTACTATAACCCTTTGCACTTATTCTAAAAGTAAATTGGCCTGATAAAGACACTTTTGCTGTGCATAGTAGTACTGCTGCCAGGTGCTCTCTGGTTGGGGCATCCCATTCTGTGACTACACCAGCCTCTATTTACTATAACCCTTTGCACTTATTCTAAAAGTAATTTGGCCTGATAAAGACACTTTTGCTGTGCATAGTAGTACTGCTGCCAGGTGCTCTCTGGTTGGGGCATCCCATTCTGTGACTACACCAGCCTCTATTTACTATAACCCTTTGCACTCATTCTAAAAGTAAATTGGCCTGATAAAGACACTTTTGCTGTGCATTTTAGTACTGCTGCCAGGTGCTCTCTGGTTGGGGCATCCCATTCTGTGACTACACCAGCCTCTATTTACTATAACCCTTTGCACTTATTCTAAAAGTAATTTGGCCTGATAAAGACACTTTTGCTGTCCATAGTAGTACTGCTGCCAGGTGCTCTCTGGTTGGGGCATCCCATTCTGTGACTACACCAGCCTCTATTTACTATAACCCTTTGCACTTATTCTAAAAGTAATTTGGCCTGATAAAGACACTTTTGCTGTGCATAGTAGTACTGCTGCCAGGTGCTCTCTGGTTGGGGCATCCCATTCTATGACTACAACAGCCTCTATTTACTATAACCCTTTGCACTTATTCTCAAAGTAATTTAGCCTGATAAAGACACTTTTGCTGTGCATAGTAGTACTGCGGCCAGGTGCTCTCTGGTTGGGGCATCCCATTCTGTGACTACACCAGCCTCTATTTACTATAACCCTTTGCACTTATTCTAAAAGTAATTTGGCCTGATAAAGACACTTTTGCTGTGCATAGTAGTACTGCTGCCAGGTGCTCTCTGGTTGGGGCATCCCATTCTGTGACGACACCAGCCTCTATTTACTATAACCCTTTGCACTTATTCTAAAAGTAAATTGGCCTGATAAAGACACTTTTGCTGTGCATAGTAGTACTGCTGCCAGGTGCTCTCTGGTTGGGGCATCCCATTCTGTGACTACACCAGCCTCTATTTACTATAACCCTTTGCACTCATTCTAAAAGTAAATTGGCCTGATAAAGACACTTTTGCTGTGCATTTTAGTACTGCTGCCAGGTGCTCTCTGGTTGGGGCATCCCATTCTGTGACTACACCAGCCTCTATTTACTATAACCCTTTGCACTTATTCTAAAAGTAATTTGGCCTGATAAAGACACTTTTGCTGTCCATAGTAGTACTGCTGCCAGGTGCTCTCTGGTTGGGGCATCCCATTCTGTGACTACACCAGCCTCTATTTACTATAACCCTTTGCACTTATTCTAAAAGTAATTTGGCCTGATAAAGACACTTTTGCTGTGCATAGTAGTACTGCTGCCAGGTGCTCTCTGGTTGGGGCATCCCATTCTATGACTACAACAGCCTCTATTTACTATAACCCTTTGCACTTATTCTCAAAGTAATTTAGCCTGATAAAGACACTTTTGCTGTGCATAGTAGTACTGCGGCCAGGTGCTCTCTGGTTGGGGCATCCCATTCTGTGACTACACCAGCCTCTATTTACTATAACCCTTTGCACTTATTCTAAAAGTAATTTGGCCTGATAAAGACACTTTTGCTGTGCATAGTAGTACTGCTGCCAGGTGCTCTCTGGTTGGGGCATCCCATTCTGTGACGACACCAGCCTCTATTTACTATAACCCTTTGCACTTATTCTAAAAGTAAATTGGCCTGATAAAGACACTTTTGCTGTGCATAGTAGTACTGCTGCCAGGTGCTCTCTGGTTGGGGCATCCCATTCTGTGACTACACCAGCCTCTATTTACTATAACCCTTTGCACTTATTCTAAAAGTAATTTGGCCTGATAAAGACACTTTTGCTGTGCATAGTAGTACTGCTGCCAGGTGCTCTCTGGTTGGGGCATCCCATTCTGTGACTACACCAGCCTCTATTTTCTATAACCCTTTGCACTTATTCTAAAAGTAATTTGGCCTGATAAAGACACTTTTGCTGTGCATAGTAGTACTGCTGCCAGGTGCTCTCTGGTTGGGGCATCCCATTCTTTGACTACACCAGCCTCTATTTACTATAACCCTTTGCACTTATTCTAAAAGTAAATTGGCCTGATAAAGACACTTTTGCTGTGCATAGTAGTACTGCTTCCAGGTGCCCTCTGGTTGGGGCATCCCATTCTGTGACTACACCAGCCTCTATTTACTATAACCCTTTGCACTTATTCTAAAAGTAATTTGGCCTGATAATGACACTTTTGCTGTGCAAAGTAGTACTGCTGCCAGGTGCTCTCTGGTTGGGGCATCCCATTCTGTGACTACACCAGCCTCTATTTACTATAACCCTTTGCACTTATTCTAAAAGTAATTTGGCCTGATAAAGACAATTTTGCTGTGCATAGTAGTACTACTGCCAGGTGCTCTCTGGTTGGGGCATCCCATTCTGTGACTACACCAGCCTCTATTTACTCTAACCCTTTGCACTTATTCTAAAAGTAATTTGGCCTGATAAAGACACTTTTGCTGTGCATAGTGGTACTGCTGCCAGGTGCTCTCTGGTTGGGGCATCCCATTCTGTGACTACACCAGCCTCTATTTACTATAACCCTTTGCACTTATTCTAAAAGTAATTTGGCCTGATAAAGACACTTTTGCTGTGCATAGTAGTACTGCTGCCAGGTGCTCTCTGGTTGGGGCATCCCATTCTGTGACTACACCAGCCTCTATTTACTATAACCCTTTGCACTTATTCTAAAAGTAATTTGGCCTGATAAAGACACTTTTGCTGTGCATAGTAGTACTGCTGCCAGGTGCTCTCTGGTTGGGGCATCCCATTCTGTGACTACACCAGCCTCTATTTACTATAACCCTTTGCACTTATTCTAAAAGTAATTTGGCCTGATAAAGACACTTTTGCTGTGCATAGTAGTACTGCTCCCAGGTGCTCTCTGGTTGGGGCATCCCATTCTGTGACTACAACAGCCTCTGTTTACTATAACCCTTTGCACTTATTCTAAAAGTAATTTGGCCTGATAAAGACACTTTTGCTGTGCATAGTAGTACTGCTGCCAGGTGCTCTCTGGTTGGGGCATCCCATTCTGTGACTACACCAGCCTCTATTTACTCTACCCCTTTGCACTTATTCTAAAAGTAATTTGGCCTGATAAAGACACTTTTGCTGTGCATAGTAGTACTGCTGCCAGGTGCTCTCTGGTTGGGGCATCCCATTCTGTGACTACACCAGCCTCTATTTACTATAACCCTTTGCACTTATTCTAAAAGTAATTTGGCCTGATAAAGACACTTTTGCTGTGCATAGTAGTACTGCTGCCAGGTGCTCTCTGGTTGGGGCATCCCATTCTGTGACTACACCAGCCTCTATTTACTATAACCCTTTGCACTTATTCTAAAAGTAATTTGGCCTGATAAAGACACTTTTGCTGTGCATAGTAGTGCTGCTGCCAGGTGCTCTCTGGTTGGGGCATCCCATTCTGTGACTACACCAGCCTCTATTTACTATAACCCTTTGCACTTATTCTAAAAGTAATTTGGCCTGATAAAGACACTTTTGCTGTGCATAGTAGTACTGCTGCCAGGTGCTCTCTGGTTGGGGCATCCCATTCTGTGACTACACCAGCCTCTATTTACTATAACCCTTTGCACTTATTCTAAAAGTAATTTGGCCTGATAAAGACACTTTTGCTGTGCATAGTAGTACTGCTGCCAGGTGCTCTCTGGTTGGGGCATCCCATTCTGTGACTACACCAGCCTCTATTTACTATAACCCTTTGCACTTATTCTAAAAGTAATTTGGCCTGATAAAGACACTTTTGCTGTGCATAGTAGTACTGCTCCCAGGTGCTCTCTGGTTGGGGCATCCCATTCTGTGACTACAACAGCCTCTGTTTACTATAACCCTTTGCACTTATTCTAAAAGTAATTTGGCCTGATAAAGACACTTTTGCTGTGCATAGTAGTACTGCTGCCAGGTGCTCTCTGGTTGGGGCATCCCATTCTGTGACTACACCAGCCTCTATTTACTCTACCCCTTTGCACTTATTCTAAAAGTAATTTGGCCTGATAAAGACACTTTTGCTGTGCATAGTAGTACTGCTGCCAGGTGCTCTCTGGTTGGGGCATCCCATTCTGTGACTACACCAGCCTCTATTTACTATAACCCTTTGCACTTATTCTAAAAGTAATTTGGCCTGATAAAGACACTTTTGCTGTGCATAGTAGTACTGCTGCCAGGTGCTCTCTGGTTGGGGCATCCCATTCTGTGACTACACCAGCCTCTATTTACTATAACCCTTTGCACTTATTCTAAAAGTAATTTGGCCTGATAAAGACACTTTTGCTGTGCATAGTAGTGCTGCTGCCAGGTGCTCTCTGGTTGGGGCATCCCATTCTGTGACTACACCAGCCTCTATTTACTATAACCCTTTGCACTTATTCTAAAAGTAATTTGGCCTGATAAAGACACTTTTGCTGTGCATAGTAGTACTGCTGCCAGGTGCTCTCTGGTTGGGGCATCCCATTCTGTGACTACACCAGCCTCTATTTACTATAACCCTTTGCACTTATTCTAAAAGTAATTTGGCCTGATAAAGACACTTTTGCTGTGCATAGTACTACTGCGGCCAGGTGCTCTCTGGTTGGGGCATCCCATTCTGTGACTACACCAGCCTCTATTTACTATAACCCTTTGCACTTATTCTAAAAGTAATTTGGCCTGATAAAGACACTTTTGCTGTGCATAGTAGTACTGCTGCCAGGTGCTCTCTGGTTGGGGCATCCCATTCTGTGACTACACCAGCCTCTATTTACTATAACCCTTTGCACTTATTCTAAAAGTAATTTGGCCTGATAAAGACACTTTTGCTGTGCATAGTAGTACTGCTCCCAGGTGCTCTCTGGTTGGGGCATCCCATTCTGTGACTACAACAGCCTCTGTTTACTATAACCCTTTGCACTTATTCTAAAAGTAATTTGGCCTGATAAAGACACTTTTGCTGTGCATAGTAGTACTGCTGCCAGGTGCTCTCTGGTTGGGGCATCCCATTCTGTGACTACACCAGCCTCTATTTACTCTACCCCTTTGCACTTATTCTAAAAGTAATTTGGCCTGATAAAGACACTTTTGCTGTGCATAGTAGTACTGCTGCCAGGTGCTCTCTGGTTGGGGCATCCCATTCTGTGACTACACCAGCCTCTATTTACTATAACCCTTTGCACTTATTCTAAAAGTAATTTGGCCTGATAAAGACACTTTTGCTGTGCATAGTAGTACTGCTGCCAGGTGCTCTCTGGTTGGGGCATCCCATTCTGTGACTACACCAGCCTCTATTTACTATAACCCTTTGCACTTATTCTAAAAGTAATTTGGCCTGATAAAGACACTTTTGCTGTGCATAGTAGTGCTGCTGCCAGGTGCTCTCTGGTTGGGGCATCCCATTCTGTGACTACACCAGCCTCTATTTACTATAACCCTTTGCACTTATTCTAAAAGTAATTTGGCCTGATAAAGACACTTTTGCTGTGCATAGTAGTACTGCTGCCAGGTGCTCTCTGGTTGGGGCATCCCATTCTGTGACTACACCAGCCTCTATTTACTATAACCCTTTGCACTTATTCTAAAAGTAATTTGGCCTGATAAAGACACTTTTGCTGTGCATAGTAGTACTGCTGCCAGGTGCTCTCTGGTTGGGGCATCCCATTCTGTGACTACACCAGCCTCTATTTACTCTACCCCTTTGCACTTATTCTAAAAGTAATTTGGCCTGATAAAGACACTTTTGCTGTGCATAGTAGTACTGCTGCCAGGTGCTCTCTGGTTGGGGCATCCCATTCTGTGACTACACCAGCCTCTATTTACTATAACCCTTTGCACTTATTCTAAAAGTAATTTGGCCTGATAAAGACACTTTTGCTGTGCATAGTAGTACTGCTGCCAGGTGCTCTCTGGTTGGGGCATCCCATTCTGTGACTACACCAGCCTCTATTTACTATAACCCTTTGCACTTATTCTAAAAGTAATTTGGCCTGATAAAGACACTTTTGCTGTGCATAGTAGTGCTGCTGCCAGGTGCTCTCTGGTTGGGGCATCCCATTCTGTGACTACACCAGCCTCTATTTACTATAACCCTTTGCACTTATTCTAAAAGTAATTTGGCCTGATAAAGACACTTTTGCTGTGCATAGTAGTACTGCTGCCAGGTGCTCTCTGGTTGGGGCATCCCATTCTGTGACTACACCAGCCTCTATTTACTATAACCCTTTGCACTTATTCTAAAAGTAATTTGGCCTGATAAAGACACTTTTGCTGTGCATAGTACTACTGCGGCCAGGTGCTCTCTGGTTGGGGCATCCCATTCTGTGACTACACCAGCCTCTATTTACTATAACCCTTTGCACTTATTCTAAAAGTAATTTGGCCTGATAAAGACACTTTTGCTGTGCATAGTAGTACTGCTGCCAGGTGCTCTCTGGTTGGGGCATCCCATTCTGTGACTACACCAGCCTCTATTTACTATAACCCTTTGCACTTATTCTAAAAGTAATTTGGCCTGATAAAGACACTTTTGCTGTGCATAGTAGTACTGCTCCCAGGTGCTCTCTGGTTGGGGCATCCCATTCTGTGACTACAACAGCCTCTGTTTACTATAACCCTTTGCACTTATTCTAAAAGTAATTTGGCCTGATAAAGACACTTTTGCTGTGCATAGTAGTACTGCTGCCAGGTGCTCTCTGGTTGGGGCATCCCATTCTGTGACTACACCAGCCTCTATTTACTCTACCCCTTTGCACTTATTCTAAAAGTAATTTGGCCTGATAAAGACACTTTTGCTGTGCATAGTAGTACTGCTGCCAGGTGCTCTCTGGTTGGGGCATCCCATTCTGTGACTACACCAGCCTCTATTTACTATAACCCTTTGCACTTATTCTAAAAGTAATTTGGCCTGATAAAGACACTTTTGCTGTGCATAGTAGTACTGCTGCCAGGTGCTCTCTGGTTGGGGCATCCCATTCTGTGACTACACCAGCCTCTATTTACTATAACCCTTTGCACTTATTCTAAAAGTAATTTGGCCTGATAAAGACACTTTTGCTGTGCATAGTAGTGCTGCTGCCAGGTGCTCTCTGGTTGGGGCATCCCATTCTGTGACTACACCAGCCTCTATTTACTATAACCCTTTGCACTTATTCTAAAAGTAATTTGGCCTGATAAAGACACTTTTGCTGTGCATAGTAGTACTGCTGCCAGGTGCTCTCTGGTTGGGGCATCCCATTCTGTGACTACACCAGCCTCTATTTACTATAACCCTTTGCACTTATTCTAAAAGTAATTTGGCCTGATAAAGACACTTTTGCTGTGCATAGTACTACTGCTGCCAGGTGCTCTCTGGTTGGGGCATCCCATTCTGTGACTACACCAGCCTCTATTTACTATAACCCTTTGCACTTATTCTAAAAGTAATTTGGCCTGATAAAGACACTTTTGCTGTGCATAGTAGTACTGCTGCCAGGTGCTCTCTAGTTGGGGCATCCCATTCTGTGACTACACCAGCCTCTATTTACTATAACCCTTTGCACTTATTCTAAAAGTAATTTGGTCTGATAAAGACACTTTTGCTGTGCATAGTAGTACTGCTCCCAGGTGCACTCTGGTTGGGGCATCCCATTCTGTGACTACAACAGCCTCTATTTACTATAACCCTTTGCACTTATTCTAAAAGTAATTTGGCCTGATAAAGACACTTTTGCTGTGCATAGTACTACTGCTCCCAGGTGCTCTCTGGTTGGGGCATCCCATTCTGTGACTACAACAGCCTCTATTTACTATAACCCTTTGCACTTATTCTAAAAGTAATTTGGCCTGATAAAGACACTTTTGCTGTGCATAGTAGTACTGCTGCCAGGTGCTCTCTGGTTGGGGCATCCCATTCTGTGACTACACCAGCCTCTATTTACTATAACCCTTTGCACTTATTCTAAAAGTAATTTGGCCTGATAAAGACACTTTTGCTGTGCATAGTAGTACTGCTCCAAGGTGCTCTCTGGTTGGGCATCCCATTCTGTGACTACAACAGCCTCTATTTACTATAACCCTTTGCACTTATTCTAAAAGTAATTTGGCCTGATAAAGACACTTTTGCTGTGCATAGTAGTACTGCTGCCAGGTGCTCTCTGGTTGGGGCATCCCATTCTGTGACTATACCAGCCTCTATTTACTATAACCCTTTGCACTTATTCTAAAAGTAATTTGGCCTGATAAAGACACTTTTGCTGTGCATAGTAGTACTGCTGCCAGGTGCTCTCTGGTTGGGGCATCCCATTCTGTGACTACACCAGCCTCTATTTACTCTAACCCTTTGCACTTATTCTAAAAGTAATTTGGCCTGATAAAGACACTTTTGCTGTGCATAGTAGTACTGCTGCCAGGTGCTCTCTGGTTGGGGCATCCCATTCTGTGACTACACCAGCCTCTATTTACTATAACCCTTTGCACTTATTCTAAAAGTAATTTGGCCTGATAAAGACACTTTTGCTGTGCATAGTAGTACTGCTGCCAGGTGCTCTCTGGTTGGGGCATCCCATTCTGTGACTACACCAGCCTCTATTTACTCTAACCCTTTGCACTTATTCTAAAAGTAATTTGGCCTGATAAAGACACTTTTGCTGTGCATAGTAGTACTGCTGCCAGGTGCTCTCTGGTTGGGGCATCCCATTCTGTGACTACACCAGCCTCTATTTACTATAACCCTTTGCACTTATTCTAAAAGTAATTTGGCCTGATAAAGACACTTTTGCTGTGCATAGTATTACTGCTCCCAGGTGCACTCTGGTTGGGGCATCTCATTCTGTGACTACAACAGCCTCTATTTACTATAACCCTTTGCACTTATTCTAAAAGTAATTTGGCCTGATAAAGACACTTTTGCTGTGCATAGTACTACTGCTCCCAGGTGCTCTCTGGTTGGGGCATCCCATTCTGTAACATACCATACCCCTCTTTATTTACACTAAGCAGCTCTCTTATTTACACTAAGCAGGCCTGTTGGAGGCTGAGTGTTACTGCTCACTTTTGGTGTGCATTATATTCTGTTTCATATACACCCACCGCTGCCTGGGGGTTCTTAAAATATAACCTACTACCATGCCAGTTAGACTATGTCGGGCAGACAAGTGCCTGGAAGTGAAATGAGGAGTGGCAGAGGCCAAGATTCCGCAGGCAGAGGTCGCAGCAGACTGGGGGCCAGTAGCAGCAGGAGTCACACTGAGAGACCTAATCTGCCAGTATCTACTAGCGGTCGGGTCTCCACCAGTAACGCATCTGCCGTGGTAGATTGGTTAACGCGCTCATCAACAACATCATCACAACTTACGTCTGAGACCCCCAGTCTAGGGTCGGTAGGTTCCTCTGACACAACCCTGAGTTGGCATGCCCCGAGAGCAGTCCCTGTCCTCCCATTGCCTCTGTCCTACGCCGTTCCTATGCTCTGTCCTACGCGTATCCTATGCTTTGGGTTCAGCTCCACTCTTTAGTGAGGAGGACGATCAGATAGAGGACAGTCAGCAGCTACTGCCCAGCCAAGAAATGGAGGTGGCTTCTTTAGCTAGGCAGACAAATAGTGATGTGGACAGTGTCGTGGGTGCTGCGAGCGTTCCAGCTCCTGTCGCTCCTGCTCCTCCTCCTCCAAGTCATGCATCCCGCCAGCAATCCATCAGCGAAGCCATGTCCAAGAGACAGCAGTATGCGCTCACTCATCCTACGGCGCAGAAGCTGAATGTGCTCCTGTCCAAGTTGCTGGTGCTGCAGTCGCTCCCTTTTCAGGTGGTGGACTCTGCACCTTTCAGAGAACTGATGGCTTGTGCCGAGCCAAGGTGGAGAGTCCCAAGCCGTCATTTCTTTGCCAAGAAGGCAGTACCAGCGCTGCACACTTTTGTTGAACAGAAGGTGGGCCAGTCCTTGAGCCTGTCGGTGTGTAGCAAAGTGCATGGCAGCGCCGACATCTGGAGCTGTAACTACGGTCAGGGACAGTACATGTCGTTTACGGCCCACTGGGTGAATGTGGTCCCTTTGCAGCAGCAGCAACTTGGACAGGTCACACCGCTTCGGCCTCCGCGCTCCCTGGCCGTTGTGCCTGTGACACCGTGCGACTCGGCCTCCTCATCCTCCGCCATCTCCTCACCCTCCACTGTAGGCTCAAGTCTCAGTGCCCCTCCAGTCTACCATGTGTGTAGGGCACGGAGGTGTCCCGCTGTGCTTCACATGGTTTGTCTTGGCGAACGGAGTCACACAGGGGAGGAACTGCTTAAATTTATTCATCAGGAAATCCAAACATGGCTTACTCCAAGAAAACTTAAAATGGGAATCACGGTTACCAACAATGGGAAGAACACTTTGTCTGCGCTGCGCCAAGGAAGCCTGACCCATGCCCCCTGCATGGCTCACGTCTTCAATCTGGTTGTCAAGCGGTTTCTGAAGTGTTCCCCCCATCTGCAAGACATCCTAACAACTTCAAGGAAACTTTGCATGCACTTCAGCCACTCATACACCGCCAAACACACCCTTCTTGAGCTACAGCGTCAGAACGGTATCCCCCAACATAGTCTGATTTGCGATATTTCCACCCGTTGGAATTCCACCCTTCACATGTTGGACCGATTATATGAACAGAGAAAAGCCATCACGGATTTCCTGATGATCCAAGCAGATAGGGGGACTCTCCTGTGTAACTTCAATGTCAACCAGTGGCAGCTCATACGTGACACCTGCCGTTTGCTCAGGCCCTTTGAGGAAGCCACTTTATTTGTCAGTCAGCAGGATTACGGGATGAACGACGCGATTCCACTGCTTCATGTACTACAGCACATGTTGGAAACCATGGCTGGTCAGGGCACTGGAGACATGGCATTTACATCTTACGGCCACATGAACCCCATTGGAGCTGAACTGGAGGAGGAGGAGGAAGAGGAGGAGGAGTTGCCCAGCGAAACACAGTTTAGGCTTGGCGAAATGGCTGGTTTATCTAGTCAGCGGACAGGAGAGGAGGAGCAGGAGCAGCCAGAGGAGCTAGAGGTTTTTGAGGAAGACAACACAGAGGACCCGGACACACCGTGGCAGTATGCAGTGGAGATGGAGACAGGTAGTCCATCCGAGTCACTTGCGCAAATGGCAGGAAGCATGCTCACGTGCTTGCGTAGTGACCCCAGAATTGTTTCCATCTGTCGGCGGGATGACTTCTGGCTGTCCACCTTATTGGACCCTCGCTTCCGGCACAAAATGGGGGCATTTTTTAAACCCACCGAGAGGGAGGACAAACTGAACTACTACAAAGACATTCTACGTAGGCAGTTGGCCAATGCCTATCTGCGCCATGGTCCATACTCTCGCAGGTCTGACTCGAGGGGACCTCTGCGCTCACCTTCCACTGCCATGGCTGCTGGGGGGGTTGGCAGGAGCAGCAGCAGCAGCTCCATCAGCAGCAGCCTCAGTCTTCAGTCGCTAATGAGTAGCTTTCTACACCCGCATAGTGAGGCTACTCATGAGCAGCAGGAAGACCTGGAGCAGGACCTGAACCAGCAGGTCATGTCATACTTTGACATGACCATGCCAACACACCTTGAGGATCCGCTGGACTTCTGGGCAGCCAAACTTGATTTGTGGCCGCAACTAGCAGAGTTTGCCCTGGAAAAGCTGTCCTGCCCGGCAAGTAGCGTGCCATCTGAGCGGGTGTTTAGTGCGGCGGGGGCCATAGTTACGGCGAGGAGAACTCGTCTGTCAACTAAAAATGTGGAGAGACTCACCTTTGTCAAAATGAATCAGGGATGGATCAGCCAGGATTTCCACCCACCAATGGCTGATGCATGCGACTAGATTCAGCATGGTGCCACGTTTTACACTTTCCAAATGGTGCAAAACATATTTATGTCTTTAGGTCAATTTTTGGGCTCCTGCTGATGCCAACTCCAGGGTGTGATTCATCCAATTTTTGGGCTCCTGAAGCCAACCCCAGTGTCTCTTTAAAGTAATGTTTGGGCTCCTGCTGCTACTGCCAACTCCAGGGTGTGATTCATCCAATTTTTGGGCTCCTGAAGCCAACCCCAGTGTCTCTTTAAAGTAATGTTTGGGCTCCTGCTGCTGCTGCTGCTGCCAACTCCAGGGTGTGATTCATCCAATTTTTGGGCTCCTGAAGCCAACCCCAGTGTCTCTTTAAAGTAATGTTTTGGCTCCTGGTGCTGCTGCTGCCAACTCCAGGGTGTGATTCATCCAATTTTTGGGCTCCTGAAGCCAACCCCAGTGTCTCTTTAAAGTAATGTTTGGGCTCCTGCTGCTGCTGCTGCCAACTCCAGGGTGTGATTCATCCAATTTTTGGGCTCCTGAAGCCAACCCCAGTGTCTCTTTAAAGTAATGTTTGGGCTCCTGCTGCTGCTACTGCCAACTCCAGGGTGTGATTCATCCAATTTTTGGGCTCCTGAAGCCAACCCCAGTGTCTCTTTAAAGTAATGTTTTGGCTCCTGCTGCTGCTGCTGCCAACTCCAGGGTGTGATTCATCCAAATTTTGGGCTCCTGAAGCCAACCCCAGTGTCTCTTTAAAGTAATGTTTGGGCTCCTGCTGCTGCTGCCAACTCCAGGGTGTGATTCATCCAATTTTGGGCTCCTGCTGCCAAATCCAGTGTCTCTTTAAAGTAATATTTGGGCTCCTGCTGCTGCTGCTTGCAACTGCAGGGTGTGATTCATCCAATCTTTGGGCTCCTGCAGCCAACTCCAGTGTCTCTTTCAAGCTATGTTTGGGCTCCTGCTGCTGCTGCTTGAAACTCCAGGGTGTGTCAGTCAATTTTTGGGCTCCTGCTGCTGCCAACTCCAGTGTCTCTTTCAGCCAATGTTTGGGCTCCTGCTGCTGCTTGCAACTCCAGGGTGTGATTCATCCAATTTTTGGGCTCCTGCTGCTGCCAACTCCAGTGTCTCTTTAAAGCAATGTTTGGGCTCCTGCCCCTCATAGTGATGCCACTTCAACTCTCTGCAATTGTGCCGCTCTGCGATTCTATTAGCGATGCCTCTGATCTGCATGTGATATTTATTCAAAGTATTATTTAACTAACCCAGCACGCATCCTGTGCGTGTTACAGCAAGGCAGAATGGTTTACAACCCTATTGAGGCTCTAGGAGGCTCAGAAATAGCCGTTTTTAATAGCGATTCGTCGCGAATAAATTCGGGTCGAAACTATTTTTGTCGGAAAATTCGGCGAATCAGTCGAATCGAATTTTTCAAAAGTTCGCTCATCTCTAGTCATATTTTATAATTTCACTTTAAGGGGCCGCAATGACCTAAAACATTGCATATGTATATGCAGAGATGGGCAGAGATGGGTACATTTGGGCAGAGATGAGGTGGGAAAATATAAGGAAAGCAGAAGTGAGAGGTGAAAAGATAAGCAGAAGTGAGACTGGAAGACAGAGAAGAGGTTGGGAGAAGTGAGATGAACAGAAGTAAGGAGAGGTGAGGTCGAAAGAATTGAGCAAAGGTTATAGGAATAGGGCTAAGTTGGGAGGTGAGGTAAGTAGAGCAGAGAAAGGCAGAAGTGTGACAGACAAAGGCAGGGGCGGACTGGGGTTAAAAAACGGCCCGGGACTTTTTGGGGCACACCGGCCCTGCTGTACCGTTCCTCACCCAGTATGGTATCTTAATGTCACATCATATATATACATATACATACACTATAGTAAGGCGGAATTAAATCCTCAACCAACCTTGCAGTGTGGCACATACCATTCAATGACACCTCAGCTGCAGTTGCTAGGTCCTCCTGTCTTTGCTGCCCAGTCTTCACTGCTTCTACTGGAACCGCTGCTTTTCTTTGCCATTACTGCTCCACCAGAAAATGCACTTACAACCCCCATCTCTGCCCTGTTCCATGCTGCACCCCCATCTCTGCCCCTGCTCCATGCTGCACCCCCATCTCTGCCCCTTCTCCATGCTGCACCCCCATCTCTGCCCCTGCTCCATGCTGCACCCCCATCTCTGCCCCTTCTCCATGCTGCACCCCCATCTCTGCCCCTGCTCCATGCTGCACCCCCATCTCTTCCCTGCTCTATGCTGCACCCCCATCTCTGCCCTGCTCCATGCTGCGCCCTCATCTCTGCCCTGCTCCATGCTGCGCCCCCATCTCTGCCCTGCTCCATGCTGCCCCCTCATCTCTGTCCTGCTCCATGTTGCACTCCCATCTCTGCCCAGCTCCATGCTGAACCCCCATCTCTGCCCTGCTCCATGCTGCACCCCCATCTCTGCCCTGCTCCATGCTGCGCCCTCATCTCTGCCCTGCTCCATGCTGCGCCCCCATCTCTGCCCTGCTCCATGCTGCCCCCTCATCTCTGCCCTGCTCCATGTTGCACTCCCATCTCTGCCCAGCTCCATGCTAAACCCCCATCTCTGCCCTGTTCCATGCTGCACCCCCATCTCTGCCCCTGCTCCATGCTGCACCCCCATCTCTGCCCTGCTCCATGCTGCGCCCCCATCTCTGCCCTGCTCCATGCTGCCCCCTCATCTCTGCCCTGCTCCATGTTGCACTCCCATCTCTGCCCAGCTCCATGCTAAACCCCCATCTCTGCCCTGCTCCATGCTGCACCCCCATCTCTGCCCCTTCTCCATGCTGCACCCCCATCTCTGCCCCTGCTCCATGCTGCACCCCCATCTCTGCCCTGCTCTATGCTGCACCCCCATCTCTGCCCTGCTCCATGCTGCGCCCTCAGCTCTGCCCTGCTCCATGCTGCGCCCCCATCTCTGCCCTGCTCCATGCTGCCCCCTCATCTCTGCCCTGCTCCATGTTGCACTCCCATCTCTGCCCAGCTCCATGCTGAACCCCCATCTCTGCCCTGCTCCATGCTGCACCCCGATCTCTGCCCTGCTCCATGCTGCGCCCTCATCTCTGCCCTGCTCCATGCTGCGCCCCCATCTCTGCCCTGCTCCATGCTGCCCCCTCATCTCTGCCCTGCTCCATGTTGCACTCCCATCTCTGCCCAGCTCCATGCTGAACCCCCATCTCTGCCCTGCTCCATGCTGAACCCCCATCTCTGCCCTGCTCCATGCTGCACCCCCATCTCTGCCCTGCTCCATGCTGCACCCCCATCTCTGCCCTGCTCCATGCTGCCCCCTATCTCTGCCCTGCTCCATGTTGCACTCCCATCTCTGCCCAGCTCCATGCTGAACCCCCATCTCTGCCCTGCTCCATGCTGCACCCCGATCTCTGCCCTGCTCCATGCTGCGCCCTCATCTCTGCCCTGCTCCATGCTGCGCCCCCATCTCTGCCCTGCTCCATGCTGCCCCCTCATCTCTGCCCTGCTCCATGTTGCACTCCCATCTCTGCCCAGCTCCATGCTGAACCCCCATCTCTGCCCTGCTCCATGCTGAACCCCCATCTCTGCCCTGCTCCATGCTGCACCCCCATCTCTGCCCTGCTCCATGCTGCACCCCCATCTCTGCCCTGCTCCATGCTGCCCCCTATCTCTGCCCTGCTCCATGCTGCACCTCCATCTCTGCCCTGCTCCATGCTGCACCCCCATCTCTGCCCTGCTCCATGCTACACCCTCATCTCTGCCCTGCTCCATGCTGCCCCCATCTCTGCCCTGCTTCATGCTGCACCCCCATCTCTGCCCTGCTCCATGCTGTACCCCATCTCTGCCCTGCTCCATGCCACACCCTCACCTCTGCCCTGCACACTCTTCTTGGCCAACAGGGGCCACCAGTATGGCTGGCACTCTTTCCTGAGCTATCTTGCGCAGCACCCTGCCCAGCAGGGGAAACACATACAGGAGCTGAAAACTCGTCCAAGACTTTGCCAGGGTATCCGTGGCCAAGGCCAGAGGATCCTGGGACAGAGAGACAAAGACTGGAAGCTTGTGATTGTGACGGGACGCAAACAGATCCACATCCGGCTGACCCCAGCGGTGGCACAGGGAGCGAAACACCCTGCTGCTGAGGGACCATTCTCCCAGACGAGAGGTCCCCCTGCTCAGGGAGTCTGCCTCCAGATTCTCCACACCCGAAATGTACACAGCTGAGATGCAGGGAAAATTCTCCTCCGTCCAGAACAGTATCAGGGACACTTCCTTGAGGGCCCTCTTGCTCCGGGTCCCTCCCTGATGATTGATGTAGGCAACCACCGTCTGGTTGTCCGAGCGGACCTGAACAGCCCGACCCCGCAGGTGTGGGGTTAAGTGAGCGAGAACCAACCTGATCGCCTTCAACTCCAGAATGTTGATAGGGGTATGGGCCTCCTGAGGGCCCCACTGACCCTGGAATTTCAGGCATTTCCAAAAGTCCAACCAACCTGTCAGACTGGCATCCGTGGTGACCGTCTCCCAAAAAGAGGCCAGAAAGGATCTGCCCCCTAGCAGGTTCCTTAAAGTGGACCAACACCCACGGGTGATCGGCCCGGGAATCTATAAGATTCCCGGGCCGATCACCCCCCACCCCGCGGGACATCCGAGATCGGGATGTCCCGCGGGGTGAAACCCCCCCCAAACACCCCAACTCACCTACCTTATCTTCGGCGGCGGCCGGCCGCCGCCGCCTCCCTCGCTCCCCTGTAGGCGTGCGCGCCTCCGCGCCGGCCGTCTGCGAATGGCCGGCGCGGGCGCGCGCGCGCGTCAAAAGTGACGCGAGGGAGGCGGCGGCGGCCGCCGCCGCTTAGACGTTCCAGATCTTCCCTTGTACGTCGGCGCTGGGAGCGGGGAGAGGTGAGTTTTTCGGGGGGTTAGGGGGGGTTTCACACAGCGGGGCACCCCGATCGGGGGTGCCCCACCGAAGTGGACCAAGACCCAGGATAGTCAAAATCCTGGGTGTTGGTCCACTTTAAGTCCAGCCACCACGATAGAGACTGCCTGGCCAGAGGGGACAGAACAAACACCTGATCCAAGGACAGAGGGTCCCAATCCCATAGTGACAAGAGGTGAAGCTGAAGAGGCCTCATGTGAAACTGAACCGCCTCGAAGCAGGACACCATCAGGCTCACCAGCTGCATTCCCTGCCTGATGGACGGACGAGGACAGGACAGAAGGGTCTGTGCTTGCTCTTGAAGACTCTCCACCTTCTGCTGAGGAAGAAAGATATTGACCTGAGATGAATCCAGAATCATGCCCAGAAAGGACTTCACCATGGAAGGAGACAGGGAAGATTTGGGGTGGTTGATCACCCAGCCGAATGACTCAAGTGTGGACACCACCCGTTGAGTATCCAGCTGTGCCTGTTGGAAGGACTGAGAAGCGATAAGCATGTCGTCCAAGTAGGGAAGAATGCGAATGCCCTGAGATCTCAGCAGAGCCATCAATCCTGCCAGCACCTTGGTGAATACCCTGGGAGCCGAGGTGAAGGGCAAGGCCACAAATTGGTAGTGCTGATCCTCCAGAGCGAACCTGAGGAATCTCTGATGACCTGGAAAAATAGGTATGTGAAGGTAAGCATCCTTGATGTCTACAAAGGTACCCTGGGCATAGGAAATTCACAGCGGAGTGCAGAGTCTCCATGCGAAAGTGTCTGAATCTGACAAATTTGTTGAGGTGCATTAAATCCATTTTCCTTTTTGGGAACAATGAAAAGATTGAAATACTAGCCTTTGCCCCTTTCCCTCAAGGTCACCCGGCAGATGACTCCCAATTCCAGAAGGCCTTGGACAGCAAGGGACAGATCCTGAGCTGACAGGGGGTTTTGAGCTAACCGGGATTTGATGAATCTTGGGGGTGGCCAGGCTGCAAACTCTATCTTGTAACCGGAGGACACTACCTCCTGAATCCACCGGTCTGAGACATGATGCCTCCAGACATGAGCCAAGAGCCAAAGCCGGATGGGTGAGGGCGCCCCTTCATGCCTGAGGGGGCTTGGGGAGGACTTAGGCTTGGGACCCCAGGAGGGGCCAGGATGGCCGCGTCCTCTGCCCCTGCCCCAAAAATCTCAGCGGGTTCCAGCAAAGGAAGCTCCCCGTCCAATTCTGGAGCCACGGAAGGAAAGAAGAAAGGCACCTGAACCCCAAAAGGACCGGGCTGCATTCTACGCTGAGGTAACTTGCCTCCCTTAGCAAACAAGTCCAGGCATTCCCCAAAGAGGAGCAGCCCCTTGAAGGGAAAACCAGTGAGAGCCTTCTTAGCAGCATTGTCAGCTGCCCACTGGCGCAGCCAGACCGAGCGGTGTATCGCCACCAACAAGGCAGATGCCCTGCCACACATCCTAATGGTATCATCCAAGGCAGAGAGAACATATGCAACAAATTCCTCACAACGCAGAAGAACTCTATACTCTTCACTACCTGCATCATCAGGGGCCCCATCTAAGAGCAGGCTTTTAATAGCAACAGCCGTAATGGCAGAGGCAGAGACTGGACGCAGTGCGGTCCCCACACAGGCAAAGGCATGGCAAGCCAGCTGATCTATGCGCCTGTCCTCCCCATCCCTCAGTGTAGTAGAGTCAGGGGAATGCATGACGGATGTGTTGGACAACCCGAGAACTGGTGCATCCACCTCGGGAGGACATGACCATCGTTTAACCATCTCAGCAGGAATAGGATACCTCTTATCCCAACTCTTTGGCACTCCGGGAAGCCGGCTAGGCCATTACCACTCTTTGAGCACCAGATTATTAAAATGAGTTTGTTCAGGAAACTCCAAGCGTGGTTTAACAGTATGAAACAGCTCCCCCTGCTGCAGCGGAGCCACGGCAGGAGGAGAAATACAGAGTACTTCAAAAATGTGAGCTAAAAGCCTGTCAGTGTCATCTGAAGCCCAGGGGTCAGACCCAGAATCGGCACTATAAACCTTAGGCTGATCCTCAGATGATTCTGAATCGGAAAATAATTCCCCCTCTTCCAGGGGGGTATAACCGGTAACGTCAAAAAATTCCTCAGCCTCAGAGGGAAGCACCAGCTGAAAAATGCCGCTTCTTAGCAGAAGCCTTACGCGGACTAGAGCCAGCAATATATCTCTCAATGCTGGCCACCCGTGCAGCCAAATCAGGTTGAGACTCCCCACTGGTATGCACCTCACTAAGAGTCAGATGTAAGCGTGGGGGGGTAGGCGAAGCCTGAGGGAGCACAGGCCCAGCCACCGGTAACCCAGACTGCAGCACAAACGTCTGCTGGGTGCAGTGTACACACACCCTGACATCATCACTTATAGGGGATACCCCACACGCCACACACAGCCGGGCTTTTCCCGAAGGAATCCCAAGCACATTATCCTGAGAAGCCTCCATATGGTGATTATTGTGGAACAATAGGCCAATTGGGATTGACGCCAATAAGGCTACCCGGGATGCCCCAATAGCCCGCTAGGGAAGTGGGAGATATACAAATACAATAGCCCTCCAATAAGGAGTTAACGCTAAAAGGGGATAGGACCGGGAGAAACCACAAAAAAGTTTGACCCGCCTGTAAGACATAAAGCAAAGAACCCCTAAGCATAATACAATGAATATAAGAAAAGTCAGCCCGCAGGGGCACTTACAGATCGCGATAGGGAGACGGCAGACACGCAGCACAGGAACTCCAAAATGGTGCCCGCATATACCACGAGGGGCGGGCCGCGGAGAAGTGATACGGAAAACGTCATCTGCAAGGCCTGACCCCCCCCAAAGAGCGCGAAAACGCGCCCCAGTGACAAGGCCAGCCAATGACGGCGCAGCAGCGCCTGAGGCGATGTTGCCGCCGTCCGCGGAGCGGAGTACAAGCGTACGGCGGCAATAATCAAAACCAGTGCAACCAAGGCAAAACATGATACACATAGTAAATACATACACCCCCCCCCCATCTACCCAGGGGGAGCGAAGGGGGAGCAGCGGACGACCTATGAGGAGCCTAACTGAGGGTACAGGGGTGAAGGGCAAACGGCCGCGGGAGGGGCATCTCATAAGGCTCACCACGGGCCTGTACCGCCTACCCTTTGGTGGGGGACTGCGGTAGGAGCAGCGCTCCTTAGCACCTGGCAGCAGTGCTGCCTACCATCACCTGACCAGCGCAGCCTAGGCTGGGAGGCAGTGAAGAGGAACGGGTGGGAATAGTTCTACAGGGCCGCAGGCTAATAAGCCCCGCTCACCTGCGAGTAGAAAGAGCCATCTTCTAGTCATCGCAGCCCAGACAGCAGAGAAGAACTGGGGATTTTGTGGGAGGTCCCTGGTATATATGGGGCCGGGAGAAGCCACTTTTCTGTGTCTGCAGTCCAGCACCATCTACTGGATGTATTACCCAAGAGTAAGGAATATCTTCTGGAACAGGACGTGCTGTATACTTAGAATATATTAGTTTGCTCACCTGCCAGCCATGCTGCCCAAGTCTCAGGGGGTAGGAGGTGGAGCTACTGAATCATGGAGCCTCCCCACAGTGATTAGCTGAGCAGAGAGATTAATCAGCCAATGGAAAGGTACCAAACTTTGACAGGGGAAAAAACATTCACAGAAAGCCGTGGGAAAGTGCAGTAAAAGCTGCACAGTGTAGCGCACTACAGCACAGCCTCCAACACATGCCCTTCTGAAATGCGGCTCACTGGCTGCCGCTCAGCTGCATCCCCGCTCACCGGCCAGCCACCACCTGATCCTCCGCTCCACACATCCGCCGGTCACCAGCCACCACCTGTCTTCCCCATCGCTGACCGGCCGCGGCCTTCCCAGGTGCGGGCTGACCGGGATATTGCCCGGTATGCCCTATGGCCAGTCCGCCCCTGGACAAAGGATGTTAGGAAGAGGAGGGTAAGGTAGGAAGAGATAGAGAGAGGAAGTGAGGAGAGCTGAGGTGGGGTTAGGTGAGGGGGACAACACCTCCTGTCTGCAGCGTCCAAAAGTGAGGCACCGCACTGCCCATTACTGGGTAGCCGTGTGCACTATATGTAAGCTCAGCTCCCCAACTCTCTAACATTTAGAATTAGGGGGGCCATGGCTGTGCAGGCCGCATGCAGTCCCCAGATCACAGGTTGTGCATCTCTGTGTTTGACCCTCTGCTGCCTAATGATATCTGCATTAATATGCTTTTGGAGCTGTGGTAATACCAAGGCTGCTTGTTGTCTCTAGTTTAACTGATAAAATGCTTGCATATATCAAAGTGGACCAACACCCAGGGGGGATCGGCCCGGGAATCTATAAGATTCCCGGGCCGATCAGATCCCTCCCCGCGGGGCATCCGAAATCGGGATGTCCCGCGGGGTGAAACCAACCAGGAAGCCCACAATCCCACCTTCTCCACGTTCCAGCGGCGCATGCGCGTCCGCCGCCACCGCCTCCCGCGCGGCCCTCTAGCAGGGCGTGCTCCCGCGCCGGCCGTTTGTGAATGGCCGGCGCGGGTGCGCTCCCTGTAAGAGGGACGCGCCGGAGGCGGCGGCGGACGCGCTCTGCTTGTCCTACCTCTCGCTTGTCCGTCAGCAGGGATTGGCTGCAGCGGTCACGTGGGAGCGGGGTGAGGTGAGTTTTCGGGGCTTTCTGGGGGGTTTCACGCAGCGGGGCACCCCCGATCGGGGTGCCCCACCGAAGTGGACCAAAACCCAGGATAGTCAAAATCCTGGGTGTTGGTCCACTTTAAGCTTGACATCATCTATCCAGTAGAAGGCCAGGGCGTTATTTAAACTGGGCCACCAGTCGTGCACAGGCAGAATAAAACACTTTGCAAAACTCACGTGCCCCATTTGCATGCATGAAACTGCATCATTGTCAGCACTTACATTTGCTCCTGCATCCACTCAAAGCCTCACAGATTTCCTCTTGTCTGTGGCCATCTTGCAGGACCTGGGAGGCTTCCATTCCCAGTTTTCCAGATGCTCTTCTCACTGAATATAACTGACATAGCCCACAATGCACAGCAGCAGGGAACCCAGAAGAACATTCTCTTTGCAGGCTACCTGCAGGCAATTTTTATGTGCAGCAATGTAAATTTCCCTGGGGGGGATGTATATGAGCACTGTTCCTGGAGGTGTGTTGGTCCAGTTTAAGCATGTGTGCAGTTTGGCATGTTTTGTAAAGAGGAACTATGGTCAGAAATGACTGGAGTTTCTCTTTAATATGCAACATCAGGGCACTCTGGGTCAGGCTGCCCTGCTGTGCATCGCCACTGCTAAAAGAAAGAACTGGCAGCCTGGGAGTCATGAGTCACTTAAATCAGTCCCGCGGCATCCTCAGACGGCTGCGCGGCCGGAGTCCCAGGCGACCGGCAGCCGTATCTGCAGCCGTGCAGGCTCAGCCGGTGCTGGCTTGAGCGGCCGCTCCCCCGGCTCGCGGGCATGATGCAGGGCTTTCTTATGCATTCCGATGGTGCTGCAGACAGGGCACCCACCGGAAGCTGGTTTAAAGGCCTAATGAGCCCTAATCTTACTGAAATGTAAAACACCCTAATCACACCTTGGACAATCCGCCCACACATTATAGCTGGGCCAATGAGCCAGAGTTTCCGCTGGAGCCAATCCCATCCACTTTCAAGTTTTTTAGGTGTTCCCAGCTCACTCTTTCACTTCCCATGATAGCGTGCTGCTGGGTGTGATAGTATCTGTGATCCTTGTTTGTTTCTGCTGCCGACCTCGTCTTGCTTGACCATCCCATGACTGGTGCCTGGACCAGTGCCTGCCCATACCCTGACCAGGAACCTGTCTCGTCCCTTGTGCTGCGTACACGTGACCTCCAGGCTTGACCTCGACTCTTCTCTTGTCTCTCCCTTCGGTGCTGCACTTTATTTTTATTATTTTTTAAGGACTGATTACCTGTGTATAACCCTGGCTTACCTGACATCACCCAGTCTTGCCTCAAGTTCATCCGCCTTCGCCCCTGTATGTTCACAACCTTTGTGCTACGAAGTCCTGGAGGCAATCGTGTCCGGCGAAGCATGTAAAGCGCCCCGGCAAACAGGGGCTTGGCTATAGGTGAAGCTAGCAGCGGAGATTGGGGGTTGTGGACCTACCTAGAAGGTAGAAGGTCCCACGGGGCTTAACACTGGGTACTCACCTATTCCAGATTGCATGTTCCATGTGACTGTAAGGATCTCGGAAGAGGTGAGTACCTGGACGACCCGCTTCTTTCTTTTAGTGGCGGTGATGCAACATGGGCTGTCGTGCTGCTTAAAGAGGGACTGCGGTCATTTCTGATCATAGTTCCTTTGTAACTGCAAGCATGCTGTTCATCTATAGGGTTAGTTCTGTGCAAGTTTTGTAATCAGTCATCTCCTATTATGTGTTGGAGATGCTGCCTCATCTTGTACGCACATAAGCCCCCGAAATGTTTCTTTAAAATGGCCTTGTAATTGACTGGTTTCTAAGCTAACCAAAATAATATTTGGAACTAAAAAATGCTTTTAACACTAAAAGTGTTTGATCAACACATATTATGCACAACAGCTCTGCAAATAGAAGACAAGTATCCAAAACAACCAACAAAAATGTGTGGTGGGCATGGAGGGGATTTAATAAGCTTGCTTAGCTGGTGGTCATACACTGTGACCGAGTAGATGTTTTTGTAGTAGATCATATGAAAATCACACCAGGCAGGTGTCTCTCATGGGGCAGGAGAGTTAATCCAGATTTTCTCTGTGATGTATACATTATATTAACTAAGCTTTGGCAGCATTTTCAAAAGCTTTAGTAACCCTCATGAGACTTTCCTTTATGAAACGATATTTTATAATCACATTTAACACTTCTGAGGTGTGTGATCACAATGCAGGTGCACTAATAATTCAGACTGGCATGTACCCATACCGGCCTTGTAAAAGAAAAAAAAGCACAAAGCGTAACTTTAGATGTGTCAGTTTTCATCACATTTGAAGTTCTTTGCAAGTAGAAAAAAAATGTGCAAACCAAGTTATCATGGAGGTGAGGCATATTTGAAGCTGGTTGTAAATGCGACATTACAACAGGCATATGGAAGGGATTTCCTATGCATAGAGTCTTCAAACTCAAGTTACTACTCATAGAGCCTTATTTAAGAAGCTTTAGCACCACTCAGCGCCACTTTTCTGGCTGCATCAGCAGCTAGTCTTATTTAGCACTAGCGTCAAAAATGTTGTTGTCACGGGGACCTCGCACTCACCCGGCCTTCGGTCCCACGCCGGCTGCACTCGGTCGGCCGGAGCGCAGGCTGGGCGGCGTCTCCGGCAGGCGGCGGCTCAACGCCCTCTGTCCCCGGCCGCCGCTCAGCTATTTCCGCCGCGAGCAGCCGCTCGGCTGTTTCCGTCGCGAGCGGCTGCTCGGGCGGCTCCGTCACTGGTGGCGTCTGGAGCGGCCGCGTCCCTGACATCGCGGCGCGCTCCTGACGCTCGGCATCGTGCTCGCGCGCGCGCGAGAGCACTCAGGCTTCATGCCCTCCGGCGGCGCTGCACACAGCGCGCCCGCCGGAGGTAATTAGTTCTGGGCCAATGAGCCCAAGGTTGCTTTGGGCGGAACGCCCTTGTGGTTTGAATGGGGCAATCAGCCCAAGGTTCCTAGTTACACCAATCATGTCCCTCAATCTGCTCAGTCACTTCCTATAAAGGTGTTCCTATTGCAGTTGATCCTTGCCCGTGATAGCGTGCTGCTGGGTGCGAATTGGTGTCTGTTCCGTTACGTATCTTGCCGTGTATGACCATCCCTGATTGCTGCCTGGACCGACCTTTGCCTGTTTTCCTGACCACGATTTCTGCCTGCTCCTCTGTACTGCGTATCTGTGATTCCCCGGCGTGACCTTTGGCTTGACCCGACCATTCTTCTGTCTCATCCTCCTGTACCGCGCTTCTTTGGATTGATCTGCCGTGTATGACCTTTGCCATTTGACCTTACCCAGTCTCGTTCCTGGTTCGTTTGCCTTCCCCTGCATAAGTCTGCATCCTTTGTGCTAAGAAGTCCTGGGGGGCGCGTCCAGCGTCCCGGCAAACTGGGGCTTGTCTATAGGCGAAGCTAGCAGTGGAGATTGGGGGTTGCAGACTTAGTTGGAAGGTGGGCGTCCCTGACAGTTGTAATATGGCGCTGTAGGTCAAGATCCCATAGAGCACAATGAGCAGAACTGCTCAGATTGAAGTGTTTTATGTTTATAATTAATATTACACATTTAAGGGCCTGGTAATCCAGTCTGGTTATTCCTCTATGGTTCAGAGAGCGGTACTTTTCTCATCTAGTGTTGAAAAAAGTCTAATGTGAGTAATCTGTAGGAGCAGTTAGATCAACAAACAACAAACAAGTAACTCTGTTGACCAAACCAGGCCTCTTTCTTCATTTCCCATCCCCAGCCTGGAAACCTTAAATACAGTTTGCTCCTTTGCATCCTCTTGTCGTTCAAACACATACATCCAGTATAGTAGGGTTGATTCAGAGCCCCTTTCTTATCATTTGTTTGTGTGAAAAATTCTGTTCTCATCCATTTTTCCACCTCATCTGATTCAGCAAAGCCTTTTTTTCTGCAAGAATTTTTATGTGAAATGTTTTCTTTTTTGTGTGATTTTTTGTAGCAATACCTCCAAAAAAAATGTTGAGAAAGGGGCTCTGAATCAACCCTACAGTCCAGTTTGACATTAGTTTACCATTACCCTCTTTGCATTCTGGATGTATCTGCCAAAGACGATTTTATCATTTACAGCAACACTCAGATGCAAATCAGGAGCACCCTGTAAGCTAAAACAAGAATGTAAAGGAAATAGCTAATTATAATTGAGTTTAATATTTCAAAACAAACATACATGTAACGTACATACATACAGGTTTCATATAGGAATTTATAGTATAGAAACGGCCAAAGGGTTTTTTGAATGACTTTGCACTACTACTACTACTACGACTAATAGTACATCATCTTACCTAATAAATTATTAGATTACATGAAATTGTGCATGAAATAAAATACATTAATTACCAAGGTTTGTGAAAGCTGAAATTACCCAGAAACAAAAATGGTAGACCTAGTTTTTTTTTCCACTGTATTAAACTTTGCATGACTATATACATTTCACTTAAATGATTGGCCAGGCACTATTTCAAATGACCAGAATGCATTTAGCAAACTGGCAGAAATCCATGATTGGTCTCGCATTTGTAGCACAGAAGTCTCTCTCTAATGTCATCAGCTACGATTAGAAGATTGGTTCCAGATGCCCCCAACACTATACTCAACACAAGACAAATAAACTATGAGCAATAAGATAAGACAACAAGCAACTTGCTATGGTAGAGACAATATCCGCTCAGGAAAAGCCTACTTTCTGTGTATTTGCATAGTTATTTCCTGACCTGGAAATTACTAATAATGCAAGCAAAGTCAAGGTATAAACAGTTTGTACATTATGAGATGCATTACCTTTCTGAGCCTGGCTTTCAGCTGAATTCATGTGCATTATGATATATCGGGTGTCCCAAGGAGTGCAACGGCCAATTCAGCAACATGTTGAGTTTTTCATTCGCATAAGAGCCGGGTGGCCCATAGATTTCTTGATAAGAGACCCTATTAGCTTGTGTATGTGAAACTTTAGAGGGTTCAATTGTGCACTGAAAATACATCACTGAGTTGTTTTGTTTCCTCGACTCGTTGACAAACCTGATGTGTTCTAGACCCTTAACAAATGCATAAAATGTATCATATGACACTTAAATATAATAGTATCTTTCAAATAAATGTAATAAAGGACTCATAATTACTTCATCCACTAAATCTGCACTGTGCTTAGGGGTGGATAAGTGGAACATTCAAGTGACTACTAATAGCCCCCACTAAAATATTATGCAGTTATGCTAACTTTATGGGACACTTTTTAAGGGACCATTTTGTGACATCCAATTTGTCTCTGTATATAGGTTTGCACCCATCACTCTTACTAGCTTGCACAATTCTGTTTTAGTGTGTATGCATTCCCCTGTAAATCTGTTGATGATTTATCAATGTTATCATTGTTCTTATTGCTATTGTAGATCTAAAGGGAACATTCCAGACAAGGGGATAAAAAGTCCCTGTGCTACCCCCTTATCCCTTGTGGGTATAGTGTAAAATGAGCCTTTTAAAAGCATTTCACATTCATATTTCATATTTTCAATAATATCTTAATATCTTATTTTAAGCTCTGAGTCATGTTTGAGCTGGTAGGAGCATGCCATGGCACAGCTTTATGAATCTTGAGCATATGCTGTGGTTGGAGACAGCTGTGGACCATTCTGGCTCGCTGAGCTCACTTATGCTGAGAGCTCCAAAGGCAGAGTGGCTGTTAGACCACTTTTTATGTGGTCCTGGAGAAATTACATTGGAAGAACATTGGAGCACTGCTACATCTTTTACCTGCAGGAAATGGGGGAGAGGTAAATAGGACAGGATCAAGTAAGCAGTATGCTGCCTTATCATTCAGTTTACAGTCCCTTTTAACCAAACTAATAGTCATATCAGCAAGTCTAATACCAGCATCTCAAACATATACCTTACTTGCTCCCAACCTGGCCTTATGTGTCCACGAGCAGCCAATCGCTTTTACTAGAGGGACCCCCACACCGCTGCTTGACCATCTGGATTGACTATTTGAAGCAGGAACAGAATGAGTATAGGGATGAGGTGAGTATGCTTATTGAGGGGGTTATGAACAGAAAGCCATCAGCAATTTAGATGCCCTCCCCCCACCCTAGACCAAGTGAAATATATTTTTAAGTTGCTTACATTTTACCATCTGTCAGAAGTTTTATTACATGCAACAAACCTGTCAAAAGAGAAAAAAGAGGCAGCTACTGGTCTGGCTTTCTTGCTGCTCCTCCAGAATTAAGTCAGCTGCTAACATGGAACTGGGATGCAGATCAAGGCATTTTTGCAGACACAGCAGCAGGCTACCAGTATGATTATAGATGGTGAGCAGCGGCAGCCTCCTGTGCTTTTCTCTTTACAGTCTCCCTTTAAATAAATAAATAAATAAATAGACACCTTTCATTACATAATAGTGCATGCAGTACAAGTATATGGGCAGTGAAAGTAAAACACAGGACATATACTTATATTTTGCCTGCTTTGGTCTGCATTGCATTGTGAAATCTATGACTACAATGTAACCCAATGTGGCACACAAGGTGATTTCGCATTGTCACCAGCTGGAAAAAGAGTATTTCACTGTATTACATTCATGTGGCCATATTGCATCAGCCAGTTGGGATGTGGCCTTAAAAAAATATACCGTATTTGCCGGCGTATAAGACGACTGGGCGTATAAGACGACCCCCCAACATTTCCACTCAAAATATAGAGTTTGTTATATACTCGCCGTATAAGACTACTCCCTCTTCCGCACACCAAATAAAACGTAAAAGAACATCAGATTTTATTTCAACCTGTTAATTTATATTCAAATGCTTATGACATGCAGGAAAACTGTCACAAGGCTATATGTTATCAAACCCTTGTGTACACCTGCCAGGGCTGGCTCCGGGTTTTGATGGGCCCTTGGGCGACAGTGTCACAGTGGGCCCCTTGCAGTGATCATGTCTGTGATTTTCTGCTGTTCTTTTCTAGTGCTCAGAAACCAAATGTTCTTTTCTGGATGTTTAATAGTGATGCAGCAGGACCAGCACCTAGGCAATAGTGGGTGTTGATAATGAGGTATCCCAATTTGGGATTAAACACTTTACCTGTCCTGGGAATCTAAAGCTGCCATGGGAGCTGTGGCCAGTGAATGTGCAGAGCAGGCAACAACACGATGGCTAAAGTTCAAATGGAGCCATCCCCGCTCACGCATTGGGGATGCGTTGGATCACTGGATAGGTAAGTTTATGCACTGATCCAGGGGGGTTGACACAGTTGGGTATCCCAAATCAGGATTTGATCCACTTCAAAACACATCAAAACTCTGGTAAAACAGCTCTAAAGCACTCAAAGGCTGGGTTACAGCTTGTTCCTAGGGCATCCCAATACCGGTTGCCTGGCTGTGTGAATCCCTGTCACTCCTGCAGCTCATGTGGCATCCACTGCCAGCATATTTGAATGGCAGGCAGTGGCTGTGCATAGCACCTAGGAGCAGTCAGCAGAGGTTGCTGCATTCAGAATAGATTGTGGTCAATAATATGCACCACAATCTTTTCTGATTAAATGTTAGCCTGTGCATGTGCCGTGGGTGGGTAATTCGGATGCCCCTGTAATGTAGACCAAAAACCAGGTGAGGGAAATTCCTGGGATTGGGTCTGCTTTGAGGTACTGACAGTTTGCCTTCTGACCTGCTCTGATGCTTCATGTTTCTTCTGTAGCCATCTTCTTATCAGCTTCTTATCAGCAAGTCAGTCCCGGCAGCTCATCACTTCACACACGGCCCGGGAAGGGGAACACATACTGGTGCATGCTGACACAGAAAACAGGAGGGAGGAGGGGGAGAGGAGGAAGAGAGGGGGGAGAGGGGCAGCACAGGGGAGCTCCACAGAGAGGAGACCGTGTAGAGACGGCACTGCACTATCATCACACACGGCCAGGGGAAGGTAAAGATATAATGGTGCGCTTACACAGGAAACAGGAGGGAAGGGGGGAGAGGAGGAAGAGCATACCTCCCAACTTCTGAAGATATGAAAGAGGGACAAGCCATGTCCCCGACCCCACCCCTGCCACGCACTTGACCCCACCCCTGCCACATCCGGTCGGGAGCGCCTGGCCATATTTAAGAGTGGGCTGGCCAGATACAGATTGGCACCCAGGTGAAGTGGTCTAGAACCACGCAGCGCGCCGGTGAGAAGGTAAGTGGGGAGGACAATAGGGCGATTTATCCATAGGTAGACATTTCAATTGATGATTGTTGGCCCTTTATGACATGTACTCTCTGACGCTCAGTGTTATGAATAGGCACTATGTTAGTTTGAATATTTTTGCATGAAAGCACTTAGGCACTTGGCACTTTTAGCACTTTAATTCTTAATCTTGCAGTAACTTTATTGTTTGTATATAGCAGTACTGCTCAGTAGCACTGGTTAATTATTATTAATTCAGTAGGATTGCACAAGCACTTTATAGTTCGTGACATGAGCTTGGATTATATATGGTTATATTGTGAGAGCCTTCTATATATTAACATTTAAATTTAAATTGAATAAGGAGGGGAACACTGACATTGAGTGTCCTGCAAAATTAGCCCTGACAGTTCCTCCCCACTTGGGGTTTTTAAATATATGTATTTTATTATGTTGTGTATTGTTTTGTCTTATGTATGATCAGTGTATAGATATTTACTGATAAATAAACATTTGAATTTTATTATAAAGTGGTGTGCAGCCTAAATTAGTAGGGATATTGAGGTGGGTCAGCCCTGGAGTCCCACCTAAATCATAGGCCCTTATTTAACAAGGGATAGCGACAGGTAGCGCCTGGTGAGCGGGAGGTAGCGCTAACTAGCGAATGATGAACGCCCATCAACGCCAGACACGGCACGCAATAGCACATTTATCATCCAAAATCTGTGTAGCGACTGGAATAGCGCCATGTAGCGGCAGATTCATCAAATTTTCAACCACAGCGAACAGCGCCAGTGTTGTGCCTTGCACAGCGCCAGGTCTTACCTCTCGCTACCTGGCGCTCTCCCATACACTTCTATGGCAGACATTGTTTTTGTTTTTTGGGGGGTTTTTTGGGGTTTTTTTTTTTTTTAAATTCTGACATGCCTCAAACATAATTTTTGATATTTCGGTAATGTTTTTGTATGTTTTTTTTTTTTTAATTTTTAATTAGGACTGTGTCACTTGGATGTCCAAATCACAGCACTCTCCCAATGTCATTTCAGTGATTGTTAGCGTTTTCGAAGGTGTCTAACCCCTCAAACTATCTTTTTGGCCAAAGCGTTACAGGCGCTCTGTGCCGCAGTCAGTGAACAACAGCGCCCATGCTCTCTGAGAGTAATGTTCTTGATGAATCCGTGGTATAGCGTCGCGGCCCAGTTGCTATGCTGAGTCGCTGTGTGTAGCAGGCCGCGGCGCTATGAAGATCATACATGTGTGTTTGGTTTTGGTTCGCTATTTCACTTGTCACGCCCCCCAGTCGCTGTTGCTGAATACGCAGCAGACATGGCCGGCGCTGACTCGGCGCTATACGTTATTGTGATGTTGCGTACCCTAGCGAATTGTTAAGCGCATTCAATTGCTAAGCGTATTCAAGCGTATTTTAGCGATGCGTGTTTGCTTATTTATTTATTTTTTTTTTAACTTTTACTTTCGTTTTGCAACTTCCGGTTTCCACATATGAGGATTCAAGATGCGGCCCGGACGCCGAGCTGTCCCCCTCCCAAGCTACTCCTCCGAATCTTCCTCCCCAATCCCTTCCCCCCCTCCTCCCCCTGTCTCCCCTGGTCCCTCAACATCCCCTGCACCCCCCAAACCCCCCAAATTGCGGAGAAGAAGGGTTGATCCTCGGGAGAACGGCCAGGTGGTCAAAGTAAGTATATGTTGTATTTATGCTGTGCAACCATATAGGTTGTTCTTAATGCTTATTACTATATATATATATATATATATATATATATATGTGTTATTAATAATTTTTTTTTTTTTTTTTAGGATTTTTTGCTGAGGGAATATGATTATGCCCGTGGGGCGAAGAGGCGCATAGCGGTGTAGGTGAAGGCCACTGTGTTCCGGCGCTTCAACACCAACCTCACCGTCCGCGCCATTGTCCAAAAGTGGTCGGACTTTAAGCGCCGGGACCCAGAGGGTGTGTATAGGTTCTATGATGCCTATGCTTCAGGTAAGTGTCAGCTCACAACATGTCAATCAATCCACTAATGTAGTATGATTTTTACATTTTTTTGTACATTCTGGGTTTTAAAGTTGTCATTTTTTTTTTTGCCCCCTTTTACACAAATAAGCATCCTCCCCTGGGCAAACGTGGGAAGGGTTTCCTCCCCCGCAGCAGAGTGGTGGGGTCCGATGACTCTGCGGGGGAGGGGCCCTCTCACCAGTCCAACCTAGAGGACCCAGGGGAGGCTGGGGGGCAGGCAGTGTGGAGCCTCAGCTCTTCACAATTGGACTCTGGTGAGTCTGCAAACCCCGTGGGCCACTCTCAAGTAGGGAGTCCAAGTGGGGAGGTGGAAATGGACTCACCCACACTCCCTCAAAGATCTGGGAGTGAGAGGGAGGAGGGTGGCCCATGTGGTTTGGGATCATCAGGGCCAATTGTGAGGAGTCGAGGCTCCACGCCTCCTCCTCAGAGTCCTCCCTGGGAAACCAGCGGCAGGTCATCCCCTGGTGAGTGCATTTCTAATTCTTGTTTGTCTGTTACAGGTGATCCTGGTGACTTAGCACTAATCCTGTGCCCTTGTTATCTGGTTTTTAGGGCATCATAGAGCCACCACCTAAACCAGCTATGCGCCAGACCTTGGCCGCGGGCATAGTCATGGTAAGTGTTTGTTGTTATCCCTCACATTCCATATGTTAGGACATTCCTTAAAGTGGAATCTATAAGATTCCCTGGCCGATCACCTCCCTCACCGCGGGACCCCCCCAAAAGCCCACAAACTCCTTACCTCATTGGTGGCGGCGGAAGCCACCGCCGCCGCCTCCCGCGCGCCCCTCTAGACGTGCGTGCGCCCGCGCCGGCCGTTTGTGAATGGCCGGCGCGGGCGAGCGCCCTGTGAGAGTGACGCGCGGGAGGCGGCGGCGGACGGGCTCTCTCTCCGATTGGGGTGCCCCGCCAAAGTGGACCAAAACCCAGGATAGTATAAATCCTGGGTGTTGGTCCACTTTAAACATACACATGTTTCCTGGTCCATAGTACAAGATGGATTTCTAATTTACATTAACATCACAAACACCACTACAGTGCAATCCAGCTGCCAACCACCCCTATGTTTCAGCCCACACCATGATGGCAGCTAGCAAATGTGTTATTTTTGTAAGTTGCTCCGGCTAACACATGTTGCACACTCTACAAGTAAGATTCTACATTCAACTGAAAATTAGGCCTTAGCATTGCACTGTAAAGGTTATTGGCACATTATCTTGATGTGTCCATGTTGCACACATAAAGAATTTACATGAACTCATGGACCAGTAAATATGCTAATGTCGGACAACATGTGTGTAACCATGCAAGCATTTGTTTTTGCAGACTCCCTAAACAGATGGATGTCAAATCTTCATGTGTCATTGGCCAACTAAATTTTTGTTTCTCTTTTGCTTTCTCCTGACAGATGTTGCCACGCAGACGGAGCCGGTGACCATACTCCCCACCCCAGCTCCCGGGACGGCCAGCAGCATGGGCCCCAGCCACAGCTGCGATGGTGAGTACATCCCACTTCATATGCCTAAAGACTTTGGACCCCTATGTGTTATTGTAAATTCTTGAGACATTTACAATGTACCTATGTCTTTTCTAAGCACACATCTAGGTTACATGTGTTTGTCCGACAATCCTAAATGCATGTCTGCATGCTTGATTGTTGGCTCACATTCTTGTTTTTGCCACATAGTGTTAAAATGTGGTTTGCCAAAAAACTAATTGGCCTGCTAAGGTGGTGACCTCTAATATGCTTGGGCCAAGCAGTTTAATCGTTAGGACTTAGGCCCTGATGTTTGGCTGTAACTAACCAAAGAAATGTCCACACTGGGACTTATCCCTTAATTTATTCCCAAGAGTTCAGAGCAAATGTATGCTTGGGATGTTGTAGCCACATTTAAGGCAGCCACTAGTACTCATATAATGGTAACACATAAGGGCACAGTTGACAACAATGTGAATGTGTGGGTCAGCTAATTTGAGGCAATTACATTACATTGCTACATCTGTGTATGTTGAGAATATTGTTTTTTTCTACTCTCTACAGCTTGTGAAACCGAGCATTGCAGACTGTGGCAGTCTATCCGGCGTCTTCGCCTTATGCTGCTGGCCAAGAAGAGGCGTCGTTAGGGTGGGGGGTATGGTTTTTGCCGCTGTGCGGCGGAATGTTGGCCCTGTTGGCCGCCTTGAGGCCCAATAAATATTTTATATTTTTCTAATTACAGTGTGTTGTGCCTTGTCAAGCATAGTTTAAGTGTCTAGCAACCCATTAGTTTGTAAATGTTGGTGTACCTTTGTAGCCATTTAATGTGTAAACCATAGTAATATATGGTCACCAATGTGTGTCATACATTTCTGGCTACATGTACATCTCTAGATCTAGAGACTCATCCCTGACTGTGTTCTTAGCTATGTCTTTTTCAAAACACGATTTTGAGGTGGGGTACTAACATTTATTCTCCCAAAATTAACAAACAAACAAACTAAATCAAAGTTCTTGACTTGGTGGCCTTGGAGGTTGTGATTCATTGCTAGGGGTGGTGTTGGGGGACAACAGTGCAGTAAAAAAAATAGACTGCTGTTCTATCAGCTGATGGATCAAGTTTGGGCCTGGCGCTCTACAGCTTGCTCCATGGCATGTGCCATTCGTTGTTGTACCCTGTTGTTTTCTGATTGCAGCTGATTGTGCATGTCATGGAGCTGGCGCTGCAGGTCCTCAATTTGTTGCCGATACACCAGCACCTGATTTTCCAATGCCACAATGCGCTCATTAGTTCCATCACGCGGCTGTTGGCGACTGTAGTCCTCCAGCATCCGGACCCCTAGCTCATAGAATTCTGCACTTGTGGGTGCCAGACCTCCTCTTCTTGTGTGTTCGGCCTAAAAAAAAAAAAAAAACAATTGTAGTGAAGCTGAAACAATGCAGGTATGCCCCTTCCAATCATTTACCCAAAGTGTAACAATCAAACTTACCCTTGCTTGAGCCTCTGTAGCTTGGCCACATGGCACTTGGGCAGACGGCACAGCTTGGCTTTCAGGTATGGCCTCCTGCCAAAACACCAAAGAAATAACATGTTACATGGTGGTTCCTGGACTACCCACGAACATGTCAATGTGGTTATTGTTCCCCAAAATAAGCCATGTTACCTCAGTGTCGTCCACCCTAAGTAGTTCCGGGGTCTGGCTGCCAGAAAGGGGGAAATCCACATCTGAGAGATGGGGCAAGCTGGCATATGCTAAACAGGAAAGTCATGTTAGTAGGTCAGTTGACAAAACTCAAATTTAATATGGATAGACTATCGAGGCCATACCTCGACAAAGTGGCAGATTATACAATAGCCAAAAGGGATCTTGTAAACTCAGATTGCAAACATGTATGTAAGAGGAAGAGTAGCCAATAATTGGGCCAAACACTAACAGACACATTGCTCAAATTACACATACCCGCCAGCTCACAGATGTCCTGAGTTAGGCCCTCACTCGAGCTTTGCCCTTGAAAATACATGTTTAAACACAAGTTGGACTAATAAATTCCCAAAAAAGGTTTGCAAACATCCTTACTAGATGATCAAGCAAACCCAACTTACCCTCATCTCTAGCAGCCTCAAGGTGAAGGGCCCTTTCCGGACAGCCACTTCCTATATTCCGGCCAACTAAAATACACAATGAATGTCTCTAAATATCCATAACACTACTCGGGTGAATGTTTGTCTTTTAATAGACCAAACAAATGCATTGCAATCACTCTAAACCGTTTACTAATGAGCCTGGGGATGGCAAATCCACTAAAACTAGCCATCTTCAAGTTGACATAGCAAACATGTAGATTATTAGACTAACCAAATAGAACCAGTGTAACATAAACAGCATAAAGGATACAGTGTTTTGGGCAATACACACCAACAGGGTCCTGTTGACCTGCTACATAGGAAGGGGTGTCCAAAGATGAAGCAGTGACTTGGCCTACAAAATAAAAAGAGGAATGAAAGACATGCACTTGAGTTAAAGCGGAAAAAGCAAGGTTGACACATGCACTTACCGGCATCCAAAGAGTAGCTTGGCTCTTGAGGAGATGCTGGTGCCAATGGCGGTGCAGCTAGGCAAAAGCAAAGTAAAAATTTAGCCATTGTTAATGTGCGGCACAAAATAAACCATGAATTAAGGTGTGTGTGAGCAGCTCAATCACTAATATTCACTAATAAAGGCCAGTGTGCCTTCCACATGTATATGCAGATATATGCCCACACATCTCTGGCTTCCCACATAGCTACACATGTTAGGGCCTTGTTAGTTAGTTGCTGAGAGGGTTAAAGTGGACGTGAAATTAGGCCCCAGGCCCATATTACTAATCCTAAAAAGTGGTACAAGCTATTGTTTGAGGTGCTCCCACACCCATTTTTCAAAAACAAACCAGCCCATAAATTTGTGATAAATACCTTCAATGGAAGACTGGGTTAGGCTTGAGGTTGGTTGAAGGGCAGGATTTGGGGTGTCCTCCTCACCCAAATCCTGGACATCACCATGTGCACCTATGCAGAAAGCAACAGACAGGAAAGTAAAACATTTATGAGGTATAATGTACTACTTCACATGTCCTACTGTTAGTTGCCCAGAAAGACACAAAGCAAATCACATACATTAACATTACCAGAACAAAATATGCAAAAAATATGTACCTTCAGTCCAACCTGTGGTGTCATCCCCAGCATCAACACCCTGCAGCCGAATGAGCGGAATTTTGGACTTCAGCATCTCCTCATATGGCCTGTAGGTACTCTTTGGACCCTGGATGGTCCCACTGTCGACCTCAAGATCATGCTTCATCTTTTGCATAAGGGCCGTTCTCAAAGTGTAGAAGCGTTTCTTGCAGGATGGGCCACTACGTGGGTATTGAGCACTGCTAGTAAGCTCCTCCCCAATGGCATCCCACAATTTGCTCCTTTCTTGCTTGCCTATAGACTGGCTTTGGGAGCCAAAGATTAGCTCCCATTTGGCCAGGGTAAGACGCACAAGAGTATTGTTATCCGCCAAATTAAATTCTGGCTCCCTCTTGGCAAATGGGCGGCTGGCCTTGGGTGCAGGCTCACCTTCGCCCTGGGCCCTTTTCCTTAAGGGAGGTCTGCGCACAGCACCCAACACACTCCTACTTGGGCCAGCTTTGGCCGGCAGATGTCCAGAATTTGGCTCCATCCTGTAGCTGCACACACACACCACTAGGCAACACACAAGCACGCATACAGACTACAGAATGGCATCAACCTCTTTTGGGGGGGGTGCAGGTTTTATGTGCTCTAACAACCAATCACAAACAGGTCCACTTAATTGATTCACACATACTGGCCAGGTGCTTGTATCAACAGCTCCACTGCACTGACTGAACCATGTGTGGTAGCCAATTAAGTAATTACAGAGCTCATTAACCAAACAACACACAACCAAAGACAACAATGTACTCAGGTAGATTAAACACTTGTGAAATGTGGCTCTTTCAAACGGCTATTTAAATTAAGAGCAGCTTACCTTTCATTGGTCCACCACAGAATGTTCAGGCATGTCCGCTAAAGCACGCAAGTATCTGCTCACGTACGCTAGTATGTTTTAGCGTACGCATGCGCAATCCGTTTCTAGCACACCTGGGTCAGCTAATTGCAGACAGGAAATAGCAGAGCAACGCAAAAGGCGGCAAAGCGGACCTGTCCTTTTCCCAAGTTAAGTATAAATGGCTGGATTTGACAACCTTCTGGTATTGTTACACTGTGGCAAAGGCTGTGGTGTGGTGGCGTGGTGCTTTGGTCCCTTAGTTCCCTTAGCTCATTTTAGTGTCTGGCTGGGTTTGGTCCTCACTCTCTGTGGCTTGTTGGGTGATTTCTGACATCAGTGCTGTTTCTTTAGGAGATTGATTTTGTTGGCATATGCAAATATTGTGTAGCATACAGCAAGTGAGGATTGATTTTGGAGCCTTTTGTGGGCTGTGCAGCAACTCCCCTCTTGGTTGTGCCTAACTTAGAAAGCACACTTTCAGCAGTCTGGTGGTTCAGACCACTATACTTCTGGTTTTGTGGTGAGCTGCATTGTAGTGATTGTGTGAGGAGTGTGCTTGTGTGTGTGGTGTGTTTGTGTTTTTTTTAGGTTTTCCTTCTTTTGTATATCTGTTCAGTGAGTGTGAGATGGATAAGAGGGTGATGTATGGGTTATGGGTGCAGGGATGTGGGAGAATGCGGGAAGAACAGGAGGCCAGGGAGGAGGGTGCTGTGAGGCTTAGGGCACCCCGATCCTTTGGCATCCGTCTTTCAGTGTGGGATTTAAGTGACGAGCAGATCAGAAGCCGCTTTCGTCTGAATCGTGCAGCACCACAGTCCCTATATGATCAGATTAAGACCAAAATCAAGCCATCCACCAAACGCACCCAATCCATTCCAGGCATAGTTCGCCTATGTGCCACGCTTAATATTGTGGCACGAGGGAATTTCCAGGCAACCTCTGCCCTCCTCAGCGGGATCAGCCAGGCTACAATGAGCCGCATATTTATACAGGTAGTACTGGCTATTTGTGACCTGATCCCTGTGCACAGGAGCTGCATTATAGGAACAGGAAACAGTTCCACTCCATGAATGTCATGGTGGTCTGTGACCATGACATGAAGCTGCGGGCCGTGAGATCTGGCTTCCTCGGCTCATGCCATGACTCTTACGTGCTCCAGCAGTCAGTCCTGTGCAGGAAGTTCGAGAACAACGAAATGCCAGCTGGCTGGCTACTGGGTAAATAAATAACCATGCCAAAGTATTTTGCATAAAAAATGTGGCCTAGTAAGCTAAATTTAAAATATTGCGAAAAATAACATGTACTAGTACTAATTGCTGTCTCTCTCATTGTGTTTATTCCACAGCGGATAAGGGATATGGGCAGAGAACGTGGGTCTCACGACTCCGGTCAGAAACCCACAGACCTCTGCCCAACAACGCTATAATGCAGCACATCGCAAAACCAGAAGCATTGTGGAAAGAACCATTGGACTGCTGAAAGCGCGCTTTCTGTGTTTGGCACACCCAGGAGGAGAGATGTTGTACAGTCCACAAATTGTGTTTTATTGTGTTTATTCCACAGCGGATAAGGGATATGGGCAGAGAACGTGGGTCTCACGACTCCGGTCAGAAACCCACAGACCTTTGCCCAACAACGCTACAATGCAGCACATCGCAAAACCAGAAGCATTGTGGAAAGAACCAATGGACTGCTGAAAGCGCGCTTTCTGTGTTTGGCACACCCAGGAGGAGAGATGTTGTACAGTCCACAAAAGGTCTCCAAAATTATCCTCGCATGCTGTGTGCTACACAATATTTGCATATGCCACAGAATCCAACCCCCTGAAGAAACAGCACTGGTGCCCGAAATCCCCAACTTGCCCGCAGAAATGAGTGAGGACACCCAGACTGGATTTGAGCTAAGGGAAAGCATGATCACTTCGTTTTTCTCGGTAAGCTACCTCCCCTTCACTCTAATCCAAGTACTGCACTACAGGGGAACTATTTGTTGGCTCCAATCATAGGTTTACCAAAACCATTATAAGGGGTGTGTAAGTTGACCCAAACCACTATAAGGGGGGGGGAAGTTGACCCAAACCACTATAAGGGGGGGAAGTTGACCCAAACCACTATAAGGGGGGGGAGTTGACCCAAACCACTATAAGGGGTGTGTAAGATGACCCAAACCACTATAAGGGGGGGGGGGGGAGTTGACACAAACCACTATAAGGAGGGGGGAAGTTGACCCAAACCACTATAAGGGAGGGGGAGTTGACCCAAACCACTATAAGGGGGGGGAAGTTGACCCAAACCACTATAAGGGGGGGGAGTTGACCCAAACCATTATAAGGGGGGGGAGTTGACCCAAACCACAATAAGGGGGGGGGGGGAAGTAGACCCAAACCCCTATAAGTGGGGGGAAGTTGACCCAAACCACTATAAGGGGGGGGGAGTTGACCCAAACCACTATAAGGGGTGTGTAAGATGACCCAAACCACTATAAGGGGGGGGGGGAGTTGACACAAACCACTATAAGGGGTGTGTAAGTTGACCAACATAACAATTAGGGGTGTGGTGCAAGTTTGCAAAAACTGTCCCAAACCAAAAAACAACAATGTAATTAAATGCTACAAACCAAAATTAGTTAAAAATACTAACTACACTTTTTCTTCTTTTTTAGGCACCATGATGATAAAAACACTTTTTGGCACTTTTTGTCTTGCACCAAAAAAAAAAAAAAATTTTAAAAAAATAAACAAAGAAACCTGTCGGCCGCTGTCATTGTCAGGCACCGGCCATTGTTTATTTAGGCACCGGCCATTGTTTAATCACCTGCCGGACAGTGTAAACTAATTAGAAGGCGCCGGCCGTGTCGTGGCGGCCCTGGGCACACCGCAGGGCGTCCCGGGACATCATACTAACAACCCGGGACCGCGGGATTTGGGAAAATAATCGGGACAATCCCGCGAAAATCAGGACAGTTGGGAGGCATGGAAGAGAGGGGGGAGAGGGGCAGCGCGGGGGAGCTGCACACACACACACTGACAGTTCCCGGCTACCTTCTGCAGCTTCAGACCAGGCTGCGGGGGGAGCGTCACTGCTTCCAGCCCAGCAGAACTGGCTGCTGATGCTCGCGGCTGTATGTGACCCAGGTGCACCCGGCGTATAAGACGACCCCCCCCCCCACTTGAAGGCATGTTTTACAGGGGGAAAAGTCGTCTTATACGCCGGCAAATACAGGTGTATTGTTGCATACTCATTTGGGCTAAAAGAAGACGTCTATGGAGTTCTGCAGTGACCAGTGGCGCAGGACAAAAGGTTTTTACCCTTTAGTTTTTTTTTCATTTCCCTGCTGTATGACTTCAAGACAAATTAATAAGAATGGTGTGTATTAGTGGTTGCTAAGTCCACCTTAGATAGTATAGTTTTGTGTCAAAATGGACACCCTCAAGGTTCTGAGCTGATCTAGTCTGTTTTTATTTTCTTATGTACAGCAGTCTGTACACCAAGGTCGACAAGAAGAAGGAACTGAACCCTGTTCACACAAAATATACAAAAATTGTAGATCAGCTCTGCATCTTTACGACATCTTTTTGATACATATAGGGGTCGATTCAAAGAAACATGTTACAGCTTTGATTTTGGTGCCGATCATCCTATTTTTCCCGAACGCTCGTGCGCTTGTATGAACTTGCGAGTGATTCTATAAGCTAATACGTTTCTATCCTAAAATGTACGTCCGTTCGTATGGCAGTTCGGGAATCAGACCTATGTCAGTTTCCATCCTGAATTTTCCATTTCATTTCTCAGGTTGCAACATTGATTTTGCCCTTTTTCCTTTTTTGTCTGGACGTAAATCCTTCTGATCTTTCGCCTGCGCACTACAAACTTACCTCATTAAAGTGCATTCTAAATATTTGGTCTTTTATTTTTCTTTATTTCATTCATTTTGTAGTAACCAACCATTAATGAATGCATTTGCATAAGTAAATCTTACTTTGTTTAATTTTTAGTTAACTTGCATTTTTTACTTGTGGATTTAATTTTACTATTTTGGCTTCAAATGGTACAACTTTAAATTTTTTGTGTGGTTACCCACACCCTCTACATACAGATTTGCTCTCAAAAATTAAAAAACACCCAGCAACTTCTGCATGTTATGAGCCTAGAAACAGCCAAGATGGCGGGTCAGGTATTATCCGGCAGCCTGCAAACAGAAAGGGCCTTGTGACTGTGTTGCTCTGCATTCTTTGATTTCTGACCTTTCCGTGCCCCCAGCTCTGCTGTGTCTGTGCAAAATACAGCAGTAACCCACATCCTGCACTTTATCCCGCTCTCCTCTCCTCAGTAAGTGTGATGCATCTGACCAAAGATGTGCTTAAATAATTAAACAAAGCAAAGGTAAACAACTACACCAATAAATTCAAACTAAAAATATTATTCTAGTACATCAATTTAAAAATAAATAACAAAGGACATAAGTTTCTTTAATTAACGCAAATATATGGATGTATTGCAAAATAAAGGTTTACATGCAAAGGACTAATTAAGGTCCACATTAAAATGCTTTTTTAAGGCATACATGAAATGTATTGAATCAGGTATGCATTGCCATACAATTTATGGCCTCGGCCATGCTGATACATGCAGTTCATTGGAGCTCAAGGCGCGCAGACTCCTCCACATAGCCAAAAAACCTGTTCAAGAACAGCAATCCGACTGCTAAAAGGTGTCGGCAGTGGCTTTCTTTTAAAACGTATTTAGAGGTTGGAAAACTGCTCTCTGAATCACACGGAAACACATCCGATTATCCTAAGTTTTACGTTTTGATCCTAAGTTTTACGTTTTGATCCTAAGTTTTTCGTTTTGATCCTAGGTTTTAGGTTTTGAACCTAAAATTTAGGAACGAACTTCCGATGATCGCAAGAGCATATACGAAATCGTACGTAGGCTCGTGCGAGTGGGAAATGGCCAAAAAAACTGGAAAAAATGACTAACACCCACCCAAACTTACGATTCTCGATCCGAAATCAATTAACTTTTGCTCTTTGAATCGAGGGGATACACTTTCAAGTAGTCTATCAAAAATACCATTTTGTGAATACTCACCTGTAAAATGGGTATTATAAGTATGTCACACACCCCGCTTCAAGAAATTCATAACGTGTGGGTAATACTGACCTGTAGAGGGCGATATGCAGAGATGCCAGGAAAAAAGAGAGCCCCTCCCGGTCCATAAATACCTGGGACCTCCCACTCATTACCCAGTATAAGAACAGCAGTAAGGTAAGGGACCAGGAAGAGCCCAACACAAAGCATAACAACGCAAAGTTCACCATATAAAGGATCCAGAATACAAAAGGGCAGGGTGAGGCGGGGTGTGTGACATACTTATAATACCCATTTTACTGGTGAGTATTCACAAAATGGTATTATTCTAAGTATGTCACACACCCCGCTTCAAGAAATTCACAACGTGTGGGACATCCAACAGCAGTGTCCATAAAGGGCGGGGATCCAAAACAAGGCAACAAGGCACAACTTAAACCACTGCAGCTTGCAGAACTTTGCGGCCAAACACAGCATCCGCTGAGGCCCGAACATCAACCTTGTAAAACTTGGAAAAAGTGTGAACAGAAGACCAAGTAGCAGCCTTACAAACTTGCTCAACAGAGGCCTGGTGCTGAAAAGCCCAGGACGCCCCAACCGCACGAGTAGAATGAGCAGTAACACGAAAAAAGGGTACCTTCCCTTTGGCAGAATAGGCCCCAACTATGGTCTGACGGATCCATTTACTAATGGAAGACTTGGCAGGCGCCAAGCCTTTTCCGGTCCCGGAGGGCACCACAAAAAAGGCATCCGTCTTACGAAAGGAAGACGATACCTCCAAATAATACTTCACAACACGAACCACATCCAAAGAATGCAGGGCCCTCTCCTTGTCATTGCTGGGATTAGGACACAGAGAGGGCAGAACAATGTCTTGATTTAGGTGAAAGGCAGAAACAACCTTAGGAAGGAAATCGGACTTGAAACGAAAAACCACCTTATCCTGATGCCCCTCAAAGTACGGGGCTTGAATGGACAAAGCCGCCAACTCAGAGACACGCCTAACCGAAGTGATGGCTACCAAAAAGGCCACCTTCTGCGTAAGTGAAGACAAGGCAATATCATTCAAGGGCTCAAAAGGAGAATCCTGAAAAGCAGAAAGAACCAAATTCAAAAGTTGCAAATGAAACCAGCACTCCATGTGTGCATGTAGCAAAAGGATTGTATTAGCACACAGAAATTGTGAACAGAAACAGTAAATCCATAAATCCAATGTTTCGGGGGTTACAGCGGGCCCCCTTCATCAGGGAACATATACAGCAAGTTGCACCCACCAAGGCATCATTATATATACAATTACAACCAATGGCAGACACAGAAAAAGCCCGCCTGACGTCATAATGACGTCACACCGCTGTGCTGACATTGCTGAAAATAATTGAGGAAGAAGAATACAAAAGGCATAAACATACAAATTCAAATATGAGGGATACTCACACACCATCCCAGATGACAACTGCTGGGCTGCAGCCTGAGGCAGGCTGCAGCAAAAAACGCTGCTCGAGACAGTCCGGTTGCCTAGCAACCGGCCTGTCACGATCCTCCAATAGGAGGAGGCGGAAGTGACCTCACAGTAAGGGCAAGAGTGCCCTATGCTGCGAGGTCCGCCCTGACTTCGTCAGTGAGAACTGACGAGTGCGCAGGCTCCAGGCTGTCAGAGGACTGACAGGGAGCCGGCCAGCGGAGATCAGTGGGAGTATAGGTGAGTATGCTCCCCCAATAGCACATTAAGGCACATGTAATGCTAACAATTAAAGGCACAGTTGCCCAAAACACAAATCTCGTTGCATAAACATGAATACATAAGAAATGGATAACAGAACAAAGGAAAATTGAAACACCACCTGGCTAAGTCCCGGAGGAGGGGCGGCAGGAGACACCACCGCACGTCTAGACTCATCCGGGACACAGAGGAAAGCCCTGTAATGAACCTGGCATCCAGATCACTCTCTTCTGATGAGGTAAGCCTGCTCTCTCGGGGACTGTCTTTTTGCCCGGCCTCCAACTTTGATCTGTTCAAATTTGATATTGAATTATTTAAGTTTGAGCAACGCCTAAAACTCAAACAGTTCTTTAAGGACCAGCCCGTTGAGGCGGCCCCAGACAACAAGGAGATGGCATGCAAATTAAAAAGCCAATTTACCCCCCACGGCCAATTTGGGTCTATCGAAAGCTATACATGAACCATTAGGGCAGATACCATGCGCGCAACCTCACACAAACGTATATACAGCAACCTGACCCCAGGTGAAATTGCTGCACTTAAGCGCCTCAAATCTGACCCACAGATTATCGTCAAACCGGCTGACAAAGGGGGAGCCATTGTGGTATTGAATTACCTTGACTACAAAAAGGGCATTGAGGATTTACTTGAGGATAAGGAAAGTTATCGCCCACTACAAAGTAATCCCATGCGCCAGGTACAAGCCAAGGTCCAGTCCTATGTGGATATAGAGCTGTCTAGTGGCTGGATATCCAGTGATACGGCCAAGTTCCTAGTTATGGAACACCCCATCATCCCAGTGATTTATGGGCTACCTAAGATTCATAAAGGATTCAATCCGGTGAAGTACCGCCCCATTGTAGCGGGCACTAACTCCGCAACTCAACCCGTGGCACAGTGGCTTGATAGAATACTACAACCATATGTGAAACAACTACCCTCCTACTTAAAGGATACGGGGGACTTTCTACTCAAATTACAGAGTATCCCCACACATGAAGTCACATATATGGTCACCATGGACATCACATCCCTTTACACCAATATACCTAACTCGGATGGCCTTAGAGCCACCCGCTTTTTCCTACAACGGGACCCGGCGGGGATCCCCACCGAATATATTCTTGATGGTCTTGAATTGGTGTTGAATGGTAACTTCTTTAAATTTGAAAACGTGTTTTACCAGCAAATTAGGGGCGTGGCCATGGGGAGTGCAGTTGCGCCATCTTTTGCTAACTTGTTTGTTGGTTTTCTTGAGGAAAAGGACATATATCCCTCAGGATTATTTCAAGACAATGTGGTCTCATGGGGTCGATACATAGATGATGTGATAATGTTTTGGAAAGGTGATCACACTTCCCTATTACAGTTCATTTCCTCTATAAATTCAATTTTTCCTTCCATCCAATTTAATCCTGAGATTTCCACCGATTATGTCACTTTCTTGGATGTGGCACTCACGAAGGAGACCCAGGGCTGCATCTCTACCAGTCTATTTAGCAAGCCCACTGACAGGAACACCTTGCTACGGTATGAAAGTTCCCACCCAAAACATCTACTGGATAACATACCCATTTCCCAGTTCTTGAGGGTGCTTAGGATTAATTCAAATGAACAGATTCGGAATGAACATTTGAGCATGATGTATGATAAATTCCGTGCACGGGGGTATCCCGTAACGGTCATTGAGACGGCGCTCCTGAAAGCAAAAGAAATCTTTATGACCAAACCAACAAAGAAGTTGAAAACCGAATGTATCCCATTTACTCAGACTTTTAATGTGGTCTCGCCAAAGATTGAAAGGATTTGTCGCAGGCACCATAATATTCTTATGGCGGACCCTAACTTGACCTCGAGTGTTAAGGCACCACCTCTACGAGTATACCATAGAAGCCGCAATTTAAAAGATATACTGGTTAGAGCGGACCCGACAGAGAAATACAGAAAGAGTACCCAGCCATTATCAACTAGACTGGGATGCTACAAGTGCTTTAATTGCAACATTTGTAATTCCCTTATTACAGGGGAATACTTCACACATCCGCACACTAGCCATCGTTTTAAGATCTGGGACTACTTTAATTGCAATACTGAGTTTTGCGTATACTTATTGAAATGTCCATGCGGTCTGGTGTATGTTGGCAAGACGATAGGGCCGTTTAAACGTCGATTCCAGAAACATAGGAGCGACATCAAGGTGCTGAAGGAGAAATCCCAATACGGTGGTGAGATGGACATGGATAAACCAGTTGCGGCACATTTTTTGCTTCATAGACACCAGGTACATGAACTTAGCGGGATGGTGATTGACTGGGTTCCAAAACCCCAGAGAGGCGGCGATAGAGAACGCCTTCTCCTTCAGAGAGAAACATTCTGGATACATAGGATGGACACGGTAGCACCCCGCGGACTTAATACCTCGTTTGGTTTTCACAGCTTCCTTGAACAGAGATAAACAGTCTAGGTGGTCTTTCTCCCTGCGCTGATACCCTTGCCCAATGCCCTACCTGGTGGAGGACCCCACCCTAAACCTCACTACCTGGGTCCCCGCAGACTTACCTTTCCCATCTTACCCCTCTGGGTTCTAAATGTACTTTATCCTACACTCCCGGTGGCTTCCTTGCACCCACTTATCTCCCCCTCATTTTCTGCCCTGCGGTGTTCTGCTTTATGTTCTTTTTCCCCGGCCTCATCTCTAAGCACCCTCCAGTGGCTCATTAGCCCACCAATCATGGCTGCTTCCAATGTGGGCCCCCGCGCAGGGCACCCTGCACTTAGTTTTTTGCCTAGAGTCTTTATTGACTTCCTCAGTAGCCGATGGCACTCTTACATATCTGTTGTCTCCTTGCAGCACGGGTGTGCGGCTGCGGGTGGTCTCCACAGTACTTAGCCAGGTGGTGTTTCAATTTTCCTTTGTTCTTTTATCCATTTCTTATGTATTCATGTTTATGCAACGAGATTTGTGTTTTGGGCAACTGTGCCTTTAATTGTTAGCATTACATGTGCCTTAATGTGCTATTAGGGGAGCATACTCACCTATCCTCCCAATGATCTCCGCTGGCCGGCTCCCTGTCAGTCCCCTGACAGCCTGGAGCCTGCGCACTCGTCAGTTCTCACTGACGAAGTCAGGGCGGACCTCGCAGCATAGGGCACTCTTGCCCTTACTGTGAGGTCACTTCCGCCTCCTCCTATTGGAGGATCGTGACAGGCCGGTTGCTAGGCAACCGGACTGTCTCGAGCAGCGTTTTTTGCTGCAGCCTGCCTCAGGCTGCAGCCCAGCGGTTGTCATCTGGGATGGTGTGTGAGTATCCCTCATATTTGAATTTGTATGTTTATGCCTTTTGTATTCTTCATCCTCAATCATTTTCAGCAATGTCAGCACAGCGGTGTGACGTCATTATGACGTCAGGCGGGCTTTTTCTGTGTCTGCCATTGGTTGTAATTGTATATATAATGATGCCTTGGTGGGTGCAACTTGCTGTATATGTTCCCTGATGAAGGGGGCCCGCTGTAACCCCCAAAACGTTGGATTTATGGATTTACTGTTTCTGTTCACAATTTCTGTGTGCTAATACAATCCTTTTGCTACATGCACACATGGAGTGCTGGTTTCATTTGCAACTTCTGGATTTGCGGCGTCACCGCTAACCGTGCACCCCCCTCCTTAGCTCTGGTAGGCGTGCGGCGGCAAACGTGCCTTTAGAACCAAATTCAAATCCCAAACAGGGAGCAAATGTTTTCTAGGAGGCCGCACGTGCGTGACTCCCTGGAAAAAAGTCTTAACCAAAGGATGTAGGGCAAATGACCTTTCAAAGAACACCGCCAGGGCAGAAACCTGCCCCTTCAGAGTACTAAGCTGGAGCCCCAGGTCCAGACCATGTTGAAGAAACTCCAGGATTCTGGAGATGGAAAATTCCCTACAAGGCAACGCCCTGATCTCACACCAATCAATATAAGACCTCCAAGTCCTATAGTACTAGTCCTAGCACTAATGAGGGTTCGAATCACAGCATCGGAAAGACCTTCCTCCTTCAAGATGGAGGTTTCAGCAGCCACGCCGTCAAAGCCAGCGTTGGTAAATTGGGATAACGTAGTTGACCCTGGGTGAGCAGATCCGGCAGCAGGGGCAGAACGAACTGATCCTCTGCTAACCTTACCACATCTGCGAACCAAACCTGTCTTGGCCACCTTGGAGCCACCAGAATTGCTGGCGCACCCTCCAGGGCCAGCTTGCGCACCACTCTGGCCACCAAGGGAAACGGAGGGAACAGATACAGAAACCCCAGATCCCTCCAGTTCAGAGACATGGCATCCACTGCCAGAGCCAGTGGATCCCATGAGAGAGACACAAATGTCGGAAGTTTGTGATTGTGACGAGAGGCAAAGAGGTCCACCACCGGGGACCCCCACCTGAGACAAATCAAGCGAAACACTTTGGGGCTGAGAGACCATTCCCCCCGGCGAGCTGAGAACCTGCTCAGAGAGTCCGCCTCCGTGTTCTCCGCTCCCGGAATGTAAACTGCTGAAATGCATGGGACGTGGGTCTCCGCCCAGGACAGAATCAAAGACACTTCCTTGAGGGCACTCCTGCTGCGAGTCCCTCCCTGGTGATTGATGTAGGCGACCGCCGTCCGATTGTCCGACCGGACTTGAACCGGCAATCCTTGCAACTGATGAGTCAAGCGAAACAGAACCATCCTGATGGCGCTCGATTCCAGAACATTGATGGACTCGTGAGCCTCCTGAGGCCCCCACAGTCCCTGAAACTGACGATCCTTCCAGAACCCCCCCCATCCTGATAGACTGGCATCCGTGGTGACCGTCTCCCAACAAGGGGCCAGAAAGGATCTGCCCCTCGACAGATTGATTGGATCCAGCCACCACTGAAGGGAGCACCGAACTCGGGGGGTCATCAGGAAGGACTGATCCAACGACAGTGGCGACCCGTCCCAGGCCGCCAACAGATGGAGCTGGAGTGTCCTTGTGTGGAACTGAGCAAAGGGAACCGCTTCGAAGGAGGCTACCATCAATCCCACCAGCCTCATCCTCAGTCTGATGGCCGGACGAGGGATAGACAGGAGGAGTCGAACCAACTCCTGAATGAAGAGAACCTTGGACTGAGGAAGAAACACCCTGGCCTGGGAAGTATCCAGGGACATTCCCAGAAAAGACACTAACCTGGACGGAGAAAGGGAGGACTTGGGGTAGTTGATCACCCACCCGAATCTCTCCAGAGTGGACACCACAGTTCTGGTGTCCAATACCGCTTGGCTGAAGGAAGATGCCATAATGAGAAGGTCGTCCAGATAAGGGACAATGCGAATACCCTGGGCTCTGAGGAGAGCCATCACCCCGGCCAGCACCTTGGTGAAAACCCTTGGATCCGAGGTAAGACCGAAAGGAAGTGCCACAAACTGAAAATGCCGATCCTCCACCACAAACCTGAGAAATCTCTGGTGCGCTGGAAAAATCGGCACATGCAGATAGGCGTCCTTGATGTCTACGGACGTCAGAAAGTCCCCCTGCCGAAGAGAATGGATAGCTGAACGCAGCGTTTCCATGCGAAATTTCCGCGGACGGACGAACCTGTTGAGGATCTTTAGATCCAGAATGGGTCGAACCGAGCTGTCCTTCTTGGGTTTGGGAATAAAAGCCCCGACCCCTGTCTGAGGGGGGCACTGGGCAAATAACTGCCATATCCAACAGACTCTTTATTGCCGCCTGGAACTGCTGCGCGGCCAGAAGGTCCGAAGGCACCCGAGACCTGAAGAATCTGGGAGGGGGCCAGAGCTCGAACTCCAGCTTGTAGCCGGAAGTCACCACTTCCCGGATCCATCTGTCCGAGATCTCCCGGTCCCAGACCTGGGAGAAGTGTTGCAGCCGTCCCCCCACCCACATGGGTGAGGGCGCCCCCTTATTGCTGAGCTGGCTTGGCAGCAGGTTTGGGCTTAGAGCCCCAGCTGTATCCTGGGCGGGCACGTCCTCTGCCCCTGTTCCAGGAATCTCCTCTGGCTGCGGGGAAAACAATTTCTCTGCCAGCTCTAGTCCCACGAAAGGAAGGAGCAAAGGAACCCGCCCCCCGAAAGGGATGACGCTGTTTTTTGCGTTGAGGTAACTTACCACCCTTGGCAACTGAATCCAACTTCTCACCAAAGAGCCGTAATCCCACAAAGGGAAGAGCGGTCAGCGACTTTTTAGACACAAAATCAGCCGCCCACTGGCGCAACCAAACCGGACGCCGAATAGTCACCAATAGAGCCGACGTTCTGCCACGCATCATCAGTGTGTCATCCAAGGTGGCTAGTACAAATGACAAAAACAATTCACACCTTTTAAGGCCAAGGAACTCATCACTATCTGGATCTAACCCGGAAAAAGTCAACAGGTCCCTGACCACCGACCTGGTAGCCACCACCAGCAGCGCTGAAACACAAACCGGCCTCATGGCTGACCCAACACTGGCAAAACCATGACAAGCCATTTGGTCAATGCGTTTATCCTCACCATCTTTAAGCGTGGAGCAATCAGGAGAATTTAAAACAGTAGTGTTGGATAAACCCAGAATCTGTGCATCCACCTCGGGAGGGGACGCCCAACACTTAACCGTATCCAAGGGAAAGGGATATTTTTTGTCCCAACCCTGAGGGACACCTGGGAGCCGGGCAGGCCTCTCCCATTCCTTAGCAATAATCCCATCAAAATGCTTTTGGTTAGGAAATTCCAAGCGCGGCCTGGCTTCTTCTAAAAATTCCCCCTTTTGCTGTGGAACCACCTCAGGAGGAGAAATAGCCAAAACCTCAAACATCTGAGCCAGAACATTAGGAGTATCCGAAGACCTCCCCAAGCCCCGCTCGGTATCAGCACCCACAAACTGCTGATCGTCTGAATTATCTGATTCTTCATATACCTCCCCTTCCTCAAGTTGGGAGTAATCAGACCAGTCCAGATTATCAAGATCATCCAAGTCGGCCGCCGGTGAAGACGGCGACAAGTGCTTTCTCTTAGCCGGAGCCTTTCTGGTGACCGTGCTGGAGAATAATTTTTCAAGATTGGCCAATCGGGCACACATCTCCGATTGCAACTGCCCGCCCATGACAACGTCAGACTGGGCACGGATCAAACTGGGAGGGGGGGGAGGAGAGACCGGCGGCGCTGAACCAGATGCCTGGGGTCTGGACTGCCGCGTAATAGTCTGCTGTGCTCATGGTATACACAGATATACATCATCGCCAGTAAGGGATGCCCCACACCCCATACACTTCCAGGATTGCTCCGAGGGGAGCCCGAGCCCAGTATCCGGGGATGCCTCCATAAGGTGAACTTATAGTTGGTCGCAATGACCGAGGGAATTACGCATATAAGCAACCCGGGATGCCCCTTTAATGTCCCAAGTGGGAGGATTTGCAATAAGCCAATTAAGAATCCAGGGACCCTAGGACCGGTAGAAACCCCCTAACACCACTGTAGGTTATATCTGAAAGACAATTGTAACACAGTATGGTGCACCACTATTAATGGACCAGTATGGGCGTGCTCACTATTCAAAATCGCACTAGAAAAGACTTGACTTAGTGGTCGGACAGACCAGAGAGTCACATGAAGGAGCACCACCAATATAAATTCATACTAAATTTATTCACATGATACAAAAGATAGACACATTAAAAACCACAAAACAATACAATTAAAACCACCTCAACCAGCCCTGATAAAATGCAATTGCATCTGTCCTAACAATGCCCATAAATGCAAGATCAACGGGAAAAGATAGTTCAAACCTGTTCCCTATAACAGCGATGTTCTCCCTGATATGTAATAAAAGTATTTTTTGTGCCGGCACAAAATTAAACTAGTGAAAAACACGATGTGTCAATATTCAAATCTATAACTGATAAATCCCAATATCAAAAATAACACGTGCATTGTGCAAAATCATATCCCCCAATTTTTCTGCTTGATTCAAAAAAGCCCAATACAATATATTTACATGTATCAAAACAAAATCGTGACCACAAAACCTCAAGTATAAAGTGACATTCTTAACTGTGCACATGTAACCATATACAAATCAAACAAGTAACAAAATATAAGAGAGGGAGATACTCAGCTGTGTAGCAAGATAAGAGTCAATCACAGGGAGGAGTGCACCCAAGCAAGAAGCGGTTTCTACACCGCGAAGCGCAGGTGGAGCAGCCTCCCGCCCTGACTGTCCTCCCTGTGATTGACTCTTATCTTGCTACACAGCTGAGTATCTCCCTCTCTTATATTTTGTTACTTGTTTGATTTGTACATGGTCTATCTTTTGTATCATGTGAATACATTTAGTATGAATTTATATTGGTGGTGCTCCTTCATGGGACTCTCTGGTCTGTCCGACCACTAAGTCAAGTCTTTTCTAGTTATATCTGAAAGACATAATAAAAAGGCTAATAAGAAAAGCGGAGTATAAAATATATATATATATGACATAAAAATATATAATTATAGGTGATGGGACAGAAGGGGGGCCCACCGGGCCACTCACTGTGGTCCTGAAGACAGCTTCCTCTCTCCGTGAGGTAAAGAGCAGCTCTGAGGAGAGAAGGGGGGGGGGTGTGGCCAGCTCCTTCTGAGGAAACAGGCACAGAGAAAAGCACCTCAGCGGTGCCTGTGACACAGGGGCGGGCCGCAGCGCTGGAAAGCCCGGCCCCGCCCCCAAGAGTGAAAGCGTGAGGGGAGAAGCTCCCCTCCGCTATGACAATGCAAAAAGGCCGGCACCGCAGCCATGTACGGCCGCGGCGCCGGTCTCAGAAGAGACAGAAGGAGGGGAGCGGGCCATGGCTTTGACCCTGACGTCCGGCCCCGCTCCTCGCTCAGAATCCAAGCCGCATCAGCGCCAAATAGAAGGGTGGGGGCCGTGGCTCGCGCCTAAAGCCAGGCCCCGCCCCTTTTACCTCAGGGAGAAAGCCTGCATAAAAATGGCGGCCACAGCGCCGTTTTGACAGAGAAATACACGCTGTTATGAAGTAATAAATAAGTTAATAACTATTGGGAGGATAATTTAATAAATTAATACATTAAAACATTATTAGGAATTAATGATTACAAAATTTGGACCTAACACCGAATAAGGGGCCCTGCTCCTACCCTCTGCTATCCCGCTAGAGAGAGGGGCATTACCCAAAGGGGGGGACCACCCAAAGTGTAAGGCCAAGGGACGGGGCATCCCAAACCGGGGTCACCGGGGCCTACCCTCTTATATAGGGTCTCACGGGAGAGCATTTGCTCTTAAGCACCAAGGGTGCTTTTCTACCCTCACCCGGACCGTCAGCCTAGGCTGGGAGGCATGAGGTAACAGAAAAAAAAGATCCAGGCGGAAATAGATAACTAAAGGGCCGGGAGTCATCCCGGCTACCTGAAATCCCCCTGTGCAAGGAGGAGACCACATCTTCTGACTTGCTCGCCGTCTGCAGAGATGAAGACTGGGTAATGAGTGGGGGGTCCCAGGTATTTATGGACCGGGAGGGGCTCTCTTTTTTCCTGGCATCTCTGCATATCGCCCTCTACAGGTCAGTATTACCCACACGTTATGAATTTCTTGAAGCGGGGTGTGTGGCATACTTAGAATAGTAGACTTTCCCTTTAAGGTAAAATTCTGCCAGTTTCCTTCCTACTAATGTCTACTAACGTCAAACCACTCAGCACAGCACTGAATCACTAATGCTCCACATTGCCTAACTATAACATCGTGAAATCTCTACAGATCTACTTTTGGTTCAGATCACAGAGCCTACAAAAGGATAGCGTGGCCCTAAACATACAAAGCAATATTTGTATTGCAAGCGCGTTGGAGCTGTATCATTTGATGTGGATCAATATCTCTTCCGCCTAACATTACTTCTCAAAAAATGCAGACACTGGTAATTTGTTGGTTTTTTTTTGGTCTGCTTATTAGTATAGTGGGTTTTGCTTTTAACAAAAAGCTTATTAACATAAATTCGTTATTATGGAGGAAAAAGTCAGATTATAATCTTCAAAACTATGATGTGAAAATGTATATATAATAGTTTGCTCTAAATGTGCCAAAGTAAAGATTTATTTTTGTAAAGTTATTTTCACATTTGAAGTAAGGCTTTTTTACTGTGGTTTCATGTAAATTCCACTTTGTTTTGTTCAAACACTTTCTCACACGCAATACATACTGCTTTTGAAATGAGCTCAAACAGATGCGGATGCTGGATAAAGGATTCTTTCAAAGATTAGAGAACAGCACAATTTAAACAATACACATTGTAAAATATACAGAAGCAATTATCTGAATTATAAGCAATGAGGACTAGTAAAAGCTGTCCCCTTTTGCAATAGGGTAATTTGCCATCTCATGTTTATCTCTAGACGCCTTCAAATTGGACATCTGTATAAGCAGGACCAGATTTCAATTAGAGCCATACTCAAGGAAAACACACTTTGGTCTACCTCCCCTTATCCGCTGCTGACCTCCAAACAATTATGGTCTTGGCAAGAGGTAGTGATGTCATGGCTAAAACCAGCATGCACAGTGACAAGAAATAAAGGATCAATACAGGTTCAGAGGAGGTGGGAGGATGGGGGAGGTCTTGGGCAAAGAAATAGTCCCGGATCTTAGGTGCCCCACTGGTCCCAGTAGCGTGTACCATTTGGATCTTTTATGAATTTGCCCACCCTTCACCACCCTAATGTTTCCTAGTATCATTATCATCTCTCGATTTCCTCTGCGCAGGGGTAGGTGCATTTCAAAAAAATCTCTTCTATTGAAACATGAGATGTCTAGCCACTCACGTTGGTGTATCTCTTTTTTGGCACTTTCAGGGCCTGGCTGGTAAAATAATACCCTTTGGCTGGACAGCCCCAGGGTGGCATGGACCACCAGGAATCATCCCGGTCTTCAAGCAGGACTTTACTATTCTGAATGCTGGGACATCCCAAAGCAGTACTTTTTTTTGGGGGGGGGTTGTATAGCACAGGAGTGACAATTAGTGCAACAAATAACTAACTAACTAACCAATAACTAAATAGAAAATAGAAAACAAATTACTATACTACAGTGACAAAAGCTAGTAAGATCTTGTGACCCAATGCATTCTCTTGACCTTATACAATTTGGCAAAAGCGTGGACCAAAGAATGTGATGGGATTCTGGTAAAAAGATGGAAGGGCATTTTTCTTGTTATATGAAAAGAGTAGATTACATGTAGAAGAAAACCAGGAGGTAAACAAAACACCACCTTGTCCTTAAGGAAAACTAACAACTGAGATTTAAAACAAAAAGACCCACCAATTCTGACGCTCTTCCAATTGAGGTTATAGTCACAAAAAAAGACCACCTTCTAAGAGGAATACAGCAATTGAACTCATTTAAAAGTTTGAATAGAGTATGCTGTGGAGCCAGAGGAACACGATTAGATTCCAGGCTTCAACTGGCTTCTTGAATTGTGACAAAACATGCTGCTCTCCATCTCCATAAGAACAGGCACAATGCAGAAACAGGCACAGGAAATGAAAGACCAATACAGGTTCAGAGGCAGTGGGAGGAGGGGGGGTCTTAGACAAAGAAATGCCCCCTGATCTTGGGTGCCCTACTGGTCCCAGCCTGTGCTGCCTTGGGATTTTTAACACACCACAGCAATGACATTGTCCAACTGCATGCATACTGGACAACCCATCAAGGTCTTGGACCAGTGGTAAAGCAATAAAAGAATCACCTTGAATGCCAGAACATTGAATGACATTTTTGCTTCTCTGAAAGACCAACTCCTCTGTGGCATTCAAGGTGAAAATTTTACACTGTATGGGAATCAGAGAACAACCCACAATCAGCTTGGATGACTGAAGACACCATGTCAACTTGAACTTCACCTCTTCGAGAAGGACACAAATCCAGTCCAGAGACAGCTGTGACCTGTTACATTTAGAAAGAATGAAAAGCTGCAGAGGTCAGGTGCATAACTGGGCATAAGGAGCTGCCTTCACTGATGCTAACATCACAACTGCCTCCATTGATGCTAACATCACAACTGCCTCCATTGATGCTAACATCACAACTGCCTCCATTGATGCTAACATCACAACTGCCTCCATTGATGCTAATATCACAACTGCCTCCATTGATGTTGGCATCACAACTGCCTCCATTGATGCTAACATCACAACTGCCTCCATTGATGTTAACATCACAACTGCCTCCATTGATGTTAACATCACAAGACCTTTCACGCACTTCCATATGGCTGAACGTATCTGAATGATCAGATGCTGAACATGCAGATGAAGATGTTTTCAGCAGAAAAAAAACCTTGCTAGGTCTGTGTATATTTCCACCCCTAGAAAGGTAATTGATTTGGATGGGGTTATAAATGACTTGTGGTTCACTAACCAACCAAATTCCTCCAAGGTTGAAAGAAACAAGAATACCCAGGTCAAAGTCGTTGACATGGCTATTCCCGGAGGACAAAAACTTTGGGTGCTGTAGCCAGACAAAAGGGCAATGCAACAAATTGCAAAAAATGATTATTCTGAATTGCTAAGCTGAGGAACCTCTGATGAACAGAGCAAACTGGTATAGGCAGGAAGGCATCTTTAAAGTCTATTGAGCCCCAAAAATTTTCCCTGTAGGAGAAGCTAGGACAGACCAGAAGGAGTTCCAAAAATGGTCTGAAGGACCCATCTTTTGAGGCACCACAAATAAAAAGGGAAAACATTATGAAACAAATATATAAAGAAGGCAGAGATGCTCTACATATACTCGTATTGCAGGACACTAGTTGGAACTGGCAACTGATGCTAGAAAAAAATTGTATGCATTCTCCTAAGGACAGCTCATCAAAACCCTTTCATGCTTCTGTTGCCTCCACATGTGACATAAATTTATATTTTCCTTCTTCTGAATTGAGAAACTAGTAAGATGACTAGTAAGAAGTCTTTAAGAAAACAAAACAGCAAGTTCAGTTATTTTGGTTTATTCCTACAGATCTCATGATCTGGATACATAAGAACATTCACAAACATATTCTCCATTTGGTTTTAAATTGAACCTATGGATATGGATCCACCAGGATTTTCACTATGCTGGTGACTAGTCCACTTTTATGTGCATCTTGATTTTGAATGCCCCGCTATTTAACCCCTTCCCAGATCACCCCAAAAACTCACCTTTCCCTGAATATCCTTTAGGCCCATGTAAGGCCATGTAAGGAGGACAAGAATATCTCTATATAAGAGTCACAGACTGGCTGTAGGTCCATGTGTAGTGCTTGGAGGTGAAATTCATTAGAAATAAAACTTCTAATTCTAATTCTGGAGTAACTAAGAAACTAAGAAATTAAGTTAGTTAAGTTCAGCAAATACAGTTTTTGAATGGAAAAAAAAGTGTCATATACTTAATGAAAATATATCTTTGAACAAAAACTTAATTGTAGTTTAGCAGTTTGAATTCTAAAGCAAATTTTAAAGCCTTTATACTCACATTCATGCAGGAAAAGACCCCAATCAGACCTTTCTGATATTTCTGATATGGATACATGATGTCAGCTTTTTACCAAAGCAATTGCATATTAGTGAGCAAACAACATTTGACTAACTGATGTTTATTTCTGGATGTGGATACTGTACAGACAACACCTCAAGCAATAGGATTATCTGGTTCATCCTTAATGTTGCCATTTTTGCCCTTTTAGAAAAATAGAATGCCTAAATGAATCAATTGTGTTTTTAAGTACTTACAGTTAGTTATAGGGATTTGCAATGATACCTTTATAGAGTATGGGCAAACATATAAAGCTTAAAGGATACAAAATATTATAAGGTATTAAAGTAAATAACATATTTTTCACTCAATAAAATGGTGGAAGGCTTAGAAAAGGAAAGTCCACTCACCAACCCGGCACTCCCGCATTGTTGATCATCCTGCTGCATCTGATAGTCCACCTGTAAATTCTAGGTACATTTTATGCTCAGGTGAGTCTTATAGTGTAAAAATACCTATACAGTACAAAAGGTAGGTCTTTAACTATGGGCAAGTATTGGTTTGCAGACCATATCCCATATATTTTATATTTTTATTTAACAGTACATATGCTGTAACATGAAGATATTGTACAAAGTACAGGGTTGTCGCAGCAATTGTCAGCTGTATAGCTGGATTGTTTTCTAGAGCTGATTAATTTTAGATAAGTCAAATAACCATGTCTAAAATGTTAACTTCACAGCAATTCTTATGTCAGCAGGGCAGGGAAGCAACATGCTTTTTTGGCACAATTTTGACGTATTCAGTTTGATTCAAACATGGAGTAAAAAGCAAAAGGTAAATCACAACGTGTATGGCCACCTTAAAAATAAATAGGAATTGCAATATCATATCATTAACCCTTTAAGTGCCAGCCTACCTGCAGCATTTCCCACTCCCTGTTGCCAGACTGAGTTTCACTGTTTCGCGCTACACATGTTCAACTGTCATTTTTGAAAGGATTTCCAGGGATTTCCCAGGAAAATTATATATTGTTTTTTTCAACAGAGTCTGGGCTTTAACATGAAATGTCTTGTTTGTATTTTTTAGGTGTATTCTCAACATTTTTGGGTGAAATGTGTGAAAAAAATTAAAAAAAATATATTTTTTTACAATTTGTAGAGTTTTTTTGTAATAAAAAATGTAAGTTTGTCAATAAAATCTTATTGCGTGAGAAACCCCAATTTCTCCCGGTTACAGCGATACCACATATGTATAGGTAGACACCCTTTCCTGCCCAGAAGCCTTTTATAGCTGCTGGATGACAAATGGTTAATTAAAAAAAAAAAATGACATAGGGTCCCCCTTCCCGGGGAGGGGGACCCCATTTTTTTTTGGATTTTTAAGGGTTAAAAACCCTTAAAAATCCAAAAAAAAAAATGACATGGGGTCCCCCTTACCCAAAGTAACCAGCCCGGGACCAGCTATGGGGGCTTGTAGGCACAGAGTGGGGGGGCCAGCTTTGGTGGCCCCCCCACCCTGCAGCCTACGAGCCCACATAGCCTATGTGGGCCCGGGCTCTTCTGCCCCCCCCTGGCCTTTGGGGAGGCAGGTAATGGGGGTGCGGGGGTTAATGGCAAGCCACCCGCTAGGGCAGGTGACTTGCCACCCCCCCAGCCTTGTGAACTGGTATAAGGGGTCTCATGGACCCCTTACCAGCTCACAAAGGGTTAATGTGAAATAAAAACACCACACAATAATAAAAAGTATTTTATTCAAAAAAAAAAAAAATTTTTTAACTGTACTTACCTTCGATTGCAAGCTCTTGTCCCTCGCCGCTCAGCTGACAGATGCCTGTGATCGGCATCCAGAGAAGGAGAAGGCAGGAGATCAGAGGATCTCCTGTCACCTCCTTCCAGGGCACCGATCACCGGCATCTGAGAAGCTGAGAAAGCTGAAGCCGGTGATCGGGACCGGGATGACGTCATAAGCCCCGCCCCCAAGGGGGCGGGGCTTAGAGGCAAGATGGCTGCCACCATCGTGAAGAAGAGAGGAGAGAGCCTCCCAGGCTCTCTCCTGAAGATCGGTAAGTCCTGGGGGGGGATCGGAGGCCCCCCAGGTGAAGAGGAGGGACAGCGGGAGCCAGCGCACACACAGGTAAGTGAATGTCATTTTTATTTTTTATTTTTTTTTACAGTTAGCAGCTGCTGCTGCAGAAGCGGGGGGGGGCGGCCTATTCCGGGGGCTCTCCTGGAGCCATCCGACCCCCCACGGGGGATCGGATGGCACCAAATTAAAGAGGAGACCCGGCCGGATCCAACAAGGGGTCAGGTGAGTATTTTTGATCTTTATTTTTTAAACTAGAAGCGAGGAAAGTCAAGCACGTAACACCTACGGGCTTGGCACTTAAGGCCCAGCCAAGCCAGCACGTAGGTGTTACGTGCTTGGCAACAAAAGGGTTAAATGTTCCCCATGTTTCTTTCATTTGCATGTGCTCCAATAACATACATTTAATTATCAACAGCTCTTCGTAAAAATATGACCATATTTTCTTTTGTCTCATCCAAAATTTACTGAAATCCCGTCCCTCAAACTTTATTTAGCTGCACGCTATTCTATGACATGTTTATGTTTTCCAGAGAATCTCAGCTTGAATACATTAGCAAGTTTAAATAAGAGACACTATAAACATTTTATATTGCTTGCGGCAAACAAACTGCGACCATAGCTCAATATTAAACAAGATTCACTACTAGAGATAGAACAGAAAGATTCTCTCATTTAAACTTTTCAAGTCTAATCCTATAAATCATACATTGTACAGTATGTTGCTGACATAACCGAAATCTTGCCATTTTGGAAATGAAAGGTAAAAAGCAAGTGAAGTTATGCAGCACTGACAGTTTTGAAAAGATATATTTTCCAGGATCTTTAGATGTCCTCATCTGTATCGGTATTCAAGGGATTTTAAATAAGTTATCTACCTTAATATGAAAGCAACATTTTCTGGGGAATAACTATTTTAATTTCACTTTTCATTATAATTCCCTGTGATTTCAACTCACGTATTTCACCTGCAATGATTAGATGCCCTCAGAGTAGAAAAAGACTCATTGCTGCTGAAGGAACTGCCCTTCTGACTGTATTAGTATAAGGAAATCCTTCCCATGCAGAAATGTCTTCACGAAAGAGAAAGTAATCACTGGGGTTGATTGTTACACTCCATGAAGCTGCATTTCCTAATAGCAGCTTGTGATTTGCAAGACTTGAGAGCTGCCGTATTGTCGGATGCAGCAAAACACCTACCAACAACATCCCACAATTTTTTCTCTTTGATTGTCTCACGTAATGCCTTCATTGTTGAAGCATAGGCATCTCTACTAATTGTTCACTTGATTGATGTGTATTCTAGTAAAAACACATTTGTAAAAAAAACATTGCTATGGCTTTCCAGTCGACTACTGCACACGAGATTTCTTTGGAGTGGGTGACTCCTTGTGCTTTCTTTGTATGGACTAGTTGGTTCTCAGGATCATGATGGTGGACCCACAGTCACAATTCAAAAGTAGAAGTCTCCTAGCAATTAGCATGCTTACATTCTCTCCTGGCTTAATTGCTACTGACAGGAATCAACATTTGTGCCACCCACCAAAGAACTAACCTTTGACCTCATGAAAATATCAGGACTGATACTGGTTCTAACTGAAATGCCTAATTAATGAGCTGTAACACTCACTTTGACCAGACTATCTTCCAAAATCATGGCCTCCGCTTTACAGCCCATATCCTCTAAAAATTCACAAGGTCACCCTGAACCTCATTTGATTTCCTAACCTATTTAAACTACTTTTCATCAAAACTTTACTTGGTTGTAGGAAGGTGCATCATCACCATATACAGCAACCATCCTATTATAGGCTTAATTTCTTCTTTGGTAAGGAATGTAATCATGGAAAGGAGCTCAAAATCCCTCACCTATTTAGTACACCTACTTTTACTTACTGATACTGCACTTGCCATCCTGTCACTTCCAGTAATCTCAGACTGAACTGCTACTGTATATTTTGCATGCCCTAACATGTCTCAACCTGTAAAGGCAAGCACTGTTCTGATGGAACGTACAGGAGAAGATAACTAATTGATAACTAATTGAACTCTTGTCAGTGGCATAACTAAATGTGATGAACCTGTCATAGGATATTGTTGCAATCCGCATATTCCCTTAAACTTTAACCCTTTAAACGCCAGCCACGTAAAATTTACGTGGCTGCCTCCCCTGCAGTTAACCGCCAGCCACGTAAATTTTACGTGCCTGACTTTCCCCACTAATAGTAAAAAAAGTTTTAAAAAAGTCACTTACCTGACCCCTCGTTCGATCCGGCCGGGTCTCCTCTTCAGCCAGAGGGGCTCCGATCGCCGATTGGGGCTCCTCCGGCTGCAGGGGAGTGCCCAAAATAGGGTGCCCCCCCGTTTCAGCAGCCGCCGGGATTGCCTGCAAAAAAAAAAAATGACATTTACTTACCTTCGTGCCCGCCGGCTCTCTTCTTCACGGGGGGGGGGGCTCCGATCACCCCCCCCGGCTCTTCCGTCTTCTGGAGGGGGCATAACAGCCCTCCTCCCTCCGCAGCTTCCGATGGTGGCCGCCATCTTGGATTTTAGCCCCACCTCTTTGGGGGCGGGGCCGATGACGTCACCGCCGGGTGTCGTAGGGGCACCCGGCAGTTCAGCTTTCAGATGCCGGTGAGGGCTGGACAGAGGAGGAGGGAGGTAGGCGATCCTCCGATCGCCTGCCTCCCCCCTCCTCTGCCCAGCCGTCACTGACATCAGATCGCCGCGGGACACAGGAGATGCAGATCGGAGGTGAGTAAAGTAAAAAAAAAATTTTTTTTTCTAATAAAGTTTGTTTGAAAGAGTGTGTCTGTGTGTTTTTTTACTTTTAACCCTTTGTGAACTGGTAAGGGGTCCATGTGACCCCTATACCAGTTCACAAGGCTCGGGGGTCTGGCAAGTCACCTGCAAATAGCGGGTGACTTGCCATTAACCCCTGGCCACCCAAATTACCTGCCTCCCCAAAGCCCAGGGGGGGGCAGAAGAGCCGTGGCCCTAGGCTATGACGGCTTGTAGCCGGCAGGGCCAGGGGCCACTAAAGCTGGCCCCTGCGCCCTGTTTTACAAGCCCCCATAGCTGGTCACAGCCTGGTTACGCTGGGTAGGGGGGACCTCACGCCATTTTTGGGCGGGATTTTTAAGGGTTTTAACCCTTAAAAATCAAAAAAAAAAATGGGGTCCCCCTCCCTGGGAGGGGGGACCATATGTCATTTTTTTTTTAATTAACCCTATGTTACCTGTAACCCAGTAGGTATAAAAGGCTTCCAGCAGCAGCAGGAGAGCAGAAGCCTAAGTGATCAGCGTGGGACACAGGGATGGATGGAAGGTAAGTATTAAAAAAAAATAATAAAAAAAAAAAATATTTTTTTTTAATAAAGTTATTTTGAAAAAGTGTGTCCGTGTGTTTTTTTTTACTTTTAACCCTTTGTGAACTGGTAAGGGGTCCATGTGACCCCTATACCAGTTCACAAGGCTCGGGGGTCTGGCAAGTCACCTGCAACTAGCGGGTGACTTGCCATTAACCCCTGGCCACCCAAATTACCTGCCTCCCCAAAGCCCGGGGGGGGGCAGAAGAGCCGTGGCCCTAGGCTATGACGGCTTGTAGCTGGCAGGGCCAGGGGCCACTAAAGCTGGCCCCTGCGCCCTGTTCTACAAGCCCCCATAGCTGGTCACAGGCTGGTTACGCTGGGTAGGGGGGACCTCACGCCATTTTTTTGGAGGATTTTTAAGGGTTTTAACCCTTAAAAATAAAAAAAAAATGGGGTCCCCCTCCCTGGGAGGGAGGACCCTATGTCATTTTTTTTTTAATTAACCCTGTTACCTGTAACCCAGTAGGTATAAAAGGCTTCCAGCAGCAGCAGGAGAGCAGAAGCCTAAGTGATCAGCGTGGGACACAGGGATGGATGGGAGTATTAAAAAAAAAAAAAAAAAAATTATTTATTTTTAATAAAGTTATTTTTAAAGTGTGTCTGTGTGTTTTTTTTTTACTTTTAACCCTTTGTGAACTGGTAAGGGATCTATGAGACCCCTTTATTATGTGGATAGTAGTTGTATTTTATTTGTAAATGTTATAAAGTGCTCTTTTCAGTTTAGGGGATCACCTGAACAGGAACGGGGGCTACCGATACATATGTGGTATCATTGTAATCGGGAGAAATGGGGCTTTCACGTGCAATATGGTTTTCTTTAATAAAATAAATGTTTTTGTTAAAATAAAGGAGACAATTTAAAAAATATATTTTATTTTTATTTTTTTTTACTTATTTGCTTAAAAATATAAATAATATGGGAGCGTGGTTAAGATGGCCGCCTAGACGGACGTGTCTGCTAGGGGCTCCTGAAGTTATCCTGTTTTATTGCCTTCCTGGGCTATTTGGGCAAGCTGATTCGACCTCGGCCTCACCTACCTGAGCTGGGAGATCGAGCAGGCTGCTGAGGAGACCCGTGGTGGCGGTGGCGGGGGAGACTCCCGTGTGTGCTTGACGGCCTGCGCAGACCAGTGCTTCGGCGGACGGGCCGCGGGACACGTGGCCCCCGGTGTGTGAGGAGCGCGGGCGAGGTGTCAGCCCTCTGTGGAGCTGGGCGGCGGTGTGAGCCAGGAGGAGATCCCGGAGACCGTGCCGGCTCACCCCCGCTGTGCTGCTAGTGGCGGGGCGGTCCGGGCGGCGGCGGCTGCCCGACGGAGAAGACAAGCGGCCGTTCGGTGGGCCTCGGGGGGACGGCGGAGGAGGATCTCCCCCCTGCTTGTGCGGAGAGGCGGCAGCGGTCACGGTGGACCCCATCTAGGGAGCGCGGTGGCTCCTTGCTGAGGATCGCGGCGTGTAGCGGCTTGGCGGGAAACCGGAGGAGAGGTCGGCGCCATTTTGAAGTGGAGGTGAGCTGCGGTGACTGTGTGGGAGAGGCCTGCGAGCATTCACATATAACCCTGCTGCGGAGACCTGTCAGAGGGGGCGGGTGAGGCCAGAGGGGATCCCCCCTAAAATTCCCTGGCAGAACTGGGAGGCCCTTTCCCCACCCATTGGAGCGGCTGAGGTTGGTCCCTCGGGCTCCCTCGTCCGGGGCCCCCTGGAACCTCCACTTGGTGATTGGCCAGCGTCTGAGAGCTGCATCAACGGGCATACCTGAAATCCCACACCTGTGCGGTGTTCGGGGGCTGGGCGTCCCCCCTTCTCTCGCCGGGGTCCCCCCCCCCCACTGCCTGTATACTGCCTGTGGGACACCTTGGATTCCAATCTGGGCTGGAACTGAGCTCCTGCGACCCTATATCTGTGCTATATACCCTGCCTCCCTGGTGTCTGTGCAGCGGAACGGGCCACTGGGCAAGCTCCCTGACTCCCATTTCTGTGCAGCATCTGAGAGCTCCTTGAATCCTACATCTGTGCCGCTGACTAGGCCCCCTGAACCCTATATCTGTGCATCCTGGCCGCAGTACAGGCCCCTCGAACCCTAACACTGCTCGACGCCCTCTGACCCCCGTGACTGGTCCGCCAGGCTAGCCCTCCTGAGTCCGGGGTCGGTGCAGCATCCGTGAGCTCCCTGTCCCACATATCTGCACCACTGCACAAGCTCCTGGGACCCTATCCCCTCGATTCAAAGAGCAAAAGTTAATTGATTTCGGATCGAGAATCGTAAGTTTGGGTGGGTGTTAGTCATTTTTTCCTGTTTTTTTGGCCATTTACGACTCGCACGAGCCTACGTACGAATGCGTATATGCTCTTACGATCATCGCAAGTTCGTTCCTAAATTTTAGGATCAAAACGTAAAACTTAGGATCAAATCCTAAAACTTAGGATCAAAACGTAAAACTTAGGATAATTGGATGTGTTTAGGTGTGATTCAGAGAAACCTCTAAACGCGTTTTAAAAGAAAGCCACAGCCGACACCTTTTAGCAGCCGGATTGCTGTTCGTGAACAGGTTTTTTGGCTATGTGGAGGAGTCTGCGCGTCTTGTGCTCCAATGAACTGCATGTATCAGCATGGCCGAGGCCATTAATTGTATGGCAATGCATGCCTGATTTAATACATTTCATGTATGCCTTATAAAAGCATTTTAATGTGGACCTTAATTAGTCCTTTGCATGTAAACCTTTATTTTGCGTTAATTAAAGAAACTTATGTCCTTTGTTATTTATTTTTAAATTGATGTACTAGAATAATATTTTTAGATTGCATTTATTGGTGTAGTTGTTTACCTTTGCTTTGTTTAATTATTTAAGCACATCTTTGGTCAGATGCATCACACTTACTGAGGAGAGGAGAGCGGGATAAAGTGCAGGATGTGGGTTACTGCTGTATTTTGCACAGACACAGCAGAGCTGGGGGCACGGAAAGGTCAGAAATCAAAGAATCCAGAGCAACACAGTCACAAGGCCCTTTCTGTTTGCAGGCTGCCCGATAATACCTGAGCCGCCATCTTGGATGTTTCTAGGCTCATAACATGCAGAAGTTGCTGGGTGTTTTTTAATATTTGAGAGCAATCTGTATGGAGAGGGTGTGGGTAACCACACCAAAAATTTAAAGTTGTACCATTTGAAGCATAAATATTAAAATTAAATCCACAAGTAAAAAATGCAAGTTAAGTAAAAATTAAACAAAGTAATATTTACTTATGCAAATGCATTCATTAATGGTTGGTTACTACAAAATGAATGAAATAAAGAAAAATAAAAGACCAAATATTTAGAATGCACTTTAATGAGGTAAGTTTGTAGTGCGGAGCCGCAAGATCAGAAGGATTTACGTCCAGACAAAAAAGGAAAAAGGGCAAAACCAATGTTGCAACCTGAGAAATGAAACGGAAAAATCAGGATGGAAACTGACATAGGTCTGATTCCCGAACTGCCATACGAACGGACGTATATTTTAGGATAGAAACGTATTTGCTTATAGAATCACTCGCAAGTTCATACGAACGCACGAGCGGACGTGAAAAATAGGATGATCGTGACCCAAATCCAAGCTGTTACATGTTTCTTTGAATCAACCCATATATCTGTGCGACGGCTGAGAGCCTCTTGAATCCTATATGTGAATCGCCATACAAGCTTCTTGACCCCTATATCTGTGCAGCTTCTGAGTGCCCCTTGGCCCCCTTATCCGTGCAGCATCTGAGTGCTTCCTGTACACTATATCTGAACCAGTACCGCCTAAGAGAACTCCCTGAACCCTATATCTGTGCAGCATCTGGGGGCTCCTTGAATCCTATGCATCTGCTCCTTGAACCCTGTATCTGTGCAGCACCGGAGTGCTATCCTGAAGCCGCGATACAAGATCCTTGAACCCTGTATCGGTGCAGTAGCTGGGTCCTCCAAAAACCCTGTATCTGGGCTCCGCAGAACAAGCCTTATATCCGCGGGTCTCTGGAATCCTGTATCCGGGCGCTGCAAAACAAGTACCTGACACCCAATACGCCCTTTCTCTTACGCATGTCAGGCAATAGGAAGCGCAAATCCACAGCGGTCAGTTGCAGCACGCAAACGATGGAAGCCCCTAGCGGATTCGGACCGGAGCCCTCCAATCCGGACACAGCGGCGATCATGGCTGCCATAGCCTCTTGCCAAAACATCCTTACAACTAAATTTGATACTCTTCAGGAGCAGTTCAATTATTTACGCCACGACCTGGATAAGATCCGAGACCGCACCGGGGAGAATGAGAGGAGAATCGGGGATGCGGAGGATCGCTTGTCTGTGCAGGCGGGGGAGCTGGCTACCCTACGACGGCAGGTGACTGTCTTGTTGGGAAGGGCCGAGGACTCGGAAAACAGAAATAGGAGAAATAATGTGAGAATCCTGGGACTGCCCGAAAAAGCAGAGGGCTCCTCCCCGGAGGAGTTTGCTGAAAACCTCATTCGGGATGCCCTGGCACCCAGGAACCTGACCAAATTTTTCACTATAGAAAGAGCACACAGAATCCCGCTGAAATCCCCCCCGCCCGGGGCCCCGCCAAGACCATTTATATTCAAAGTCCTCCATTACAAGGACAAAGACGCTATACTCGCCGCGGCTAGGATGAAAGGTGCGGTGTCCTATGAGAACGCCCGGCTGTCTTTTTACCCGGATTTCACATCAGAAGTTCAGAAATTGCGACGCTCATTCAACGGGGTCAGAGAACGGCTTAGGAAGAAAAAGATTAAATACGCCATGCTGTTCCCGGCGCGGCTGCGTGTTCAAGACGGAGAGTCTATTAAATTCTTCACATCAGCTGAGGAAGCTGACATATGGCTGGACTCTCTGCCGGGGGCCTGACGGACTGGGCTCCGCTTGGAAAGAATAGATTAGCCACTGCTTTGATTTGACCTGATTTAACCTGCCCTTTTTTTTTTCTCTCCCCCCTTCTTCGGCCCGGGCGGGTGGCGGGGGCTCGCCTCCGCTGCTCTCCCGAGGGCCCCACGAATGGGCGATTTGGTGAAGCCTGAGTTGATGCTTTGTTATGCATCTTGTTTACAGTTAATGTAGTAGTGTTTTTTGTGATGCCTGAATAGCTAATACATCCTGCCAGCAGTTGCTGCAGGGGAGCCTCGGCTCCGGATTCCCAGGGCGCGATCGGGCCCTCCAACCCCTCCCACCCTCCCCACCAGATGTCTCCCCTGCCCCCCCTGTTTCCTCCCCCCCCACCCTCACCCCCCCAGGGCCCCCCTTGTGGCCCTCTATCTAAGATCTCCCTCTCCCTTCCCCTCCTCCCCCTTCGCTGGCTCTGGGAACCCGCGGCGGAAATCCGCTGACCTGCAGCTGTTCAGCAAGCTTGTTTAGTGCAGACCCCTAGGCAATGGGCCTGCGCACCCCAATTGCACATAGTTAAACCAGTGTTGTGTTACTTTGTTTGGGTTATGATGCTCGCCAAGGTTGGGGGGTGGTGGAGCGGGGTGGGGGGTGGGTCTGGGGAAGGGGTTAAGTTAAAATGTTATATTATCTGTATTGTCTGTGGTTGTTTGTGTGTGGGTTTGCATGTGATGTCTGATTGCTGGACTCGAGCGACAGGAGGATTTTTGGAGGGGGTGGGAGACCGCAGGGAGGCAGCTCCTGATAGTAGTAGCACTTTAAGCGGTGACAATGGGTGAGTGTAAATTTCTCTCCTGGAATGTCCGGGGGCTTAATGATAAGATCAAGAGGGCCACTGTCCTCCAATTTGTTAAGAAGTACAAACCAAATGTAGTTATTCTCCAAGAGACCCATTTGGTGGGCCAGAGGGTGTTGGCATTGAAGAGGCCATGGATCCAGAGCTCCTTTCATGCCCCATTCTCGGCCTACTCAAGAGGAGTATCGGTGTTGATCTCGAAGGGCACCCCGTTCACGTTGCTCTCAGTCCATGTTGACCGTGAGGGTTGTTACATCATTCTCCACGCTAAATTGATGGATACGGTTATGATAATAGTTGGAGTGTATGTCCCCCCACCATTTTCGGCTAGGATCCTAGACAAAGTAATGGAGAAAGTACTCTCTTATCCTCCAGCCCCGATACTGCTGTTAGGGGATTTTAATATGGTTTTGGATTCAGCGCTGGATAGGATGAGTAAGAATACTGGTCCTAAGACCCAACTGGCTAATTGGGCAGAAACATTGGGGCTACAGGAACTTTGGAGGTGGAAACACCCCACCGATAAGGCGTTTTCCTGTCACTCGGTTACACACAAGTCCCTATCCAGAATTGACCTTGCGTTCTCCTCACCAGAACTTCTACCCAGGGTGGCAATCTGTTGCTACCTTCCGAGAGGGGTTTCGGACCACTCACCCCTACTGATCACAGCTGGACTGTCGCTGAGGCGGGAGAACTGGGTGGGATGGAACCTGAACCCTCTATGGTTGGAAGCCCCCGATATTATGAGTAGTCTGAAATCCTCTACTGAGGCGTTCAAGGACTGTAACAAGGGGGAGACATCGGTGGAGGTTAGCTGGGATGCCTTCAAAGCTGTTACCAGGGGGGCGGCCATCAGTGCTATAGCTGCGGCTAGGAGGAAGAAGGGGAGGGAAGTAGCAGATCTTGAGTGTAAGCTGGCGCGGGCGGAGGAGAAGTTTAGTGCAAGCTCGGATAGCAAAGACCATTCAACACTGTTGCCATTAAAGAGGGAATATAATCTACTTCTAACCGACTCGGCTAGGAAATTACTGCTTTATAAGCAAGCAACAATCTTTGATAAAGGGGATAAGAACGGTAAGACCCTGGCCTACCTAGCGAGAGCCGAAAGCCAGCCCAACCACATTGCTGAAATTCTGGATAACGGTGCGAGGGTGACAGGGGGGGAGGAGATTGCCCAGAAGTTTCTGGAATACTACTCGGCCTTATATTCCTCGAGAGTGAGCTATGAGGCGTCTGAGCTGGATAACTATCTGGACCAGATTTCCTTTCCTAGGCTGGCCGTGGAGGATCAGGAGGCTTTGAACTCCCCCATTACCATGGACGAGGTCTCTGGCGCAATTAGGATGCTCTCTAGCAGGAGGGCGCCAGGGCCAGATGGGATACCGGCCGAGTGGTATAAACAGGACCTTGAACAGGTGACCCCTAGACTGTGGGAAGTGCTGAAACAAGCGCTTGATAGTGAGTGCCTTCCGGCCTCTTTTTATGAGGCGCATGTGGTCCTCATTTATAAGGAGGGGAGACCCCCTGGTTCTTGTGCGTCTTACCGCCCCATATCCCTGTTGAACCAAGATGCAAAAATATTAGCCTAAATACTGGCCACTAGGCTAAATAAAGTTATACTACACTTGATTGGGCCAGATCAGTCGGGGTTTATGCCAGGGCGTACCACGTGTGTGAATCTTCGCAGACTGATGTCCAATCTCCAAATTATACATGATAACCATGGGGAACGGGTGGTCATATCATTAGATAATGAAAAGGCCTTCGACTCGGTAGAATGGGAATATCTCTGGGCTGTACTAGAAAGATTTGGATTCCCTCCTAGTTTTATTACATACATCAAATTGTTATATAAACGGCCAACTGCCCGGATACGGGTTAATGGGTGTTACTCTAACTCATTCGCTTTGCATAGGGGGACAAGACAGGGGTGTCCACTGTCACCGCTGCTTTTTGCCTTAGCTATCGAACCCTTGGCGATTATTGTCAGGAACTCCCCGAGTATCTCCGGATGGAAGCTGGGAGCAGTAGAGGAAAAGATATCCCTATATGCAGATGACACACTGCTATACCTGGCGGACGGCCACAAGTGTCTGGACGCAGCTTTGGACTCTGTTGGAGTGTTTGGGAGGTTCTCAGGTTTGAGGATTAACTGGGATAAATCCAGTCTAATGTTAGTGGATGAGCTTGCCGCCCCCGACATCTCCCCGAGGTCTCAATTAAAAATAGTACAACAATTTAAGTACCTGGGGATCATGATTAGTAGGCACCCAAGTGAGTTCATGTCTCTGAATATTTCCCCTGTCGTGTCAAGGCTAAGGCAGAGGGTTACTCAATGGGCAAACCTTCCCCTGTCAGTCATGGGCAGAATCAATATATACAAAATGATATTCCTTCCAAAATTTCTGTACATATATCAAGCATCGCCAGTGTTGCTGCCCGTTTCCCACTTTAAGACGTTAGATTCAATCCTGTTTGGCTTTATCTGGGGGCAGTCTCCGCCTAGGCTCAACAGGCAAATAATGAAAGCACAGGTTGCGGAGGGGGGTCTAGCGGTCCCACACATGCAAATGTATTTTTATTCCACACAGCTCCTGTTTGTGCACTGGTGGCTCTGTAGGCCGCAAAACAACCCGGTGGTGGGTCTGGAAGCGGCGGTGTTGGGTTCTACTGAGAAACTATCCCTCTTGGTGTACAGGGGGGTTCGGGGGGTCCGGGAGGCCACCGGCTGCATGAGGGTAGTATGTAACATATGGGGAAGGGTGGCCAAGCTGATCGAGAATCCGGAAGAAGCCCAGTATTGGTCCCCCTTTGCTCCTCTCTGGAACAATCCCAAGCTCCCTGAGTTAGTTTCAATGCAGGACCCGCAGTTCTGGGATGGGAAGGGCCTTCGGACGCTGGGCCAGGTGTACAGGGATGGAGTGCTTTTATCGTTTGACCAAATCAGGGAGTCCTTTCGAGTTTCCCACCGGGATTTCTTCCGATACCTGCAACTTAGGCACGCTCTGCAAACTCAATTCCACAGGGTCAGTCCGAATTTTTCGGTGTCCCAGGTGGAGAGTGCAGTGAGAGGGTCGGACTTGAGGAAACCTGTCTCTACATTGTACAGGTGCCTGGTTGCTGGATTGGGGTCCCCCAGGGGGAAGGTGGAAAGCAGGTGGCAGACCCTGGACCAGACCCTAGACCAGGACGACTGGGAGGAAATCTTAGATAACCTTCACTCCTCGGTCATAGAAGCCAGAGACAGATTTATCCAGACCAAGTGGATACATCAAGCCTATATCACGCCGGTACGGTTGCATAAGATGGGATTACTTGCTAGTGACTTATGCCCCAGGTGTGAGAAGGAAACTGGTACATGGGCACATGTGACCTGGTCCTGTGAGATTCTGGTGAGATACTGGGGAGAGGTAATGGATTTGATTGGTGAAGTAGTGGGCGCTCGGATCACCGGCTCGATTTCCTTATGTCTTCTGGGGGTGGTTGAATCACTGTCACTGTCGAGGCCGCTGAAATCATTATTTAGACTGCTGCTCTTTTATGCCAGGAAATGTGTTCTGCTTAATTGGAAACATCCGGCCAAACCATCAGTACGGGCGTGGAGGGCTCTAATTAACCAGAAACTCACTATGTACAAACTGACATACACGGCCAGGGGGGTGCCTGATAAGTTTGAGAAGATATGGGGTCCCTGGCTGCAAAGTCAAGACACCGCCTCAGAGGACGATTAAGAAGGTTCTAGATCCACTTAAGGGGCAGAGCCTCCCACCTATGGAAGCTTGAGGGATTGAGCGAATGGAGTGGCATTAAAGAGATGAGAGTAGCGCCCTGGAGACGGATCTTCCGAATGGTCCTCCCGTCCCGGTGAATAGGTAACTAGATATTCGAGTCCAGAATGCGTGTGTGGGTGTTGAGTGTATGGTGTCGTGTCTATATGTTTATTGAAACTTTGCTACTGAACTGGGTGCCTGTGGCACCTCCATGTGATATGTGACCTGTATTTGTGTCTGACGTTTGTTGAATTGCAAATAAAAAGAAACTTTTAAAAAAAAATATAAATAATATAAAAAATACAAACAAGACATTTCATGTTAAAGTCTAAATATGCCATTTTCTTGGGAATTCCTGCAAAAATCACAGTTAAATGGTGAAAAATGACCTGTCAGCAGAGGGTGACAAAATCTCAAGTAGGCTGGCAGTTAAAAGGTTACAGGTACCTATGCATGTTGGGTATTGTTCTGCTCGGGGGACCTTGCGCTTTCAGATTTAGCTTGTTTTTTTCTTATTGGCATATTGATATTTTAGGAAAAGGTGTTATTTATTCTGCTTTTTTATACATTTTTTTGTGAAACCCTGTGCAACCTAAGAATTCATCGAGATATTACTTCCAGAAAGATGAGCCCACTACAACAAGCTGGGTACGCTTAGAAAGCTTAACATGTGTTCTTTCAGGGAATATATGGTTTATTGGGGGATATTCCAAATATAAAGGGTTGTTTTGGTAGAAAAAGCACTTTGTCTGCAGAGCTGAAATTTTGAAGTAAAATTACCATTATGCGCATGCTTTACTTTGGTGTGTTTCTGTTTGGCGCCTCTCACCTTGACAGAACCTATGCATCCTGGGTATTGTTCTGTTTGGGGGATGTTGCTTTTTCAAATTTTCAGTTGTTTTCTGGTTTGCATATAGTTTTTTTTAGGAAAATGTGGTTTTGATTCTGCTTTTTTATTCATTTTTAGGGAAACCCTGTGCAACCAAAGAATACATTGAGGGATTACTTCCAGAAAACTGCACCCATGTCAACAAGCCTAGAACGCCTAGAAAGCCTGAGGTGTATACTTCTAGGGAATATATAGTTTGTTGGGGGTATTTCAAATGTAAATGGTTGTTTTTCTTGAAAAACTGCAAGGTGCTCATATTGCATAGCATAGTTGTATTTTATCTGAAAATCTCCTAAAGCGCTGTTTTAGTTTGGGGGAGTCTCCTGGGCGGGAAAGGGTGTCTACCTATACATATGTGGTACCGCTGTAACCGGGAGAAATTGGGGTTTCACACACAATAAGATTTTATTGACAAACTTACATTTTTTATTACAAAAAAAACTACAAATTGTAAAAAATAGTTTTTTTTTTAATTTTTTTGCACAATTTTCACCCCAAAATATTGAGAATACACTTAGAAAATGACAAACAAGACATTTCATGTTAAAGCCGAGGCTCTGCTGAGAAAAACAATATATTACTTTCCTGGGAAATCCCTGGAAATCCCTTCAAAGATCACAGTTGAACATGGGGAGCGCAAAATAGTGCAAAATGGTCTGGCAACAAAGGGTGACAAAATCTCAAGGTAGGCTGGCGGTTAAAGGGTTAAGGTTTATACACCGTCCGTCTGGGGATTCCACACAGAACTGCATATACAATGTTGCTCCTCTTTTGTATTGCCTTTGGATCTTTTGAGTGAACCAACTACTGCCCAAGTGCCCCAGTATTCTTTTCTTCTCCTTAAACCAGTGGTCCCCAACCTTTTTAGCACCAGGGACTGCTTTCAGGTAAGGCAATTGTTGAATCTGGATGCCCTGCTGTGTAATGCCACCCAGATAACTACGTTAACTCTCCTCTTCCTGGTCCTATGGCGCATTGCGGGCTCTTGTCCAATCAGAGCCATTTTCCATGCATATGTCATTTGGCAAACAGCTCTGTCCCTCTGCAAACAGGGCCACTTGCACTCCCAATTTCAGAAGGACAGAACCTTTGGCAAATGGCTCTGATTGGAAGAGAGCCCGTGCATGCGCCATAGGACCAGGAAGAGGTGAGTTTAACAGGGTGATCTGGGATCTCAAAATGGTACGCTGGATCTCAAAATGGACACTGGGGGCAAGAAACAAAGTCGAGTTTGGTTCCACTTTAAAACAAAGTAACTGCCACTGCAGACACTGACCCACTATGCTGCTTACCTTGTCACTCTGCTTTTCTTTACCAGGAGCTCCCACTGCTTCAGTCACTGCCACAGTTGCGCACAGTGAAGGGAGTCACATTACTCCAGCTCTCCTCACACAGAGCATTGAGAGCTGGTGGGCAGAGGAGAGGGACAGGATAAGGAGAGGAGAGAGGGAGGACTAAGGGGAGGAGGTGTAAGGGAGGAGGAAGGCAATTGGCAGTAAGTGCGGAGCGCCGGACACTGAGCACATGCATCCAAGTAAAGGCAGGGCGACAGCATCGGCGGGAGTCTGGAACCCTCATGTCGGCTCCATCTCTGTGTCAGCCTTGTACTGCACTGCGTCTGGGGCACGCGACCCCGCTCAGTCTTCTTTCGCTACACCCAGCTCTTAATCTTGCCAGTTCCAGTGCCGTGGCACACCTGAAAGAGGGCTGCGGCCCGTTAGTGGTTACCTCTGCTTTATACCATGCAAATTATGCTGTTCACATAAAATTGTATTTAAATGTATCTGTAGCTTCAGTCTAAAGCCAAATAAGGGGTTACATGTCTCTAGCCATGGGCTTAAAGAAAAAGTCCACTTTTATGGATATTTGCAAAAACTCTAGGGCCAGGCAGTGCAAGAATTAACTAGATCTGCTTTCCTGATTGCCACTCCCATGGCGTTGATCGTCCTCCTGCAGATCCGGTTTGTGAGTCCAGGTGCAGCACTCCCATTAAAACAATGGGGACCTCCATACACCAGTAACTTCCATGTAAGGAGGAGCCTATTGTTTTTAAAGGGAGCCAGCCATACATAGACCACACCCACCTGCCAGCCAGAACGCATGGCTTCACAAACTGCTGAGGGAGATCAGCGGTGTGGGAGCAGCGATCAGGTAAGTGGATCTTCTAATTTCCTTTAGTATTGCCTGGCCATACAGTGAACTTCTTTATTTGTTATCCATTCCTGTAAAGAGTGGTTCCTAGCTGATTTTTAGTTATTGGCAACCCACTTGCATGATATTTACACAAATCAGAACCTATCCACATACAGCACAGCATTATGAAAGGTGGTAAAGCTAATCACTAAGGGGCATTAGCAATCAAACCCCTTCCCCCAGGGTAGGCAGGTAGGTTGCGACTACCTGCCCTCTAAAACGGTAAAGGGCTGCTGATCCATATACAAGTAACATGGTAAAAAAATCCTGATTCAGGAGGATTCTAGCCACTCATACTGGTGTGTCAAGCTGCTAGCCTTAGAAAGGAGGAGATCATGCTATTTTTAAAAAAAATAATGTTAAAACATCAATAATATGAAGGCCTGTTGCTTATGTCTCATACCACAAGCAGTGCGGGGCCTTGCAGCAGGCCTGAAAGAAGAGTCAAAATCAGGAATGAATTATTGTAGCAGCCAGTTGCAGTTGCAATGGCCTCCACCCAAATTAATTTTGCTGAACTGAAGGCCTCTGCAGACAAGGGATACTTCGTTCAATTTTTTAGAGTTAAAAATTGGCACTGTTTATGTACGGGCAAGTTTAACATTGATCACATACAAATAAAGAGTGGCAATGTGTGTGCAGTCAAACTTTGGTATGCTTAGTAATGTTGGGGATGGGGCATAATTGGGACTGCCTTGCAACATTGCAATCTATGTGTACCAAACCTCACTCCCTATACAGCTATCTATGTCCAGTCTTGTGCTGGATAGTGAGTGGATAGCTATATAAAACATAGCTATTGCCAAGCATCCTAGCTTATTTATAGGAGATTTGGGCATAGCCAAGTGATATATGTAGACTTCTTTCTATTACCTATCTATTGACCATTCTATTATCCTTTGTGGTTTGCACTATACAAATACTTTCTGTTTTAAGGCATCCCCCTCTGCTTTAATAAAGGGTTTTGGTCTCTTTAACCTCTAGGGAATCATGATAGTGGACCACAAATATATTTAGGCTTATTATCCATATGTTCAGTGTGATTAGGGTTGTAGGATATATGGCCTGACTTTAAGGAGGCCATATTACATTTGAAAACATAAGGTCAATGGTGTGAAATCTTAATGCAATATCGCATTACTCTGGGGAATTTGTTTTCAGGTCCAGCAGAACAAATACATTTATTTGGTACACCCACCACAAGTGTAAAATCATTGGGTCCGAAAAATAATGATGCCGGTCTGCACTCCCATAAAACATCCATTTATTATCAAAAATTGTTAACAGCAGCCCATCAGTGCAAATGCAGGAATAAAATCAAACGCGTTTCGGGCGCGTCCCTTTTTCAAAGATTTTCAAAATCATTGGGTGTTTCTTTTTACAACTACAAATATTGCAAGATTAATCCTCAACTCCCTTTACAGATAGTGAAAAAATGTCATCATACTAACAGAAAATTAAACAGTTTTCTGTGTGAAAATACCATCTGATTTCATTTAGTTTATATTGTGAAATCCTCTAATACATGCCAAAGAAAAATATCAGAGCATTCCCCAGCTCTCTAAAACTTATTGGGCGCAACCGCTAAAATCACAGCAAATGTATGCATCATGTTTTAACATCTGATAAAAGCATGCTATACCATAGTATGTAACGCATTAATGCGTTCCCTTTCAATTTACTCTATGGTTTGTAGAAACAAAAAAAGTATTGCTTGGTTTATAATCTAGATGTAATGTCTAAGTCCCTCAAAAGAAATCAGTCAATTCAAACCAAGTTTAGTCCACTGAAACACCAGATCTCGCATGTATTGCTCATACCTGCAGGTTGTCAGATAATTCATTGGTATGGGCTATTGACATTTGGCATCTTTAGGTTTGTAGAAAGCAATCTACACTGTGATTTAAGGCAAACATCATCAAACTTGTTACAAAGTATCAGTGACAATCTGAAAAATATAAAGCAAAAAACTTAGTTTGGATAATTTCACTACAACATAATAAATAATTTACAAGCTATAAAAATGAATACCATCTGTCAGGGAAAAACGTGTCACGTGATCAGCACCTATGATCACCTGGCCCTTTTTCCTAAAGCACCGCCTGTTTATCCGCCTAGCGGGGACACCAGGCCCAGCAGGGCCATGTACACACAGATGTGTGTACACACACATGTACACACAGATTCTTGGCTAAGGCAAAAAGAACACTAGGCAGTTATTACAAAGATTTGACTATGATGGAATGAATACAAATGCCATTCTGAGTAGTGGGACACAGATTACCGGATACCTAGAGTTACAACGTCAGAGATACCTTAAAATGCATTTAGAAGAGATGTGAGGCAGAGCGGCTTGAAGAAGATTGCTATGATGTTGGAACCTCTCCTGACACATGTAGGTGACCCCCAGGATGAAGAACGCTTGTCCTTGGTTGAGTTCTCGGAGTTAACCCCCAGCCAGACACTCCCAACTTCCCTCTGGGCAGAGGATATAGCTTTACCTTGGCAGCAATCACTATTTTGGGACTAATTCCTAAACCTAGACCAATGCCAGCCCGATTCTGGCATCAAACTTATGGGCTAGTTGTGCTGCGTCTTTCAGGTCCAAGAATTGGGGTGTAAATTGGCCCAGAGTACTTCATTTCCTTGGGTTTACCAGTTTTAGGTCCAGTGCATGTTTATGGTTGGCAAGCCAAATGTGACAGTGGCCAGTAAAGGGGGACTCCGGACTGGTATTTGGGAATTCAGGCAATTTTATATGATTAAGCTGGATATGCAATAAATTGAACCACCATTTCCAGAAAGCAGCTGGCAACATTTTTTTTCCTTCAACATGGCGGGGCCATGTAAAACGGTGCAGGTATAACATGGCAGACAAGGTATCTGGGAGGCCAGGTGGGATATTACTGTCTAGGTCAGAAGTTCTGGGATTTTTTCATCTAGAACCACTTTCCACCTCATAGCATTTTGCGTACCACCAATAGTACTGGCACCTCTGGCTGGGAAACCCAGGTCTAGTTCAATCAATTGATGAGTCCTCATAGTAACAGAGGGAGGATTACATGAGTTGAGAATAGTGTGTGGGCATTATTGTGGCCTTCTTTGCCTGACTCTGCACCAAAATTACCCCCCAGAAACCCAATATGAAGCAGTGTGGCAGAACCCCCTCCCCCCACCTGTAGCCCAACTGGTCATATGCTAAGAAAACATTGGGGGAACACTGTGTGTACAGTGGCTGAAAGCCTCCCGCTGTTAAGTGTCTCAGGGGAGCCCAGCAGCAGTGTATGTGAGGTTGGAGCAGCTCTGCAATGTAAAGAGAGGACAGTAAAGGGCGCATGGGCATGGAGGTCGTCACACTCACAAGAGACCTGCTACACTACTTTCTATGTGGAGCAAATTATATAAGATGCCACATGACCGCCGTGTCACTTGTCTGAGCTATGTAAGATGGAGTGCAGCATACCAGAGTCCTTTGTGAGTATGAATGCTCCCTGACCACCCATCCTAAAACTGTATATAAGAGAGCTGTGCCCCTCTCTCTTTCACACGCACCACAGCAGGGCTCCCGATGGACAGGGGAGCAACCAGTGGTGTGAGGACCACAGCTGCATGGAGGAGACAGACACCATCTGACCCTGGGACCTGTTGCAACCATGACCCCTGTGACCACAGTTGTTACACCATTAGTACAAAGCAATGGTAGTGTCCCCCTGCATGTACCTGTTGTAGCCAGAGAGAGTGCAATAAAGTTCTTCTGTTTACATTTAGTACCTGGGAATATCAGTGAGTACCTGTGAGTATCTGTGAGTACAATGAGTATCTATCTAAACCTCACCTACCTACCCTTGTGCATGGGTGTGTAAAGAAAGGGCAAATTGTATGTGAATTTTGCTTAGGATAAGGGTGTTGTATTTTTTTTCAGCTGGTGGCTCTAAAAAACCCTTGTAGCCAGACCTCCTGGACTTGTGGGGCTTTTATAGCAACAGCCATAATGGCCAGAGAATAGGGTCAAAACACATTTAAGTCAGTGAATCTATTCCTGGACTTCATGGTCTTCCAGACATGCACTATGAAACATTGCCCTGAAGGGAGGGAACTAAACAATCCTGGGTCAGTAGGATCTGAAATTATCTTCTTTAAGTGGATTTTTTCCCTCTTTTCAAACTGCAGAAAGTCCATTAAGTGGTGTGAGGACCATGGTTGCAAGAAGCAGACAGACGGGCCCTGGGACCCTTTGCAACCGTGACCCCTTTGACTGCAGTTGTTACACCATTAATACAAAGCAATTCCTGTATATGTATTTTTTGAGAATTTGAGCAAAACATTTTTTGTTATCTTGGCCGCTGGGTTTATTGATTTTTTGGGGTAAATTTGTGGCACTAGTTCACAATGTGGGTGGTACAAACATAACCACCACTTTACTATCAGAACACTGTTGGGGGGACAATAAATATGTGTACAGCTAAAAACACAAAGTGTTACGGCCAATCAGAGGTATGGGACTAAACGTTCTAGGGTATTGCCAAACAGGTCTGAGCGTGAAAAGCCTGGCATGAAGCACACACAGAATTCTGATAACACGTCATTTGACATCTCAGTAGAGTGAATGTTTTCTCTCTGCACAATGCATCTGGATGGGGCCCTTGTAACAGATTCATAATGACAATCAAAGTAAAGTCATGTTTTCTGAGAGATTACGTGAAGCAATGTGAGAACTATAGGGCTTACCTCATTTTACTATCCCTTGAGGCAATGTAAATATTGTTGAAACAATTACATGATTCTTGGGTACTGAAGTCACAGTTACGAAGCTGCCATGTTCAGATGCTGAGATCAGTATGTACACTGGAATCCTTCACTCTAGTGGTCAAACACCAGGGACAGAGCTGCCCCCGTAAAATAAGCCAAGATACCTCGCCAGAGATTTGCTGCGTTACATAACTAATATGACTGACTGTGCTGGGTCATTGGTGATTACAAACACACAAATTGCGTAAACTTTTCACAATTCACACAACTTATTCACAAATGCCTGCTACTGCAGAGTGACTGATATGACAGAACTAATTCATATGTATGCTACACATCACAGGCTGGAAAACATGGCCCCAGCATCTCTTCCACCAGTTCCAGGAAACTTCACAGGTCTTGTAGCATATGAAAGACAAGTCTGTTCTTCCCAAGATTATTTCTTTGGGGTATATTTTGGAGTTTTTAGCATATGAGCAAGACCTACCCATTATAGCAAGACATTTCATTTTTGGGGCAGAGGAAATTTCAAATTCATATTTCTTCATATTCATATTAATTTCATATTTATAAATGTTTTTGCGGATTCTAAATGTAGTGGTCGTGTTGGTTTTTGGTTATAGTGAGCTTGAATTAAAACATAGAGACATAGAAGGTTGACGGCAGAAGGAGACCATACGGTCCATCTAGTCTGCCCATATGTGTATACTGTATGTACTCTTTATCTTAGGATAGATGTGTGCTTATCCCAGGCATGTTTAAACTCAGTGACTGTTGATTTTTCAACTACCTCTGCTGGAAGTTTGTTCCAAGCATCTACTACTCTTTCTGTAAAATAATATTTTCTAACATTGCTCCTGATCTTCCCTCCGACTAGCTTCAGGTTGTGCCCCCTTGTTCTATCATTAAGTTTCTTCTTAAAAACACTTCCCTCCTGAACCTTATTCAATCCTTTCACATATTTAAAGGTCTCCATCATGTCCCCTCTCCCTTCTTTCCCCCAGACTGTACAAATTAAGTTCTTTAAGTCTCTCCTGATAAGTTTTAAGTTTAAGTCCTTCCACCATTTTCGTTGCCGGCCTTTGGACACGTTCTGTTTGAATAATGTCTTTTTGCAGGTAAGGTCTCCAGAACTGCACACAGTATTCTAGCTGTGGCCTTACCAGGGCTCTGTACAGCGGCATCACAACCTCCCTCTTCCTACTGGTGATGCCCCAAGCTATGCAGCCGAGCATCCTGCTTGCTTTTCCCACTGCCTGGCTACACTGTCCACTCATCTTGCAGCTATCAGTAATCAGTACCCCTAAATCTCTCTCCTCCGAGGTCCTGGCTAACACAGTGCTGCCCATACGGTACACAGAGCAGGGATTCCTTCTACCCAAGTGCATGATTTTACATTTAGAGACATTAAACTCTAGTTTCCACCGTTTTGACCATCTATCCAGTAAAGCTAAATCATTTTCCATGTTGCAGACACCTCCAGGAATATCCACCCTATTACTAACCTTTGTATCATCAGCAAACAGACAAACTTTTCCTACCAAGCCTTCTTCTATGTCACTTACAGATATATTAAAAAGAATTAGGCCCAGGACAGAGCCTTGCGGCACACCACTTGTAACTCGCCTTTGTTCAGATTGCACACCATTCACAACAACGCTCTGATACCGATCCCTCAGCCAACTGGAAATCCACTGAACTATCCAGGGATTGGGTCCTACCTTCAATAACTTATCTATGAGCTCCTTATGTGGTTCAGTGTCAAAGGCTTTGCTAAAATCCAGATAGGCGATATCCACAGCACCACCTTCATCTAACACTTTAGTGACATTGTCAAAGAAATCAATAAGATTGGTCTGACATGATCTGCCCTCAGTAAAGCCGTGCTGTTTTGGGTCCATTAGGTCATTAATTTTTAGATGGGAAATTATCTGTTTTTTAAGAGTGTTTCCATTAATTTGACCACTATAGATGTTAAACTAACTGGCCTGTAATTACTGGCTTCTTCTCTACTCCCCTTTTTATGGATTGGTACGACATTGGCCATTCTCCAATCATCTGGAACCTCACCAGTTGAAAGGGAATGGTTAAGTAAATCAGTTAGAGGGGCTGCAATCACAAACCTAAGTTCCCTTAGAACTCTGGGGTGGATTCCATCTGGACCCATTGCCTTACTTACCTTTAGATGTGCCTGCTCGGCTAAGACATCAGCCTCCAGAAACTCCGGAGCTGTACTCTCCCAGCTGGATGCTGTGCTATGGCAATGCCTGCTACTATCTGAAAATACCGAACAAATGTAGCTATTCAGATGGTCAGCCACAGCCTTATCTCCGTCAATATATTTATTTTCCCTATTTCTAATTTTTGAGACTGCATTGTTTTTCTTCTGTCACCAATATATCGGAAAAAGGTTTTATCTCCCCTCTTCATAGATTTGGCCATTTCTTCCTCCTTTAGCCCTTTAGCAGTCCTTATAATTAGTTTTGCTTCTCTCCCTGTTTAATTTTATACGCCTCTCTGTCAGCTACACTTCCACTTACTTTATACTTCTTATAGGCAGACTTCTTATCTCTTATGATAGTAAAATAGCCAGAGTCACCACAGAGTTTTTGTTCTGGTTAATACTAGCTTAGCCGGACCTTCACCACAAAAGAGCATATCTTGTGTTTCCCACACCCTTTACATACAGATTGCCCACATTAAAAGTCATCCTACCTATATCTACTGCATGTTATGAGCATTTAAACATCCAAGATGGCTGCCCATGGAGTCCCAGGCTGCCTGCAAACAGGAAGTATCTTCTGCATTCTGTGATTGTTGTCCTTTTCTTGACCCCTGTTCTGCTCTTTTTGAGCGAAGCACAGCTATAACCTGCACCCCTGCAATTTTCCCCTTCTCCTCACTATGTGCTGCTTCTGAGGCAAAATGGCGGCGCCCGTATCCTAGAGTCCTGAACAGATTTGCAGCCCAGTGGGAGAAAGAATAAAACATAAGTGACTAAACACATAGAATATATTAATTTTAGATGCTAGGGAATAGTTTTAGGCTTTTCATTAAATGATGCAGAAGGTCCGGTTTAATGCTGGACACTCAAGTTAGCCTCTAGATCCAAGCGGCATCGGTGGAGCCTTAGCATACCTAAATGCCTATCAGCCCTCCACTCCTTCTCTTGCTTGTGAATAGTGAGATGGAAAACTGGGTCAGGGGGCAAAGGCCCACGAGTACACACAGGGAAGAACTTCGAACAAGCTGTAGTCTACATATAGAAGATATTACACCTGTTTACTGAATATGCTACTGCTGCCTCTATGCCGTATCTAGATTTTCTGCCATGTATCCAGTGGAGTAACTAAATGTGATGGGGACATTAAATGAGGTCCTTTAAGGCTCATAGAGTAAAACTTTTTAACTCAAGCAGATGCAGCTAGAAACTAAAGACTGAAACAGCAGAGACAAATGGTGCTTTCTCTAAATGATGCCAAGTGAGCACAAATAAGATAAAAAAAGAGGAGGCGCAACAATGATGGGGCTCCCCTGACCTCCTAGGCCCCAGTGCAGTTGCACCCCCTGCATTCCCTGTAGTTGTGCCTCTGCATGTACCTGTTGTAGCTGGAGAATAATGTTCTACCTGTTTTCATATCAAAGCAACTGGTGCCCATTCCTCACAGCATAAACCAGACCTTCAGCATCATTTATTGAAAAAGCCAAAACCCTTAAAAAACTATTCCCCAGCATCTAAAATTAATAGATTTTACCTTTCTAGTTGCTTACTTTTTATTCTTTCCTCTGCTGGAACTCTGTTCAGGACTCTAGGATATGGGCGCCACCATCTTGCCTCAGAAGCATCACACATACTGAGGAGAGGAGAGCGGGGTAAAGTGCAAAGGGCAGGTTAAAGCTTTGCTTTGCACAGGCAGAGCAGATCTGGGGTAAAGAAAAGGACAGCAATCCCAGAATGCAGAGCGGCACAGCCAGAAGACACTTCCTGTCTGCAGGCTACCTGATGCTCCATGAGCCGCCGTCTTGGATGTTTAAAAGTTTAAAATATGCACTAGGTTAAGGTAGGATGATTTTTAATCATCCCATGAGGTGAAGGAGAGCCATAACATGTTTTTCTATTTTTAAACTGGCCTCTCACCCTGAATAAAAGTATATCTTGTATGTTTCCCCCTTCCTGTACATACAGATCGCCTACATTAACAGTCTTCCTACCGGCACCTAGAGCTTTTTGTAAGCCTTTAAACATCCAAAATGGCGGCCTGGGGAGCCTCAGGCTCTGACTATGGCTCTCTGCATTCTGGGATTGCTGTCCTTTTCCTGACCCCAGCTCTGCTCTGCACTCCCCCTCCTCTCCTCAGTATGTGGTGGTGCCCATATCCTGGAGTCCTGAACAGTGTTGCAGCCCAGTGGGGGAAAGAATAATAAATAAGTGACTAAATACTTAAAATATATTACATTTAGATGCTGGGGAATAGTTTTTTAAGGGTTTGAGCTTTTCATTAAATGATGCTGAACATCCGGTTTAAGTTGTAGAAAGTGTCCTAAGACAAAATAGGTCATGTGACCACTTTCTGGATAGGTAGTGCTATGATGATTTTTCCTCACGTTACTGGCTAGAGGTGGCAATGTGAAAAGAATAAAGTATGACAGAAAATGTTCAAACCTCCATTAGGACCACCTAGTCGTCCATTCAAATAAAGGGCCGAGGAATCAGACGTACATATGTAATACATCAACCCTTATCGGTTACATACAGGTGAAAATAAGGGCGCCGAAAGCGTCAGCAAATGAAAACACATTGTTGGTGACGGTATAAGAATGCAAAGTGCTTTGACTAAGATGGAAAACATATTTCTAATAAACTCAAACAACATTATATATATATATATATATAAAACGCCAACAATTCAACTGGGAATAAAGGATTGTGGAGTTTTTGATTATAGTCACAAAGAGAATTCTAACATTAAAGCTCAAGCAGGTTAAATATAATTCCCAGATTGTATTCACAATAGTAATGTTACAATTTGGAGAGCAGATTTGGCTTTCGAGTAAAAGCGCTCTACAGTGTTCCAACATATGTCACAGAAAATGTCAATACCATTGGAAAAGGGGAAAAAAAGAGTCAGACTAAGGGCTTTTGATTTCATTGTTCGGCACAGCAAACAAAGCAGTCAGTGTCAAGTATGCAATATTGAATATGATCCCCTCTTCTACTTGGTCTGTCTCCAGAAAACACAATGGCCAAGCCTTTATCTGCTAGAAGAGCTTCAGACTCCCTATAGGGCCTGTCAAACGTTAAACCATAGACCCAAAATCAGCAGAGCAGATGTAACTGAGAGGTAAACAAAAACCATGCTGTCGCTTTTTCTACCTGAGCTTCTGGGGTCACTAATGGGTCGTCTAAACTTTCATTTGCGCTATATCAGTTACTCAGCAATTCATCTACAGAGGATTAATCCAAAAGGAGCAGCAGAATGAGAGAAAATCATTGTCCAGGTGTCTTAAAGTGGAAGTTTGTTCAGAAAACTGATCCCCCCCCCCAGCAAAATTCGGGAGAGCCTCACCTATTTGTCCATTTTAGGGATAAGCCGCATCAGCCATCTGCAAAGCTGTCACTGACCATTTAGTGACGCTTCATCACACCCCTCATTGGGTAACTAAGCAGTCACTCAATCTCAGGGTGGCAGCTGCTCCACAGCGCTGCTCCCAGCACCTTTTATGTCTCCTCTTCCGACGGGCGCCGCCATCTTTGGGGGCGGGGCTTATGACGTCACTCATCGAGTGTTGCCCTGGCTCCCGGCTGTTGTTCTTTCAGATGCGATCATCGCTGGCCACAGGAGCAGAGGGGCAGGCAATGATCTGATCGCCTGCCTCCCCCCTTGACTGGCCAGCGATGACCTCATCTGTCATCGGATCGAGGGAAACAGGAGCTGACCATCGGAGGGGAGTAAAGTACAAAAATAGTCATTTTTAATTATGTGTGTGGTGTGTTTTTTACTGTTAACCCTTTGTGAACTGGTAAGGGATCCATGAGACCCCTATACCAGTTCACAAGGCTGGGGGCTGGCAAGTCACCTGCAGCTAGCGGGTGACTTGCCGTTAACCCCACCAAATTACGGGTGGGGGGACCTCATGCCATTTTTTTACCCTTAAAATTCCCCGGGAGGGGGGACCCTATGTCATTTTTTTTTTAATTAATCCAATGTTACCTGTCACCCAGCAGGTAAAAAAGGCTTCCAGCAGCAGCAGGAGAGCTGAGGCCAAAGTGATCAGCGTGGGACACAGTGCCCGGGGATGGATGGGAGGTAAGTATTAAAATATATATATATATATTTTTTACTCTGTGTGTGTGTGTTTTGTTTACATTTAACCCTTTGTGAATTGTAAGGGATCCATGAGACCCTTATACCAGTTCACAAGGCTCTGGGTCTGGCAAGTCACCTGCGGCTAGCGGGTGACTAGCCATTAACTCTGAGGCCCCCTCATTGCCTGCCTCCTTAAAACCTGGGGGGGCAGAAGAGCCCATGGCCATAGGCTATGCTGGCTTGTAGCCTGCAGGGCCAGGGGCCACCAAAGCTGGCCCCTGCGCCTTGTACAAGCCCCCATAGCTGGTCCCAGGGCTGGTTATGCTGGGTAGGAGGGACCTCACGCCATTTATTTGGGGGGATTTTTAGGGGCTTTCAACCCTTAAAATCCCCCCCCAAAAATGGGTCCCCCTCCACTGGGACCACTACAATTTCCTAAAATGTAACCCTTTATAGTGTGGCTAGTAGTTGTATTTTATTTGTAAATGTTATAAAGTGCTCTTTTTAGTTTGGGGGGGTCTCTTGGACAGTAACGGGGGGCTACCGATACATATGTGGTACGGCTGTAATCAGAAAAAATGGGTCTTTCACATGCAATATGATTTTCTTTAGTAAAATAAATTGTTTATTTAAAATAAATGAAACTATTTAAACAGTAAAAGAATTACAAACAAGACATTTCATGTTAAAGCCTAAACTCTGCCACAAAAAAAAAATATATATATAGAATTTTCCTGGAAATTCCTGCAAAAATCCCGGTTAAACATGGGGAAAAATGGGGAAAAATGACCTGTCAATGCAGGGTGACAAAATGTCAAGTAAGCTGGCAATTAAAAGGGTTGAAAGTAGCTATGCATGTTGGGTATTGTTTTGCTCGGGGGACCTTGCGCTTTCAGATTTACCTTGTTCTTTCTTGTTTGCATATTGATATTTTAGGAAAAGGTGTTTTTTATTCTGCCTTTGTATACATTTTTTAGGGAAACCCTGTGCAACCAAACAATTCTTTGAGGGATTACTTCCAGAAAGGTGAGCCCACTACAACAAGCTGGGTACACGTAACATGTGTACTTTCAGGGAATATATGGTTTGTGGGGGGCATTCCAAGTGTAAAGGGTTGTTCTGGTAGAAAAAGTGCAAGGAGCTCAAATTTTCAAGTAAAATTATTCTTACGCACATGCTTTACATATGCATGTTGGGTATTGTTCTGTTCGGGGGATTTTCAGATTTAACTTGTTTTTTGTTGTTTGCATATTGTTTTTTAGGAAAAAGTGCCTTTGATTCTGTTTTTTTATTCTTCTTTTAGGGAAACCCTGTGCAACCAAATAATTCATTGAGGGATTACTTCCAGAAACTGCACCCATGTCAACAAGCCTGATACGCCTAGAAAGCATGGGGTGTTTAGGGAATATATAGTTTGTGGGGGCATTTCAAATGTAAAGGGTTGTTTTTCTTGAAAAACTACAAGGTGCGCATAGCGCCTAGCACAGTTGTATTTTATCTGAAAATCTCCTAAAGCGCGGTTTCAGTTTGGGGGAGTCTCCTTTTTTTTTATTTTTTTTGCACATATTTTACCCAAAAATATTGAGAATACACCTAAAAAATGACAAACAAGACATCTCATGTTAAAGCCCGGACTGAAAAAATCTATATACAATTTCCCTGGGAAATCCCTTCAAAATCAAAAATTTGAACATATGGAGCGCAAAATAGTGCAAAATGGTCTGGCAACAAGGGTGACAAAATCTCCAGATAGGCTGGCAGCGAAAGGGTTAAAAGGCACCCTGTGCAACACTTCAGAATGCCCCCTGAGGACAAAACACACCCTAATGGGACCTCCCTCCCCCATGCCGATAATAAACTCTGGCTGAGCCCAGCTGGTGGTATCTCCTTACCTCTTGCATCTACCTGGACCAAGCCAGTTAATATGAAACAGACATATGCTGAATAAGAGCTCCCCATCGACATCCCCAAGTGTGTGCCCGCTTATTCTGAACACCCCAAAGGCCACTCATGCTTGAGGTAACATGCCCAACCAGGCAAACCTGGGAATATGCCAGGGACCACTATATCTTGAAAGGATTAACATACTAGGGAGGCAAAAGTGATGTTATACCTACTCCGCTCCTGCATCTCTAGGATGGGTTCCCTTTGCGTATATTTTTGCATATTCTTGAGAGCTAGAAGGGGATCTACTCACACTATGCAGATTAATATTTAGGAATGGAGGGGCTCTGCTTTGTAATGAGTTGAAGAATAATTTCACAGTGCTAATTTATGTGGGTAATAGTCTCTCTTTAAACGAATATTTACCTGTAGCAGTGTTGGGTAAATACAAAAAATATGTTCCTAAGCATATTTGCAATTCTTATACTCCAGTCTGGATCTGGAGGCAATTGAATCCTTAATCAGCAGAGCTGGATGTTGTGAAATATCTTCCAGCTCACCTGTCTATCAATGTGTGGTGTGTGCAGCATAGAATGAATGGAGGAATGTGGAATGCAGGAGGATGAAAAACAGATCAATATGAAGCAACATAAAGCAATCCTGTACACGCTAAGCTTGACTGACAGTGAAATATCAAGTAAAACATGACTTCTCTATGGTTGCTGTTCTTACAGAGCCGGAAATCAAAATTCCATGAATTCCATAATGCAAATATTTAAAATAGCAGTGCCATTTTTTGCATATGATACGCATTACCTGTACTTAAAGGGTCTGTCCAGGTAAATAAAATGAAAAACCAATATTCACCTTTTGCCCCCCACAGCTGTTCCCATCCTTCTCCAGGACTATCAAGCTTATCCAGGTTGAGATGGCTCACTGTTTTATGGACTAGCACTGCACGAGAGTGTGTTTATGTGTTCCTTACAGCTGTAAAGAAAAGGTGGAATGGTAAATAAGAAAAACAGATGTGGTACAGGGACAACAGATGTGTGGCAGGGGCTGAAGTTAGTAATAGAAGGATAACAGGGGTTGGTCAGTCTATGAGAAAGGAGAAGAGTAGAGCAAGAGATGGGTGTGGGAAACGTGTGCAAAGGAGAATCCACATGAACATGCTAGATGGCATGGGGTGGGCTTATATAATTCAGCACCAGGTGCAAAAAGGTGAAAAAAATGCACTTTAAACTGGACCAACACCCATTTTACAAAACAGGGATGCTGGTCCGCCAACCAGCACTGTAATGTCTGCAAAACGTACCTCACAGCTGGCTTCCTGTTTTTGATTGAGCCGTTCTACTTTTAGAAAACTTCAGGTGTTTCTTGGACATTTCCTTTTTCTGGTGAATGGGATGATTTTGATGGAATATTTTTACTGGACTGAATAAAAGTGAGTGCTTTATAGTGTATTCCTCACTGGGCAATCATCTATTTCTGGCATTTGCCATCTTCTATGACTGTGCAGGGCAGCGTTGGAGCTGAGCTGATAGTTTGGAAGATTGCTGAACCTACCTGGCTATGCACAGTCAGGTCAGGTTATGGAGAGAAGTAGCATTAAGAAATACTAAGCTCTGTTCAAAGCTTTGCGTGATAGGTAAAAACCATCTCCAAACACCAACTAAATTGCAAAATTTCTGGGGTAAAAGAATGGGGAACTGCTAAAAAGACACAAAAAACATGGTCAATGTTATTCCAGTAGGCCCGAACTTAGAGCAGATATTTGTTTATGGCCCCGGGAAAAAAACGTTTTGAGACCTGCTGCTGTTGCACGCAGCATGGGGGTGTAAATTGAGGGGTTACAGGTGGTGCAACCACACCAGGGCCCAGAAGGTCAGGCATCATTGTTGGTCTTTCACCTTATTTACCATATTTGGGCTTACTTGGCATCAGTCTTTAGTTGTCTAGCTGCATCCAATTGAGTTAAAAGTCAGACCACACCAGGACCCCTCCACATTTAGTTACACCACTGATGCAGCGGGTTGATTAGGAGGACATGCTGGTAAAATATTAGTAGTCTATCCCTGTATAATTGTGATGGCATGTTCACATGACACGCATAGGCCTTGATTCATAAAGAATTAAAAAGAATTCTCATGGTAGTAAAAAATTCATTTCATGAGAAAAAAGTCTGAGAATGTCAATGTTAGCGAATCACCAGATAGGAAGACAATGAAAGTCAATGGCACTTTTTACTACAGTGTAAAAAGGAGCAAAAAGTCCTCTACTTTTCTCAGGAGTAAAAAAGAACCATTGACTTTTATTGTCTTCCAAACTAGTGATTCATCAACCGTGACATTCTCAGGCTTTTTTCTAATTAAGTGAATTTTTTACTACCAAGAGAATTTATTACTATTGGTGGCGGTGCCACTTGAGAGCCTTGTCCGAGACGCTCAGCAGCGCCCGAGCCACAGCGTCGGCTTCTGGCCGGGGGCGCTGTCAGTTGTAACGCTCCTGGCCAGGCAAGGTTCGTAGTGCATATTTTATATAAGCCTATGCGCCAGAAACACCTAGTGCCAGCCGAGAGTGCCACAAGCTGACAAATTTTATCAAAAAAATACCAGGCGCTCCAAAAGGCACTCAAAAAACGGGGATTCCAACAGGCGCTATGTGTTTTTATTAATTAAAGGTGGGATTTGCATTAGGGACATTAGACTAACATGACATAGCTTTATCACAGGCCAAATTTGCAGTTTGCAGCACAAAAAAGTGCTAAAGATGCATATAAAAATAATCCCAACCAGCCCAGGGATTCCGTGGCACATGCACCAGCCCAAAAAAATGTAAAAATCTACTAAAATGCTAAAATAATTGTAACCAACCCAGCCCATTGAAATGTATGGGATCAGGTCACACAGTGCTAGGGAAGTGCCTGGTCCTATCTGGCACTGTTAGAGAACTCTACAGTGCTAGATAGGACCATCGCCGGTTCTGTTGATAGATGGGACACTACCTGGCACTATCAGAGGTGCTCTGGCATTTTGACTTGATAAATATGCTTTTTTGACTGGGACCTGACATTCACCTGAGGCTGATCTGGCACTACCAGGCACTACGTCTTTCACTAGTACAGAATGTCCATATTATATACTGGTCATTACCTTCTGGTCCTGATCATGTTCATATGTGTTCTGTTAAATGAATTCTGTTTCCCTAAAAAAAAAGCTGAAAACAGTGAAGGTTAGATCCTCTCAGTCTAGTCCAATCTTCACCCATTTTATAGTTCTAAGTGTTAGGATTTAATTTTATTATAATCTTGCAAGTTAGATTGAATAGTATAAATAGTAAAAGTCCATCATTTGGATATATGTTTTATAGAGTGTTTAGTTTAACGTAGGGGGGTCAAACTCAAATATAACAGTTACCCAAGATCTGGACAAAGTTGTAGGCCAATCTTGATATTTATTGAAATAATGTCTACAATTTCATCAGATATAACAATGAACCTTTTCATATGTAAACACACTTAAGTTTGGCTTAAACGTTGAATCTTCAATGAGCATCAGCTCTATTGGCGGAAAAAGCGATCACCCACAGCGTAGGGGTGCTTCTAAGGTGCCTATTAAGTGCACCTCTACACCTAAAAACCTCTTCTAATGACCCTAGTGAGTGATTTCATAGGCAGATCAGAAGGCACAGGGAACACTGCAACATTAGTAGGTGGTGGCTTCTGTAGTTTTTCCTGTTGTTTCTAGCTGGGTAAAATGTATCACTCCCTGGGAGCTGTGAGAGAGGTGTTTGAGCTCAAGAGTGCGTGTAATAAGGTACAGGTCCCCTTCTAAATTTTGTGAAAGACTATCAATGCAGGAGAGGCTTCTCAAAACTTTGACCTCAAGTTAAAACACAAACACAAAACATTTGCTCACCAGTAAAGCAGATTCACCGTTTAGCAAGTCCACAGTATAGCAAGTCCAGGAGACATGCAGCGAAAGTCTCTGTTTCACAGACTTTTATCTTGAGACTAAGGCTGGTTTCACACCAGGCTTTCAGGCGAGTGCCCCGTATATGCTGTGTGCAGTGTGTGGAGGGCATTCAGCGCTAGCGTTCTCCCCTCACAAGGAGGGGGATCTCTAGTGCTGCGCCCTCCGGATGCTGCTGGCAAGGCTTTTGCAGAGCGTTATGAGCGCTCAGCAAATGCCTAAGGAACCTGTGATAGTGCCCATAGATTACTATGGGCAGCTTTTCAAAGGTGGATGCATGTCATTTGTCCAAAAAGTCTTATCACACAGCCTCCCCAGAATGTTTGGACCTGAAGCTTTTTGTAGCCCAGTGATAGGCTAATCTCAGTCACCTGTGTGGACTGAGACGGACAGGTGAACTCTGGTCCGGAAGGAAGGGAACTACAGAAATCCAGGCCCAGAGAAAACACTTTAATAAATAGCTTTTGTGCTCTAAAAACTCCCGAAACAAATGACCTTGCCTAGACCTTACCCAGGTCCTAAATAAATATTCCATCAGGGTTCCATCATCCAAACTAAAACCATATTAGTCACTCCATCAAAAATTGTACAAAACACATACAGACAAACAGACAGCTATCACAAACACACACACACACACACACACACACACACACACACACACACACACACACACTTCTGCCATAGCACCCCACATAGTTGGGGTGGAGCCCACTTGTTCCATGTTGTCTGCTCAGGCCGAGCTGCTGGAGTACCCACACTGTGTCTGTTAATGTTCAGCTTCTTGGCCTGTGATGCTCTGGCATCTGACCAATGAAGAGCCTGGCTTGCCCTTCCAAACCAGCAGTTTTTCTTCCGACCGGTGCTGGGGGATGAAAGCCCCTAAACTGCAGAGGCCCACACTGCTGCACTGCTGCACCACTGCGTCAATTGTAATCTGGCCCTGCCTACCTTCCATACAGTTGATTGCTGTTAGTCTGATCCATTTAGAAAGGGAAATTTCTATACCTGCAGTGAAAGCAGGGTACATTTCAGGTTTCTGCATGACTGTGTCTCCTTACCAATCTCTCACCAGCATAAGAATTGTTACTAAGCTCTCACGTACAAGAGTAACAAGCAGGAGAGGAAAGGGCAGTCATTCCTCCTGCAGACACAAAACACGATGTGTCCCATACATTCTGATGCACAAACAGTGGGAATACAACCAACTTTCAGGGTGAAAAAAGGTTGTCCTTGATATTTAAAATCTGGGGGTTAGGCTACAGGTGAGGGTTTGAATCTCAGCAACAACAGATATATTTGAAAGCACCACAGAATGAATCAGCATGTAGGAAGAAAAGAATGGTTTACTTTCAAGCCCCTTCGACCTCTATCATGAGTGTTGTGAGAGCTGAATATGCTGACACTTTGGCTGACCTAGTGTTAGCTAGCTGCTGTGTAGCCAGAAGCAATGTAGCCATCAACAAGCAGACAATGGAACATTAATTTGAGGAGCAGTGTACAATTCATATTAGTAATTGAATATGTTGGTATATTTTTTGCACCAAAGGACAGTTTAAATATATTCTAATATTAGTGTAATAAAACGTCAGGATGAACAGAGCAACACAGAAGAAACATTGCATCCACCCACTTTTCATCCACCCAGTTGAATACATGAGCAGTGTGCAAACTGGGACTAATGGTAATTCTCTGCTATTCACATTGACCTTTATATCAGAGTATGTCAAATCTATAAATTGCAGCACCTGCAAAAGAAAAAAAACCAAACATAACATTTTATGTATTAAACAGGAAAAGACTGGAAATCATAACACCAACCCGGCATCCAAATCTCGACTTTACATTGCGGTTTTCCATATCGACTCTAATGAGAAAGCATCATCCTACATTTTCATGGCATGTTTGTATTTAATCTATGCTAGGCTTAACAATGAGCCAAGATTTTAGTGAAAGACACCTGTTTATATATACGTTTCATACAAGACAACATGAAGGAGACGACAGTGACCTCACATATACAGTTTACTTGATCAGGGGCAATTTAAAATTATTAAATGGATTTTCCACTAAATGTGTATTGGATCTGTGGCCTCTTTCTGTTTAACTACAAGAAGAACCCCCCCTTTACGCCTTGATTTATTTATGTGTATCCCCGGATACACATAAAATGGAAGTTTACAAAGCATAAATTGCTAGCTTACATTATGTAATTTTTCACTGGAATTGTCATCATACCTTACCAGATGTGTCATTAATGCAGACCTACAACTTAATGTCTGTGCCTGATGTGATTCCCATCCCAGGATTCCACCACCTCTGGGGCTCACTTTCTGGGAAAAACAGCAGATGATGCGTATATGCCGGCATGACACACAAATTCCTTTGCCAGCCAACACACAGTTCGCTAAAGACACAATGCTTTGGAATGTATACTAAGGCTCCTCTTTAAAAGATCTCTCAACATTTCAAAGTATACCTCCCAGAAATGCAATGAAATTCAGGCTACCTAATGATAAAGCTTCCCCAATTTTTCTTGAAGGGGACCACAAGTTGCTGATATGAAGATGTACAGTAGTCTCCTCCTCTCCAGCACTTACGGGAAAACTATATCAATCTATTGATAGTTGTAATGTTCTGCCTAATTCACTCAGATGTAGTTAAAGTCTTCAAGTTAAGTTAAGAGGACCTCAAGTAAAAAAATTAAGTTTATTAAAATGCTTCCCAAAACCCCCTCTGACAGCTGGAAAGGTCCAGTAAAGGTAGTTTTTGGGGTTAACCAGTAGTAATCATGACCAGCTTTAATTGCAATCCCAAGCATGTCACAGTGTCAACTTATCTCAAGCAATGTCACAGCACACAGGTAAGGGTTAATGGGACCGCAGCATGGAAAGATGACAAGATGGTATTTCAGCAAACAGACACTCAATGGCAAGCAAGATAAGTGAAAGCATCAGCTTCTTGTATTGTTACATGATCATGAAAAAAAGGTTTAAACGTTTAAATCCACATCCCGGTCAAATACACAGTTCACAGGCCAAATAAACTTGCATTGCTTTGTAGAAAACTAACACAGAAACAATTGCTTAGCAGCACATTGCAGTGAAAGGGTTAAATACTCTTGTGTCCTTCATGCAAAAGGACACAGGTACACTCGCTTATCAGAACGTTTCAGCATACGGTTAACCAGATGTGTGTCTATCAGACACAGGTACTCTTGCTTGTCAGAATATTTCAGTGAAAGGGTTGATCAGGCTTGTGTCCATCAAGCCCTAGAACACAGGTACTCTTACCTACCAGCAGATTCGGGATTTCACCACCTCACCTCACCACCTGATGTGGCCACAGTGCTTAGTAAATCAGGCAGGGAATTAGGCAGGGTAAGGAGTGCTAGGGGAACCTTTTCCACTATGTATGTTCAGGATATCCCGTGGACCCACTGTGTTTAAGCTTGGAATCAGGTCAGTGCCCAGGGACAACACTCCCAGACGGGTTCAATACTACCCTGGAGCTAGAGTCTAGGCTCGTCTCTCTGCCTCTTCCACTCACACGGTAGATGGCTCCTTACCATTAGTTCCACACCAGAAGCACCCCCTATAAGTTTTTTATCGCCCGCCAGGGTCCTCTCCAGGCATGCCAAAACCCTTGCATGATATCCTCCTACTCTGTGAGCTATAATTCTGAGCTGTAATAAAATTCTGCTTCTCTTATTTGTGATCTTATTCCCCCATTTAGTGACCAAAGTGGGAATAGCAACACATTTTATATTTTACTGGACAATTCCCACATAAATCCCTTTTTGAACACCCAAATGTGTGAGCATGGTCTTTTTGTAGTATCACAGTCCTTCCTCTGATCCTTTGTGCTCCTATTCCGTATGCTGAAATTGTGAATTGTCGATTGTTAACCATTTGTCCCCTACCTGTGGCAATTATGTACTGTCTCTGCCAGGGGTGTAACTTGAGGGGGTGCGACCACACTGGGGCCCCTCATTGTTTCTGTATGTGCCGTGAAAGGGCCCTATTTTATATTCTCACCAGGTCTCCGTCACATTTAGCTACTCCACTGCTTTAACAAATTGCTAGAAATTAGGCAATCATCCAAAAAGTTTTATATGGACACTGCTTTTTATACTTTAAATTAGAATCTCTGTATAGGAAAACATCCTTACATTAAGGGTTGCCATTTTTTTGCTGAGGGAGTCGCAGGAAAAGGCGAGTTTTACAATGACCCAGGGGGCTGGGGATTCACATAGAAAGGGGGGGAAGGCCAGTGGGGTTTTGTTCCTCTTTAACATAGTGGAATCGCTATTGCAGCACTCTTCAAAATGCTGCAGGCAAGGCTTCTTGATGGTGAATGTGATTATTCACCAATCGCCTCTATCAATTTGCCCATAGCCTAAGATGGGCAGCATTTCCATGCCAGGAAGCCTCAGTGCTACCATTGTGTGTGCTAACATTTCTCACAGGTTTAAGAAAAAAATATAGACCATACATAAGAAAATAAAGATAAGGAACTTACAATTTTGTGAAGTTGTCTGTGTGTACAGATGTGTAGCCTTTACACAGAGTATATTTACAAGGGGAAAGGGGGGCGACACAGGGAGATAGAAACAGCTCCACCAAAGTATGTGTATCTGGGAAGTACCTGTATGGGGCCCAACAATAAAGGAGGACATAGACAATGACCCGGATGGTGACCCTCCATATTTTCTAACAGTCCCTGCAATCCATGTTGACACTGGCACCTTACCCCACCAGACCTCCACCTGCCCTGCCTAGTACAGACTAATACATTCTAAAGATTTTAGTCTGGAGACCCTACCCAGTGCCTACTCAATGCTGGGAGTCTATCAGTATTTAGTTGTGTGCAGGGGGTAGCACTGACACTTGTTATAGACAGGGCCTATAACACTCTCCGTCTTCCAACCGGCCGCAGTAGGGGTGAGAAGGACGGGAAGCATGCTTATGAATGAATACAAAATGAATACCAATGAATAAAAAAATTCAGTATGGCAGCCGCTGACAACCACCCCCACTTCCACCATCTGTCACCATCACCAGTGGAAGCTTGTTTCAAGGTAGAAGGTAAGCTCATCCATGGGGGGGGGGGGGGCAGGTGATAGGGCTATAGGTGTAAGGGGGGTTTAAGGGGGCCCATCACCGCTATGCGCCTGCCGACCAAGTACACCTGGGCCATCCGGATTTGGGATGCCCCACTATGTGAACAGAGTTTTACATAGTGGGGCATCCCAAATCAGGATGCCCTGGGAACAAGGAACTAGCACCAGGAGAGTGATTTATTGGGTGTTGGGGAGGTAACTTATGTGTATGTTTGTGGGGGGCTAAACGGGTGTGTGTATCCTGGAAGGCCATTTTCTCTATTCTTGTGGCATCCTGATTTAAGATGCCCTGCTGTGTGAAATCTCCATGATCTTGCTCACGTCATAGGTAACCCTATAATCCTTACCTCCCCAGTCAGAGAACGTGCCAGTTTTGGATATTGAAACAAAACCCAGTGTGGCAGACCCTGGATTGTAAGACTCCCGGGCCAGCCTCTGGCCTGCCCTGAGACACCCCAAATCGGGATGCCCTGCTGTGTGAAGCCCACTGGATCACTAAAACTCATCTTTGCCCTGGCATCCACGGTGATGTAAACGTCAATGGTTGCATCCTTAGCATCCCTGGGCTGAGGCGCACCCACATCTAAATGGCAACTGGAGATGCAGTATCTCCCCCTCCCTACTGCTGAGCTCTGTTTTTAAACAGGGCCGTATGACAATCATTAATATGCATGGCATACAGTGCATGCGCCAAGGGGGCGATTCAAGGGATTTCACACATTAGGTAAGTGAGTGGGGGGGCACGCGTAAATCTCACACAGGGCGCCATGTAACCTAAGACCGGCCCTGATTCTAGCCTGTGGGTTTTGGGAGCACAACTGACACTTGCTATAGGCAAAAGATTAAGGGGACCCAACTAGACTCTCAATATAGGCTCTCCTAAGCCAGAGAGTATAATAATAATGTTCGGACTCCCAGACCACAGCATAAGGTCAAGTTTGTGGAATGTGTTGAACCCACAGCCTACGGGGAGGCCGATTCATCAATAGCGCCAGGTAGCGACAGATGAGCGACTGAAGTATGGCGCTATGAGCGCCGCTAGCGTCAGCCGCGGGCGGTAGCGATTCGCTATAGCAGGCCTCCTCAGTCGCTACCTGGCGTTGTTGGGAACAACGCCTACATTGCTGAATATGATGTTGGCCCTCAGCTTTGTAGGCGCTGTCAGTCAGTGTGACCACGCTATTCTACACAGCGCCTGTTAGCTTTGCTGTGTCCTGGCCATCCAGTACCTTCTGAATAAAACACATTGCAACATTTTTTTTAAATTATTAGAGTTTTTATTTTGTGTTGAAAAGGAAATTAAATTAAACCAGATATTAGAATATAAATGCAAAATAAAACATAATTAAACACATAGCCACATTTTAAATTATTTTATTTATTTTTTAAAGAAAAAGGAAATACAATTAAACCACCAATAAGAAAGAAAATGAAAATAAAAACAGAACAGAGAAAGAAAAGGAAAATAGAAAATGAAAATAAAAACAGAAATGAGAAAGGAAAATAGAAAAAGAAAATAAAAACAGAAATGAGAAAGAAAAGGAAAATAGAAAAAGAAAATAAAAACAGAAATGAGAAAGAAAAGGAAAATAGAAAATGAAAATAAAAACAGAAATGAGAAAGAAAAGGAAAATAGAAAAAGAAAATAAAAACAGAAATGAGAAAGGAAAATAGAAAAAGAAAATAAAAACAGAAATGAGAAAGAAAAGGAAAATAGAAAAAGAAAATAAAAACAGAAATGAGAAAGAAAAGGAAAATAGAAAATGAAAATAAAAACAGAAATGAGAAAGGAAAATAGAAAAAGAAAATAAAAACAGAAATGAGAAAGAAAAGGAAAATAGAAAAAGAAAATAAAAACAGAAATGAGAAAGAAAAGGAAAATAGAAAATGAAAATAAAAACAGAAATGAGAAAGAAAAGGAAAATAGAAAAAGAAAATAAAAACAGAAATGAGAAAGAAAAGGAAAATAGAAAAAGAAAATAAAAACAGAAATGAGAAAGAAAAGGAAAATAGAAAAAGAAAATAAAAACAGAAATGAGAAAGGAAAATAGAAAAAGAAAATAAAAACAGAAATGAGAAAGAAAAGGAAAATAGAAAAAGAAAATAAAAACAGAAATGAGAAAGAAAAGGAAAATAGAAAAAGAAAATAAAAACAGAAATGAGAAAGGAAAATAGAAAAAGAAAATAAAAACAGAAATGAGAAAGAAAAGGAAAATAGAAAAGGAAAATAAAAACAGAACAGAGAAATCAAAGGAAAATGGAAAAGGCAAATAAAAACAGAACTCAGAAAGAAAAAGAAAATTACAATAGGAAGTAGAATGCAAACGAAACGTTCAACAGAATTAAACACATAGCCACATGTATCTATATATAGTAGATTTTATTTTTAAAATCTACAAAAATTTAAAAAGGAACCGAAGAGAAAAGGAAATTCAAAATTCAAACAGAAAGGAAAAAGCAAAGTAAAGGGAAATAAAGTTTGTAAAGTGCCAAATACGGATCACGGTGCATGTCTTTGTGCCTGAAAAAATAAGAAAAGTGCAGTTAGTATAGATCTTTAAAGTAGTATTGTTGTTGCAAATACAAAAATGCATTACTTGATAACCAACATTGGCGTCTTACACCCCCCTTAGAGTGGTTGGGATAATCTTACACCCCCTCTTAGAGTGGTTTGGGTCATCTTACACCCCCCTTAGAGTGGTTTGGGTCATCTTACACCCCCCTTAGAGTGGTTTGGGTCATCTTACACCCCCCTTAGAGTGGTTGGGATCATCTTAAACCCCCCCTTAGAGTGGTTTGGGTCATCTTACACCCCCCTTAGAGTGGTTGGGATCATCTTACACCCCCCTTAGAATGGTTTGGGTCATCTTACACCCCCCTTAGAGTGGTTGGGATCATCTTAAACCCCCCTCTTTTTGATGGTAGTTCTAATACATTTAGCCAGTAGTGCACTACTTGCATTAGAGTGAAGGTTAGTTAGTTTACCGCAAAAAAAGAAGTGATCATCCTTTCCCTTAGCTCTTCGCCAGTCTGGGTGTCCTCACTTCTTGCTGCGGGCATGTTGGGGATTTCTGGCACCAGTGCTGTCTCCTCGGGGGCTTGGATTCGGTGGAAAATACATATATTGTGTAGCACACAGCAGGCAAGGATGATTTTGGAGACCTTCTGTGGGCTGTAGAGCATCTCTCCTCCTGGCCGTGCCAAACAGAGAAAGCGTGCTTTCAGCAGGCCGATGGTTCTTTCCACAATGCTTCTGGTCTTGCGATGCGCTGCATTGTAGCGTTCATGGGCAGAGGTCCGTGGGTTCCTGACCGGAGTCATGACCCACGTTCTCTGCCCATATCCCTTATCCGCTGTAGAAAAAACACAAGGAGAGAGACAGCAATTAGTACTAGTACCTGTTTTTTTTGTGGTAGTTTGGTTAAATTTGGCTTACTAGGCCACATATTTGCAAAATACATTGACATGGTTAATTTATTACCCAGTAGCCAGCCAGCTGGCATTTCGTTGTTATCAAACTTCCGGCACAGGACTGTCCGCTGCAAGACGTAAGAATCGTGGCATGAGCCGGGGAACCCCGATCTCACCGCCCGCAGCCTCATGTCTGGGTCACAGACAACCATAACATTAATAGAATGGAACTGCTTCCGGTTTCTGTAGGACAGCTCCTGTGCACGGGGAGGGCGGAAAGGGATATGTGTACCATCAACGCACCCTAGCACATTCGGGATCCCTCCCATCAGATAGAAAGTATGTTTTATTTTGGCAACCTCTTCCTCATCCTCAGGAAACTTGATGTAAATTGGGATTAAATCACAAATTGCCAGAACTACCTGGATTAGTATGCCGCTCATAGTAGCCTGGCTTATCCCGCTGAGGAGGGCGGAGGTTGCCTGGAAGGTCCCTCGTGCCAAAATATTGAGAGTGGCACACAGGCGTACTATGCCTGGAATGGAATGAGTGCGTTTGGTGGATGGCTCGATTTTGTGCTTAATCTGATCATATAGGGACTGTAGTGCAGCACGATTCAGACGGAAGCGGCTCCTGATCTGCTTGTCACTTAAGTCCCATACTGAAAGGCGGATTGCAAAGGAGCGGGGTGCCCTAAGCCTCACAACACCCCGCTCCCTTTCCTCCTGCTCTTTCAGCATACACATACATCCATCCACCCAGACACCATACATCACCCTCTTATCCATCACACACACTAAAGATATATACAAAACCAAAAAAAAACAAAATAAACCACTAACACACACAAACAATCACACTCCACACACACCCGCTACAATGCAGCTCACCACAAAACCAGAACTATAGTGGTCCAAACCACCAGCCTGCTGAAAACCAGCTTTCTAAGTTAGGCACAACCAAGAGGGGAGTTGCTGCACAGCCCACAAAAGGCCCCAAAATCAAGCCTCACTTGCTGTATGCTACACAATATTTGCAGATGCCACCAAAACCAAGCTCCTAAAGAAACAGCACTGATGTCAGAAATCACCCAACAAGCCACAGAGAGTGAGGACAGAAACCAGACAGAGGCTCAAATGAGCTAAGGGAAGCGAGCACAGCACCACACCACAGCCTTTGCCACAGTGTAAGAATAGCAGAAGCTTGAAAATTCCTTCAATTTATACTTCTCTTTCAAAAGGGACAGGTCCGCTTTGCCGCCTTTTGCGTCGCTCTGCTATTTCCGGGCGCCAATTAGCCGACCCAGGTGTGCGTAAAACAGAGTGCGCACGCGCACGCTAGTAGCGCTACTAGCGTACTTGAGCCGAAACTTGCGTGCATTAACGGACATGGCCCAAAAATCAGTGGTGGCCCAATGAAAGGTAAGCTGCTGTTTTTTTAAATAGCCGTTAGGCTAACCACATGTCCCAAGGGTTTGAGATACATCAGTCCATTGTTGGATTTGGGTGTGTGTTGTTTGGTTAATGAGGTCTGTAATGAGTTAATTGGCTAACACACATGCTTCAGTCAGTGCAGTGGAGGTGTGCCTAGAAGGAACTGGGCTGTATGTGTGAATCAATTAAGTGGCCTGCTTTTTGATTGGCTGTTAGAGCACATAAAACCTGGCCAAGCCTAAGAGATTGCGATGCCATTCTGTAGTCTGCATGCGTGCTTGTTGGGTGTGTATTTGTGTGTGTGTGCAGCTACAGGATGGAGCCAAATTCAGGACATCTGCCGGCCACAGCAGGCCCAAGTAGGAGTTTGGTGGGTGCTGTGCGCAGACCTCCCTTACGGAAAAGGGCACAGCCTGAAGGTGGGGCAGCACCCCAGGCTAAGCGCCCAGGTGCCAAGAGGGAGCCTGAATTTAATTTGGCTGAGAATAATCATCTTGTGCGCCTTACACTTGCTAAATGGGAGCTGATATTTGGCTCCCAAAGCAAGTCCATAGGCAAACAAGAAAGAAGCAAACTGTGGGATGCCATTGGTGTGGAGCTTAGTAGCACTGCTCAACACCCACGTAGTGGCCCATCCTGCAGGAAACGCTTCTACACTTTGCGAGGGGCCCTTATGAAAAAGATGAATCACGATCTTGATGTGGACAGTGGGTTCATCCAGGCTCCAAAGAGTACCTACAGGCCGTATGAGGAGATGCTGAAGGCCAAAATCCCACTGGCTCGGCTGCAGGGTGTGGATCCTGGGGATGACACCACCGGTTGGACTGAAGGTACATATTTTCTGCCTTTTGTACTAACCTAATGTTAATGTATGTGATTTGCATTTTTACATTCTGACCAACTAACAGTAGGACCTGTGAAGTATTACATTAGAGCTCAAACATTTGTTACTTTTCTGTCTGTTGCTTTATGCATAGGTGCACATGCTGCTGTCCGGGATGTGCCTCAGGACACCCAAGCTCCTGCCCTTCCAGCAACCTCAAGGCTACCCCAGTCTGCCATTGAAGGCATTTACCCCTAATTTTGTTGCTGGTTGTTTGGGGAACAAATGGGTGTGGGAGCAGCTCAAACAATCAAGTTTTGCACTGTTGAGTATTAATAATATGGGCCTGCGGCCTAATTTCACGCCCACTGTAACACTCACAGCAACTAACTAACAAGGCCCTAACATGTGTAGATATGTTGGAAGCCAGAGATGTGTAGCCATATATCGCCATATCAATGTGGGAGCCACACTGGCCTTGATTAGTGAATATTAGTGAAAGAGCTGCTCACACGCACATTAACTATGGCTCAATGTTGGCTTTATTTTTGCCTAGCTCCCATGCCCTTGGCCCCAGCATCTCCTCCGGATCCCACCTACTCTTTGGATGTCGGTAAGTGCATGTGTCCACCTTGCTTGTCCACTTTTCCCCAAGTGCATGTGTCTCATTCCTCTTTTTTCTTGGTAGGCCAAGTGACTGGTTCATCTTTGGACCCCACTTCCGATGTTGCCGGTCAACAGGACCCTGTTGGTGTGTAGAGCAATACATAATGTATCCTTTATGCTGTTTATGTTACACTGGTTCAATTTGGTTAGTCTACTAAGCTACATGTTTGCTTGGTAAACTTGAAGATGCCTCTTGGGAGTGCTTGTTGCCTCCCCAGGGTCAGTCTATTAGTTATTGGAGTGATAGCAATGTATTTTGGCGGACATCTTTTTTGCCAAACATTCCCCGTAGTAGTTTGCTGAATATTTAGAGACATTCCTTGTGTTTTTTAGTTGACCCGAATATCGGAAGTGGCTGTCCAGAAAGGGCCCCTCAAGTTCCGGCTGCCAGAGATGAGGGTAAGTTGTTTTGCCTTGCTCTAGTCTGTATTTTGGCTCTACTTTTGTGGCACTTGCTTCTGGCAACTTGTGTGTCCACATGTATTTTCAAGGTCCAAGCTCGAGTGAGGACCCCACTCCAGACATCTGGGAGATTGCGGGTATGTGTAATTTAAGCAATGTTTCTGATGTGATTAGCAAAAATTATTGCCTCTTAGTCCTGTAACATACATGTTAACAATCTGAGTTTAACAGATACCTTTGGTCTAGTGTGTATTTTGGCACTTTTTAGAGGTATGGCCTCGATAGCCTAGCCAGGTAACATTTGAGTTTGGGCCACAGACCTACTAACCTGATTTTCCTGTTTAGCATATGCCAACTTGCCGGACATCTCGGATGTTGAATTGCCACTCTCTGGCAGCGAAACCTCGAGCCTACCTGTGCCGGAGGACACGCAGGTAACATGGCTGATGTAGACGACCTAGAACCACATTGGCATCTTCGTGGGTAGTGGAAGAAGCAACATGTCACATTTCCTTTCATTGTTGTTTTTGCAGGAGGCGGAACCAGAACCCCAAGCTGGGACCTCTTCCCAAGTCCCATGTGGCCAAGCTTCCGAGGCTCAGACAAGGGTAAGTTGTATAGTGACTGTTTAGGGTATTTATTTTGAGGGGCATACCTGCATTGGTTCTGTTTGACTAAAATGTTGTTTTCTATTTGTTTAGCCTCAAACCACAGCAAGAGGAGGTGTGGCACCAACCAGTGCAGATTTCTATGAGCTAGGGGTCCGGATGCTGGAGGACTACAGTCGCCAACAGCCGCGTGATGGAACTAATGAGCGCATTGCGGCGTTGGAAAATCAGGTGCTGATGTGTCAGCAACAAAATGAGGCCCTGCAGCGCCAGATGGACCAGTTGCTCCAAAACCAACACCAGAACCAGGAACTTGGTCGGCTGGCAAATCTAATGGAGCAATCTCTCCTGCGCCAGGAACAATCTCTCCAGCGCCAGGGACAATCTCTCCAGCGCCAGGAAGAATCAATACAGCGCCAGGAAGAATGTCTCCAGCGGCAGGACCAAACTTTGTTGTTGCTACAACAGCTCATACAACAGCAGTCTATATTTTTTACTGCACTGTTGTCCCCCAACACCGCCCCTAGCAATGACTCCCAACCTCCCCGGCCACCCAGCCAAGAATATTAATTTGGTATATTTTTTTTTTTGTAAATATATTTGCTTCACCCACCTCTAAACTGTGTGTTTCCTAAGACCTAGCTAATAACACAGTCAGGGATGAGTATCTTGATCTACATATGTCAATGTATTGGTCAATTTAGCCCACACATTTGAGACCATAGCTTACTATGGTTAACACCTGAAATGGCTCCAAAGGTATGGCTAAATTGACACACAAATGGGTTTTGAGACAGTTAAACTATGCTTTGCAATGCAACACACTGTAATGATGGTAATCAAAAAATTTAATTATCAAACATGGCCAACAGGGCCAACATTGCCCAACAACGGGCATCAAGAGGCCAGCCTTCCCCCCACCCTAACGACGCCGCCGGCGCCTCTTCTTGGCCAGCAGCATCAGCTTCAGGAGCCGGATCTCCCGCCACAGTCTGCGATGCTGGTTTTCACAAGCTGTAGAGATGTAGAAACAACAATTTATTAATAAATTGGATGTGACCTCAACAGACACAGATGTAGCAATGTAATGTCAGTGTGTCCAATTAGGTGACACTCACATTAACATTGTTGACCACTGTGTGCTTATTGGTTAACATGATATGAGTACTATTGACTGGCAGGAATGTGAACAACACATCCCAAGCATACATTTACTCTTAAAGTGTACCAACACCCACGGGTGATCGGCCCGGGAATCTATCAGATTCCCTGCCCGATCACCTCCCTCCCCGCGGGACATCCAAGATCGGGATGTCCCTGGGGGTGAAACCCCCCCAAACCCCAAAATACCTACCTCAGTTTCTGTGTGGCAGTGCCGCCGGGCCCTCCCTGGCGCCCCTCTAGACGTGTGCGTGCCTGCGCCGGCCGTCTGTGAATGGCCGGCGCAGGCACGCGCGCGTAAAAAGGGGCGCGGGGGAGGCGGAGGAGGAGGCAATTTGCCGTGGCTTGTACGTTTGTTGGAGTCAAAGTGAGTTCAGGGGGTTGTCACACAGCGGTGACGATCAGGGGTGCCCCACCGTAGTGGAACAACACCCAGGAAAGTCAAAATCCTGGTTGTTGTTCCAGTTTAACTCTTGGGAAGCAAAGAAGGTATAATTCCCAGTGTGTCCATTTTTGTGTTTAGTCACAGCCAAACATCAGGGCCTAAGTCCGAACGAGTACACGAGTTTGCCCTATAATGTAACAGGTCCAGACCTAATAGGGCCCATTTGGTTGTGTCTAACGCAAAAATAGTCTCTATGTGGCCTAATGAAGAATGTGAGCCAACAATCCAGCATGCAAACAGGCATGTTGGATTATTGTGCAAACACATTGAATCGAGATGTGTGTGAAATTAACACATAGGTAAATTTAAAATGTCTGCAGATGTGACTAGAAGACATAGGTTTCACAAGTCTTTAGGCATATGAAGTGGGATGTACTCACCATCGCAGCTGTGGCGGGGGCCCATGCTGCTGGCCGTCCCTGGAGCTGGGGTGGGGAGGAGGGTCTCTGGCTCCGTCTGCGTAGCAACATCTGTCAACATAAAGCAAAAGACAAAAACACAATTAGTGGGCAAATGACACCTGACTATTTGACATCCATCTGGTTATTGAGTCTGAAAATGCAAAGGCTTGCATGGTTACATACAGGTTGTCCTAAATTAGCATATTTCCTGGACCATGAGTTAATGTCAATTTGTTAGGCTTGACACATGTATCCCTAAAGAGAATGTGCAAATAACATAGACAGTGCTATGTAAAGGAATCTTTAGCAGTTGTTTGGCTAATGTTAATAGTGGGCCACATGTTGGAGCGGGAACAACTTAACCCAAGAAAACAAATTAGAACACCCATCATGGTGTGGGCAGAAACATAGGGGTGGTTGACAGTTGGCTAGCACTGTAGTGGGGTTTGTGAGGTTAGGGTACCTTATCAAACCAGCTGTGACAATGGACCAGGAAACATGTGTCTGTTACAAGTGGGCCTATACACAGGATTGCAGCAAATCTGGGTTTGGGTCCGCTTTGGCAGAGCCACACAATTTGCATGAGACAACGTACTCCGCGCCCGCTGCCTTCCACACATCACTCCTCGAGTGTGTGCGCACGCGCAGCCCATTTGGAAAAAGAGCGCAGGCGCACACACATCTAGAGTGTCACACAGGAGGCTGGGACGGTGGCTTTGGCAACCCCCAAAGAGGTAAGGAGTTTTGGGGGTTTTTTTTGTGGGGGGGGCCCTGGGTGAGGGATGTGATTTGTCCTGGAACCTTCCAGAAACCAAGCACCATCAATGTTTGGGGGTACACTTGAATGAATGTAATAACATTGGGAATGTGATGGCTAACCAAAAACACTTACCATGACTATGCCCGTGGAGAATCCTACGCCAAAATGCCATGGAGGTGCCGCCTATATGATGCCCTGCAAATTAGAGAGGAATGGCAAGGGCTAAGGACAAATTGCAAGATGAAACCTGTCACAGACTAACAATTAAAAAATGTACACTCACCAGGGGATGAAGCGCCACTTGAAGCCCAGGGAGGGCTCTGAGGAGGAGGCTGGGAGCCTCGGCTCCTCACACTCTGGTCGGAAGATCCACCAGGCAAAGGGCCACCCTCCTCCCTCTCACTCCCTGCTTGAGAGTGGCCCCTTGCCTGGTGAGAGTCCTCAGACTCAGAGTGTGAGGAGCTGAGGCTTGATCCAGCCAGCCCCCCAGCAGCACACTCCTCTGGGGCGTCATCCCCTTCCTCCCCTGGGTCCTCTAAATAGGACCCGCGGGAGGGACCCTCCCCCGATGACTCCCCCGAGTCCGCCTGCCTGGTTCGGGGGAGGAATCCCTTCCCACGTTTCCCCAGGGGAGGACGCTTATCTGTGTGGAGGGGGTGAAAGAAAATAATTAATCTAAAGAGCACAAATGGACACAGCTTAGCAGATGATTCTGCACAAAGGCTAAACATAACATAAGCTTTAACGTACCTGATGCGTAGGCATCATATAGGCGGTACACGCCTTCAGGGTCCCGGCGCTTGAAATCCGACCACTTTTGTTGAATTGAGCGGATGGTCAGCTCGGTGTTGAAGTGCCGGGACACTGTGGCCTTCACCTACATGGCTATGCGTTTTTTGCCTCCACGGGCATAGTCATATTCGGCCAGGCAGAAGTCCTATGAAAAAAGAACAAACAAACTAAAATCAATACATGACATCAGAACACTGTCATAAACAGTTATACAGAGACCAGATCAAAGTGGACCCACACCCAGGATTATCAGTATTCTGGGTTTGTGTGCACTTTGGTGGGCCACACCAATTGTGGGTGGTCCGCTGTCTGCAACCCCCTTGGAAGGCCACAAATACACCACTGAGGACACTCCCACGTCACTCCGCAATCCAAACACAGCGCTCCGCGCCGCTGTGGTATGCGCATACAAGGCCGTTGGGACGTGCATACCAGCTCAGCTGGGTCTGCACGGCAAAGTACGCATGTGGCGTTTGACTCTAACAGGGAGTGCGCCTGCACCCAAAATTACAATATGTGTGGCGCAGGGGTACACCCTGCTAGAGGTAAGCGCAATAGGCATCCGCAGCTAACGCATGCACAGATGGGACGGGACTGAGGTAATTTTTAGGGCCCTCCAGGGGGGGGCATCCCAGCAGGACATCCACAATGGGGATGCCCCACGGGGAGTGCTCAAATTTGTTCTTAAAACCAAAAAATTTCTGAACCAATCCCCCCTGTGTGTTCTGCAACTTTTAAGCTAAAAAGACAAACCAAAAAATACTCACTTTTACCACCTGGCCATTTACTCGGCTATCCACCCGGGTGCGCTTTCTCTTACTAGGCCCAGGAGGGGAAGGGGTGGGAGGGGTGCTACTTGAGGAAGGTGAGGTAGGTTGGGGAGGTGGGGGAGGGGTGGTGGGGTCAGAGTCTGAGGAGGAGCTGGGGAGGCGCATCACTCTGCGTCTGGGCATCATATTGGAAACGCTAAGGAGGAAACAGGAACCGGAAATAACCCAAGCGACATTGGGAAAAAGTTAAAAAAAAAAAAACGCTCCGCGCACCAGCAACAAGCTATTCTCAGCTATGTGCAAGCTAAGTGGCGGAAAAACTAAAATGACGCTTGAAAACAAGCTATTGGCATAAGCGCAAGACAGTTTTACCTTAAGGTGGCGTTGAAACGCAAAGGAGGATCCCGGAACCGGATATGACGCTAGCAACTGTGCTTCAAAATTCAAACACAAACATGCGCGCAACAGGGACAAGCTAATATCAGCTATGTGCAAGCTAAGTGGCGGAAAAACATTAAAATGACGCTGCAAAACAAGCTATTGGCATAAGCGCTAGACAGTTTTACCTTAAGGTGGCGTTGAAACGCAAAGGAGGATCCCGGAACCGGATATGACGCAAGCAACTGTGCTTCAAAATTCAAAAGCAAACATGCGCGCAACAGGGACAAGCTAATATCAGCTATGTACACGCTAAGTGGCGGAAAAACATTAAAATGACGCTGCAAAACAAGCTAGGGCAAAAGGTGCCACGAATTATTAGCTTCATTTAGCAGGGGATTCTACATACTGTAATGCATAGGTCCTTCTAAAGCATACACCGTTGTGCTTAAATATACAAATCTGATTCCTTCCAAAAGTCAGCACACAATCAAAGTAGACAACTACCTGAAAATGTGGCACACATGAGAATGCATAACGGGTTGTTATGAGCTGGTACGACTGAATGTTAATCCTGCAATATGTGGCCAGGCACCCTCACAACTACAGTGTATTCATTAACAACGACTGGGGGCGCGGGAAGTGAATTCCTTGCAAATGGCAGAAGGGCACATGTATGAACAGCACAGCGCCGCACAACGCAGCGCAGCGAGGCACAGCGACGCTCGCGCCGCCACATAGCGAATCAAAACAGCGACTGCACAAACACTGACCAACACAGATTCATCAAGGACAGGGCTGCCGAATAGCTTGGGCGCTGACAATTTCGAAGAGCGAACGTGACCGCCCAACCTGACAGGCTACAAAATAGCTTTACAAGCCCCGATTGTGTGGAAAACCAGCGATTTTGATGCCAATGAGTTTGGGTGGAGGAGATGCAATTCCCATGTCACTCACAACATTACATTGTGAAAAAAAAAATATATAAATAACCAGCCAGATTCATTAAACAGATCAATATAAACATGTGTGGAATTTTGTAACAAAGAAAAAAACCCAAAAACCACTAAAAACAATCATTTCAGCGTCTGCCATTGAAATGTATGGGAGAGCGGCAGGTAGCGCCAGGTAATACGTGTCGCTGTGAAGGAATTTGCAGCGGCGCTGTTCGGGCCAGCCGGCTTCACGATGAATGCCGCGCTAGCCGTCGCTCTCGCCGGCGCTAGCCTCATTTAGCTTGATAAATGCGTCATTGTGACCGCCGCCGGGCGTACTTGAGTCGGTAGTCGCCGTTAGCTGCCGCTACCTGGCGCTCGTCAGACACTACCTGGCGCTATCGCTTGATGAATAAGGGCCATAGAAAGTCTGTGTGGGGCCTCACCATCCTACAACTTATAGTTAGTGCCTATGTGTGACACCCCAAACCCACAGCATATAATGTAGGTTTTGGTTGGGGGAAACCACCACAGACACTCTATGGCCTCGATTCAATAAGAGTTGAAAAAAAATCACTTTATGAGATAAAAGCCTGGGAATGTCACTGTTACTGAATCACCAGAAAAACAATGAAAGTCAATGGCAGCTTTTACTACAGTGTAAAAAGGAGTAAAATAAATCTCTACTTTTCTCAGGAGTAAAAAAGTGCCATTGACTTTCATAGTTTTCCTAACTGGTGATTCAGCAACAGTGACATTCTCATGCTTTTTTCTCATAAAATGATTTTTTCACTAGCATGAGTTTTTTTTTCTAATCTTTTTGAATCAAGGCCTTTATGGGCTGTTGGTTGAGAGGCAGCATAATAATTTGCTATTTTAGGAACCCATCTTGAACCCTTTATACAATGTGCCGTGGTGTAGGGCACGTGGAGGGTGCAGTTAAAGAGACATTCCAGGCAAAGGGATACATTATCTTGAATTATACTCATCTTTCTCCTCAAATGAGTCCCCAATCAGTCCCCGAATGAATTTACTACTGAGGTAGCTGAGACATTAAAACATGTATGGACGATTCAGCTGCTGAGAAATAACTGCAAAGGGGAGAGAATTGCCTGGTGCCCAGGCTGGTTGGCTCTGCTGGGGGGAACAATTTCTTTAAATTTAAAACAAAATGTAAAAAAAGGAAAACGGTAAGAATGCAAAAGAGATAAGGAAAAAAACATAATTACAAGGAAACATGGGAAGGTGAAGAAAAATGATGGTGAGAAGTGAGGGAATGGAAAAGCAATTTAACCCTCCGCACACTCATAATAAAGAAACACTAGCTAAAACGTCTTTAAACTGTACCTATACCCAGATAGGAAGTTTAGGTTGTCACCGATCCCCAGCCCAGTTATCTAAAACAGCCTGTGTTAATTTTTACATTTTTTTACTAACAGTATGATGTTGAATGGCAGCCTTATGCTAACTCATTCAGTTCCAAGGTAAACTGCCTTATAATGGCAGCTGAGCTTATAGTGCTTTCAGATTTATTCCCCTTTTAAAACTGATAAGGCTGCACAACCATGGAGCAATATGGCTGATCATTCAAACAGCAGACAGCATGCGGGTTCGTGCTTTTAGGATCATTGAGCAAATGCTTTAGTAAAAAAAGAAACACAGGCTGTTTTGGGGCACTGGGCAGGGGATAGAAGGGGATAGAAGGTGACGACATACAGTAAACTACCTTTCTGGGTATAGGATCACTTTTAAAAATGTATTTTTTGTTACTATAGATTGAATGTATATGTGGAGCAGCCATGTCATGGTAGTTCTGTTTATGCCCCCTGTCCTTGGGAGGGAATGGTAATAATGGAACATGGAAAAAAGAGAAGAAGGAGGGAAAGACAAAGAAAGAAAATGTGAAAGAGAGGAAAACTGCTACAGGACAATCGGGCAGATAAGGAAAATGAAGTAACAAAAACAAAGTAAATTGGGTTAAATAATGCTGCAGCTCTGTTTTAATGGTGCTGAATCAATACAAAAACTATGCTACCAGCCAGTGAATTCAAACACTGCTGTTGCCACCTGCTGTACTTGGTAATAGCTCATAACTATTTGCATATTCACCCACTTATAGTGAATCATTCAGGATTGGCTCAGTTAAACTAAAAAGAAAAAAAGAATAAAAATATTCTAAAGTTTACAGGCTCTTTGAGGAGGACACTGAGCCTGTCCCTTGCCCTCAAAGAGCAGAGTGCTGTCTGTGAATTGCTCCAGCTTTTGCTGGGTGATTTAGGGCCTTATTCATGAAGGGATAGCGTCAGGTAGTGGCTGGTTAATGACAGGTAGCGACTGGTGAACGCCGGACACGGCACGCAATTACACATTTATCAAGCAGAATCTGTTGAGCGACTGGGATAGCGCCATGTAGCGTCCGATTCATCATTATCCCAGCCTCAGCGAACAGTGCCGGCGTTCAGCCTTGCACACTGTCAGGTATTACCTCTCGCTACCTGTCATACTCCCATACATTTCAATGGACGACCCTTTTCTTCTCTTTTAACTGGGTTTTTGTTTTTTTTTTATTTATTTTTTTTAAATCTCAAATAATGTTGTGACCTCTTATAGCATTGAAAATGCAGTTTTTTCCCAAAAAAATCATGTTTTATATATTTCTGCAGAAATTACATTACAGGTCCTGCATTAAAGTGTTCATGTCACAATGTTATTACAATGTAATTTCATATGTTTTCGCTTTGTTACTAGTGGATACATGCTGAAAAACAGACTTTAAACACACAGCCTCCGGCGCTCTGGGCTTCAGAGAAGCATTTTTCAGGTGTGTGAGGCTGTTTTTTTAATGAATATGTTGTGAGTCGGTCGCACTGACCAGTCGCTAACATGCGCTCCCATACAGAGCTGTACTGGTCAAATAGCGACTCATCACAATGTATTCATCATTGCTGCACAGCGACTGAGTCGCTATAAAGTAGCGACCCAAGGCCGAGCACAGTGACTACTAGCGGGCGCTCTGAAATGCCTGCTACAGACGCTCATCTGTCGCTACCTGGCGTTAGTGATGAATCAGCCTGTTATTGCACTAACCAAATGAGGGGTTTAAAAAAAACTGGGTAAGCTGACATGCCTGATTATGTGAGCAGAAAAAAAGGGTTTTGTGAACAAAACTACAGCTACAGACCCATTCATGTTAACCTTTTTCTATGTTCCAATCCATGAATCACATAATTATAATAAGGGGGTGATTTTCTATGTTCCCTACCATACTTGACATAAAAGTATGTTTCGCCGGACATGCAACGCACGCGTGACAGATCATACAAAAAACATATAACAGCAAAAACCAGTAAACACAAACTTTCGCAATGCATTTTGCTGTGTTTGCGCCACAATTTGCTGGCGAAAGTCACAGATATTTACATTAAAAAGGGTTTTGGAGAATGCCAGCGATATGACGGCCAACTGCTGTGGCAGAATTCTTTAGCAAAATAAATGAAATCTTGCTGCCAGTGCGGGCACTGTTAGTGGGTAGTGGGGGATGCAGCCGCCAGTGCACTCAATTCTGCAGACCTTAGACGAGCTCCTGGATGCTGCTGAGTGACGAGTGCGCTGATTGGACGAGCGGCTACGCCTGTGACGTAGGACCGGGAAGAGGTGAGTTTGTTCGGGCAATCTGGGGGGTTTCACACAGCGGGGCACCAAAACCCAGAATAGTCAAAATCCTGGATTTTGGTGCACTTTAAGAATAAAAATGTATTTGAAAATATAAAAGTCATGTAAAAACATTATTATTAGTTGTTTTTCACATACTGGGTAACTTTCTAATGTTTCCACATGAAAAATAAGTTAAAGATACCAAAATAAAGTGCCAATCTCTCCCTAAATAACACTGATTCCTATGGGGTCTCCACTAAAAGGTGGCGAATGCAAAAGTGTTCGCTATCATTCCCCTAGCCAAACTGAAACAGAAGTAACCACCAATAACATGGACATCACCGGCAGAACAAAAAATGCGTAAACCTGACAGATGCGCGGTGGATGCTGCCGAATCGTTTCATAAATGACCCCCTAATTCTAATTAGAGCTGAGTTTGCGCTAACACAAAAGGGCACTGCACCTGGCTTGCATTTAAAAAGGAATATTTTATAGGTGGGCCAAGATGAGTGGCAGCATAATCCAAATCTTTTGCTGTTTTTAATATGAAATGAAAAGGCGTTTATGCGAGCTATTTACATTTCAATGAGCAAAATAACTTTCTGTCATCACATACCTCACAGAAAATGTGTATACAAACAATATAGCAGGGCTTACCCACAAGAACCGTTCTATGTTAAAAGTTGTTTTGATGAGGATCCATGATTAACTGGGCTCAACTTCAAATAAACAAATGGAAGATTTGATTTAATTAAATTCCTATACAAGAAACGCGTGAGCCAAGAAACTCTTTAATCATATCCCATGGATTATAACATGAACAGAGTATAGATTTATTTACTTTTATGTACATGGGTATTCTGTTTGTTTCCTTTAATTTACAGCATAAAGTTTATGAGAAAAACATTTTCCCTAGTTAGGTTCTAAAGGAAAGAATTGTATTTTAGCTTTCATTGCCAATTGACGATTATGTTGTAATAAGCATTGATTCAGTTCAGACACATTTAAGTCTATCCCCTCGATTCAAAGAGCAAAAGTTAAGTGATTTCGTATCGAGAATCGTAAGTTTGGGTGGGTGTTTGTCATTTTTTCTTGTTTTTTTGCCCATTTCGTATTCGCACGATCGTTCGCGCATAGACGTATATGAACATACGCATTTCGTACGAGAATCGTATAATTTGCGTTAGTTCGTGTGTTTTTCCCGTCCAAATCGTATTATTTGCGTCCGATCCTATTTTTTACGTCCTTCACATGGGCTTGCGCCCAATTCAGAGAGGTGATTGCTAATTGTTTTGAAGCCCATTAAAGAGCTGCTTTACGAAATGTTTGCCGGCAGCTATTTGGCCTCGGGAGTAGGATGGAGCGGAGCGAGTTTGTGGCACATCAAGGGCTTATGCTTTTTGGCATTGAGTTGATCGAGATGTCTGAGAGCAGATTGCCCCTGCGTCGTCGCATGAACATCGATAGCATGAATGATGTTGAGCTGTTCGAGCTGACCAGGCTTAATCGCGCTTCCCTCCATAAATTATATAGTGAGCTGCGGCCATGGTTAGCCCGCACCACAAGGAAGGGGCATGCAATTTCAGGTATGACCAAGATGCTTGGCTGCCTGCAATTTTTGGCGAACGGCTCGTTCCAGAGGCTGGGTGCCCTCTCTGTGGGGATGTCACAGCCTACGCTGAGCCGCGCACTGTCTAAATTTTTGGAAGGCATGGCTGCCATAACTCAAAAATATATTTATTTTCCTGATGATATGGCAGCCAGAAACGCCATTAAGCTTGGGTTTTATAATGTGGCCGACATGCCCAACGTTATTGGTGCAATTGACTGCACACATGTGGCACTCGTACCTAGGGCAGCCGACGAGTATATATATAGGTATTGAGATTGGTTATTATGTTGCCCAACGTGTCATGTAACCTGTTTTCCTTTGCGGCAGCATATTTGTTTATCCCTCATTTGTGTAGCTGCTTTATCTCGGCTTTTCATTAGTCTTTCCCAATAGAGTGCAGACATGTTTTGTGGTTAATTTATTAGTTTGGGTCAAATATCAATTACCCTTTTTGTATGTTTTTTCCTTAAGGAATCGTAAAATGGGACACTCACTTAATGTCCAGGCCGTGGTTGGTCCGGATATGCGGTTTATGAGTGTCCTTGCCGGCTACCCCGGATCGTCCCACGACTCCTATATCCTCCGGCGATCTGGGTTGTTTCGGAGATTTGAGGCAGGTGAATTTTCGGGGGCATGGCTGCTTGGTAAGTGTGTCCTATTTGTGTGTTATTAAATGTGGCATTAATCTTGTATTTGTTGATATGTTTTTTAAGGATAAATTTACAGAAGCGTACAACTGCCTTTTTCTTGGCTCATATATTAGGAACTTACCCAAAAAATCCTTGTCTCGCTGTGGCCTTCAGAATGTTTTCCCTTTAGTTAGGATGTCTGTAAGTTCCTTGTGCCTAAATATATTGGTTTGGAGTTTATACCCAAGGATCTTTGACCTTTGGCTCCTTTGGGACTATTGGTCTTTAAATGTCAAAGTGGACTTAAACTGCATACATTGTATTTTCCAGTGAAATGTGGATAGGGATCTTTGACCTTTGGCTCCTTTGGGACTATTGGTCTTTAAATGTCCAAGTGGACTTAAACTGCATACATTGTATTTTCCAGTGAAATGTGGATAGGGATCTTTGACCTTTGGCTCCTTTGGTACTATTGGTCGTTAAATGTCAAAGTGGACTTAAACTGCATACATTGTAGTTTCCAGAGAAATGTGGATAGGCCCTCCGCAGCATCCTAATTGTAACATGTCTGAAAACTACAAATATATGTAAAATACAAATACCCTTGGCCGTGCAGATGTTTGTTAATTAATTGGTATATAGAAGTGCCATTTTTATTTAGGTGATACCTTAGTGCAATTTTTGTGGGCCCTAATGTGCCCTGTTTTTTTTTGGGAACACTTTACCTTACATCATTATGATATCTGTGAAATTTTTGGTGTTGGTTGTGTTGCCTTTTTAATTTTGATTACATTTAATTCTCTGTTTAAGGTGATTCCGGGTACCCACTTCTACCCTGGCTCATGACGCCTGTGCTGCGGCCCCAGGATGCCTCTCAGGAAGCGTATAACCGTGCGCATCGCAAGACCCGGGCTGTTGTGGAGAGGGCCTTTGGTCTGCTGAAGACACGTTTTCGTTGCCTTGACCATACTGGGGGGGCCCTGCAATATGATCCCAAGAAAGTGATCGACATTATAATGGCATGTGCTGTTTTGCACAATTTTGCCATCATGGAACGTGTCCCACGTTATGTGGACAGCCTGCCCTCTTCAGCCGTCGAGGATGAAGCCGAGAATTTTGAGGGGCCCCCCAGTGAGTCTGGCCAATCTGTTCGAGCCAACCTGATCAGCCAGCATTTTAGTTAACTTTTTTCCCTGTCTCACCATTCTGTATGTCTGTGTTATCCTTTTTGAAACATATGTTGTTTTGCCGTAATGTGGCATTACCTCTAAGTAAAACATTTAGACCTTAATTGTTGCCTAATGTATTTCATGTAGTTTCCTTAGCTTTCGCTTTGCATTGTTACACCTCTTCAAACCAAAATTATCTGGTTTAGGCCAAGCTGTTAAAAATGTCTTCCCACTAAAAACGCCACAAGTATTGGAAGTGAAATTTTTGTTTTACTTTGAAAATGAAAAATTATAGTGGTTAACAGAAATCAGTCCACATACATCTGTGGTAACAAATGGATAACATTAAAAAAAAAACATCGAGCACATCTACACCTGGAAGTGAGTGGCACAACCAAACAAGGACACCCAGTCCAAAGGCCAGCCTAGTCCAGTCATTAATATTGCCTGTGCCCAGGGATATTTGGGCATGGCCATAATGTCACACAAACATGTCTGCAAACAGGAGGAGCACCAACCAAATACATAGGTAAAGCCATAAGTGGCCAGATAAACTCCACATAGACCTATGGCATTGGCTAGTGGCCTTAAGCATTACTCTAAGGAGCTATATGGGAGCAAATACAAAACACAACCTGCCAGAGCAACACAAAATGGATTGTTTGAAACCTCAAAGGACAAGTAAATACAGTGGGGGTTAAGAGAAAAGATGTCCCACACACCCATGGCTTAATAGGGTGGCTGCCCATAATACCCAGGTGGAGGTCCAGGTGGAGGTCCATGGGAATGGGACCTAGCCTGGGCCATGGCAGCATTGGGAATTTGAAACTGCTCCACAATGTTTCTCTGCATATTGGTCATCTCAGCCATGGCTGACTGGATGCCATTACTTGCATTGGCCACGTTGCTGTTGAGGGTACGCAACTCCGCGAGGATGCCCTGTAGACTGGTATGGATGTTCACCATGTCGGCATGCCTTTGCTCACGCTCTGTAACGAGCTGGGCGTCATAAGAGTCCCTTTGTTGGGTCCATAATTGAAGCAGGGCACTCTGCCTCCCCTGGGAAATTGTGGGGCGGCGTAATGGCGTCCGCCGCACAATTACCCTGGCTCTTGGGCGTGCCCTGCCGCGTGGTGTCGTACCCTCAACAGCAACCGGCCTGCTTTGCAAATCCTCAGCAGCAGAGTGAACACTGGGGACTGTAGTGTCAGTCTCCCCATGTGCAAGCACAATGGATGGAGATTCACTCTGCTGCTGAGGATTGGCCAGAGAAACATTATGGAGCAGTTCCAAATTGGGACCCAGGGGGAGTTCATCCGACGTGCCCTGTACGGAGACATCATCATCTTCCTCCATGTCCTGGATCTCTTCCATGAGTGTGCGGGTCTGTAGGGACATATCAAAAAAAAAAGGCTAAGTTTGCGTCCCAATTTTGGATTTCAACAGTTTAACACATTCTTAAGCACTTGTTAGTATTTATGCTACTAAATTAACTTACCGAAAATCTCTGATCTGGGCTCCGATGCTGTACGGACCTGGTAGGCATAACCAAACTGGGGGGTGAGTTTACCCTTGCTGAGGGATCATGCTGGGCTGAAGAAGAGAAAAAAAAAACCACGTAAACACACACACATAACCTTTTTTTGGATAGGTAATCAAATATAGCTCTATTTGTAATATTATTCAACTCTAGAGCAATGGTGACCTTTGTTCAAACCCACGCAAGTTTACATAGGTGCAATGGCTCGGACAAACTGCTAAGTGACCTCAGTTCTAAGTCATGAAGTGTACCCAGTCAGCATCCAACTTTCAAGGCACATTTTTGGATTTAGCCTACCATTCGCTAGGTCCGGGGTACTCAAACAATTGTTTGAAACGCCCATTTAAAGGTATGTGGTGAGAGGTGAATGTCTGGCCATGGTGCTGACGCAGGGGGTGTCTAGTTAAAAATAAAGACACTGGTGGAGGGGCTGGAGATTTCTAAGTGCCAACTAATAAAGGCTGCTTGCCCTTGCTGGGCTGGATGGGCCAGAGCTGAGGGGAAAGGGATTGGATGGCTAAAGGGGGGAGTTAACGTATTGATGGTGATGGGATGGATGGAGCCAATCTGTTACAAATGTATGGGGCTTATGTGGGGGGGGGCATGGGGGGACTGTGGCACATGGGCCAGAGCAGGGGCAGCGGGACACGATTGTGGCCAGTGAAAATTTAAATAAGTTACTGTGTACCTTGCAATGCCACTTCCTGGGCAGTACTTCATATTGCAATGCTATGTTTCACGGAGCCATGACATTGGGCAGGAGACCAACCACTACATGGCCGATCAAGGGGGCAGCTCTGAGCACGTCAACACAGAAGTAACTGAGTGCAGGGCTGTCTGGGCAGGGGTCCTTGAATTTGGTGGCAAGGTCCGCATTGGGACCCCGGGCCGCCAGTTGAGTCTCGCTGCTCTTGGTCACATATGTTTGTGGGTGGCTAATTAAATTGTTAACTCAAACACAACTCACACAAGCAAAAGGCAACCCATACATAATGATGTGTGTTTTGTGATTGATTCAAAATATCTCACTTATCTTGCGAAACTTCATGACTTTAACAATACAATTGGACATTTGAACTTTGCCATAATGGCTGTGGGCCTAAATGTGTGATTCCCAGGGCCAAAAAGAGGACACAAACAGCCACAGTAGTGCGAGGCCAAGCAAGGCAAACCATAGGGGCATCCCGTTAGCTTGTTACTAGTGAACTGTCGATTATTTAGCAAACAGGCAAACATGCAGATTTAAGAGTACTCACCGTGGGTACGGGTCGGTGAGTCTGTGTCCCTTAGACCAGCATGTCCACCGACCGCGACCGGATGGAGAAGTCCAAGCACAATCTCCTCAGCAGGGGTAAACTCCAATTTAGATGGAAAGCCACCGCCAGTTTTCAGGCTGAAAAGAGAAAATTGTTTGGTACTCAGAAAAGGTGCATACAGTACATCCAAAACATTAGATTTAGCGTAAACATTTAGTTACCTGTAATTATGCCTTTTAATTTCTTTTTGCCGTACAGCATACTTCAGATCAGAGATTTTCTTCTGAATTTGGGACACATCTTTCCTCTCTTCCCCCGCTGCATTTACTTGTCGGAGGATGGTTTCAAACAATTCCATCTTGCGCTGCTTGGTGGTGTGTTTGGATTTGCTCCCATATAGCTCGTCATAGTATAATGTAAGGCCACTAGCCAATGCCATATTTTGGTCATGGGAGAATCTCCCACTCAACTGGCCGCGGCGCAATGTGCGGCCAGATGGTTGGCTTGGCTGCTCCTCCATGTGTGCAGACACATGTGGTGACATTATGGCCTGGGGCTGGGTAGGGGAATGGCCGGATTGGTGGCTTCCCAATGACTGGACTGGACTGGCCAAGGGACTGGGTGTTCTTGCGTGGCTGGCCACCGAACTTCCAGGTGTAGATGTGGTCATGGGGGCAATTCGGGGCCCTCTTGGGGGGCTAGGTTCCCGGCTGGTGCCAGGTCGTGGGCTCTGTTCCCGGCTGGTGCCAGGTCGGGGGCTTCTGGCCCTGGATTGGGTTCGTCGGGCCCTGTAGGGGCTTCTGGCCCTGGATTGTGTTCTTCTGGGCCTGTCGGGGCTTCTGGCCCTGGATTGGGATCTGCGGGCCATGTAGGGGCTTCTGGCCCTGGATTGGGTTCGTCGGGCCCTGTAGGGGCTTCTGGCCCTGGATTGGGTTCGTCGGGCCCTGTAGGGGCTTCTGGCCCTGGATTGTGTTCTTCTGGGCCTGTCGGGGCTTCTGGCCCTGGATTGGGATCTGCGGGCCATGTAGGGGCTTCTGGCCCTGGTTTGGGATCTGCGGGCCCTGTAGGGGCTTCTGGCCCTGGATTGTGTTCTTCTGGGCCTGTCGGGGCTTCTGGCCCTGGATTGGGATCTGCGGGCCATGTAGGGGCTTCTGGCCCTGGATTGGGATCTGCGGGCCATGTAGGGGCTTCTGGCCCTGGATTGGGTTCGTCGGGCCCTGTAGGGGCTTCTGGCCCTGGATTGTGTTCTTCTGGGCCTGTCGGGGCTTCTGGCCCTGGATTGGGATCTGCGGGCCATGTAGGGGCTTCTGGCCCTGGTTTGGGATCTGCGGGCCCTGTCGGGGCTTCTGGCCCTGGATTGTGTTCTTCTGGGCCTGTCGGGGCTTCTGGCCCTGGATTGGGATCTGCGGGCCCTGTAGGGGCTTCTGGCCCTGGTTTTGGATCTGCGGCCTCTGGATGGGCTTCGGGGCCTGGATGGGGTTCGGGCCCTGGATGGGGTTCGGGCCCTGGCTGGGCTTCGTGCCCTGGATTGGGTTCTTCGCCCTCTGGCTGTGCTCCGGGCCCTGGATGGGGTTCGGGCCCTGGATGGGGTTCGGGCCCTGCTGCGGGGCATGGGTTTCCGAACTGCCCTACTTGAAGGCATGGCCGGTGTGGGCTCACTGGTGCTGCCTGTTCTGGGGGCAGAGGTGGTGGGTGCTGCAGTTGCCAGCTTTTTGGCTGCAGGAGGGGCACGAGGCTTGGGGCCCCTTTTTTGGGTACCTGAGGGTCCAGGGTCCCTTGGTGGGGCCGAGGTGGGAGTCTTGGATCTCAGTTTTCGGCCAGCTTGCTGGGACCTTGTGGTGGGGCCCTCCGCGGTCTTGCTTGCCTGGGGTCGCTTGCTCATCGCCTTTTTTGGTGCCATCGTACACAAATGCTCAAAGAGAATGAGCTTGGGGGGAAGGGACCTTTAAATAATGAGCCCAGCGTGTGACGCCTATGCGCACGACTACGCGCTCGTACGAACGTACGTTCGAGCGGAACCAGGAAACCGCTGGGGTTTCACTTATCTGCTGCCTGGAAGAAGACTAAAGATGGCGCCCACTATCTTCACCCGTCAACAGGAAGAGATCCTCATGCTGGTAAGTGGCTGCCTGTGCATTTTAATAGAATAGTCAATGATGGCCTAAATGTAAATGATGCGTTGGGAACTAGTTTGGGGTCTCTTAATGTTTAATCACTGGCTCCTCACACTTCATCCTCAAGGGCCGAGCCTGGCCACGTTTTCACCTGTCTATGCTGATGTCCTAATTCGGCCAATTGCTCCGGCTTAGCAACAGTTAATTAACCTGTGGAGTAGCGGGGCGAGCTGTCAAACCTGGCCTGTCTCGGACCTTGATGCGGATGTTTGCGGAACACTGTTTTCCTAAGCCATAAAAACACAACGGGAAGCCACACACGTGGTCCAAAAGCCTAAGCATTAGGCTACATCTTGGATGTTTAAACCATCCTAACATGCCATAGATGCAGGTGGCCTGATTCTTGATGTTGGCTATTATCTGTATGTACATGGTGTGTGATACATATAACATAAGACCAGACTGTCAATCACAGTCAACGTCCTCTTTAAGGCACTCCCCAAAAATGGCGGCCATTCGAAATGTGTGTGTTAATGACATTAAATACTCAACTTGTGATGCAACACATATGGGTCTGTGTGTAAAAGTAAAAGCTCTGTGTCCATTATGTTTTTCAGATCATGCTTCAGCGCCGGTATGACTTCGCGCCCAATGTGTGCGAGAAAAGGGACATCGCCCGGGAGATCATCGCCGAGATACACCGTGTGACCAGCACCACCTTCACTCACACCCAGATAATGCAGCATTGGTCGGACCTGAAGCGTCTGCACATGCCCCGGGTGCGGAGGTTTTTTGGGATCCATTTCCCAAGTAAGTACAAAGCAATTGCATGGTATATGTTCCAAATGTCTAAGTTATGCCTTTATTTATAATGACTTTTCTTTGGTAGTGTTGGAAATGGATTTCAGAATTCGCCGCACCCGGAGACGTACAGGCCGACCAGTGCTGCATGACTCTGCATCTGTGAGTGAAGGTGGTGGATCTCCCGGGCGACGGACCTACCCCTCCTCTGTGGCCTCCTCAGACCAGCCCCTGGACCTTACCACAGAGGAGGGGCCAAGGCGCGTGGGCGTGGAGTCATACCTGGCCACGCATGGGGAAGGCTCTGGTATGTCACTCTTCATGTATAGGCACAAAGATATACATGGCAGGCCAAAAACTAAGTTATCCTTTATTATGTATTTGTAGAAGCTTCAGGAGCGGGTGAGATAGTGGAGGAGGAGGCAGCAGAGATGCTTGAAGTCGATCCTGGCGAAGGTGAGTGATGTCAGCCAGACTGGGAGCCAGATATGTTGGGGATAGTGACTCTCTACAAATACTAACCAAATGTCACATGTTTCTCCAGGGACTTCTTCACAGCAGAGCCAGGACCAAGGGCAGCCTGTTGGCCCCAACCAGCCATCTGTCGGCCACCAACTCCGTAAGTCTCCATGCCATTATTCAGATTAATGTTTGCTTAGCTAATAACACACACATAACTAAAGGCGTAGCCAATGTGTAGTTCACACTTTCATGTGGGCACTTCGTTAGCTTAAATAGGACCCAAACTAGTATTAAGAACCAAAGACTTAGCCATCACACTGTACCTACAGATTAGAAACATGGAAAAACACCCTTCACCCATCTAATGCATGTTATTAGACAGAACAAAACCAATATTGGGGAATATGGAATGCACAATATTTACAGGCAGCATGGGATACAGATTGAAAAAAGGAAGGTGCTGCCATGCATTGTGTGAGTGATGACCTTTCCCTCAACCCAGCTATGCTCTGGATTCCCAACGCACCACTGTAACCTACTCCCCTGTACTTTATCCAACTCTCCACTCCTCATTAAGTGTTATGCTTCAGAGTCCAGATGGCGGCGCTGTAATCCCAAAAAAGCCCTAAATAACTTTGAGGTGGTGCAGAATCATTTGTGAATAGTTTTTGGTTTTCATTAAATAATGTTGAAGGTCCGGTTTAAGGAGTTTAAACACTTACCTGTGGGAAATGCATTAACTGTATCCCTTTGAAGAAGGACATATGTCATGCATTTACATGTATTTGATTAACCCTAAATCTATTTCCAGCATACAAACCGGTCTGGGAGTCCTATTTATGTTTCTTTCTCTATTGGTTACAGGGATGATCCCCCAAACCTGGGCGGGAAAAAAAAAAAGAATGAAGGAGTTGGTGGCCGAGCTGCTGGCCATACAGGCGACGTTGGGGCCAACAGATGAAGAAGAGGATGATGAATAGTGCCCTTGGTCCTGGCTCCTTTCTTTAACTTGTTTTTAAAGTTGTTCACATTTGAGAAAGTGTTTTATAGTTTTTAAAAAAAAAAAATTTTTTTTAACCAAAAAAACCCACCAAAAAAAAAAAAAGGGTTTTACTGTTAAAAACAAAAAAAAAAATTATATATGTTTTACCGAGGCCAAAAAAAAAAAAAGGTTTTACAAAAAAAAAACAAACAATATACAAAAAATTTGGAATTTGATTCCAAACAAAACAAAGAAAATATTTTAAATAAATTATATTTTAAGCCTTCCTAAATGTGTCTTTTCTAATATGCACACACCCAAAAAATTACACAAACCAGAAACAACACACTTAGAAACATATAGACATATGTAAATTATGTGATTTTCTTACGTTTTATGGACCGAGAAATGAAGTGGGATGCAGCCGCTACGGGGTTTAGGTAAGTTTGAGGGACCGAGAAATGAAGTTGGATGCAAGCGCTAAAGGGTTTAGGTAAGTTTGAGGGACCGAGAAATGAAGTTGGATGCAGCCGCTAAAGGGTTTAGGTAAGTTTGAGGGACCGAGAAATGAAGTTGGATGCAAGCGCTAAGGGGTTTAGGTAAGTTTGAGGGACCGAGAAATGAAGTTGGATGCAAGCGCTAAGGGGTTTAGGTAAGTTTGAGGGACCGAGAAATGAAGTTGGATGCAAGCGCTAAGGGGTTTAGGTAAGTTTGAGGGACCGAGAAATGAAGTTGGATGCAAGCGCTAAAGGGTTTAGGTAAGTTTGAGGGACCGAGAAATGAAGTTGGATGCAGCCGCTAAAGGGTTTAGGTAAGTTTGAGGGACCGAGAAATGAAGTTGGATGCAAGCGCTAAGGGGTTTAGGTAAGTTTGAGGGACCGAGAAATGAAGTTGGATGCAAGCGCTAAGGGGTTTAGGTAAGTTTGAGGGACCGAGAAATGAAGTTGGATGCAAGCGCTAAGGGGTTTAGGTAAGTTTGAGGGACCGAGAAATGAAGTTGGATGCAAGCGCTAAGGGGTTTAGGTAAGTTTGAGGGACCGAGAAATGAAGTTGGATGCAAGCGCTAAAGGGTTTAGGTAAGTTTGAGGGACCGAGAAATGAAGTTGGATGCAGCCGCTAAAGGGTTTAGGTAAGTTTGAGGGACCGAGATATGAAGTTGGATGCAAGCGCTAAGGGGTTTAGGTAAGTTTGAGGGACCGAGAAATGAAGTTGGATGCAGCCGCTAAAGGGTTTAGGTAAGTTTGAGGGACCGAGATATGAAGTTGGATGCAAGCGCTAAGGGGTTTAGGTAAGTTTGAGGGACCGAGAAATGAAGTTGGATGCAAGCGCTAAGGGGTTTAGGTAAGTTTGAGGGACCGAGAAATGAAGTTGGATGCAGCCGCTAAAGGGTTTAGGTAAGTTTGAGGGACCGAGAAATGAAGTTGGATGCAGCCGCTAAAGGGTTTAGGTAAGTTTGAGGGACCGAGAAATGAAGTTGGATGCAAGCGCTAAGGGGTTTAGGTAAGTTTGAGGGACCGAGAAATGAAGTTGGATGCAAGCGCTAAAGGGTTTAGGTACGTTAGAGGGACCGAGAAATGAAGTTGGATGCAGCCGCTACGGGGTTTATGTAAGTTTCTGGTTGAGGGTGCGCATGCGCAAGATCTTATAAACATACGAACGCACGAATCTAAGAGGCCAAAAACCAATGAAAACCAGAGGCAAACGCAAGTAATTGGAAGAGCTGGACGATGGAAGCAGCCGAAAAAACAGGCTGCCGCCGCAACAGGTGAGCACATGAACGTGATTTTTACGATTGCCAACTGACTGAGGCAAGTTCGGGAGATATCATACGAACGGACGTATCTTTTAGGATAGAAACGTATTTGCTTATTGAATCACTCGCAAGTTCATACGAACGCACGAGCGGACGTAAAAAATAGGATGATCGTGAGCCAAATCCAAGCTGTTACATGTTTCTTTGAATCAACCCATATGTGTCCTTTTATCTTTGGACAAAAGCAACAAAAAGTACCCATACTGCATGTAAAAAACATTAAAGTGGACCAAAAGCAGTTAAAGACTCCAGGGCCACCTGATTCCCTCCCCCTGAGGTATCCAGATTTGGGATGCGCCACTGTGTGAAACTCTCCCTCGAGTCCCCTGTAAGACATACCTTCTCCTTCTCCTAATGACGCCATCAGCTATACCAGGCATTTGTTAATGGCCAGTGCGGGCACGCACCCTGTTAGAGGGTAGCAGGGATGTGGCACCCGTCACGCTTGGCTCCTTTCGGCTTTAATTGGCCCTTAGCCGGGACTTAACTGATATTGACATGCCAAGCCACGCGCACTTATTGGATGAGAACCTGCACATGCGTTGTAAGACCGGGAAAAAGTGAGTTTTACTGTGTGACCTGGCAGTTTCACACAACAGGGCATCCCGGGGGCAAGGACCAAAACCTGGGATAGTCAAAATCCCGGGTTTTGGTCCACTTTGAATATATGAGGAATAGTGGGCTAAGTAGCCCCCATTTAACCCCTGTCCAACACCTTTTTAGAATGCTGAAGATAGGTTTTAAAGTAACGCAATTAAAAGAAATATAGTACAACATCTTTGTATGATGACATAGGTCCATTTTAGCCAAATACTGGATTTATAAATGTGGAAGAACTATCTTTTAACTATTGCATAATAAAGCATATGTAAAAAAAATGCTAGATTGCCTGTAAAATACATTCTGTTAAGGGTAATCTAGTCATAGACGAACTGGCAATAGGGAGCACAGGGAGACTTCCTGGTGGCTCTAACATTATTAGGGCTAACTGGGACGGGTGTAGTCCTCGATATGCTGCCAACCACACCCAGAGCCTGTGCTGGAACTCATTTCTCTTCTAACACCCCAACCAAACCCTGCTTTTCAGCCTCTCCTCTTAAAAATCAGGAGGGCCGTACCTACCCTGACGAAGCTCCAGGGGTGGAGTGAAACGCTTCGGTGTCACTAGAGGTCCCACCGCTGCCGCTCTGCACCCCCCACTGGGCTGGATGCAGGAGGAATTTGGATTGAGGCTGGGGAACAGTGCTGGCCAGAGGAGGCCTAAAGCCATGACAACAGAAGATGACAGGACCTGGTTAACTAAATAACAGCCAGGCTTTGAGCAAGGTAGAGACGCATCAGAAATGTCACCGTAGTGGTAACGTGCTGTGACACTGAGAATAGGGGACATGTACCATCGGCCTGGTTTGTCCCTGCATGCTGACTGCCAGCTCTTGTCTGAATCCAAATAGCTGGTGGAGTAACTAAAGAGGTGTCCCAGCTTGGGCAATGGAATGTCCATGGTGGTTAGTAACTCTTAGAGAAGAAGCAAACTTTCCTACAGGGTATATGCCTTATTGACATAACTTTCGGAGTGCCGCTTATGTCCCCAACTGACTGTGAGTACAGTATAAATGCAATTGCACATATAGATTGAACCATTGGAATCAGCATTCTGTGGTTATTATCTGGTTGATGAACAATTGCTGCTATCCACTCCCCTGAGCCCCTCTGGCAGCCTTGTAGCAGACCTTGCATAATACACATGTTATGCTGCTATTGACTCCTCTTTGCTCGGCATGCAACATAGATGCAATTATGTGGTCATGGTAAACCCATTTAGTAATTTAAAGGCAAGTGTTCCTTTAAGCGCACCTTTGGTCCATTTGACATTTATCTCCAACTCCAAGTATATCTGAAGTCTAATATTGCTTTATATATAGCACATAAGTCTTTTGAAGTTGTGGTGTGAGTGTGCCCCCTGGACTTTGATATTACTGGACTTTACACTGTTGAGTGATCCCCTGCACTCCGATACTCTGGACTTTAACCCCTGGACTTTTTGTCCCTTGAACTATGGACCTTTTTGCCAGCACGTGGACTTTGCTGTTGCACACTGAAACTCTGGACATTGCTGTTCGCCGGCAAACTGGGTAACCATTATCTGTTGGGCTCCATTTGCTTGTCCATTTTGCACCCTGTACCCCTCTTGCAGATGTCTGTGGGCCCCAGCTCCTATAGCTGTTTTTGTTTGCCACTCCTCAGGCTGCACCTGTTTTTGTTACCTTGTAATAAACCAGTATTTCCTCACACATTTCTGCTTCTTTTGGTTTTCATTTTGGGAATCCTGGCATTAACATGGACTTTTTTTCTAGGGAAAGGTTTTAGTCCTCTGAAGGTGAAATATTCATCTCAAAATGGGTTTTTGTTACTCGCCTTTTTGCTCACGATCACCTCCTTCTGCTCAGGTGCCCAGAAAAGCCTGTTTCTGATTTTGAGTCCCCCGGCATCTTTTTGCGCTCCCCTGCCCCTACATTAATCAGTTACTGTGCATGCCCACTACATTAATTGCAATGGAGGGATGTTCCAGGCTCTGCTTTAAGGTGCCCTCTTCGTAGCAGTGAATGGAGTTTCACCTGCTTCAGTCAATGTGACTAACATACAATTCAGGGCCACAACTAAGGTGTCACATATGGATGGTACTCTTTCTCGGGTGCACATCGGGAGATCTGCCCTTAAAAAGGGGACCTTTCTAGGAACCATACCAAGAGGAAGCTGCTGCAGGGGAGGAAAGAGTATCTTTTGTTTTGCCTTGTAGTCCCTCTAACTCCTTAAGATATAATATAATTGGCTTTCTTAACCATAAATCAAACAAAAGTAATTTTTCCAGCAACAAAGAACATTCATGTACTGTATAAGTTTACTTGGCCTCATGGTCAACTTATGCTTCACCCTCAGCTTAGAGCTCTATGGTCGCATATCCTCCTGCACTGATGGTAAGTGGCTTCCATCCTGCCATTTGGGCACGTCTTCATCCCCAGTGTTCCCTGTACCAAGTTGACCTCTTCTAGACTCTACTAGTGTGATGTAAGCCACACTAGTCTCTAAATCCACATTTGGACATTTGGCTGCAGCGTGCAGTCCTCTAAACAGCCAGGTTCCTGGTGCCTCCTGCACCTCGTCAGCATATACAGCAACCTGGCGAGCAATCACACAGGATACATAGTTACATAGTTAATACGGTTGAAATATATGTCCATCAAGTTCACTCAAGGGACAGAGTTTGGGAAAGTTATTTATTATCATTAACAGACTATAGCTCATAGTAATAGTGTTAAAGTTATTTTCTTCTAAAACAGCAATTCTTTTTTGAAGCTGTCAGCTGTTGATGCTGGGACAAGCTTCTGTTGGAGGCTATTCCACAGATTTATAGTTCTTAGGGTAAAAGATTTTCGCCTCTGGAGGTTTTTTTTCTCTAGACAGAGGGTGTGCCCCCTTGTTTTTAGAGAAGATTTCACATGACACAGCTTTTCCCCATATTTTTTATTGGCCATTTATACAAGTTAATCACCCCCCCCCCTTGATGTCTCCCCTCAAGACTAAATAGATTTAATTCCTCTAATCTTGATTTATAACTAAGATCCTTCATTCCCCTTAACAGTTTGGGGGCTCTTCTTTCAATAATCAGGGCATCCTTTCTGTGAATAGGTGCCAAGAACTAGACAACATATTCCAGGTGAGGGCTTAATGGCATCCCTATCCCGTGATTCCATGACTCTTATTATGCAAAATAATATCTTGGTGGCATTGAAATCAGCTGCTTGGTATTGCATGCTGTTATTTAGCCTGCAATCTACCAATACCCCCAGATCTTTCTCAACAAGTGATTCTCCCAGCTTTACTCCCCCCATGGACATATGTGGCCTGCAGATTATTAGACCCCATTGAACTTCATGTAGCTACCCAGATGCTCAAAGTGTCCAAGTCAGCCTGAAGCTTGTGAGCATCTTCAATGGTCTGCACTGTGCTACATATCTTGGTGTCATCTGCAAAAATAGAGACAGTGCCATTAATTTCATCTTCAGCATCAGTGGTTCTCAAGCTTTTTATGCCAAGTGCCCCCTAGTGACAAGCAATTACAACCAAGTACCCCAAGAAGGAGATCAATGACTAATACTACCAAAAAAAAGTAGGTCATGGGACTTGCAGCACTTTTTGACACAAGAAGGAATACTTTTTTACTGTTAAAATATTATACCAGATCTTTTAGACCCCTCTTCTTGGTACACCTTTGAACATTGCCAAGTACCCCCTGGGGTACGCATACCGCAGGTTGAGAAACAGTGTTCTATTTACTCACTCAATAATAGTGGTCCCAGCACTGAACCCTGGGGAACACCGCTTACAGAATAGGTATCATTAACCTTAACTCTCTACACATGGTCCTTCAGCCAGTCCGTGTAACACCACACATCTCACCATATAGTACACTCCTATCAGGGAATACAGGGTACAACGGTCAACTCCAAAGGAAGATCAACAGTCTTGTATTATAATCCACAGAAAAAGCCAATAGTTAGCCAATGTTTCAAGGCACTGAAAGACCCCTTTCTCAACTCTGTCTCATGGAAACTGCAAAACGAGGAAACTGAGGAAGTTTCCAAAGCCCTTAAACCGGATTAACAGCCTGGCACAGTTGGAAAAGAAAGGTAGTGGCTATTTTGGAGCTTCCTTTCCCAACTGACATAACTGAAATGCACAGTAATAGGAAGCCCAGCAGCACTTCCTGTTTGAAGGTGGCCTGCAAATGCATGAACCGTGAATCAGAAAAATGTAAATGGGGGACCTGCAACTCTTTTTTTGGGTCCAGTGTATCCTCCCAGGGAGGGAACAGGAGTATGGTGGGGTGGTTACCCTTATTATTTCTGAACTGTACAGTTTTTGATTTACTATACAGCAACCTATTGTGGTCTATTATATCACATGACATCCAGCAGCTGCCTCGTAACTGATGTGGCAGCTGCTGATTGGCCGTTCGCATGCAGAGCCGCAGTGCCAATCCCTTGGTACTATACCAGTTGCTAGTGAGTCTTTAAAGATCAAGAAAAGGGTGATGAGATCACTGAGTTAAGACCACTTGGGTAAAGTTCATCTGGTCCTGGAGTCTTTTTTCACGTTTAAATTATTTACCATTTCTTTGGGGGGGGGGGCACAAAGCAGTGCAGCATATTTTTGTCATGGCAATCGAATCTAGGCATTAGGACTATAGTGAAGGACTACTTGAAGACAAATGTAAAAAGAAAAGCAAATGAAGAGGTGGAGGTCTACAGACGAAGAATGATCACTTGCAGATCTCTTTCTCCTCCGGTGCTGCTGTTATTTCCTTATTTCTCAGGCAGTCCTCTAGGACAGTCCTGAAGTTTGGGCCTCACTGCCTTGTCCCTCAAAACAAGGTATAGCCGGAAAGCAGCACACAGGTGTATAGTGCTAGTAAATCAAGTGTGGCTAGTGCGCTGCAGTCCAAACACAGCATTTGCAAGATCGCAGCGCAATGCAGCAAACAAATGTGAACGTGTTTATTGATTTTAATGGGGAATTACATGTTTTTTTACTTATTTGGAGTATTTTTGCTCCAATGCAACTCAAATGGTTAGGTGTGAAGCAGTGGGGCATCTCATTTTGGGTTGCCCCGGGGGGGTCAGTGAGAGGACCTGCAGTCATTTTTCTCTGGATGATTAAGTCCTTGCCAGACATTTATGCACTACAGTACAAGCATGCAGAATAGATCATTTTATAAATATGAGACAAGATGAGTAAGGGGTATGTTTAACATTTAAAAGGTTAAATGAGGACACATGTAAAATGTAAAATACAGTGTTTCCAAGGAGTTTCTTGCCTTTATTTAATGTTCCACTGTCGCTGGATTACTAGTCCATCTGTTCATTAATCCCACTAAGTTCTCCAAGATGGCAAACAACAGCAGTGAAAAATTACCTGCTTCCAAAAACAGCATCCTTGGGAGCTATGCTAAGACAGCTTTGTGCAAAACCATTAAATCAATGTTTCTTTCCTTCTGCCGCACATAGTTTAACAAGAGATTTGCTATGCATGTCTCCTGTAAAGATAAACCTCAACCATACAGCTGAGAACAAGCCCGAAGTGCATGACGGTGTTATTCAACCTGACAAAGTGTGTGGAAATCTTGTGATTCACTTACAGTACCTGTATCATCACACTGCTTAGACCAGACGCTATCATCAAGATTCAACACCTATATCTCCATCACCTCCATGTCTTCAGCCTGCTCATTAGTTGTGGCTCAGCAATACCCTCATGTTTCTTCCACCATAACAAAAGCCCTGTAATAGTGCTGTTGGTTCAGAATTTAGATTTTTTGTTTTGAATATCTTAAAAAAGGTTTAATTTTTTTAACTTTAATTACAAAACCATATAAGATATTGTAACATTCAATGCCTCTACAAATACCATAAATATTGTTTACCCATTAACAAATTACCTCTCCATACCAAATGCTACTAAGTTACAATATCTAGAATGCTAATTTAATAATATACTATTTTGTTAATTACAGAGACCCATTTGGGAGCTATTCCAAAATCAAAAGAAAAAAGGGGGGACCCCCAGCCTAGGGAGAGGGGAAATAAGTTCCCCCTATGCTAATGAGAAGGGACCCAAAAGGAGATGACAAAGGTAAGGTGACACCCATTTTACTCATATCTAGCTCCTCTCTTCCGTATAGACAACATGAGGCTGGGATTCTAGATATATCCCAAGATATAATCCCATAAAATGAGCCGCACTCAAATATACGATAAAATATTTAGTTTTATTAAAGATCCATAAACAGGTACAGCGTATGATTAAAAAAAAAGGACACAATTAAAAAACATGTATACAGACAGAATGGTTGGAGGGGAGACCACAAAAAGAGGGACTAAATGTAAATTAATCAATATTATGCATTATACAGAGTAATTGACGAAAGTATGCCACCAATTCATGGAGAGCCACAAAAAAAAAAGTTTATATTTTATATACAGTAATTTATCCTGATAGTCTTAAATATAATATCTAAAACATATTAATTAATAATATATCTAGTGAAAAAATGTTTTTTTATATATCATAAGATATGATAATGAAAGTGATGAGCAATATTTGTATTTAATTATAATGACAAAAAGTGTTGATGTGCATTAAACCATATGCAAACATTGCAAGACGGGGAGGCCGATTCATTAATAGCGCCAGGTAGCGACAGATGAGCGACTGTAGCAGTATTTTCACAGCGCCCGCTAGTAGTCGCTGTGCTTGGCCGTTGTTCGGTTGTTGACAGTGACTCAGTTGGTGTGCGGTAATGTTGAATATTGGGTGAGGAGTCGCTATTTGACAGGTTCCGCGCTGTATGGGAGCGCATGATAGCGAATGGCCATAGCGAACGGCTCCCACCATATTCATTAACAAATCACGCTCAAAAAATTCTCGCGCTGTGAAATGCATGTTTAAACCCCAGAGCGCTGGCGGCGATGGGTTAAAAGTAGTTTTTTAACCCCCAAACAACCATATTTTTTGAAACCAAAAAAAACAAGTTTTTAAAAACATTTTGTAATATGAATACATTAATATTAGACCTGTAATATCAATTCTGCACAAATTTTTTTTTTATTTTTTTTTTTTACTTATAAAAAATATCTAACATGGCAGAAGTGGTAACGGAAATTTTCACATTAAAAAAAAAAAAAAAATTATTAACAATTAATTATGAATATTTAAAGGTTGTTCCATTGAAATGCATTGGAGAGCGCCAGGTAGCGAGAGGTCATACCTGTCGCTGTTCAAGGTCGCTCGCTGGCGCTGTGGGGTGAGGCTGGAATAATGATGAATGATTCGCTATCTGGCGCTCTCTCAGTCGCTAAGCAGGATCGGCTTGATAAATGTGTGATTGTGATGGGGAGCCGGCGTTCTCGTGGCGGTGACCGTCATTACCGTTCGCTCACCAGTCGCTACCTGGCGCTATCCCTTGTTAAATAAGGGCCTAAGAAGCTGTGCAATTGTATGCTATTCTAAAGTGCTGTGCATATGTACAGGTATAAACGAAAAAAAACCCTCCTTAAATATCCCGAGCCGTGACCTGCTGGCCAATGGGCGGATGCAACGTCAGCGCCCAAACAGGTGCCCCGCCCGGCCTGTAAACCAGCCGTAAGGGCAACGTGTTAGGCGTGACGTCACCTCCGCCCGATGAACCGCACAATCAGAAAGTGTAAGTGTGGAGCACGCCGCCCGGCGCGTGGCAGGCCAGGTGCACTCCCCTGCAGTAGGAGGCACAGACCATCCGCATGCACGGCCGCCCGCATTCCACACTGACACCCCTGTCCACCCAGCATCGCGGGATCAATGCGATGATGTGAAGGGTAAGTATTCGGGGAGGGAGGGAAAAACACATGGAAAACAATAAACTTGGACAATAAACAAGATTGCAAATACAAAGACATGAGCATACAAACCGTGCATGCGGATGGTCTGTGCCTCCTACTGCAGGGGAGTGCACCTGGCCTGCCACGCGCCGGGCGGCGTGCTCCACACTTGGAGAGCGCCAGGTAGCGAGAGGTCATACCTGTCGCTGTTCAAGGTCGCTCGCTGGCGCTGTGGGGTGAGGCTGGAATAATGATGAATGATTCGCTATCTGGCGCTCTCTCAGTCGCTAAGCAGGATCGGCTTGATAAATGTGTGATTGTGATGGGGAGCCGGCGTTCTCGTGGCGGTGACCGTCATTACCGTTCGCTCACCAGTCGCTACCTGGCGCTATCCCTTGTTAAATAAGGGCCTAAGAAGCTGTGCAATTGTATGCTATTCTAAAGTGCTGTGCATATGTACAGGTATAAACGAAAAAAAACCCTCCTTAAATATCCCGAGCCGTGACCTGCTGGCCAATGGGCGGATGCAACGTCAGCGCCCAAACAGGTGCCCCGCCCGGCCTGTAAACCAGCCGTAAGGGCAACGTGTTAGGCGTGACGTCACCTCCGCCCGATGAACCGCACAATCAGAAAGTGTAAGTGTGGAGCACGCCGCCCGGCGCGTGGCAGGCCAGGTGCACTCCCCTGCAGTAGGAGGCACAGACCATCCGCATGCACGGCCGCCCGCATTCCACACTGACACCCCTGTCCACCCAGCATCGCGGGATCAATGCGATGATGTGAAGGGTAAGTATTCGGGGAGGGAGGGAAAAACACATGGAAAACAATAAACTTGGACAATAAACAAGATTGCAAATACAAAGACATGAGCATACAAACCAATGCGCTGTGTGTGTTGCCAATGAAATACAGAATCTATCATTATGACATGCAATCACATATATCATGCCACAAAACAAGGTCCTGATCTGGCATCTAGTTGTACAATATATACAAGTCTGCTAATATGATTAATTATCCATCCACCCCCAGGACCATTTTATAATAACTTATCACCATACACATATGAATGTTTAACTAAAGTAATTTTAATTTATATAAAAAAAAAATTATGTTAACTTATCTCCAAACCAATACTATTTCATACATAAGCATTAGATCTATACTCTTAGATCTATACTCTAATCTATAATTACCAATATTTTAATAAAGATTACCATATTGTCATAACTTGAAAAAACAACCCCCTGACCCTTTTTATAATAACCTATCACCATACACATATGCTTAAAAAATGCTAGTTTGTATTCAAGGAAACTATTTCAACCACAACGTGAAAAACGATTACATTATGTTTAACTAAACGTATTCAAGGATCAGTCTTATAATTCTATATTAAGATAGTAGTAAACATAGTAATCAATCATCTCGCCCGTTGCCATATTGGAGATAAAGGTCTTTGATCCCCCCAACCCTATCAAAAAGGGTTATTACATTTCACGTAGAGTTAAAAAAGAGATTCTTTACACTCTTATGTCCTTCCACTGCACCACCCTGTTACTTCACGCATATGTAATCATAGGTAACATGCTATCAGTACACATACTGATTGCCTTAGGCTTCTGATTAGATGGGGTCTATAGTTATATAGTCTTTTCCCCATCAGTCCTGTATCCTAACCATATCCCAATCTCTGTTAGCAAAAATGTGTTTTATGGAAGCAGTTTTCATCTGTTGCTATTGGCAGCATACACCAATTGCAGATTTGGTGTACATTGCTAATAAAAACAGATTGCAAACAGTTGCACAGAACACGGCTTCTGGGCATGTGTAAGGCTGAGTGAGCTCCTTCTCCTCAGCAGTGGCCATAGAAGCAGTGTTCTATGTGTACAGGACTCACTTCTCTCTTCTTGGTTTACATTTCCAATACCAACTGATTGGAAACTGCCTCCAGAAAACACACGTTAGATAACATAGGAAAAAATAAAAAAAGCTATATCAGCTTAGCACTTTTAGCAAATGCTTTTGGCACCAAAAAATACATGTTCAAAAAGTTCATCGTAAGTGGACTTATCCTTTAACCCATTAACCGTCAGCCTACCTTGAGATTTTGTCACCCTTTGTTGCAAGACCATTTTGCACTATTTTGCGCTCCACATGTTAAACTGTGATTTTTGAAGGGATTTCCCGGTATTTCCCTGGAAAATTATATCTTTTTTTTCAGCACAGAAGGCTTTAACATGAAGTGTCTTGTTTGTAAGATTGTCAGTGTTTTTAAAATATTTTTACGGAAAAAAAAAAAAAAATTTTTTTACAATTTGTAGTGCATTTTCTTAATAAAACATGGAAGTTGTTCCAGGAAATCATATTGTGTGTAAAAGCCCTATTCCTGCCGATTGCAACAGTACCACATATGTATTGGTAGACATCCTTTCCTGCCCAGGAGACACATGAAACTGAAAAGAGCGACTGAGCCAATTTTCTAAGAAAATACAACCATTTTGCTCTACTTGTGGTTTTTTAACCAAAACACCACTTTTCAATTAAAATATAACCAAAAACCATATGTTCCCTGAAAGCACACACCTCAAGCGTTCTAAGCATACCAGGCTTGTTGTTGTAGCTGCAGCTTTCTGGACGCAAGCCTTCCTGAAACTCACTGGTTGTACCGGATTTCCCTAAAAAAATAGCAAAAATGCAGCATTAAGACCAAATTTTCCTATAAAAAACATGCACTAACCAAAAAAACAAACCAAATCTGAAACAGCAAGGTCCTCTGAACAGAATAATACCCAACATGCATATCTACCCCCAAGGGTAGGGTTGCCAGTTACCCCAAAGCAAAGTGTATGCATAACAGGCGTTTCACTTGAAATTTCCTGCTCTGCAGACAAAGTGCACACCTTGCGCTTTTTCAACCAAAACACCACTTTTCAATTAAAATACCCCCCACAAACCATATGTTCCCTGAAAGTACACACCTCAAGTGTGCTAGGTGTACCAGGCTTGTTGTTGTAGCTGCAGCTTTCTGGACGCAAGCCTTCCTGAAACTCACTGGTTGTACCGGATTTCCCTAAAAAAATAGCAAAAATGCAGCATTAAGACCATATTTTTCTATAAAAAACATGTACTAACTAAAAAAAAACAAACCAAATCTGAAACAGCAAGGTCCCCTGAACAGAACAATACCCAACATGCATAGCTACCTCCAAGGGGAGGGTTGCCAATTACCCCAAAGCAAAGCGTATGCAAAATGGGCATTTCACTTGAAATTTCCTGCTCTGCAGACAAAGTGCACACCTTGCGCTTTTTCAACCAAAACACCACTTTTCAATTGAAATACCCCCCCACAAACCATATGTTCCCTGAAAGCACACACCTCAAGCATTCTAGGCGTACCAGGCTTGTTGTTGTAGCTGCAGCTTTCTGGACGCAAGCCTTCCTGAAACTCACTGGTTGTACCGGATTTCCCTAAAAAAATAGCAAAAATGCAGAATTAAGACCACATTTTCCTATAAAAAACATGCACTAACCAAAAAAAACAAAACAAATCTGAAACAGCAAGGTCCTCTGAACAGAACAATACCCAAAATGCATAGCTACCTCCAAGGGTACGGTTGCCAATTACCCCAAAGCAAAGCATATGCATTATGGGCATTTCACCTGAAATTTCCTGCTCTGCCGACAAAGTGCGCACCTTGCGCTTTTTCAACCAAAACACCACTTTTCTTTTTTTTTTTTTTTTTTTGTAAATTTTAATTTATGCATTTCAATTACAATATACAATTGCACTTACAATTTACAATTGTCCTCTTATAAAGAGGCAACTTACAGTAACTTACACATATATAACCACATGTACAGTCACACACACACACACACACACACACACACACACACACACACACACACACACACATACAAACACACACACACACCTAATCATACTCGCCTGCTGTTGGCCTCATTTCTCTATCTAGATGGAAGGTATTATGGAGCCCAAGGGAAAATAATAGGTAGCAGTATGCCTCCCACACCAGCTCAAATTTGTTTGGGCATCCCCTGGCCATGTAGGTCATCTTATATAAGACTAGCTTATCGTTTATCAGGCCTTTCCACGCATTTCCTAGCGTAAAACATTAACAATCGTAGAAGAGTTCCCTGCGGGCCATCATCCAGCATGGGTTCAACCAAATCTGAAACGGCAAGGTCCTCTCAATAGAACGATGCCCAACATGCATAGCTACCTCCAAGGGTAGGGTTGCCAATTACCCCAAAGCAAAGCGTATGCATAACAGGCATTTCACTTGAAATTTCCTGCTCTGCAGACAAAGTGCGCACCTTGCACTTTTTCTACCAAAACACTTTTCAATTAAAATACCCCCCACAAACCATATGTTCCCTGAAAATACACACCTCGAGCGTTCTAGGCGTACCAGGCTTGTTCCAGTGGCCAAAGTTTTTAACACATCAACATTAACGGATTTCACGTGTTTCCACATTTTACTAAAAAAATCTATATGCAAACAGGAATTAAAAGTTAAATCTGAAACGGCAGGGTCCGCCGAACCGGACGATACCCAAAAGTACACCTCAAAGTAAAGCATGCGCTATGAAAGTGCACAAAACAGACCTTTACATTTCTTAATGGTACAACAGCTGCAATAAGAATTAGACTTGTGAGGTGCAGATAGGCTACATTAGCTGCGGCATCAGATTATAAGATCAGTGATCCGGTTCAGGTATTACAATGCTGAAAAGGGGGGCTCACGTTTTAATCATCATGCGCCACAAGTAACCGGCTGCTCCTCCTCCAGTACATCCCATTGCCGCATCTGTAAACACATCAAAAGAAATGAAAAGGAAAAGAAAATACATTGACAACTAAAAAAGGGGTCCACCTACAGTATAAACTTAAAGTAAAACCAACCCAGTACTAATCAGTAGTTTACCTGGGTGTGGTATGCTTCAAAGCAATGGTCGAAGCATAAACCAGGTTGGCTGGGGCAAGTCGGGCAGTAGTACCGTGCATCCTTTCTAATGCCATGGCTTCTACATACCCTACAAGCCTTCTGAGAATACCTTTTACCACCCATGTCGGGAATGCACTTTATAAAGTGCTTCCCCACTAATCTAGCCTGGTTGTCAGAAACCGCAGTAAGATTTCGTAACGATTTATGGACATTACGGCCGGAAATAATGGGGTTGCCAATAAGGATTGGGTATCCCAGTAGGACTCAATGCAAAATTTTTTTACGATACCCACTGCTAGAGTGAGCCCCCAAAATTTTTTTATCTCACTCAAATTTGTTGGTTGCCATGCATGAGCTCAGGCGTGCCTCTGTGGGGGATTTTGGGTGAGGACCTGCTCAGCATAGAGATTAGTGTAATGGACCATATCCAGTAGGATGGCCTCTGAAACAAATAAATTGAAGTAGTCAATGAGACGGAAGTTTGTGGTGTCAACATTGACCCTGGGGACCAAATCAAATGGGGGAATTTCGGGGAAATAATTAGGCCTCTGCGCAGGCACTCCAGCAAAATGGCTCATGATCACCAATCACATGGCAACCAGAAATCAGCCAGAGCCCCGCTCGACACCCCCCCCCATTTCTGCCTCCTCACCCACCACCATTGCCGGCTGCACCCAGGACGAGCTGGGCCCGGCGCACACCTGCCATCGCCCACCCCGATAAATAATCATTTATATTATTGATTAGCACACATTAGGCCCAAAACACATTTATAACACAGCATAAAATTGAAAAACCAAATACAGTTTAGATTGCATTGTGGGGGTGGCAGGTGCGCAGCCGGTTTGGCTCACCTAGTGAATACCAGGCTGTAGATGGGGGGGGGATAGGGGAGCCGCTAATGGGGGGGCATGGAGGCAGCCATGGGGGTGGTGCAGGCAGCAAATGGCTCATGATCACCAATCACATGGCAACCAGAAATCAGCCACAGCTCCGCTCGACACCCCCCCATTTCTGCCTCCTCACCCACCACCATCGCCGGCTGCACCCAGGAGAGACCTGGGCCCGGCACACACCTGCCATCACCCACCCCGATAAATAATAATATATATTATTGACTAGCACACATTAGGCCCAAAACACATTTATAACACAGCATAAAATCGAAAAACCAAATACAGTTTAGATTGCATTGTGGGGGTTTGGCTCACCCAGTGAACACCCGGGTGCAGTTGGTGATCAAGGGGGGGTGGGGGGAATGGAGGCGGCAAGTTGCTTGTGATCACCCATCACACAGCAAAAATCGGCAGACATGTCGGCCGACATCCCCTCCCCCATCGACTGCTGCACATGGGAGTGAGCTATTGCCGCCCTTGCACCCCGTAGGCCCTGCAGGCTACGTACTTGCCAGCCCCTAATCCTTGTGAACTGGTATAGGGGTCTCCTGAACCCCTTACCAGTTCACAAAGGGTTGAATGTAAAAAATAAAAAAACACACAGAAAACATTATTTTAAAACATTATTTTATTTGTTTTTTTAAAGTGGACCAAAACCCAGATGGATCGGCCCAGGAATCTATAAGGTTCCCGGGCCGATCTATTCCCTCCCCTTGGGGCATCCCAAATCAGGATGCCTCGCTGTGTGAAACCCCCCAGGTCGCCTGCTACACTTACCTTAATCCCGGTCCAACAGCGCATGTGCGGGCCGCATTCCCGCTATCCCTCTAGGATCATCCGGGCATTTGAGAATGACTAGAGGGTCGCCAGCGCGCTTGGAGCTGCTGAGCTAAGACGTCACTCAGACGTGCATAGCTCAGAGTCTCCAAGCGCGCTAATTGGACGAGCGGCCGCTCATGCGCCATAAGACCGCGGTGAGGTGAGTTGATGCGGGAGATCTGGGGGGTTTCACATAGCAGGGCACCGTTGGACCAAAACCCAGGATAGTCAAAATAGTGGGTTTTGGTCCACTTTAATACTTAGCTCTCATCCATCTTGCACTCCTCGCCAATCACGTTGGCTTCTGCTCTCCTGCTGCTGGAAGCCTTTTACCCCTTCTGACATAAGGGGTTAATTAAAAAAAAAAAAAAATAACCTTGGGAGGGGGACCCTTAAAATTCCAGAAAAAAAAATACATGGGGTCCCCTCTACCCGATATAACCAGCCCCGGACCAGCTATGGGTGCTTGTAAAATAAGCCCACATGGCTTCCGTGGGTCCGGGCTCTTCTGCCCCCCCCCCCTGGCCTTTGGGGAGGCAGGTAATTGGGGTGCCGGGGTTAATGGCAAGTCACCCGCTAGCTGCAGGTGACTTGCCAGCCCCCAGCCTTGTGAACTGGTATAGGGATCTAATTGATCCCTTACCAGTTCACAAGGGGTTAACAGTAAAAAAAAAACACACCTCACCTCAGATCCTCCTCTGTCCCGCGACGCTCCGATGACAAATGCCGGGTGATCGGTGGAGGGGGTGAGGGGCTGTGATCCGGCGCTACTGTGCCTCTTGGGGGTGGGTGCGAGATGGCGTCATAGAATGCGTCATCCGCCCCGCCTTTTGTCGGGGCTAGTGGCCAGGCGATTGCGGAAGCGCTGGGGAGGAGGTATTTTGCCCTCTCCTCACCACGGAAGAACCCGGGGGGAGCAATCGGAGGCCCCGCTGGGTGTCATCTTCACTGGCGGGGCCCCCCCGCTCATCCATGGTGAGAAGAGGGCAAAATACAAGGCATCGCGGCTGCAGCTGCAGGTAAGTAAAAGTTTTTTTTTGCCCTATAGATTTGTGCCAGCTGCCAGTGGAGGGGGGGGCCCTCAGTGCTAACGCCGGCCCTGGGGGGAGTGGTGGCTGCTGGGGGGATTGGGGGTATACCAGTAGTACATCTCATAGTAATGAGATCCATTCACAAAAAACGGCAATCTCAGGTAGATCGCCGTTTTTTGTGAATTAATCTCATTACTATGAGATTCAAACTTAAAAAAAATGTCTCACCCACCCCACCCCACCAAAAACATATAGATCCCCTCCCCACACAGCCACTTACCTCAGATCACCGACGAAAGAGACTGGCCGGCGTGTGATCGCCGTTTAAATAGCAGGGGGCGCCGGCTGATGATGATCGGGTGACTTGGGTCACCACCAGGTCACCTCCCCCTGACCCCTGGACTTCTGGAAAGAGGCCCGCGCCGGCGTCATTAGTTGAAATAGCAGGGGACACCGGCTGATGACAGCTGTCGTGTGCCCCCCGCTGATTGGTCCGGGGAGCGATCGGGTGACTTGAGTCACCACCAGGTCACCCTCCCCTGACCCCTGGACTGCCTTCTAGATGGATCCACAGGAACTGGCCCGCTGATGCCCCCCCCCCCCCCGATGCCCGTGAGGTAAGAGAACACTAGCCACGTAAAATTTGCGTGGCTGGCGGTTAACTGCAGGGGAGGTAGCCACGTACATTTTACGTGGCTGGCGTTTAAAGGGTTAAAGGAGGACTATCATAAAAAATGGCCCAATGATGGGGGGCGTGGCTTGGCCGAGGAACGGAATGGCGGCGTGAGCTGAGAGCTCCCGGCGGAGCCCTTGATTAAGCGATTTCTCCTGCACCCCAGCTAGAGCATGGGACGAATCAACAAACCCGGGGCGACAGCTAAGACCCCCCGAGTCTCCCAAACTCCGAAAGCAAGCTCCAGGAAGCTGCCCGAGATGTTTGGCAGCCAGCGCTCGGACGAGGCCTACCCACGTGGGGCCAAGATGGCGGAGGCCCCATCGCCGGAGTCCTCTCCAGAGCGGGAGGATGATGCGGTGTCGGACGTCGAGGACGGAAGGTTGGCGGCGCAGCTCAGCCAGCTCCCCACACGCAGCGAACTTGCGAAGTTTGCTGGGGAGATTAAAGCCTCGATCGCAGAGGCCATCGCGGGGCTCAAGGATGACATGCGACAGCTCTCTGGCCGGATTGAGAAGGTGGAGAAAGACGAGGCCAGTACTAGTAACCGGCTGTCGGAGGTGAAAGAAGTGGTGTTGGCGCACAACAGGCACCTCATGCTAGCTCATAGGCACCTAGAAGATCTGGACAATCGCAACAGGAGGTGCAATATTAGGGTACGCGGGATACCTGAGGAGGTGGCGCCGGATCAGACCCAGGAGGCCTTGAGGTCCCTCTTCAACTCTCTGCTGGAAAGGCCCCCCGAAACTTCTATTGAGTTCGTGAGAGCCCACAGAGCCCTTCGCGCCAGGAGCAGCGGGGAAGCCCCCCCCGAGACATCATATGCTGCCTCCAGAGTTTCCAATTAAAGGAGGAAATCCTTATGAAAGCCAGAAGCCGGGACTCTATTTTATTCAACAACAGTGAGGTGCAACTATACCAGGACCTGTCTGGCATCACATTGCAGCACAGAAGAGCACTGAGACCTCTAACTGCAGTCCTTAGGGAAAGGGGCATCCCTTATCGATGGCGATTTCCATTTGCTCTATCGGCTACAAGCAGTGGCAGAACGGGAATCCTGAGAATGCCGGAGGACCTACCTGGGTTTTGTGAGGCGCTGCGTCTCCCGATGATCTCCTTGCCCGACTGGTTTAGCGAATTCTCCATCCCGCAGCTGGTCCAACGAGCGGGGAGACGGAGGATGTCCGGAGAGCTTCAGAGGAGCGGCCCAGAGGACTCTCCCTCGCTTAGGGGGAGAGACAGAAGCCGTTCAAGAAGCCGTAGATGAAGCGGGCAGTGCCCATCTGAGTCACCGTGATCCCAGTGGCTATGGCGTCTACGGACAGATAAGCTCATCCATTGTTTTATATAAAATCACATCGTTTGCACTGCTAAGCTTAGTTTGAGAAGCGGCTGACTTTTTCCTGCACTATTTGTGGGTGGGGGGCTCTCGCTCGCCCCGTCCTGTGGCGAATCCCTATTCCATATTATTGGCGTGGGCGCCGCAGGAGGGGGTGAGGTGACAGCGCGTGGAGACCCCGCGGTGAGAACGGCGGACCTTGCATACAGAGATCTAGCGATGCCTAATACACCTGCGCTTGTTGATCATCAGTGCAACGGGTTACACTCCACCCCTCTAGAAAATTATACATAGAAGGTTCATAGATATGTTAATGTTTTCAGTGGTCTTTTATGGTTGACTCCCCTCGGTTTAAGGGATGACGTTTACAGTTAGAGATGTGATGTTCAGCGCGCGCTGGAGACTCATATGCAATAAGTTGTCATGCTCAGTTCTGATTGCTTTGGGGCGCTCCCCCGGGGGGGCCTCTATAACTGGCACGAGGGGACTGTTCGCTATATGGGCAGATGCACAAGAGGGTCGGGCTTGCTTTATGCTAACCCACCTAGTGGGAAACACGCTGCTAAAGATATAGTTCAAAATAGAAGAGAATCTGCTGTATAATCGCACTGTTCACCCCGCTGGGCTTGACCCTAGGAACAGTTTGTCTCCTGCGCTCTCGCTCGCCCCCTCCGGTGGCGGATCCCTATTCCATATCAGTGGCGTGGGCGCTGCCGGGGGGGATGAGGTGACAATGTGTAGTGACCCCTGGGTGAGGGTGGTGGTCCCTGCTCGCGGAGGCCCAGCGCTGCTTGCTAGGTTTGAGCTTGCTGGGCTTCTGCGACGCGGCCCCCTGCCTTCCCCCACAGTTCAAGGAGGGAGCTTAAGCTCACGAATGTGCTAAGATATTCGGAGGATTTCCATTGTTGATTTTCACTTGTTTTCTGTTTAATGTTTAAGGTCTAAAGGTTACTGTTTAATGCTCAAGGTTAGATGCTTGATGTGGGTCATAGGCCCGGATGCATCGGATGTGGGATGTTCACTGATACCTGGACCGGGGGGCTTCGGCGGGGGGACCCCTCTTTGAGCAGTGAGTGAGGGTCTTGGCCACTGTGGAGGTGCCCGTATAGGCAGGAGATGCCCACCTCAAGCTGGCTTACTGAGCTGGGCGCATGCTGGGCGGGATATAGCTCACGGGCGGTCAGGACGCCCGGATACATATACAAGGGGGAGGGGAAATAGGCCAAGGATATTGCCAGCTGAGATGGCGATGGAAGGTTATATGGGGAGGGCAACCTTACTAAGGTCGGGAAAGGGGGTCCCTAAGGGGTCGGCCGATTCCCACTGTAGATCAATTGGTGCGCCCTGGGGAGTAGGGGATTTTGGCTGGGGGGTTTGGAGAAGGAGGGGATCGAGGAGATGTCTCCTTGCGCTGCCTTGCACGATCTTGTGATGTGTGGTGGGCGGGGGGGGGTCAGCCCACTGAGGCCCTCAGCTGAGAAGCTCACGCCGTGGTGCTCTGGGACGGGGAAGACTAGCGGGTAACTGCACGGGGCAGGGGGCGGTCGGGAGGTGAGGAGCTGATTCTCCCAGCCCTAGGTAGGAGGTAGATCCCTGAGATCTAAGATTGTCTTGCGGCTCTCCATGCTAGGTGGCATATCGTATTGAGGAATAGAGGGTATAACGTGAATCTGGTGGGCTCCGCCGGACCTCTCCGGGCCGTCTCACTCACTGTAAGATCCAGGTTATTTCTGGGTGTCGCTCTCTCGGCCTTCCACGGGTTCTTTCTTCCCCCCAAAAAGGGCCTTTGTTCGTCAGGGTGGAGCGGAAGAGACGAGAGGGGAGCTGATCTCTCCTCCCTCTCTTGGACCTAAAAGCCTGTGCTTTGGGTCCTGGGGGTCAACGTGAGAGAGCTATCGGCTCTCAGTATAAAGTTGCCCCAGTTGTCTCCACCAATAGGTGGGTAATTACATTCCCTCGGCCCTCTTCGGTCTGTGGTTGTACATAGTTTGGTTCTGGTCTTTTGTCAAGTAGTTGTCTGTCCCTCGTCTGTATTCCTTTAGTCTGTGTCCCAGTGTCTTTCCCATCCCTGGTGTGCTTCCCCTTTCCTCCTTCCTTTCTACCCCTGGAATCTAGTGATCTACTTGCCCTCTTTTTACTTTCCCTGGGATTGGGGGGAGGTGGGTGGCACGGGAGGAGGGAGGGAAATCTCTCGGTACAAGTCTAGGGCCCTCTGCTGTATACTGCATACTCTTTTCCAATGGGGTCTCTTAAAGTAAATATTATCTCCATAAATGCTAAAGGTCTTAACTCCCCTCAAAAGAGACATGCGCTTTTCAGGGAGCTTAAGAAATATGACGCACACATTGCACTAATCCAAGAGACACACTTTCAAGCCCATAAGGCCCCGTATTTAGGCAATAAGACGTACACTGCCTGCTACTCAGCCCTCTCCCAACATAATAAAGCAAAGGGGGTCTCGATCCTGGTTGATAGGAACTTAGACCTTAAGGTGATGGCAGTGGAAAAAGATAAGGAGGGTAGATTCATTTTCCTGAAAGGGAGGCTGCCTAACGGATTAATCATCACTGTGGCCAATGCATATGCCCCGAATAAGGACCAGCAGAGATTTTGTAGAACAATTTTGGGCAAACTGGGAGCTTTTCAGGAGGGGATGGTGGTGTTAGGGGGGGACCTGAACTGTGCCCTCAACCCCTTGGTCGACACATCAGATGCTAAATCTGCCATGTCTTACAGGGCCCTGAAACAAATTAAGAAAGCCTTGCAAGATTTGACCCTGATAGATACCTGGCGCCTGTTGCATCCATCAGACAAAGATTTCACGTATTATTCGCCAATTCACATGAAATATTCTAGAATTGACTTTCTCTTCCTCTCGCAAAGAGACCTGGAAAGGGTTACCTCTGCCCAAATAGGCAACATATCTTTCTCTGATCATGCTCCAGTCGTGCTTTCCCTGTCCCTGCCAGGGGGGGAGATGAGGGAATGGAACTGGAGACTGAACGAGAGTTTACTGAAGGACCCTGGGGTCGTGGACAGAATCCGGCAACATCTGTCCTGGTACATCAGGGAAAACGCTTCGGAGGAGGTGGACCCCCTAATAGCGTGGGAAGCCCATAAATGCACATTGAGGGGGTACCTGATCCAAGAGGGGGCGAGAGCTAAACGAGAGAGGGGGGCAAAAATGGACAAATTAGTCCAACAGATTGCAGATCTCGAGGCGAAGCACAAACGCTCCCTCATAGTCCAACAGTGGGAAGAACTGGAGGCTAAGAGACAAGAACTCAGAGATGTCTTGTTCAGGGAGACGGGTAGGTTTTTCACTAAACGTCATGGTTTGTACTATGAATATGGGAACAAAGCCGGCCGAATGCTGGCAAGAGCGTTGCGTCCTAAGACCGTCAAGTCCAGAATTGAGGGGATTAGAAGTATAGAGGGAACTCTCTGCCAGAAAAATGGGGAGATAGCAGAATTATTCAAGAAGTTCTACTCTGCTTTATATAATCTTCCAACACACCAAGGGAGGGAAAGCTCGGAGAGCCTTATGGGAAAATATCTGGTGGAATCAGAGATGCCTTCGCTATCTAAGGAGGATACGGACCAGCTGGAAGCGCCGATAACTGTGGGGGAACTGGAAAAGGCCCTCAAGGAGACCAGGCCAGGGAGGGCCCCGGGTCCAGATGGATTTTCATCCCAATATTACAGAACCTTCTCTTCCCTTCTACTTCCGCTCATGGCGAGAGCCTTTGAATCCACAGCGTCTTCGGGTTCCTTGCCATGCTCTGCTCTGGAAGCCCAAATTGTTGTGATCCCAAAAGAGGGGAAGGACGGCACGGACTGCCGAAATTACAGGCCCATCTCCCTGTTAAATGTGGATGTCAAAATATTTGCCAAGGCCCTGGCAAAAAGGGTGGCTTCCTTCTTGCCGGATCTGATAGGTCAGGATCAGGTGGGCTTTGTACCTGGCAGAGAGGCACGGGATAATGTCATAAAGGCTTTGAACATTCAGTGGTGGGCGAAGGCTAAAAACATACACTCGATGATGCTTTCTACTGACGCCGAGAAGGCGTTTGATCGAGTGGATTGGAGATGGATAGGGAAGGTTTTAGATCACGTTGGGTTGGGGGTGGCAGCAAAAAACAGGATTATGGCGCTGTATTCCAACCCGGTGGCTAGGGTTAGAGCGAATAATTGCTCCTCATCTGCCTTCTATATCCGCAATGGTACTAGACAGGGGTGTCCTCTCTCCCCGTTGATCTTTGCACTCTCTTTAGAGCCGTTTCTTAGGAGGGTCAACCTATGTGGGGGCATTAGTGGCATCCCGATTGGGGGGAGGGAAAGAAAGGTAGCGGCATATGCGGATGATATGCTGTTCTTTCTGCGCTCTCCGAGGGTGTCTGTGCCCAACTTATTGAAAGAACTAGAAACCTTTGGGCGCCTTTCGAACTTGAAGATTAACTACAGCAAATCTAGCGCTATGAATATCTCCCTACCGGCACTGGAGGTTGAAGCGTTAAGGGGTATTTTCCCCTTTGGGTGGGAAAACAAAAGTCTCAGATATCTGGGAGTACAACTCCCTACCTCGCTCAATGGATTGTTTCAACTTAACTTCGCCCCTATTGGAGCTAAAGTTAAGAGAGATCTAGAAGGATGGAACCGACTACGGCTCTCGTGGTTTGGTCGTATGTCTGTCCTGAAAATGAATGTACTTCCACGGATCTTATACCTGCTACAGTGCATCCCAATTAAATTACCAGAGTCCTTCTTTAGGGAATTGATGAAGTCTTTCAGGAGGTTCATCTGGGCTGGCAAGCCGCCTAGAATTAGGAGAAGCGTGTTGCTCCTACCCAAAGATAAAGGGGGGACGGGGATCCCTTGCATGAAAATGTATTACCGGGCGGTCCATGTGGGGAGAGTGGTGGACTGGCATGTGAATGGGGCTCAGAAAGACTGGGTGCGCATAGAGGGAGAGGCGGCTACGGGAGGAGGTATGGACATTTCGTCCACCCTACGGTGGGAAGAGATTCCGGCGGTTGCTAAGGCCCACCCGTTGATTGGAACCTCACTGTCCATCCTGAGAGCTCTATGCCGAGGTAAACGAGCCTTGGCCTTACTACCTGGTTACCTAACACCGATTATGGGGAATCCGTCGTTCCCCCCAGGCAGGGATCTGTCCATGCTGAGGGATTGTGGGGGACCCAAGCCTCTGAGGGTGTACCACTTGCAGGTTGGGGGGGTGCTGCGAGATAGACATAACCTGCAACTATTACTGGAGAGGGAGATCTCTGTCTTCACATACATCCAAATTAGGCACTTCTTCTGCTCTAAAGATGTAAAAGAGGGATTGGGAAGGGATGTGTCGGGATTTGAGATGGCGTGTCTGGGTAAGGGGCCCGCTACGCATCTTCTGTCTTGGGCCTACAACCTGCTACAACGTGACGGGAGGGATGAAACCAAACCCTGGGAGAGGAAATGGGAAGCAGACATTGGTAGATCCTTATCAGAAGCTGAATGGAACGATATATATAGGAATGCTCACAAGGGGGTGATTAGCAGCTCCATGCAAGAAACCAACTATAAGCTTATCACGCGCTGGTATCGGACTCCTGAGGTGCTACACGCTTACTTTCCATCAGTTCCTGACGTCTGTTGGAGATGTGGGCAGAGGGGTGCCCCGTTGATACACATATGGTGGACCTGTCCTGGGGTGCTGGGCTTCTGGGACAAAGTGAAAGATCTAAGCGCTATGGTCCTAGGAGAGCCCCTAGATTGGAAGGCTGAGATGGTTCTCTTGGGGTGGTCCTCGGATGGTAAAGGGGTGGCGGGAGGAGCCCCACTAGGTCGTCACCTACTAAACGCGGCTAGGGTTCTTGTCCCGAGGCTTTGGAGATCCCAGAGATCACCCACGATCAAGGAATGGTTCACGCAGATGAATCATGTTGAGGTGATGGAAGAAATCTGCTATGCTAAACAGGACAGAATGGATGCTTATCTCAAGATCTGGACCCCATGGGTAATGTTCAAGGACTCGGCCTCTTACAAACAGATTTGGGATGCGTGACCTAGCCCTGCCAGGTCTTCGACTGGGCAAAGCTGGGGCCTCTGGCTGTCGACCCCTTATGTTGCCTCCACTGGTTCTATGGAGACCCTTGCTCTTTAGCTTTAATATGGTGGCTAATATTGCTCTGGATATCTTTCCAAACGTTACTCCCCTGCCCTATTTACCCGCATTGCTTGATGAACTCTCCTGGAGGTGGTTTCGATTTCCATCCCTCTTTCCCCTTCTTTTTCTGCCCCTCTTTTTCCCTCCTGCCCTTCTCTGCCTCTTTTTGCTATTCCTTTCCCAATGTATCCCGGAATGTCTGGTTTGTTTGTCTACGTATTAGTTATGTGTTGGTCTTTGTGTCTTATATATGTACTCTCATCCCGGCTTGAATGGGGGAGGTGAAGGGCCTAACACAGAGATCGGTGCATCGTTGCCGTCCAATCTCCCCGGAAGGCGAGCCCTAGGGAAGGGCTGACAGAGCGACGATGAGGTAGGCTACCTGGGTCCTCTTGAGACCTACTAGCTGCTATATATATGTTTCTACAGTAGTGCGGCCTTCCCGGCAGATATGAATGGGATTATCTCAATGCACTTAAGGGGGGACTGGCGGCTGCTGGGGGAGGGCCCGGATACTTCACTCTCCTTGGGGGGGGGGCCATTAAGATGTAGAATGCTATATGTCTATTGCTCTGTATATAATTGAATATCATTCTGTTTGCCCTTTTTGGAAAAGCTGACACTGTATTGTAATATCCCTTATGGCTCGCTTGTTATGAGCATGTATGTATGTTCTGGTTTTTTCTTGTATGAAAATCAATAAAACAAGTATGAAGAAAAAAAAAAAAAAAATGGCCCAATGATAAAAATCCATATAAATATGCTGGATGGGGGGAGGCGAGGTCACTTATACACCCGGCATCACGAAATATCCAGCCTGGCTTGTTTGTTTTTTTTAATAGAAGGAAGAGGAAATCAGGGGTGACAGGTTCTGTCACCCCTGATGGATTAAACCTGTTACCCCTTAATTTTATTCCCACCATGAGCAAATAAACCACAAGCTTGGCGGGAGTTTTATTCAGTTTGGATGTATAAGTGACCCCTCCTCTCATTAGCCAATGTCTTTATATGGATTTTTAATATTACAACATTTTGTGATAGTGCTCTTTAAAGCAGAGGTGTAGCTAGGCTTTCTGGCACCGCTAGGCTTTTCAGGCTTTCTGGCACCGGTGATCGGCCCGGGAATCTATAAGATTCCCGGGCCGATCACCTCCCTCCCCGCGGGACATCCGAGATCGGGATGTCCCGCGGGGTGAAACCCCCCCAAACACCCCAAACTCCTTACCTTAGTTTCGGCGGCGGCCGGCCGCCGCCGCCTCCCTCGCGCCCCTCTAGACGTGCGCGCACCCGCGCCGGCCTTCTGTGAAGGGCGGGCACGGGCACGCGCGCGTCAAGAGGGACGCGCGGGAGGCGGCGGTGGAGGAGCCGCTTGTCCGCGGCTTGTCCGTCGGCGCGGGGAGAGGTGAGTTCGGGGGGTTCGGAGGGGTTTCACACAGCGGGGCACCCCGATCGGGGGTGCCCCACCGAAGTGGACCAAGACCCAGGATAGTCAAAATCCTGGGTGTTGGTCCACTTTAAGCATCAGAAAGCATCAGAATTGATCGTTCAGTGTGCATGTGGGTGCTGCTTCCCTAAAGAAGAGCATAACCCATCCAGCAAGGAGGTTAATTAGTGGTACCAAAACTGAGGAGGCACTGGAAGCTGAGATAGGTATACCATCATTCTTCTCTGGCTGCCCTATTCTGCATCATCTCCATGCATGGTGCTGACTAGAGATGAGCGAATCGATTCGGACGAACCCGAATTCGTTCCGAATTTCAGGAAAAATTCCATTCGGAACGAATCCGAATTTCCCCGCGATTCGATTGAAGTTTTCCTTTAAACTCCATTTATTTCAATTACAGCCATTGTAAAATGGTGGATGGAGCAAGGTCCTCTGAACAGAACAATACCCAAAATGCATAGCTACCTCCAAGGGTACGGTTGCCAATTACCCCAAAGCAAAGCATATGCATTACGGGCATTTCACCTGAAATTTCCTGCTCTGCCGACAAAGTGCGCACCTTGCGCTTTTTCAACCAAAACACCACTTTTCTTTTTTTTTTTTTTTTTTTTTTTTGTAAATTTTAATTTATGCATTTCAATTACAATATACAATTGCACTTACAATTTACAATTGTCCTCTTATAAAGAGGCAACTTACAGTAACTTACACATATATAACCACATGTACAGTCACACACACACACACACACATACAAACACACACACACACCTAATCATACTCGCCTGCTGTTGGCCTCATTTCTCTATCTAGATGGAAGGTATTATGGAGCCCAAGGGAAAATAATAGGTAGCAGTATGCCTCCCACACCAGCTCAAATTTGTTTGGGCATCCCCTGGCCATGTAGGTCATCTTATATAAGACTAGCTTATCGTTTATCAGGCCTTTCCACGCATTTCCTAGCGTAAAACATTAACAATCGTAGAAGAGTTCCCTGCGGGCCATCATCCAGCATGGGTTCAACCAAATCTGAAACGGCAAGGTCCTCTCAATAGAACGATGCCCAACATGCATAGCTACCTCCAAGGGTAGGGTTGCCAATTACCCCAAAGCAAAGCGTATGCATAACAGGCATTTCACTTGAAATTTCCTGCTCTGCAGACAAAGTGCGCACCTTGCACTTTTTCTACCAAAACACTTTTCAATTAAAATACCCCCCACAAACCATATGTTCCCTGAAAATACACACCTCGAGCGTTCTAGGCGTACCAGGCTTGTTCCAGTGGCCAAAGTTTTTAACACATCAACATTAACGGATTTCACGTGTTTCCACATTTTACTAAAAAAATCTATATGCAAACAGGAATTAAAAGTTAAATCTGAAACGGCAGGGTCCGCCGAACCGGACGATACCCAAAAGTACACCTCAAAGTAAAGCATGCGCTATGAAAGTGCACAAAACAGACCTTTACATTTCTTAATGGTACAACAGCTGCAATAAGAATTAGACTTGTGAGGTGCAGATAGGCTACATTAGCTGCGGCATCAGATTATAAGATCAGTGATCCGGTTCAGGTATTACAATGCTGAAAAGGGGGGCTCACGTTTTAATCATCATGCGCCACAAGTAACCGGCTGCTCCTCCTCCAGTACATCCCATTGCCGCATCTGTAAACACATCAAAAGAAATGAAAAGGAAAAGAAAATACATTGACAACTAAAAAAGGGGTCCACCTACAGTATAAACTTAAAGTAAAACCAACCCAGTACTAATCAGTAGTTTACCTGGGTGTGGTATGCTTCAAAGCAATGGTCGAAGCATAAACCAGGTTGGCTGGGGCAAGTCGGGCAGTAGTACCGTGCATCCTTTCTAATGCCATGGCTTCTACATACCCTACAAGCCTTCTGAGAATACCTTTTACCACCCATGTCGGGAATGCACTTTATAAAGTGCTTCCCCACTAATCTAGCCTGGTTGTCATTAGCTGTCATTTCTGGGGCCTCCTCGGTATCACCAAACAACAGAGCAGGGAGTAGCTGCTGCTAAAACTTTATGAAAGTCACCAGGCTCTGGATTTGCGGGCGGCATTGTAGTATGTTAGTATTTGGTCCGTCTTATCAACGCCACCCATGAATTTATTATAATCCTTGATACAACGTGGCTTTTGGTAGGGGGGTCGGGGACCACGTTGTCGTACAGTCATGACTGACTCATCGTGGATTGACGTCAGCATGATTACATTTTTCTTGTCCATATATTTCACGGCCAGGAGCTCATCGCTTCTTAAAGCATAGGACTCTTCATGATTCAGTTTCTTTTGCAGCATTGACCTGGGCGCGCCTTTTCAATTGCGGTTGATGTTGCTGCAGGCCGGTGTGTCCAATGAAGAGAGGGCTCTAAATAAGGGGATGCTGCTGTAGAAGTTGTCCACATATAAGTGGTAACCTTTCCCCAGTAGAGGAGTCATGAGCTCCCACACGATTTTTCCCCTGATGGTCAAATTAAGGGGACAACCAGGGGGGTCCAGATGTGTGTCCCTTCCTTCATAAATCTGGAAAAATTTGGTATAGTCGGTCACACTGTCGCATAATTTGTAAAATTTAATCCCATAGCGGGCACGCTTGCTAGGGATATACTGACGGAATACAATGTGCCCTTTAAACAGCAGAAATGACTCGTCAATACTTAAATTATGGGAGGGGGTGTACACTTCCGCAAAGCAATCCGACAGGCTATTAATCAGGGGTCTTAATTTATGCAGCCTGTCGTGACCGGGCTGACCACGGAGTAGAGCAGTGGAATTATCATTGAAGTGCAGAAACCGCAGTAAGATTTCGTAACGATTTATGGACATTACGGCCGGAAATAATGGGGTTGCCAATAAGGATTGGGTATCCCAATAGGACTCAATGCAAAATTTTTTTACGATACCCACTGCTAGAGTGAGCCCCCAAAATTTTTTTATCTCACTCAAATTTGTTGGTTGCCATGCATGAGCTCAGGCGTGCCTCTGTGGGGGATTTTGGGTGAGGACCTGCTCAGCATAGAGATTAGTGTAATGGACCATATCCAGTAGGATGGCCTCTGAAACAAATAAATTGAAGTAGTCAATGAGACGGAAGTTTGTGGTGTCAACATTGACCCTGGGGACCAAATCAAATGGGGGAATTTCGGGGAAATAATTAGGCCTCTGCGCAGGCACTCCAGCAAAATGGCTCATGATCACCAATCACATGGCAACCAGAAATCAGCCAGAGCCCCGCTCGACACCCCCCCCATTTCTGCCTCCTCACCCACCACCATTGCCGGCTGCACCCAGGACGAGCTGGGCCCGGCGCACACCTGCCATCGCCCACCCCGATAAATAATCATTTATATTATTGATTAGCACACATTAGGCCCAAAACACATTTATAACACAGCATAAAATTGAAAAACCAAATACAGTTTAGATTGCATTGTGGGGGTGGCAGGTGCGCAGCCGGTTTGGCTCACCTAGTGAATACCAGGCTGTAGATGGGGGGGGATAGGGGAGCCGCTAATGGGGGGGCATGGAGGCAGCCATGGGGGGGTGCAGGCAGCAAATGGCTCATGATCACCAATCACATGGCAACCAGAAATCAGCCACAGCTCCGCTCGACACCCCCCCATTTCTGCCTCCTCACCCACCACCATCGCCGGCTGCACCCAGGAGAGACCTGGGCCCGGCACACACCTGCCATCACCCACCCCGATAAATAATAATATATATTATTGACTAGCACACATTAGGCCCAAAACACATTTATAACACAGCATAAAATCGAAAAACCAAATACAGTTTAGATTGCATTGTGGGGGTTTGGCTCACCCAGTGAACACCCGGGTGCAGTTGGTGATCAAGGGGGGGTGGGGGGAATGGAGGCGGCAAGTTGCTTGTGATCACCCATCACACAGCAAAAATCGGCAGACATGTCGGCCGACATCCCCTCCCCCATCGACTGCTGCACATGGGAGTGAGCTATTGCCGCCCTTGCACCCCGTAGGCCCTGCAGGCTACGCACTTGCCAGCCCCTAATCCTTGTGAACTGGTATAGGGGTCTCCTGAACCCCTTACCAGTTCACAAAGGGTTGAATGTAAAAAATAAAAAAACACACAGAAAACATTATTTTAAAACATTATTTTATTTGTTTTTTTAAAGTGGACCAAAACCCAGATGGATCGGCCCAGGAATCTATAAGGTTCCCGGGCCGATCTATTCCCTCCCCTTGGGGCATCCCAAATCAGGGTGCCTCGCTGTGTGAAACCCCCCAGGTCGCCTGCTACACTTACCTTAATCCCGGTCCAACAGCGCATGTGCGGGCCGCATTCCCGCTATCCCTCTAGGATCATCCGGGCATTTGAGAATGACTAGAGGGTCGCCAGCGCGCTTGGAGCTGCTGAGCTAAGACGTCGCTCAGACGTGCATAGCTCAGAGTCTCCAAGCGCGCTAATTGGACGAGCGGCCGCTCATGCGCCATAAGACCGCGGTGAGGTGAGTTGATGCGGGAGATCTGGGGGGTTTCACATAGCAGGGCACCGTTGGACCAAAACCCAGGATAGTCAAAATAGTGGGTTTTGGTCCACTTTAATACTTAGCTCTCATCCATCTTGCACTCGCCAATCACGTTGGCTTCTGCTCTCCTGCTGCTGGAAGCCTTTTACCCCTTCTGACATAAGGGGTTAATTAAAAAAAAAAAAATAATAACCTTGGGAGGGGGCCCCCATTTTTTGGGGAATTTTATGGGTTAAAAACCCTTAAAATTCCAGAAAAAAAAAATACATGGGGTCCCCTCTACCCGATATAACCAGCCCCGGACCAGCTATGGGTGCTTGTAAAATAAGCCCACATGGCTTCCGTGGGTCCGGGCTCTTCTGCCCCCCCCCTGGCCTTTGGGGAGGCAGGTAATTGGGGTGCTGGGGTTAATGGCAAGTCACCCGCTAGCTGCAGGTGACTTGCCAGCCCCCAGCCTTGTGAACTGGTATAGGGATCTAATTGATCCCTTACCAGTTCACAAGGGGTTAACAGTAAAAAAAAACACACCTCACCTCAGATCCTCCTCTGTCCCGCGACGCTCCGATGACAAATGCCGGGTGATCGGTGGAGGGGGTGAGGGGCTGTGATCCGGCGCTACTGTGCCTCTTGGGGGTGGGTGCGAGATGGCGTCATAGAATGCGTCATCCGCCCCGCCTTTTGTCGGGGCTAGTGGCCAGGCGATTGCGGAAGCGCTGGGGAGGAGGTATTTTGCCCTCTCCTCACCACGGAAGAACCCGGGGGGAGCAATCGGAGGCCCCCGCTGGGTGTCATCTTCACTGGCGGGGCCCCCCCGCTCATCCATGGTGAGAAGAGGGCAAAATACAAGGCATCGCGGCTGCAGCTGCAGGTAAGTAAAAGTTTTTTTTTGCCCTATAGATTTGTGCCAGCTGCCAGTGGAGGGGGGGGCCCTCAGTGCTAACGCCGGCCCTGGGGGGAGTGGTGGCTGCTGGGGGGATTGGGGGTATACCAGTAGTACATCTCATAGTAATGAGATCCATTCACAAAAACCGGCAATCTCAGGTAGATCGCCGTTTTTTGTGAATTAATCTCATTACTATGAGATTCAAACTTAAAAAAAATGTCTCACCCACCCCACCCCACCAAAAACATATAGATCCCCTCCCCACACAGCCACTTACCTCAGATCACCGACGAAAGAGACTGGCCGGCGTGTGATCGCCGTTTAAATAGCAGGGGGCGCCGGCTGATGATGATCGGGTGACTTGGGTCACCACCAGGTCACCTCCCCCTGACCCCTGGACTTCTGGAAAGAGGCCCGCGCCGGCGTCATTAGTTGAAATAGCAGGGGACACCGGCTGATGACAGCTGTCGTGTGCCCCCCGCTGATTGGTCCGGGGAGCGATCGGGTGACTTGAGTCACCACCAGGTCACCCTCCCCTGACCCCTGGACTGCCTTCTAGATGGATCCACAGGAACTGTCCCGCTGATGCCCCCCCCCCCGATGCCCGTGAGGTAAGAGAACACTAGCCACGTAAAATTTGCGTGGCTGGCGGTTAACTGCAGGGGAGGTAGCCACGTACATTTTACGTGGCTGGCGTTTAAAGGGTTAAAGGAGGACTATCATAAAAAATGGCCCAATGATAAAAATCCATATAAATATGCTGGATGGGGGGAGGCGAGGTCACTTATACACCCGGCATCACGAAATATCCAGCCTGGCTTGTTTGTTTTTTTTAATAGAAGGAAGAGGAAATCAGGGGTGACAGGTTCTGTCACCCCTGATGGATTAAACCTGTTACCCCTTAATTTTATTCCCACCATGAGCAAATAAACCACAAGCTTGGCGGGAGTTTTATTCAGTTTGGATGTATAAGTGACCCCTCCTCTCATTAGCCAATGTCTTTATATGGATTTTTAATATTACAACATTTTGTGATAGTGCTCTTTAAAGCAGAGGTGTAGCTAGGCTTTCTGGCACCAGGGGCTAAAATTCAAAATGGCGTCCCCACCCTGTGCTTAGGCCCCCCTGACCTGCTGCACCTGGGGCACGTGCCCCCTGCCCCCCCATAGCTACACCCCTGCTTTAAAGTGGACCAACACCCACCGGTGATCGGCCCGGGAATCTATAAGATTCCCGGGCCGATCACCTCCCTCCCCGCGGGACATCCGAGATCGGGATGTCCCGCGGGGTGAAACCCCCCCAAACACCCCAAACTCCTTACCTTAGTTTCTGATGCTTTCTGATGCTTAAAGTGGACCAACACCCAGGATTTTGACTATCCTGGGTCTTGGTCCACTTCGGTGGGGCACCCCCGACCGGGGTGCCCCGCTGTGTGAAACCCCTCCGAACCCCCCGAACTCACCTCTCCCCGCGCCGACGGACAAGCCGCGGACAAGCGGCTCCTCCGCCGCCGCCTCCCTTGTGCCCCCCTAGACGTGCGCGCGCCCGCGCCGGCCGTCTGTGAATGGCCGGCGCGGGCACGCGCGCGTCAAGAGGGACGCGCGGGAGGCGGCGGCGGAGGAGCCGCTTGTCCGCGGCTTGTCCGTCGGCGCGGGGAGAGGTGAGTTCGGGGGGTTCGGAGGGGTTTCACACAGGATAGGAAGTGGACCAAGACCCAGGATAGTCAAAATCCTGGGTGTTGGTCCACTTTAAGCATCAGAAAGCATCAGAATTGATCGTTCAGTGTGCATGTGGGTGCTGCTTCCCTAAAGAAGAGCATAACCCATCCAGCAAGGAGGTTAATTAGTGGTACCAAAACTGAGGAGGCACTGGAAGCTGAGATAGGTATACCATCATTCTTCTCTGGCTGCCCTATTCTGCATCATCTCCATGCATGGTGCTGACTAGAGATGAGCGAATCGATTCGGACGAACCCAAATTCGTTCCGAATTTCAGGAAAAATTCCATTCGGAACGAATCCGAATTTCCCCGCGATTCGATTGAAGTTTTCCTTTAAACTCCATTTATTTCAATTACAGCCATTGTAAAATGGTGGATGGACATGTCCGGACATGTCCCCTGGGGCAAGTTACCATGGGAAGGTCACATGCAGCCTATCAGCAGCCAGGAAGCCGGGGAACGTCACAGTGCTATATAAACGGCGGCCATCTTGCTTGTGCGCATTTCAGCCTTGCATTGCAGACAGAACGGAGGTTGCTGCAGACAGGGAGAGACTTACAGACAGGCAGGGAGAGTCAGGGAGACCCACAGATACCCACACAGTGCCAGGGAGAGCCAGGGAAAGATAGGGAAAAATCGGGAACGATCCAGGCAGGGACAGCAGAGAAAGTGACAGGGAAACTTTTTTTTTATTTTCACTTCACTTCATTTGCCAGATCAGTTTTAAATTGCTTTTTTTTGTGCTGTAAATATTCCTGGCCACTGTGCATCCCATCTTGGCAGTGGCATATTTAACCCTATCTGTTACACACAAGCATTTCTTATAACTCGATTAGTTTAAATTTTTTTGGTATGCTGTAAAAACCCCAGCCCACATGGGCATACTTTTTCAGCAAATTTGACCCTATCTTTTATACTAAATCAGCTTCTAAAGGCTCTGTTTTATTAATATATTGCATTTTGAATTGGTTTTGTGCGTCCTGTAAAAACACCAGGCCGCAGGGTATCCCCAACCGGCACATTTCACCCTATCTGTTATACTAAATCAGCTTCTAAAGGCTCTGTTTTATTAATATATTGCATTTTGAATAGTTTTTTTGCGTCCTGTAAAAACACCAGGCCGCAGGGTATCCCAAAACGGCACATTTCACACTATCTGTTATACTAAAGCAGCTTCTACAGGCTCTGTTTTATTAATATATTGCATTTTGAATTGGTTTTGTGTGTCCTGTAAAAACACCAGGCCACAGGGTATCCCAAACCGGCACATTTCACCCTATCTGTTATACTAAAGCAGCTTCTACAGGCTCTGTTTTATTAATATATTGCATTTTGAATTGGTTTTGTGCGTCCTGTAAAAACACCAGGCCGCAGGGTATCCCAAACCGGCACATTTCACCCTATCTGTTATACTAAAGCAGCTTCTAAAGGCTCTGCTTTATTAATATATTGCGTTTCGAATTGGTTTTGTGCGTCCTGTAAAAACACCAGGCCGCAGGGTATCCCAAACCGGCACATTTCACCCTTTCTGTTATACTAAATCAGCTTCTAAAGTCTCTGTTTTATTAATATATTGCATTTTGAATTGGTTTTGTGCGTCCTTTAAAAACACCAGGCCACAGGGTATCCCAAACCGGCACATTTCACCCTATCTGTTATACTAAAGCAGCTTCTACAGACTCTGTTTTATTAATATATTGCATTTTGAATTGGTTTTGTGCATCCTGTAAAAACACCAGGCTGCAGGGTATCCCAAACCGGCACATTTCACCCTATCTGTTATACTAAAGCAGCTTCTACAGGCTCTGTTTTATTAATATATTGTTTTTTGAATTGGTTTTGTGCGTCCTGTAAAAACACCAGGCCACATGGGCATCCCAAACCAGCACATTTCACCCTATCTGTTATACTAAATCAGCTTCTAAAGGCTCTGTTTTATTAATATATTGCATTTTAAATTGTTTTTTTGCGTCCTGTAAAAACACCAGGCCGCAGGGTATCCCAAACCGGCACATTTCACCCTATCTGTTATACTAAAGCAGCTTCTACAGGCTCTGTTTTATTAATATATTGCATTTTGAATTGTTTTTTTGCGTCCTGTAAAAACACCAGGCCGCAGGGTATCCCAAACTGGCACATTTCACCCTATCTGTTATACTAAAGCAGCTTCTAAAGGCTCTGTTTTATTAATATATTGCATCTTGAATTTTTTTTTGTGTCCTGTAAAAACACCAGGCTGCAGGGTATCCCAAACCAGCACATTTCACCCTATCTGTTATACTAAATCAGCTTCTACAGGCTCTGTTTTATTAATATATTGCATTTTGAATTTTTTTTTGCATCCTGTAAAAACACCAGGCCGCAGGGTATCCCAAACCAGCACATTTCACCCTATCTGTTATACTAAAGCAGCTTCTACAGGCTCTGTTTTATTAATATATTGCATTTTGAATAGTTTTTTTGCATACTGTATAAACACCAGGCCGCAGGGTATCCCAAAAAGGCACATTTCACCCTATCTGTTATACTAAAGCAGCTTCTACAGGCTCTGTTTTATTAATATATTGCATTTTTAATTTTTTTTTGCGTCCTGTAAAAACACCAGGCCGCAGGGTATCCCAAACCGGCACATTTCACCCTATCTGTTATACTAAAGCAGCTTCTACAGGCTCTGTTTTATTAATATATTGCATTTTGAATTGGTTTTGTGCGTCCTGGAAAAACACCAGGCCGCAGGGTATCCCAAACCGGCACATTTCACCCTATCTGTTATACTAAATCAGCTTCTACAGGCTCTGTTTTATTAATATATTGCATTTTGAATTGTTTTTTTGCATCTTGTAAAAACACCAGCCCGCAGGGTATCCCATATTGCCAATTTTCATAGTATCTGATGCAGAGAAGCAGTATCTCACTTTATTTAGCTTCTGCTTTTTAAAGTAAATACATTTTTTTTTTAAGTGCATATTGCGCATTTCAAATACATAAAAATGTCAGGCAGACAAGTGCCAGGATGTTCAAAGAGGACTGGCAGAGGCCAAGATTCAGCAGGCAGAGGTCGCACCAGACTAGGGGCGAGTGGCAGCAGGAGTCGCGGTGAGAGACCTGATCTGCCAGTATCTGCTAGCGGGCGTGTCTCCACCAGTAACGCATCTGCCGTGGTAGATTGGTTAACGCGGTCATCCACATCATCACAAGTTACATCTGACACCACCAGTCTAGGGTCGGTAGGTTCCTCTGACACAACCCTGAGTTGGCATGGCCCGAGAGCAGTCCCTGTCCTTCCATTGCCTCTGTCCTATGCCGTTCCCTCCCCCAGAAGACGTATCCTATGCTTTGGGTTCAGCTCCACTCTTTAGTGAGGAGGACGATCAGATAGAAGATAGTCAGCAGCTACTGCCCAGCCAAGAAATGGAGGTGGCTTCCTTCGCTAGGCAGAAAAATAGTGATGTGGAGAATGGCGTGGGTGTTGTTGCAAGTGTTCCAGCTCCTGCGCCAGACACTGTTGAGGAAACCGAGAACATCAGTGGCGTGCAGCCACAACTCGGTGATGATGATGAAGCCGATCACACTTAGGAGCCGGGTGCAGAAGGGGCTTCATCCTCATCATCAGGAGAAGAGGGGTGCAGGTTGCCCTGGAGTCAGCAGCTGAGGCAGCAAGGTGTTAGCAGCATGGTTGGCAGTCAGCATGGGGGCAGAATTGTAAAGCCTGGAGCCAAACGGGGTAGAGCACCTGCTGCGTGGCAGGCTACCTTATCGGGAGGTAGCGGAGCAGGGGTTCCTGGAGTTGGCGACAGTAGCAGTGAACCAGTGCGGGCTGTTGGTGGGAAAAGTAGCTACTCGGCAGTGTGGCAGTTTTTCCTCAAGCATCCGCAGGAGGGTAACATGTCCCCATGCAAGATATGTAGGCAGAAGGTGAAGCGTGGCAAGGGCCCAAATGTTGGCACCACGGCCCTGCGTCACCATATGATGCGTCACCATAAAGCGGCCAGGAGAACCGAGGCTCCGAAGAGGTGATCCAGGCTGCTTCCTCACCAAGTGGCACGCCGCTCCCAATTTCTGCCAGCCAAGGCTCCAGCACCTCAGCCGAAGGCAGCTGTGCGTCATACCCATCCTCTGTCACTCCAAATGCTCCTGCTCCTCCTCCAAGTCATGCATCCCGCCAGCAATCCATCAGCGAAGCCATGTCCAAGAGACAGCAGTATGAGCCCACTCATCCTACGGCGCAGAAGCTGAATGTACTCCTGTCCAAGTTGCTGGTGCTGCAGTCGCTCCCTTTTCAGGTGGTGGACTCTGCACCTTTCAGAGAACTGATGGCTTGTGCCGAGCCGAGGTGGAGAGTCCCAAGCCATTTCTTTGCCAAGAAGGCAGTACCAGCGCTGCACACTTTTGTTGAACAGAAGGTGGGCCAGTCCTTGAGCCTGTCGATGTGTAGCAAGGTGCATGGCAGCGCCGACGTCTGGAGCTGTAACTACGGTCAGGGACAGTACATGTTGTTTACGGCCCACTGGGTGAATGTGGTCCCTTTGCAGCAGCAGCAACAACTTGGACAGGTCACACCGCTTCGGCCTCCGCGCTCCCTGGCCGTTGTGCCTGTGACACCGTGCGACCCGGCCTCCTCGTCCTCCGCCATCTCCTCACCCTCCACTGTAGGCTCAAGTCTCAGTGCCCCTCCAGCCTACCATGTGTGCAGGGCACGGAGGTGTCACACTGTGCTTCACATGGTTTGTCTTGGCGAACGGAGTCACACAGGGGAGGAACTGCTTAAATTTATTCATCAAGAAATACAAACATGGCTTACTCCAAGAAAACTGAAAATGGGAACCATGGTTACCGACAATGGGAAGAACATTTTGTCTGCGCTGCGACAAGGAAGCTGACCCATGCGCCCTGCATGGCTCACGTCTTCAATCTGGTTGTGAAGCGGTTTCTGAAGTCTTCCCCCCATCTGCAAGACATCCTAACAACTTCAAGGTGATGCCACCTCAACTCTCTGCAATTGTGCCACTCTGCGATTCTAATAGCGATGCCTCTGATCTGCATGTCATAATTATTTACAGTATTATTTCACTAACCCAGCACGCATCCTATTCGTGTTACAGCAAGGCAGAATGGTTTACAACCCTATTGAGGCTCTAGGAGGCTCAGAAATAGCCGTTTTTAATAGCGATTCGTCGCAAATAAATTCGGACCGAAACGAATTTTGTCGGAAAATTTGTAGAATCAGTCGAATCGAATCTTTCAAAAGTTCACTCATCCCTAGTGCTGACAATAGCCTGGGTACTCCCAGCCACAACAGTGTGCAAGACCTCTGACTGCAGGTGTCCGCAAGCCACATGTGGCTCCCGAGCTACAGATTGGGGGTCCCTGCCATTGGGTTTACCAGGTCAGGAGGAAAAACATTACTAAATCTATTAATAGATGTTACATGACCTTTAATAAATATGTGTACCATTGCCAAATCACCTGCACTTTCTCTTCCCAACAATGTATCCGTCCACCTTGGGGTGGGTGCTGAATGTTGCCACCAGGGATTTATAGCATGATGCTTAGCATAAAATCTAAGTACAGCTTTGACAAACAAAGCTACACTTAACACCCAAACTGTTAATAAAGGGAATAGGCATAAAAAAAGCTCCACATAGAACCAAAGTCTCAATTGGAAAACATTTGACTCTGATTAATGATCGTTTTACTTGCTGTTCTTCTCTTTTTTAGGAGTCTGGACAAGTGCACAGAAAGAATCAGGTCATTATTCTTCACCATGGCCAAAACTTTTCAACAAGCTTTGATTCCATCCAGCAAAAACTTTGGCTGAGTTACCTACATTCCATAGACTGTCCCAGAACAGGGCTTCTCTGCCAAGCCAATCAGCTGTAAGTTTTTGCAAATTGCTGTTTAGAACAATAAACTCTAACATTTGGAAGGAAAGTCAACACGGCTTTGTCAATATTAAGTAAATGTTTTGGTACCAAGGGTCATTCAGCTATTTTCAATCCTAAAACCAGGACACAAAGATCTCAGCAAATATATAAAATGCCAATTTAGCCCTTTAAATCTTGCAATTCACTTGTAGCCAACTCAAGGATGGTGAGATTGTTATAAGGATTTTAACCCAACTGTAATAAGAAGGCAGCAAACAGCTTACCTGATGCCCATAGCAGGGCTCCAAAGTTTGCCCTCCTTTCAATTTCATTCCACCAGGACCACACAAAAAGTGGTCTAACAGCCACTCTGTCCCTTGGTGCTCTCAGCATGAGTGAGCACAGAATGCCACAGTGGCCCCCGCCGGTGTATCTGACTACAGCAGGGTGTACACATGGCTCATACAGCTGCCCAATGACATGCTCTTCCCAGTGCAGCCATGACACAGAAACCGAAGATGGCTTTAATTAGAATACATATAATCATATAGTTTGAGATGATTTAAAATAGCTTATTGTACACTGTCCCCAGGGTGGGATAAGGTGGGAGGAAGTTAGTGTGCATGGACAGGGTTGTTAAAGTGAAACTCCAAACTATAAAATGATTCCTGCAGAACTCAGCTCCAATGGCTAAACAAGATCACAGTATCCTATCCCCCCAACCCTAAGAAACAGCTTATTATAAAAAAATACATTGACTGGTTCTGATCCAGGGTCCTTTCACATGGTGAAAGCCCCGTGCTGTTCCATTGGTGTTCAAACATCCAGGGATCATCCAATCGCCGCAACAGCTGGCCTGGGTTCTACTGGTTGCAGCCGTTGCCTGTAGCCTCAAATCAGATTCCTGGTTTAAAATAAAAATGTCACTTTATCGGTTGCTGCTTAAGGTCCCTGTTCAGGCACACAACTTTGACCTACCTTATGCTCACTGGTAACAGTGTAAAATGAGCCATTTCGAAAAAATCTCAGATTGTATTCTAAGTGAAGGTGTTTTATTCGCTTACATTTCTGGTTTGTGGCCGACTTGGAAAATGTCATTGTGCAGCTTTATGAGTCATGTACAAGCTCTGCTGTGGTCAGAGATGGCTGCAGGACCACTGTGGCTCACTTATGCTGAGAGCACCATGGGACAGTGTGGCTGTTACACCACTTTTTGGTGTGGTCCTGGAAAAATGAATGAATTGAAAGGAGGTCAAACTTTGGAACGGTAGATACGGTTTATACCCAGCACTGCAGGAAATGGAGAAGAGACACATGGGACACGCATAACTTGAGCTGCTTGATGCTTTATTGCTGCTGTGTCTACAGCCCCTTTCAATTCTCTTGTTTTAGCATAACCAGTATCCCAGAATTAACCACTCTGCCTATATTGGTTTGAGGGAAACAAAACCACAATTAAAGGAGTAATCTATGATGCTATAAAGACATCATTAGGTTATGGGGAAAAAAAAACATACCTTACCTTCCATGCAGTTTAGATAAGTGTTGTTGCTGAGTTCTAGCCCCTGGTCCATAACCACACCTCCAGCTTACTAGTGAAAATGGATTCACTGAACCCCTCCCATCCTATTTAGTTTTCTCTATGCTACATGTCTTGCTCCTTGTCTACAGTGGGTTTCCCACCTCCCAGGTCTTGGACATATTCCCAGTTCTGGAATATGACAGCATGACAGCACTGGAGGATAATGGCTTCCTCTTGACTTTACATTGATTTTTCTTTGGCAGTTAGAGCCTTATTTAAGAATTGTCAGCACCACACAGCAAACTTTATTGACCTCAGCGGCACTCATCGTCCAATTGAAGAAATCCAAAAACGGGCGCAAACACTAGCGCCAAGAAAGGTTGCAGCGCTGGGTGCCCTATTTAAAGCAGTGCCAGATGAGACCTGATGCTGTAGGTCAAGATCCCATAGAGCACAATGGCTTTAACTCTTTAATTGCCAAGCACGTGAAAGTCACATGGGTGCCTCTCTGACCGTTAAGTGCCAGTCCCAACAATTTCCATTGCCTGCATCCCCAAAGCCCAGGGGGTGCAGAAGAGCCCGCAGCCCATGAGGGCTTTGTACCAGGGTTCTTCTAATCTCTAAGGGGCTCCAACCCTTTGTGAACAGGTAAGGGGTCCTTGAGACCTCTATACAGATTCACAGGGCAGGAGGGGGCTGGAAAGTCACCTGTCAGCAAGCAGGTGTATTATTATTCATTACCTGCATCCCCAAAGCCAAAGAGCAGAAGACCCTGCGGCCCGCGAGGGTTATGCGGGCTGGTAGCCTTCAGGGCCAGGGGCCGGCCTCCGCACCCTGGTCTACCAGCCCCCGTAGCTGGTGCCAGGGCTGGTTTTGCTGGATTTAGAGGACCCCACACCATTTAAAAAAAAAATAAGGGTTTAATCCTTGATGGTGTGCATAGCAGTTGAAAATGTCATAAAATGTAAACAAAAAAAAACCCTGAACAATGCAGCTGAAACAGACGACATTATCTAGAATTAGAGTGATGCTGGAACAGTGAAAATTGGCAAAAAGTCCTCTTCAAAAGGGCAGCAATTCAGGGGATGCTAGTTAAAAATGTGGGTTTTGGTCCGCTTTTAAGCTTCCCAAATAATTCGCACAGGAGGAGCATGAAAGATTTATCAATTGGCAAAAAGGACAGTAAATCATGTTTGACTCTGCTTTAGGCATCCCCTGTAGTGGCATACTTTGTGATCAAAATTAATATTTTCAAGGCAATTTAACTGAACCAGAATTATATAAAGCAGTATGAAATGAGTTTTGCTGTGTGGATATTTCAACAGAGCTGTCACTTCACACCACAAGAGTGCACAGAATATTCATGTTTTACCTTCTAATTAAAATACATTTCAACAATGACTAGCCAAGAACAACTTGACAGGCATGTTCTGAGCTGCTCTTTTGCTACAGGGAGGTCTCGCCACCTAGTGGCTATCATCCAGATTTATTATAGGGGCTTTTTTTTTTCTCAAATTGCAAAGATATTTAATTATATAGATTTGTTTCATGCTAATTTGTAGCACAGTGACAAAGCAGATGAGCTCACCTGATAAAATGGCACTGAATGCTTTGTTTTTCCATTTGGAATTAGCAATAACCTCTAATGTCAAGGTAACAGAAGGAGCAAATGTCCTCATTAGGACGGATAAGCTGGACCAATCACTTTGTAGAAAATCACTTTAATCTAGTCACTGCATCACACTTCTTGTTTTAATTTCAGTATTTTTAACTCACAAATGTGTAGATTTCGGAAAAGTGTATTGCAAATATATTAAGTGAAGTTCAGTGATGACCAAGTGATGAAGAGTAAATTCATGTGCATCAGTTCTTATGCTGTAAACTAGTTCCCTAGCCAGTTTTTCAGTGTTTTTTATCTCTGCATTTTAAAGTGGACCTAAAGTCCCATGGGGGGCTGATTTGAGATGCCCCACAGGTTATCAATAGGCCTGGGCTATTCTGGTAGTGGCAGCAGGGGGGACTATACAATGTGGAATTCCCCATCCTGTACGTGGGGCCATAAGCCATAAGTCAATGGTCGGATGTGCACCCACAAAGATGGGCATTTCAACACCTGGTCCTGCCTCGGCACCAGGAGGTAGAAGGGTTCCTTGAAGTGGACCAACTAATTCCCTCTCCCTGGGGCATCCTAATGCCCAGCTGTGTAAAACCCCATGCATTTGCTGCTGTCACCCCTAGCTGCGGTTCAACAGCTCGGGTCGTAGCCCTGCTATAGCTTTAGCTAAACATGTGCCCACGCATTGGTAACTGCACAGCGCAAACACACCTACAGCTGCTCTGTGGGATCACAGGAAGGGTAAGTTTTAGCAGTGATCTGTGGGGATACACAAAGTGGACTGAAACCAAGGTGATTAAAACAACTAGGTTTTGGTCCACTTAAATAAACACTGGACGCCTACCCCCCCACACACATCTACCTACATCCCCAGATGCTCCCTGCAGGCCCCCTTTCAATTTAATATCCTAGCCTCCAATCTCCCCTGTTGGCTGGGTGCTTTCTGCAGCTCCCCTCCAACAATATCGCAGACCCCCCCCCCCCCCCAGCATCTCACCCGCCCTCTCTTCATCCCAGCATACTTTCCCCCACCCCAGGGGCATAACTTGAGGGGGTGCAGGGGATGCAACTGCACTGGGGCCCAGAAGGTCAGGGGAGCCCCATCATTATTGTTTCTCCACCTTTTTTTTATCAGATTTGTGCTCACTTGACATCATTTAGAGTACAAAAAGTTCCGAATGGAATCTATCTATTCGGTAAGGAACATCCATATTCCAATTCTGCCACTAAATC